>CM040124.1:48886299-49486299 GCA_022559845.1 Amorphophallus konjac | reverse complement strand
GTGTTCAAGCTGTTTGGCAGCGGAATCCTTACTCAGTTGAGTAAGGGGTGGACGTAGATCTCGAGCTCGAGATCGAACCACCTTAAAAATTGATTTGTGCTCTATGTGATTATTTATCTTTACTGTGATTAGATGAATGTTTAGGATCATCTACTGCGAGCCTTTTCTTTCCCTGAGATAATCAATTGTTGCTTAAGTCTTCAATCAAATTGTCTGCACTAATTCATTTCTGCATCTACTTAATTTGATTGGTATCTGAATTGTCTTGATAAAATTTGATGTCTCTTCATTTCATACATGTATTGCTTACAATCACTCAGTGGTATATAAAATTGACTCAGTTAGAAGGATAGATTAATTCTATCTGGAAAACTGGCCTTTGCGTGAGGAGATTTGCTAAATAAACCCTCCGTCTAGTACTATACTGAGTTGATTGATCTTCCTTAATATTCACTATGATTAATAGCTACTTCATCTTAGATTTTCTTGTTGTTAATTCTGATTGCTTTTGGTGTTTCTGTTCATTGTAGTACATCTTAATTCCGCACTGATTTTAACTACTGTAGAATTCTTAAAGTTGGGGTAGATCTATTCACCCCCCCTCTAGATCACTTGTTCATCCGTTCACACATCAGTAGCCCTAGAAATAGATGGAACCTCTTCAAGCACGGATGAGAGGCACGTGGTCTATAGTCTCATTCTAGATTGGATGGAACCTCTTCGAGCTCAACCAGATGACACATGGTCCATAGTAGTGGTTGAGATTGGTCACCCAAAACACGAATCACACCTCCAAAGATTTGTCTGATGGGGGAAGAAAGGAGCGTTCGCCAGAGATGGACCTGTAGGCACAAAGAAGGGTCAGAAGCATCCCTGGGAGTTACTCCAAGGGACAACCCTCCGAAGGTCAAGTTAGGAGACTGGCGGGAGAAATCCACGGCTTTCGCAGGAGAAATCCCCATAGGCTTTTCTTTCTTTCTTATATATTCTTTGCTATCTGTTCTCTGTGCTTTTCGCCTTTGTCTTTTAACTGCGTGTATGCATCATTTGTTCTCTATTATCTCCACATCTCAACCACGTTGAGAATCCCCCAGTGCAACACTTGCACGTCCCCTTTTATTCATTCATCATATCTATTCCCACCCTTTTGCATAAGGAGTTTAAAGGCTAAAGCGCCCAATAAGTGTGATCAACTTCATGCTCTTCATGTTACGTTATGCATTTGGGATAGATACTACACATCGTGGTTTACTAATCCATATTTTTATTTGTTGGTGTTGTTTCTTTATTTGCAATGGTAATCTTAAAGAGAAGGACTCTCTCCATCGGTCGGCCGATAGGACGAGAAGGAAGTCACTCACATCTCCCACGTTTTAAGGTATTCCGCGATCCCTCCTTTATTCATTATATATATCATTTAAGGCCCTCGCGTCCTCTGGCAATCACCCTCCAGTAGCATCCATCGCATGCTCCTCTTTCCTATCCCTTTCCCCATTCTTTTCATAGCTTTTTATGCTTCTTATTTCTTAAGTGGATTTTAAATAGATCTACAAATTGGCGATCACGGTGAGACTTCCTACTATTTTTCTTGGTTACCCTCTCCTTTGGCACCCGCGTGTGCCTCTCCTTAAGTGCTCTATGTAGCATTTTTTTATTTTATATTTCCCGAGTGATAGCTGATTTATAAATTTTATTAGAAATTTGACTTCTGTTATCTTCTTTAAAAAAATCAGTGTCTAGTGCAGTGGGCGCTTATTTAATGAGCGCCAACTGTTGGTGACGCTATTTTTCTGTGCTGGTTGTTTTTTTCCTTTGCATTGGCCTCTGTCGGAGGGTGTTAAAAAAAACAACCACGTCCAGCATAGTGGACGCTCATTGAATTTGCATCCAGATTCTGGATGCCCATTCCCCCTATTAAAAAAAAATTGTGTCCGCCACAGTGGACACTCATTCAATGAGCGCCCACTCTGACAGACGCCCATTCCCATCCCTGTGATGCTAGTGTAACACCCCAGTTTATTAATAAAGGGTAAAAAAAATTAAAATATAAAATAGGAACTGAATTGAAACTGCGAGAAATAAAATATATGAAAAATGGGTGATGAATTAAGTTATAAAATTGCTTAAATGATTTAATCTCATGTGAATAAATAAAAATGAACAAAAGAAAAGAAAACTAAATTTGTAAAAAAGTGGAATGAATAATTGAGTTGAGACCCGGCGTAAAAGTGAGGTCGATTTATTGAAAATGTTAAAATAGTTATTTTCTTAATTACCTTCTCATCAAACGACTTTGATGTTTTTCTTAGTTAAATGATATTATGATAATTAATTATTTTAAAAATGGCCAAACTACGTAAATTAGGTAGAATAATTATTTTAATACAATGACCATAAAAGAAATTTAATATTTTGAGGTACAATCATATTTTTCATGGCGATCCGAATTTTTCATAATAAATCAGATTAATTGGTTTTTCACCCTTAGGTCAAATCCCGATCAATTTATAAAAATATGGAAAAATTATATTATTGTAGAAAATGGTATGTTTAACAATAGTGATATATGGGCCGACCCCAAATAAAAATTTGTTTAGGATGAATTAAGAAGATTATGGCAAAATTTGGTGTTCTTGGTACTTCATCCTAGATCGATCCAATTCGCGCTAGATTCGTGATCAACCGAGCCCAAACCAGGCCCAATTGTTAGGGTTACCTTAGAAGCCCACTTTCCCTTCGTAACGCTAGACTCTAGACACTTCTAATCGGCGGTGCTGACGCGGATTTGGTCAAGGACCGAAATTTTTGCCGATTTTCCCCCTTGGGACTCTCGAGTCCAATTCGACCTCTACAAGAATCCTAAGGCACGTTAAATTGAGGGCTTCATCGACCTAAGACCCTCTTTGCTCTTCTGATCGGCGGCGCGAGCTATCAAGGGCGGTTTCTGGCGAATTGGGCGGAGCAAGCTACGGTTCCGGCGAGCGTGTTTCTTCCCTTTTTCCTCAATTAAGGTGGGTTACTCTCGGGTTGAACCTAAATTAAAATGTGCTAATCTGAAAAGCTTGATGTTTACCTTCTATTGATCCTATTTTGCCCAATTTTTGTCATCTATACCATGCGCATTTCTTATTTCATTGAAAGCATGTGATTAGTGTTTTCTACCTTCCTTTTTTTGTTTGGTTTATGTAGGCTAATCGAAGTCCAATCTTGAAATTGATCATGCCATGTTTTGTGTTTTTAAGTCCTCTATCTATTGATAGTTAATTGCCCAATTTTCATGCTGTATTTAGGTCTCAATCGTGCTTTTACCAAACATGTGTCAAGTGTTGTGCCCATGTAGTCATTTGAGTCATCATGTGATCAATTAGGTCATTCGACATCAATCTATGATCATATGAGTCATTTGGTATTCTTGGTTTTGATAATGGCTAAACACTATAAGTCATTGTTATTTTCCACTATCTTATGACTGACATATGTGATGTTTTGTTCATGACAGATATGCACATGAAAGCTCAATGTTGCGCCCTCGCACGCGGATCGACCTGTGCGGTCAGGTCGCGGGGATCGACCTGCCCGGTCAGCTCGCGGGGGTCAAGGGGACAGTGCCCCTTGCGGGGGTTTCCGGGGGCGGAGCCCCCGGGACAAAATTTGGCTTGAAGACTCAGTAATAAAACTTCAAGACAATCAAGGTCGATGCCACAGACATGAACGGGCGGCTAACGGACTCAAGCGACGGAGCAGGTGCGGCCAACGGACCGACCCGGGGTGACCCGGGCTGTGCCCAGCTGGCAGTCGACCGCCCCAGCCAGGGACTGCCAAGGCTGCACGTTTTTATGGTCGACCGCCAGCCAGTGGCGGTCGACCGGAATTCCCAGGGGCCATTCGTCTACAGCATTTTACAGTGGCGGTCGACCGCCAGGAGCTGCAGGTCGACCGCCAGCCCCGAGCCTTCATTTTTGACTTTGTTTCCAACTTCGAAAAGGGCCATTCTACATGGATTTCTTTAATCCAAAAGTCACCTAATCACCCACAAATTGTGGATCTGGTCTAAGGCTTGTCCATAGACCATTCAAGGTCTATAAAACCAATACAAGAGGGTTGGAAACCCTAATGCTTCAAGGGGTTACAAGGGTGGCTGCAAGGGAGGTTGCAAGAGAGCTTGGAGACGAGCTACTGTTCACGTGAACAGTAGTTCGTGAAGGTGTTCTTCATCCAATCAAAGGGGAATCAAGCTCAAATCAAAGCCAGCAATCTTCAAGGAAGATTACATCAAAGCAAGGCTATCAAAGTGATCCAAGGAAGCCGGTTTGATTCAAGTTCTTCAAGGGAAATCATCTTCATCCATTCAAGTTCTTTCAAGTTCATTCAAGGTGATATTTCAAGCATTCAAACTCCTAGAAGCTAAAGAAGCAATCAAGATTCAAGGTAGCTTCATCATCTCCTTCATTCATTCAAAGAAATTCAAAGAGAAGATCAAGAGAGAAGAATTGAAGGAAGAGGTACTGTTCACGTGAACAGTACTCCGTGAAGAACATTCATCCAATCAAGGGTGAATCAAGAAGATTGAGTTGAAGCCAAGATGAGCCGTGTTGCTGATCAACATTTCATACAAGGGCCAATTCATTTTCACTCATAACTCAATCTCTTTTTTTAGTTCCTTCACATTTGTTTCATTTTCATTATTGTTAAACATTGAAAGTGTGATTCATCCCTACCGGTGGTTAGTAGGAAGGCAATTGGAGGGTGTTCCAATTTACAGTTGACGTCCCTACCAGGTGGTGAGTAGGAAGGCAATCGGTAGTTTCCGATTTGCGGTTTGGTGCGCTGCACAAGTGAAGCCTCACCGGGTTTTGGTGAGGGGTGGACGTAGGGCTGAGGATTCAGTCCGAACCACCTTAAAAATCCTGTCTAGCGTGGTTTGCTTGTATGATTGAATCGTTCTAGGTGCATGCTTAGGATCGAATTATTATATATCTTGCTTATCTTGCTAAGTGAATCATAGCATACTTGGAAGCTAGTTTCTATTCCGCTGTAATTCATTTTAACTAGCTGTTTAGAGGGCCGCATTGCGAAAAGTGGGGCTGATCTATTCATCCCTCCCCTCTAGATCCGCTGTCCACTACACAACATCAAGTTCGCCGTATTTGGGCTCGGGTTCGAAGAAACGGTCGTACCAGGGACCGCTAGGGTTAAAAGCGGTCACGCGATAGACCATTTTCATCCTAGATCGTTGTTATATATATATATATATATATATATATATATATATGAATGTAGGAAAGCGGCCCTCTCCTGACCGTCTCACAGGCCTTGCGGTCTTACCTAGACCGCCTAGCACATAAGGCGGCCTTACTGTGACCATTTCTATCTCTGTTTCAGCAATTAGGTTAATCGTTTTCCGGCATGTTATGTCTGTCATTTCCTGTTTAAACAGCATACTATTAGGGTCAATTTCATGTCATGAACGCACTAATAACTAGGCCATATGAAACATTTGATCTACGTCTAATTCTCTTCCTTATATTTGTCCCTTCGTGATCATCATTCATTTGTTATAAAAGGATTGGAAAGAGAATAGAATAACATGATTGGTTAATTAAATAGTTCACAAATTCTATTTCTGCTATGTATAGTTTAGAGCTTGCTGGAAGGTCGTGCCACTCCGGTGGTGTCGATTGGACCGATTACTCTTATTTTTTGCATTTCACACCTAAATTCTTGTGGTAGTCGGGACTCTCCGCCGGATATCCCTTCCGTCGGACTAGGACCGATATCACGAGGCCTCCGTAAGCCCCCGCGAGCCTGGGATTCCCACTAGGACGCCGTGCAGGTTGTACCATAAAGCCTGAACCTTACCGACTCAATCAGAAATTATGATTTTGGGCAACCGGAGTTCTGCCCGACTCTGTCCAAGATGCGGCCTTAGCTGGTCCGCTACTCAATGTAGCGACCAAGGTCATGACCATATTCCGCTTTCTGTCTGGTTTATGAACTAGATTCTATCCAGTCACCTAGCCCGTTCTAGGTCGACTCGGCTCTGTCTATGTAACGACCCGAGAATCTGATTACCGGGAAGGCTCGATAACCCAAGACTCGCACCGCCACCCACGAGTCCGAAGACTCGGAAGGGTTAAAAGGATGGTGTGGAGACTACACAAGTATCACAAATAATTGTAGAAATTAAACAGTTATATAATTAAGCAGGAAATAAATTAACATTTTACATGATACATGGTCCACAAGGTATAACAAAATAAACAACAGTAGTAGTCCACAACTAGTACAGAGACAAGAAAGAAAAGTACAGCTACACGAGGCATACCCCGACTCTGACCTCTGGCACTAACGATGGGCACCTGAACCCCGCTGAGCCTCAGATGCGCTCCCCTGAAGCCGCACCTCACCTGAAACACAGTGAAAATATGCAGGGAATGAGTCTCAGAACAAGACTCAGTAGGGATCACTCGAACCCCACCTCGCAAACGGAGAAACCGCTACGCTAGTAGTAAGCGAGTACCTCGGAAAGGGAAGCCTTACAATCTACAAAACAACGATCTCACGGCACGAAAACCGACACACGTGCCACGGCGTAACGACTGAAACACCACGGTCAACACGACAAAACCCGAAGGTCAAAGTCGCACGACTGACAGTCTGTCACTATCGGCTCGACAGGAGTACCTCCCACTAGAAGCACAGTCGGTAGCGTCCCCTGACGTCTTACACTGCACCGCAGGTGAACTGCCTAACGTGGTAGCTCCTACTAGAGGCACGGACACGAACAAGTAACCACAAACAAGTGACTAGCTGGGGTCACGCCCGTCGGCGTGGGTCCAACCGCCCCCAACCACGTGTGCACACATAGACCGCGCGTCCCTGGTCTAGCCCTCTGACCAGTTTTACCCTCAGTCGAACTCTGGCTGCGAGACGTGGGGCCCGATGGAAATCAGTCTACAAACCGTCTTTAAGGGTAGCCTCTCCACCACTCCCTGGTGGGGCCACACGCGTGTAAGCAGGCTATGAGTAGTGGAGGGTCACTACGGAGTAGATTCTCAAGTCAACGGAAAATAACGTCCGCATCCGACGACGTACGGGGACCGCCCCACGTGCCAGCACCATCCCACGGTGACCACGGTCGGAAAAGAAATGGGGTTGCAAACCACCCAGGGCAACCTTGAGCCTGACGGTCTACTCTAGATGCGTCACAGGCTCTCACGGTCTAAGGCTGGACCGTCACAGCCATCTGACGGCCCAACACAGGGGCGTCAGATGCCCAGTGCAAAGCAGCATGTAACGCACCTACCCTGGTGCGTTACAGTCTGTGACGTGCCTACCCTGGTGCGTCACAAGACAAGTGAAAACATACTGTGACGCGTGCCACTAGGTGCGTCACAGGCCCTGACGCACCTAGCCTGGTGCGTCACAGGTTGTAACGGACCAAGCCTGGTGCGTTACAGTGTGGGAATGCGTCCACTCTAATGCACCCACACAGAGGCGTCACAAGGCTGTGACGCGCCAAGCCTGGTGCATCACATGCCTTGACCCCCAACGGTCAAAAACCAACGGTAAAGCCAACGGTCGACTCGTTCCTGACGGTCTAACCTAGGTGCATCACAACACCTGTAGCGGTCTATCGGGGAACTGTCACATCCCACAGACGCCAGATGGCTAAAACAGGGTTGTGATGCACCCACCTGGGCGCGTCACATGGTGTGACGGTCACTGGAAGGACTGTCTCACCGGTCCAACGGTGAAACGACGTGAAACGCCCAAAAATTCCAACCACGCCCCCATGCCTCCATAGGAGAGGGGGAAATCAAAGGGGAAGACCCTTGGGGACCCCTAGCATGCTTCTAAGCCATCAAAACGTAGAATCGCGGCCTAAAAATATAGATCGTGCGAACTCTCCCAAAATCATGCTTTTGCCCAAACCCGCTCAAAGACACCCATCTCGGCTCCCATTCGACCTACAAAACACGAGGGATGACGGGATGAGCATAGGGATTCATCCCCCTACCTCAATGGTGCGACAGCTCCGCCGAATCAAGCTCAAATCACGAAGAACGCTTTTGGAAACCCCGCTCCTTCACGCTTCCCACGAACATCGCACACCCACGAGCTCGCCTCGCAGCCGCCCACGCAACCGCGCCGTCGCCCCGCCGCCGTCTGCAGCCAGAGAGAGGCCCGTCGCGATCGAATGGGAGAGAGAGAGCGAGAGGGGGCGGTTCATACGGTGGGAGGAAGAAGAAGAAGAAGAAGAAGAAGAAGAAGGGTGGGGGAGAGAGAAAAAAGAGAGGGTATTCATAGAAAATATGAAATTTCTAAAAAATATCAAAAAATTAAAAATTACATTTTCACGATCCTCGAAACGTACCGATCACAACGGTACCACTCTCGCCTAGGTGAACGATCCGGTTCACCCGCAACGAGGTTCCGAAGGAATTACTGAAACACACACTGGGAATCGGAAAACACACGTAGAAAAGCCGCGGAATGCTTCCGGGCCTCCGAAACAACTCCGGATCGTGCCGATCCGAACACGAAAGATGTCCGAAACAAAATTTCGGACACAACGGGGTCTGACACTCCAAGAAACCAGATCCAGGATCCAAGAAGAAGGATCCGAAAGGTTCGAGATATTACAGTCTAGGTCGATCCTAAGTGACCCCAATTGACATGGTCTGGTAGACTGAACTCTATTTTAGTCAAAGTTTGACCTAGGTCGACTGGGAGATCCTAGAAGTCGACTGAATCTCGTCCAGGCCTGTGACGGTGTGGCGGTTTCACCTGGATCATTTTCATTCAATTGTGGTTTCCCATGGATCGTTTTTCCTCCTATTGTGGTCTCAGTCTGACCGCCTACGCGCTAGTTTTTCGGAATCACTATTTTGCATGGCTTCCTTGTGTGTTAAACCCTTATAGCCTCTCCAGGCTATTATACTTCAAGAATATGACCTTTGATGTGTCTACATCATAATCCTTTCCTTCAAGGTCATTCCCTGTAATGACTTATATGTATATTCTTCTAGTTGAAGAGCTTATTCTTGGAAATCCTTCAAGAATTCCATCTCCTACATGTATCGCCTTGTCTACATAGCTTGACCTTGGAACTCTTGGCCATTAAATATTGTGGATGTCTAGATTTCGTGGGATCTCTAATCCAACCAATCAATACCAAGGCAATCATTTTTAAAGGGCCCAGTCTTGTCCTGTGAGGGGCACCCGAAGTGTACTTGTATCCCCGGGGAGGTGTAATGACTAGGTGTGGCATTGCACCGAGTATTATCTAGCGTGTGAGTCTATGACATTCCACATTCTCATGAAACTTGCTATACATGCTTGAATGCGTGAAGTACTTACTTGTGTGACTTGACTCGACTTGACTTGACTTGATATATGGACATTCACATGAAGTTCTAATTACTTGCTCTTGATATCTTGACTTGCAATATCTCCATTTCATTTATCATGCTGTTACTTAGTCTGCTTTAATCGTGTTTTATGCATCGTTCATTCATGTTCATAAAATGGTTAATTACTTAAATTTTGCCTGGCGATAGAGTGTAATTCCTACTGAGCTTCCCGCTCACTCCCTACTTTAACATTTTTCAGGTAACTCGGTAGATGGAACGCTCGAAATTGGGAACAGGCCAGCGTGATCGAGTGAACCCGGAGCCGTAGAGACCAGAGTCTTCTTTTTCCTATTTCTTGAGTCTAGTTAGATTCGTGAGTCGTGTCCTTTTGCTTTTTTCTTGTTTCCTTTTATTGGAGTCTATGATTGTAATTTGAGTCAAATTGTAATTTAAATTCTCAAATATCAATAAAATTATATTTTTGTCAAATTGTGGCCTCCATGTGTCTTTGCTATTATTTTCATCTGTTGTTTATTTACTCTGATTAATATGATTGTTTCGCTGCCACGTTCCGAGCAACGCTTCCCGCTGCTCTCTGTTCGGGAGGTGATAGATAGCATGTTAAAAAAAAACCCGCTTCTGTGATTCCAGACGCTTTCTTGTTTTTTTTCTAAAAAAAAAAATTTGCGTCTGTGATCCTAGACATGTTCCTGTTTTTCTAAAAAAAATCAAAACAAAAGTTGTGTCCGATCCTCTCGACGCCCATTTTCTAAAAAAAAAAATTGGCGCCCACAGTTGTGGACGCTCATTCCTCTGTTGCATTAGTCATTCCCTGTTAGCATATAGCTTGTTGTATTTGCAGCATACTCATTTGCCTTCTCTGTTGCATATCATATTCATATCCTCTTGTGCATTTATTGCATATCATATTCATATCGGGTGGTTCCTCTGTTGCATTTGTGCCATATCATTTTTATGTCCTGTGCTTCCCTATTGCATTTGTTGTATATCAAGTTCCTATCCTGTTGCATTCTATTCTCCTGTAATTTGTTTGCATTCTTTAAAAGCATTGCACATTAATTCCCATTCTGTTTGTTCTGCTTAACATACCACCTTTATATTCTGCATTTCACTTTTCTGTAAAAGCTTACATGCATTACACTGTTCATGTGAATTAGCATGGTTGTTCGTTAGTTTTCATCCTCTATTTCTATTTCGCATTTTTGCATCACTATTCACATCATGTTTGTTCTATTGCATTCGCCATATTGCACATGCATCATCTTGTGACTTTTATTTTCTTTTGCATTAGCTTGCACACAGGGCATTTGCATTGGTTTGGGAGACCTCCTCTCCCTACACTTTTAGGAGCCATATACCTCTCTTGGTTAAGGAAGGACCCTCCATTGAGCATTCCGTCTCTTTGGACTGGGATTGCCTAAACCAAGGCCTTCATAAGTCTCCACACCCGTGGAGTCCCTCACGAACGCTTGGGCAGATTATACCCTTTGAAGTCCCCGGGTTTAGTTGGCCTATGCATGGTGAGAATCACCCTAGTTGGCATTGAAGAAAAACTCATTGAAATTAGGTTCATCACCTTGAGTGGATCATATCAAACTTTGTAAAAACCCTTAATTCACCAAGGTTCAACATAAAAAAAATCAAGCGTAACATTCCAACTTGTTTTCTATTCTTGTAAAACATTTTGATTGAATATTGATCAGTTGTATGATGTTTCGCTTTGATAATCAAACCAACATGTCAAATGCCAATTATAATCATGAGGATGCACAACCTAGCACATCCTACACTCCTCAATTTCAACATGTTCACCATAATTCTCACCACAATTCTTTCAAGGGACCACATCCTCATTCTTATGGTCTTGCCCGACCCATGGGCAATTTCCAATCTCGTGGTCCCTCGCCTCAATCGCGAGCCACTACTCTCTTGGGACCGTCTCCTCCCGACGATGAGAAGGTCTCTCAAATCCTGCATGCAATAGATCATCTCACCCCTCAACAAATCCAGGCCCTTAAAGCCATTGTTGAGGGTGCATCTAGTTCTTCTCATCCTCCTTCCACTCCCATTCGGGTGGCCCATCACACGCCTCCCTCTCCTGTTCATATTCCCATTCGGGTGGCTCATCACCCACCTCCTTCCACACCTACTCCTTTTCGGGTGGCCCATCACCCACCTCCCTCTTCTATACAAACCCCTCTTCAGGTGGTCTGTCACCCGCCTCCTTCTATTCCTCCACTTTCACGGCCCCAAGGCCCATCCATTCCTTGCAACCCGGCTCGACCGGGTCCTTTTCTGGGTCAGCCCATTAACCCCCCTCCACGGCCATCTTATGCGGCCCCTCCTCCAAGGCCTTGTCAACCCTCTGCTCCTCATGTCATGCCCCTCCAAGTTCTCGTTGATAAAGTCACTTCGTTGGAGGAACAATTCAAGAAGGTTGCGAGCCCGCAGCCTATTCCTCCTCCTCCTTCTCCAGTCAACCCTCTTCACGCCGTCCTAAACAACATCACGAAGATGGAGAGAGAATGGAAGGATATGAGAGACGACTTTAGCATCAACGCAAGTGAGCAAGAGCCGACAGATTTCAACAATCAAGTGGACACCGTCTGCCCTCCATCTATCCACTCCACTCATCAATATGGCCCTCCGCCTCTGCATACGCAACACCATTACATTTCACCACCCATCAATACGCCTCCACTACGGCGTCCACTTGAGCCTACCAATGAAGAGCCGACAGATGAAGAATCAAAGACGGCATGTGATGATGAAACTCCACTGGCACCCTTTCCGAGTTTCCTTTGTTTTCCTCTCCCTCCACTACCACTAGATGAACCCCCTGCTCAGGACGATGTCACCGTCCTTGACCTCGTTTACCAAACCAATTGGTGTTACGATGATGGGTCGATACTCCAATCGCCCACGTCGGTGCATCAAGACCCGTCTCCTACCCCTAACACCTCTCGCCCCATCCGGCGTTTCCTACACACCAGACCTCCTTCTTTTAAACCTCCTATTTTACCATCCACCTCCACAACACCGGCCTCCGCCGAACCTTCCACTAAACCTCCACCAATTATACCTTCATTAACCTCCACGCCATTGGCCTCCCCCGAGCCCACCACCAAACCTCCTCCAGTTAACCTCCCATTGCCGCCACCTCGGCCCTCCACTATCCCTATAACCTCAAAACCAATTTTGTCTATCCCTCCACTTAACCCTTTACCCATTGCTAACCCTGAGTAGAGTCCACCCCTTTTTGCACTCGAGCCAACCCCGTCTACTTCCGAGCAAAGGGAGAGGCTCGACGTGTTCCCTTCGATACCTTCCATTACACCTCCACCATCCATGGAGCCTTCCACCTCCGCTTCACCTCCTTTTACTACTCGAAACGGGTGTCCTTCTACAAGTACTTGTGCCGAAGATGATCGAGAGCTGGGCAAGAAGCAGTTGGCCACGGCTATGCTGTTCAAGATGAAAGAGTTTATTTGCCGCATGCCAATCCGTGTTTTTGTGCCCAGCATGGTTGAAGAGGCCAAGCCACCGCCGCTGCTCACCAAAAGAGAAAGTCAAGATATGATGCCATATAAGCCCATGCCCAAGGGTAGGGCAGGGCACCCCTTATCCCAACTTTCTAATAGCAAACTCATTCTTCCGTACAAGGGGCGAATGCCCATTTTGTTCAACACTCTTCATACGTCAAAACCCTTGGGCAACACGATGCTTCCCGTTCTAACTTGTCAACTCCCTCACATTATTGCTCTTCGCCCTCCGAGGGAGTTGTCATTTATTATTGAAGCTTCGTCATGGGCTCTGATTTTATGCTTTAGGCCGATTGGCCGCACACTTTCACAGCCATGGAGGGGCGGGTATTCTTCTGCTAGGGGGCCTTCCGCTACCCTATCCATCTTCTATTCAAATTCTGATTGGGCCACTCCATGGGTGAAGAGGAGGATCTCATCCTCTCATTCCATGCATTCTTTGCATTTCATGCATTCCATACATCTTCTACATCCAATTCATTGTATTCACATGCATTTGCATTTCTTCTTTCCTGGGTTTTTGAACCCGTATCTTCCCCGCATTCCGGAACCTCCGGATCCTCTGCATTCCCGAACCTCCAGATCCTCCGCATTCCCCATCTCATCCATTTCTATCCTCGGGATCTCCGTGATGTGAAACAACTTTGATGAGAATTCAGCAACTAGACTGAGGGTCCTTGGACCTACCAAGCAAGCACAAAGCACAAGAGCAGAGAATCACATAAGTTGTCGAACCACCGTTGCACACATGATTCCCGGGTGACTCGGCGATGCCGAGTGGAGGTTATGGAACAAGACCCTTGCTGGTAGAAGGCCAGCAGGGCTAGGGTTGCCCTCCCAAGGGTACAACGCCCACACTCAAGGGGCTGGTTGGGTGCTAGAGGGGCACTGGGTCACTCTCTCACAATCCCACGGTGACCACTCGTAAGCGGGGAGCTTCGGGGTCGGGCGCTCTCTCACCGTTCAGCGGAGCAATTCCACAGATATTAAATAAACAAGTACCGAATTGGGGAGCAAGGGTCTAGAGCTTACCCGGTCGGTTTGAAGAAACCGACCCCGTTCGGAGACGAGGGCGAGCGGGGAAGTGTGGGTTCCCCGAACACTGCGTCGCTCGAAGCTTCACCCTGTTTAAGTAATTTACATGCACTACTCCTCACACAGGAGGGGGAACTCGGGGTGGGGAGAATAGGGGTACAAGCAAATACTACCTCCACATAGGGAGGGGTGGTAATCCGGCCAGGCGGGGAGGGGAGTGAGGCTAAGGAAGAAGCCGAATGACCCTTCGTGGTTCTGCCCGCCTGTCTGCCTGTCTGATAGATGCTCGAAGTTGACGCTGCCGAGGACCCTCCCGAACTCAGAAGCCAACGAAACCAGCGCCAAATCTTCACTGACTGAGCCGGGAGGGATCCTGAATTTTCTTGGGACTGCTAGTCATCGTCGACGGCCGGGGGAGATTCTGGAACTGGGCCGTTCTGTTCTGGCTCGGACTGGTTCCATGGTACAGCAGCAAGAAGAAGGAATTGCCACGCGCACTCCCAAAGTCCGAACGAGGCGGGACCAGAACGGGCGCGATCATGTTCGAGTCCTCTTCGAGCAGCAATCAGGCTGGTCACCGGGGGAGGTCGGAGCAGAGAGAAGAACCCCAAAGAGTGGAGGGGTATCTCTGCTGACTCTGACTGGACTGATCTTCACACCTGGGGGAGATAAATTGGAACAATTAACTCCGAGCTCCGAACGATGCTCCGCTGGCTGCGTTGGACAGAAGACTGGTAGAGCTTCGCCCCGGTCAAATGGTACACCAAGGGGAGCCGGGGTGTGGCCGCAGTAGCTTCTGAACTGAGGCTCTATCCTCTGCTCAGGTGCCGGATGCGCTGTCGGGCGAGAATGGACGTCGTGGACGGCTCCGAACTCAGATCGAGGCGGGACCACCTTGCCTACGAAGCCGCTTCGAAGATCTTTCCAGAAATATAGGATAGACCACCGGAAAATGCGTGATGAAGACGTTGCAGCCTCTGCAACCTTGTGGTACTCTGCTGCTACAGGTTCCAGACTGGTAGTAGAGAGAGATGGTGATCAAATGGAAGGGAATGGAGAGGATGACGTGGGGGAGACGGGTGGGAGGTACTCCTAGGTGTGTGGGGTGAGGGATGGGGTTGTTCTCCAGGCTGTGGGGGTGGGAGGAAGGGCTGGGGGGGGCGGAGCTAGCAGGGGGGAGGGGTGGGGTGCGCAGGTTGCCTAGGTGGAGAGGGAGAGAGGGGGGGGATTCTCTCCCTTGGTTTGAATGGGTGGTTAATGGAGGGATTAATGTTGGTCTTGGGGATGGAAAGGGTTGTCTTGGGAATGTGAAGGGGTGCTTGGGAGATGGGATTCTCTCTTGGGAGATGGAAGGAGTGGCTTGGGAATAGGGAAGGTTGCCTTGGAAGGTGAAAGGTTGCTTGGGGTTTGGTGAGATTAATGGAAGAGTTGATGGGTCTTGGGAAGGTGAAAGGTTGGGGATGATGTGGAGGGCTGAGTTGGCAAGGGGTAGGAGAGAGGGGGCTGCGAATTGGAGAGAGAGAGAGGAGAGGAGAGAGAAAGGGGTCGCCCCCTAGAGAGAGAAGGAGAGGGGAGAGAGAGGGAATCACTCCCTAGGGGAAGAAAATTCACACAATTTAGTGGAAACTCAAATTCAAATTTTCATTCATTCATTCATTAGTTATCCAAGGAGGGATTGGGGTCCTATTTATAGGGAACCCACAATTTATAAAAAGTCCTTGACATTTGGACTGATAACAAATCACCAAGGGGGGAAGGGGGCACCCATGGGCCAAGCCCAATGAAATGAGCCCTTTAACCGACTAGACCACCTAATGATACTTAGACTTAGATAGATGACTCACTAACCTAGGTACTTGACTCAAATAAAGAAAAATTACATAACCACGACTCACATAAAATAGGAAAATTACATGACTAGACTCAGAAAATCAAAATGAACACAATGGCTCATGCCAACAAACATTCCGGGCTCCCAAAAAAATTGTGAAGGGCAAGTGATGCCCCCATCATACCCCCGGGGTGTAAAGAACTCGACTTCGGCGAATAAAGATCCATCACGTGCGGAGGGAGCCATGGCAGGGTCGCCCACAAGTCTGTCAAAGGTAGCCGGTCCTTCCACCAAGCGAGGTAACACCCATACACCATGCTCCCGGAGGTAGTAACATGTTCATCTAATATCCTCTCTACTTGCTCATGCTGGTCTCTCTGGGCTGGTGGATTTCTCTCAAGGGTAGGTGCTCTCTCAAGGGAGGGGATGAGCTCAATTTCCTCACTGGGTGCCACCGTGGGACCCCTATATGGCACAAGTCCAGCCACATTGAAAGTAGTGCTTACTCTGTACTCCTCGGGGAGGTCTAACACATAAGCATTAGTGCCGATGTACCTCAGAACCTGGAAGGGACCTGTTCCATGAGACCTCCATTTTGAGACATTCCTAGAGACGAATCTCTTAGTCCTCACCATCACAAAATCACCCACACAGAATTCTTGGTGGCAGCGGTGGGAATCGGCCAATCTTTTGTAAACCTCATTGTGATTGTGCTTGCCATGCAACTTTATGAATGTTGAACCTCTAGAGATGAAGGGAGGGCCTGGACAACCAAATTCAGCCCTATCAAGTGTTACATTGGTTTTGACAGACTTAGGAGGACCGGGGCATCCATAAATGATTCTATCAGGTATGGGTGCAGTGAATGCCGGAGGACTTGGACTTCCATGTATACTCCTATCATGCATAAGATGGATGATGAGTGGGGGAGGACCTGCATATCCAAATGTAAACTTGTCGTGCACTGGACCTAGTGTGTGTGTGACACAAATGAGATGACTTGACTTACTAGCCCTACCAAATGATGCAAAATGTAGTGACATATGCATTCCCATCCAAATGGCATCTTCTATGTGCGTGGCTTGGTGTGGGAGTTTCCACTCATAGGGGTCGTAGGGGTCAAAGAAGGTATGTGTCATGGAGTGGGGCACTTCATTGTTTCCTAGGTGTATTTCACCCATGATCCTGGTTCCCTTGGTGTGGACTGGGTCTTGAGAGAGGTGGGCTTGGTCTAACATAGTTGGTTGGGGTAGGAAAAGGTTGGTGGTGAGTAAGGTGGGTGGGTATAGGAAGGGATCAAAGGGGTCATGGTAAGGGTCACCTAGGGAGAGGAACTCTAAATCCATCTTATCAACCTCAAGGTCCTTACAATATGGTGGTGGGTCTTCCTCTATTGACATAATTGGGCCTAAGTTATCGGTAGGTGGGTCGGCCATGAGGGGATGGCTTGGCTTTCTACCCGATAGTAGGAACTCCAATTCGAGGATACGGTCAGGTTCATCGGGTGTGGGGATGAATAGAAGAAGGTCACTAGTATAGCAACCCACAATGTAAACTGCAGTGATAGACCCGACACATAAATGTAGGAGGTCAAGGCTCCTAGGTTGGTCGGCCCTTGTGGTCAGCATGCCAGTCAACTCCATTTGCCATGCTAGGCCCTTAAGGAGGTCCCCTAAAGTTTTCACTTGGTGGCATGATTGGATGGTGGTGTGATAGGAGAGGGGTACTATAGGGAGGTTTTGCTCCATAGGAGGGCAAACATGGGCCATGATCTCTCTCATTGGGCTCTCCCTTAGCCAAGTAACAAGGGGTTCTCATAAGATAAACTCGGTCCCAACTAGGGAGGGTGGTGTAGGGTGAAGACCCTCGTGCGAGGCTTCCCTTTCAACTTGGACATGGGTGCCCTCCATGGAGGGGATAGGGTCCGGAGGGGCATTTGTCTCCATGTGGCTAAGTGGGTGGGTTACTTCTTCTAAAGCCAATGGGGTGGGAAGGTCTTTTGATGGTGGGGTGATGATAGCCGGTGTGTGGTGCACCCAGGGTGGTGAAAAAGGATGGGACTCCGGTGGATGAGAGAGTACAAGGTTGTTGAATTTAAAGGCTCCTGAAAAGTGTGGCGGATGCACTAGGCAAGTCCGACGTGTCGGGTCAATGTCGGCATTCCTTTCATCTAACCATTTCTTACCTAGATTATGCAAGGGCCCACCAAAGTACCAATTTGACACCAAGCTCCATCAAAGTATTTGGCATTCCCGAACCATTTATGGAATTCAATGAAGACTTGGTCTCCATTGTGCACAATCTGTCCAGTCCTAGAAAGAGAGGCAACGATATCGGGGGATACCCAATTATCGGACTCCAAGTCAATGAAATCAATTTCTGTAGGCTCTCCATTAGGTAGGTATGCAAGGGATATGATTGGGTGAGGGATCATTTGACTCTAGATTGAACGATGACAATGGTGGGTGGACAATGCATGGGTTGGACCGATGATGACTCCAATGCAAGCGTGCCCTAGGACTTGACTTGTAGAGACAAGTCAATGACTTGCTCTGATACCAAATTGATGTGAAACGACTTTGATGAGAATGCAGCAACTAGACCGAGGGTCCTTGGACCTACCAAGCAAGCACAAAGCACAAGAGTAGAGAATCACATAAGTTGCCGAACCACCATTGCACACACGATTCCCGGGGGACTCGACCATGCCGAGTGGAGGTTATGGAACAAGACCCTTGATGGTAGAAGGCCAGCAGGGCTAGGGTTGCCCTCCCAAGGGTACAACGCCTGCACTCAAGGGGCTGGTTGGGTGCTAGAGGGGCACTGGGTCGCTCTCTCACAATCCCACGGTGACCACTCGTAAGCGGGGAGCTTCGGGGTCGGGCGCTCTCTCACCGTTCAACGGAGCAATTCCATAGGTATTAAATAAACAAGTACCGAATTGGGGAGCAAGGGTTTAGAGCTTACCCAGTCGGTTTGAAGAAACCGACCCCGTTCGGAGACGAGGGCGAGCGGGGAAGTGTGGGTTCCCCGCACACTGCGTCGCTCGAAGCTTCACCCTGTTTAAGTAATTTACATGCACTACTCCTCACACAAGAGGGGGAACTTGGGGTGGGGAGAATAGGGGTACAAGCAAACACTACCTCCACACAGGGAGGGGCGATAAGCCAGCCAGGCGGGGAGGGGAGTGAGGCTAAGGAAGAAGCCGAATGACCCTTCGTGGTTCTGCCTGCCTGTCTGCCTGTCTGATAGATGCTCGATGTTGACGCTGCCAAGGACGCTCTCGAACGCAGAAGATGACGAAACCAGCGCCAAATCTTCACTGACTGAGCCGGGAGGGCTCTTGAATTTTCTTGGGACTGCTAGTCATCGTCAAAGGCCGGGGAAGATTCTGGAACTGGGCCATTCTTTTCTGGCTCGGACTGTTTCCAGGGTACAGCAGAAGGAAAAAGGAATTGCCACGTGCACTCCCGAAGTCCGAACAAGGCGGGACTAGAACGGGCGCGATCGTGTTCAAGTCCTCTTCGAGCAGCAATCAGGATGGTCACCGGGGGAGGTCGGAGCAGAGATAAGAAGTCCAAAGAGTGGAGGGGTATCTCTACTGACTCTGACCGGACTGACTTGCACACCCGGGGGAGATAAATTGGAACAATTAACTCCGAGCTCCGAACGATGCTCCGCCAGCTGCGTTGGATAGAAGACTAGTAGATCTTCGCCCCGGTAAAATGGTACGCCAAGGGGAGCTAGGGTGTGGCCGCAGTAGCTTCTGAACTGAGGCTCTGGCCTCTACTCGGGTGCCGGATGCGCTGTCGGGCAAGAACGGACATCATGGACGGCTCCAAACTCAGATCGAGGTGGGACCGCCTCGCCTGCGAAGCTGCTTCAAAGATATTTCCAGAAATATAGGATAGACCACCGGAAAATGCATGATGAAGATGTTGCAGCCTCTGCAACCTCATGGTACTCTACTGCTATAGGTTCCAGACTGGTAGTAGAGAGAGATGGTGATCAAATGGAAGGGAATGGAGAGGATGACGTGGGGGAGAGGGGTGGGAGGTACTCCTAGTTGTGTGGGGTGAGGGATGGGGTTGTTCTCCAGGCTGTGGGGGTGGGAGGAAGGACTGGGGGGGCGGAGCTAGCAGGGGGGAGGGGTGGGGTGCGCAGGTTGCCTATGTTGAGAGGGAGAGAGGGGGGATTCTCTCCCTTGGTTTGAATGGGTGGTTAATGGAGGGATTAATGTTGGTCTTGGGGATGGGAAGGGTTGTCTTGGGAATGTGAAGGGGTGCTTGGGAGATGAGATTCTCCCTTGGGAGATGGAAGGAGTGGCTTGGGAATGGGGAAGGTTGCTTTGGAAGGTGAAAGGTTGCTTGGGGTTTGGTGAGATTAATGGAAGAGTTGATGGGTCTTGGGAAGGTGAAAGGTTGGGGCTGATGTGGAGGGCTGAGGTGGCAAGGGGTAGGAGAGAGGGGGCTATGAATTGGAGAGAGAGAGAGGAGAGGAGAGAGAAAGGGGTCGCCCCCTAGAGAGAGAAGGAGAGGGGAGAGAGAGGGAATCACTCCCTAGGGGAAGAAAATTCACACAATTTAGTGGAAACTCAAATTCAAATTCTCATTCATTCATTCATTAGTTATCCAAGGAGGATTGAGGTCCTATTTATAGGGAACCCACAATTTACAAAAAGTCCTTGACATTTGGACTAATGACAAATCACCAAGGGGGGAAGGGGGCGCCCATGGGCCAAGCCCAATGAAATGAGCCCTTTAACCCACTAGACCACCTAATGATACGACTTAGCTAGATGACTCACTAACCTAGGTACTTGACTCAAATAAGGGAAAATTACATAACCATGACTCACGTAAAATAGGAAAATTACATGACTAGACTTGGAAAATCAAGATGAACACAATGGCTCATGCCAACAAACATTCCGGGCTCCCAAAAAAATTGTGAAGGGCAAGTGATGCCCCCATCACTCCGGGTCCCCTTACACTTCCCGGGCATCGCGCCCCCTCCAATCTTCTCTCAGGGTATCGCGCCCCTTCCCACCTCTTACATCTGGATCCTCCGGATTTTTCTCTACTTGACGGGCGTTGCACCCCCTCCAGATTTCTCTCGATCAGGTCATCACGCCCCCTCTCAACTCTTGCATCCGGACCCTCCGGATTTCTCTCTCGTCCTCCTGGGGCATCGCGCCCCATGGTGTCTTATTCTTTCGGAATCTCCTGACCTCCCTCTTTGGGCATCGCGCCCCTATACACCCTCTTCCTCGGGTTCTCCGGGCTTCTTACTGATTCTCCCAGGCCATCGCGCCCCTTCTGATTCTATCCCTTTGGAACCTCTGGATCTCTCACTGACCTTCCTAGGGCATCGCGTCCCTGTTCATTCTATCCCTCCGGAACCTTCGGATCTCTCACTGATCTTCCCAGGGCATCGCGTCCCTTCTGAGTCCATTCCTCCGGAACCTCCGGATTTCTCTCTCATCTTCCTGGGGCATCGCGCCCCATGGTGTCTTATTCCTCCGGAATCTCCGGACCTCCCTTTTTGGGCATCGCGCCCCTCCACACCTCCACATCTAGATTCTCTGGATTTATCCCTTCTCCCAGGGCATCGCGTCCTTTCTCATTCTATTCCTCCGGAACCTCCGTATCTTCCATCTTATCTTCCCTCCGATCTCCTAGGGCATCACGCCCCTTTCTATCTTCTTCCTCCGGAATTTCCGAACCTCCTCCCTTTCGTCCGATTTATCTTTCTACTCCTCCGGGACATTGTGTCCTTCGTTCTTTTTCTCCTCTTAAACCATCTTTTTCCATACCTCTTTCCAGGGCATCGCGTCCCGTGATATTTTCTCCCTCCGGAACCTATGGATTCTTCTCCTCACCATGATTCTCCTCCCTTGCCTCCAGACCCTCCGGATCTGCCACTTTCCATCTATCAATTTCTCCCCTTAATCCCTCATGATCCTGGGTCCGACCCGACTTCTTCCACATCCACTGCTCTGGGCATCTGCCCGTTCTCCCACTGCTTCCAAGGTTTTAGTCCTCACTCCTCCTCTTGATTCTCCACTTCTTCTGTAGACCATTTCATGTGATCAGGGTCTCCGCACCTTAGCGAGGGAGTTCCAGCCCTCTCCTCTTTTCCTTTTACCCTTATTCGTCTGAGTCTGGTCTGGGCACCATTCCTTCTTGTTAAGCCACTTCAAACCTTGTCTTCCAATCCTTTTATCTGCCACTTGAGGACAAATCCCATGATGAGCAAGATCGCCTCCGGCAACTACTTTTACGAAGGTCGCAAGGTAACATTTTTGCGTAAGATTTGCATTCTTAATTTTATCATTCTTCACGTACCATTTTCAAAATGAAGCGCTTCTTAACATGATTAAGAGTGGTAGTTAAGGCCTTTATCCTAGGTCTTTATCTTTACCTTTGTTGAATTTCAAAAAAAAAGAGTCTTTAGACTTGCTTTTACAGCACCTTTGGTATTAAGAACCCCGCACTGGGAGTTCGACTTTCCCTCCCCGCTTGTTAAGGGCAATCCTTAGTTGGGCACTCAACACACTTCACGGCGTCCTTAGCCGGCCTCCTTTGATAAAACATCGTTGCTGCTTTCACCATGCCATGGATATGCATGAAAGTCTTTTCTCTTATTTACTCGGCCAAATGCAGGGGCAAGAGGTTGACGGATAAGATGACCAACCTAGGTACTCCCCAATACGGGAGAAGTCTCAAATAGGGGCAGTCTTGACCCAAATCAAAATAAGTTTTCATGATATATCTAGCCAATAGGGCTATTATCAAAGACAAAATTCAATAAATGTAAAATTATGAGATAAAGGCTTGTCAAGAGAGGCAAAGTCCCCGCAGGGAAAGCCCTGATCGTTTGCATGTCAAGGGTCTAAAAATCAAAGACACAAAGCCCCGGCGCAACAGACTACCTCTTTAAAGGGAAATACCTTGAGAGGAATTGGAGTCCCGATATCTTCCATCCTGTATAAGGTTTATCTCCAATTGTTCTTCTCTTCTCCCTCCCAGACCGAGTGTTTCTCGGGTATGGCCTTGGTAGGGGCACCGTTAACCATGAGTAGTCGGCTATAGGGCACCACCATTCAATGCACGCCCGACTTTGGACGGTTTTAGCGAAAGTGGAAAGAACGAGGACCCCTAGCCAGTGGTTTAAACATCCCTTTGATGCTGCATTTAATGCCTAAACTAAAATAAAAAAATGAATATTTCCAAAATTCCATAAAAAACAAAATCAAATATTTCCAAAAACAAAATCCAAATTTTTTTCAAATATTTTTTAAAATCCATAAAAATTGAATATTTCCAAAAATTCATAAAAATTTGCATATTTTCAAAACAACAAAAAAATGCATTGTATTTCTGATGGTGTTGTTTGCAGGGACACTCTTTGCAAGGACCCAAGAGCATGGGATGAGTCTTCTTCATTCATTGCTTTCTACCTTTCGATTCTTCCCTTTCATGGTCGAATTCCCACATTTTTCTAAGTAATTCATGCTGATTTCATCTGATTATCCTCGCCACTCTGGACATTTACTTTGGGCTCTGGGCATTCATTCTAATCATTCAAGAATAAATCTCAGCCAAGCTTGATCTTTCATGCATAAATATTCTGATGATTTGCCAAGATTGTCATCCTCATGACAACATTGAACAAAAATACTTGGAATGCTCTCATGCTTTACGGTTTTACATATGATTCTTTCCATGATGCTTTTCAAAGCTATACAATGTTGTTGAATGCTTTGATACTTTCATGCTATGCTTCAATTATTATCTTCGTTGTTTATGATATCTTGGCTAATGAATATTTGAGCGCAGGAAGAAGCTCTTGGTCCCACCGTCCGGACATCATCACCCAACTCCCACGGTGTTTGCGCCTCATCTCTCAGTCCCACCATGCTTATTGCTATTACCATCTCCCTGTATGCATTTTACTATATGTTACATACACTATTACATTATAACAAGGACTTTGTGGCTTTGGTAAATCTGGAATTTGAGTTCCCCTTCATCAAAAACAATGATGATTCCAGATGAATCTTAGTCGCACGGATAGGCCGTTGAGCCGTCCAAGACTGGGGACGATGGTGCCCTTTTGTGAGTTGGTGTGTGGATAAACGGGCTTCGACTTAGTATCAACTCACAGAATGGGTTTCTTGACTCAGTCTTGGCAGCTTAACAATATTATCCTTGGTTATCTTCTATTTTAATTGACTTTAATATTTCCTTTTAAACCCAACATGCATTCATGTAGGAATTTGAATCAACATTACAAAATTTCTCTGATAAGCTGATTTTGGGAGTCAAATGATCTCAATTGTCCATGATATGAGATATTCGTTGTCGAATTGAATCTTCAGTCCGTTTTGTCACCGTTTTGGGCTATCTTCTCGAAACCTCCTTTTGTTTGGATTTCTATTCTCTTATTTTGATTCCTTTTCTTTAGATCCACCTTGGCTGCAGCACGTCCACATTGGCTGGTAACCGCTCTCCAATGGTGAAACATACAGGTTTGTGACCTGGGATACTTCCACGGCGTTGGAAGTTGATCGCTCTTTTTATCTCCTTCGTGCCCGTGTGCACACCCTCTTCCTTTATCCAAACATCGTTGTTTTCACTGAACTTCTCGAGATTGTTTCATCTCGAGTTTTGGATTTAATTCTCATCAGGTGATGTTGGTCGCGTGTCTCATCACACCTTGGCATCTACTTTTCAGTTCACTTTGCTCACTTGCAAAGCAGACGCCAAGGCGGGGCAGTTGTAGACACGCCAAAATTGACATTACTTTGAACATATCTCCTATCGCATTGCGATGCCCAATTTGACCCTCAAATTGGCTTATTTGAGTTGTTTATCCCATTTTTCTTGGTTTCTTACCTTTTCCCCATTTTTCTAGATTTTTCTATTTTTTTCTGGGCTTTTCTCCAATTTTGGGAGCATTTTCTTAAACGCGTCAGACACACTGGATGCGTTTTTAATTGGCGATCGGTTGAGTGGATGTAATTTCCTTTTTTCATTTTTGATAATTACCAAATTTCTTGAAATTCCAGAAAATGCGTCTGTCCTTACGGACGTGATTTTTCTTTTTAATTTTTGGTAATTTCATAAATTCAGGAAAAGGCGTATGTACGTCAGGACGCTATTTCTAATGATATTTTCAATTAATTCATAAATTCAAGAATAAGCGTCTGTACATCAGGATGCTATTTCTTTTTCTAAATTATAAAAATTCTTGAAATTCAATAAATGTGTCTTCCCATGTGGATGCGGTTTCCTTGTCTATTTTTGGTAATTTTTGACTTTCCTTAATAATTCAAGAAATCGTGTCCATTATCCCAGTCGCCTATTCTTGAACGTGTCCAGTCTTATAGATGTGTCCTTCCTTGCTTAAATTTGATATTTCAATTAATCCAAAATTCGTGGAATTGTTAATTCACGTCCGATATACCAGACATGATTTCTTTATTGATTTTGGAAATTCCTAATTTAGCTTGGAATGAACGTCCATGGTGGTGGACGCCCATTTAATGGGCGACCACAAGGTCTGACGTCATTTCTCTGTAACTTCCTAAACTCGCCCGCAGCCCCTTCCTTCCTCGTTTTACGGCCCGTTCCATTTGGGTAAGGTCTCCGGGTGGCTTTTCGAGCTAGGGAGGACTCTTCCCATATTTATCTCCTTTCCATGGATGATTATCCTAATCATCCTCAGATTAAACCTTCGAATATCTCCCTATAAATAGCCCATGCGACTCTTGCTCAAGAGGGCAAATTTTCAATCACAGGGAGAGGTGCTGCCCGATTGCTGGCTTAAGGAGAAGTCTTCCCTGCATCTAAAAGCTTCATCCCCACGGAGGCTTCCTCCCAAACATCCATCTAAAGCCACAACTTTCGCAGGAGAAATCCCCACAGACTTTTCTTTCTTTCTTATATATTCTTTGTTATCTGTTCTCTGCGCTTTTCATCTTTGTCTTTTAACTGCGTGCATCCATCATTTGTTCTCTATTATCTCAACATCTCAACCACGTTGAGAATCCCCCAGTGCAACACTTGCATGTTCCCTTTTATTCATTCATCATATCTATTTCCACCCTTTTGCATAAGGGGTTTAAAGGCCAAAGCGCCCAACACGTGTGTTCAACTTCATGCTCTTCATGTTACGTTATTCATTTGGGATTGATACTATACATCATGGTTTACTAATCCATATGTTTATTTGTTAGTGTTGTTTTTTTATTTGCAAGGGTAATCTTAAAGAGAAGGACTCTCTCCATCGGCCGGCCGATAGGACGAGAAGGAAGTCACTCACATCTCCCACGTTTTAAGGTATTCCGCGATCCCTCCTTTATTCATTATATATATCATTTGAACTAGTTTTGAAAAATATTTTTTCCTTGAATTTTATTTATCAAAAAAGGTAAGGGAATAAGGATCGTAGAAGATGAATCAGAAACAAGTGAATCTGAATATTATACTTCGGAAGATGATCCCCGTAAGAGTTTCTTTACAACGATAAAGGCCCTCGCGTCCTCTGGCGATCACCCTCCACTAGCATCCATCGCATGCTCCCCTTTCCTATCCCTTTCCCCATTCTTTTCATAGCTTTTTATGCTTCTTATTTCTTAGGTGGATTTTAAATAGATCTATAATGGGCGGCATCTTCCCTTTTCCCTTCGCCGGACTGGTGCGCCTCCTGTCATTAATGCTCTACAGTGGACTTGCGTTGTGGCCCTTGGCGGGGGAGGCGCGCGCAGGATGGTGCCTAAGCTTGAACCTATGCCAATGCATGATGTGTGCTAGGCCGGACTGCTGGGCACAGACCCAGAGGGTTGGGCTTCCATGGTGGGCCGCCCAAGTATGTCTTAGTGGGCCAGCAGACTTTACCCTCATCAGAAGGTATGATGCCATACACCTAACACTCAACATGTAATTAGTTCATCTTGTCTTAAAATCAAGATCATCTTTAATCACTTACTAAGTTAAGCATGAGAGATTTTTTTTTCAAAACCCACACTTTGAATTTCACCCCTTGTTCTCCACCCTAACTCATGATGCAATTGAACACGAAGGTTGACGCGGGTCTCACGATCATAGTTCGATCTACTCCGGGTCTCCTCCGGGTCATCCTGATCTAGCTTTGCCTGAACTAGATTCTCTCTCTCTCTCTTTCTCTCCTCTACCTCAGATCTCACTGAGGGGTCCGCTTGGGTCCCACAGGACTGAGGTCCCCATCACTTTGCCTATTAAGGAGTGAATCTCTTTTTTGCTGGCTGGAGCCATCAAAGAGGTGACGGCAACTTGACAATGGATAGTCTGCATTCGTGTTTTGAGGTTACATCAGCCGATTTGATCTAACGTCTAGTTTTTTTTACAATAATAAAACATGTATTTTTAGTGGAGTCTGTGTCCTCTCTCTCCTCCGTTTCTCTGAACTTGTTAACTACTTTTTCTTTGTTTAAGTTAGTTTTATTTCTTTTCAATGTTTAAATCTATTTTTATTTAAAGATGCCACATTCATTGTTAGTCGTCTATGGCCATGCCTTTTCTTTCATCAAATTTTTTATTGTTAGGTGCGACTATTTTTTATTATTTTTTGGGTGTCTTACTGTCTGATCTATAGAGCTCTATAATTTGTAATTCTATGGAAGTTTAAATCTAACTTATGTTATTTTCTTTGACTAGTTATCACAAGCTCGGTTGGGTGGGGGGTTCGTGCTTTTAGGCTGCTTTTGTGAACACATTGAGTTTTGCGACTTTTTGAAAATTTTTGCCACCGTGGTAATTACAATAGGGTGAATTTTGCATAAAGCTAAAATTACATTTAAATAGCCAGCGTTAAATTGACAATTTGAGAGAGGAGTTTAGAAACCTAGTTAATTAACAGTTTATCCATCTTTATTTAATGTAAATAGAATTTTAAGTAATAGTAATTTTTTTATAATTTTAAATTTTAATTAGTATTAATAATTGAAGAGGTGTGATCTTGTGCTGAAGTCTGAGCCGTGTGATCCTTGATAGACACTGATCACCGCCACCAATGTGGATTCTACAAGGCAGGAAACGGATCAGAGGAGCCCAAGATTATGACCCCGGGAAAAACCCTCCGATACCTAAGTCAGCAAATTGATAGAGTGTAGGCGGAAGAGATGTAGGAGAAGGAAAGAGATGGGCACAAGATTGCTCTCCACCAACAAGCGTGGCTTTGAGGGCTCAGACTTGCTTACCTTTCCGGAAGGTTTCCTTGAGTTTATCTAGTCGTCCGCTCCCCATACCGGAGTCAAGGAAGCTTGAGGGACTAGGGGGCGTTACGTCCTTGTTGAGCGCTCTTCACAGCATGGGGACTCTTTTTTTTTTAAACTCAAGGTTGATACTTGCAGGGCGGGGACGAGGGAGACCGGTCATTCCTTCATTGCGGAAGGAGATGAAAGTTCCACCCCGGTCACAAGGCAAACATTTTCATTAATGAAAGAAGTAAGAGTAAAGAGGAGTACATGGGTAGGGGGGAGAGGGACGACACCCAGACAAAGGGTGAAGAACAACATATAGCCCAAGGGCCCCAAAACCGAAAGGAGGCCAAAGAGGCCAACATGTCAATACAACCAGCTAAGAGCGGGGACTCCCGAAGTCGCAGGTGCGGTTAGTCCGCCGGCGATTCCTACGGTTGCTCCGATGGGCAGGCTGGAAGCCAAGGTCATCGAACGCCATGTTCGGCTCATCAACCAAACCATGAAGATCATCAGCTTGGCAGAGAGCAACAACAGGGGTGGGCAGCACGCCAACTGACAGGTCAAGGGAGGCAAGGACCGGCTCAACGAGCACGGTGCCCTGCACCCCAATCGGATCTTCAAGGGTAGGCTGGAAGGAAGCAACAATAGGAATGGACCACGGGGGCCCATCAGTAGCAGGAGGAGGATACACACCACTGCGGTTGGTGCGCACGGCCAGGACAACGTGGTGGGACTCCAGGTCAATAGAAGGTGGGGCAGAGATGCAAGCGACGCTCGCGGGGCACGCCGGGCGACCCCCCAGGCAAGGGGAGGCAACGGTAGCAGGGTGCAGCGAGGGCACGTGAACCTACGAACGGTACATCGAGTGGGGAATAGTAATGGCGACAGCGAGGAAAGGTGGAGCCAACATCCCGACCAAGAACCGAAGGCAAGTTCGAAGCAGAGCCTGGTCGGAAGAACGACGAGCTGCTGTAAGGATGACCAAGGAGAGCTTGCGAATAGCCACAGGTCCGGGCACACCAGAGAATCCCAAAGAGCCAGGAGGACATAGACCCCAAGGGGGGGCTGAACAACCGAGCTCCACCGTCACTGCAGGGCCACCAGCAGGAGGGGTAGCTCCAAGGAAACCACCTCCAGAAGGCTAGGAGGCTACAACAGAGGTTAGGGTAGCAATGCCACCAACGTCGACACTAGTAGGCTCCTCCGAGGCAGCAACAGCAGGACCATTGACGACAAACTTACCCAGGGTGGGTGGCGAGGACGCGGGGGACGGCACACGCGTAGGGGAGCAGCCCGGGACCACCGTAGAGGTAGTTGTGGCCGGGGCTGTGAGGCTACTAGGACCGAGCAACTGTGAGGCGCCCAGTTCCACAGGTGAGAGGCCAACAGTCGTTGAGACAACGGAGGAGGTGGCGGACGCGGGGAGCAATTCCACAGCAGAAAGCTCATGGGACACGAGCAGTGGCAGAGAGCGAACGTCAACGGGATGGGGAGGAGCAGCATGGATGGGGCAAGCACGGGCGAGGGGCCGCTCGCAGCAGCAACCTGGGCAGAGGCACGAGGCAGTACTGTAGGCAGCGGCATGAGAGCAGGCACGACACAAACCAAAATAGTGGCAGGATGGTCGACGACCAAGGGGGCTGCATGCGAAGCAGCCAACGGAGGAGGCACAAGCACGCTGACAAGGTGATGGCTGGACGCAAGGGCGCGGCCTCAAGATGGGATAGGCGAGGCAAAGAGGGATGGGGCTTCGCGCATGTAGGCAGGACCACCGCCGTAGAGCATTGGAGCGGCACTTGTTGTGCCCCTTGTGCCTTGATGATGCAGTGATGTTTTGATGATAGCAACATTAGTGTCATCACTTGGTTAATCTTCAATTGAGAGCTTGATCTGTATGCCTTATGCCTTGATGATGTTTTAGCTGATGGGCATAAATTGTTGTGTGCATGATTTAAGGTCTGTGCATAGCATCGGTGCATTGCTTCTCTGCTGATATGTTTATGTTGTAGTTCATTGTGCAGGTGTGCATGTCTGCACATACCTTAGTGGCTAGTCTGTACAACCTCATGTTGATTCATTCGATCAATTCTATACAGCCAGAGCCAGTGTTCTTTATGCATATATAGTCTGTACAGAGTTTTACCTAGATTGCATTAGTCAAGTCTGTACATCGCCCTAGATTGCATTATCAAGTCTATACATCGACGGGGCTCTTCATGCATGTTCATAGTCTATGCATTATTTCATGTCTGTACAGCATGTGTGCTTCATAATGCAAAGTATATACATTGGCTAGCTGCACAAACACTAAGTCTAGACATTGCAAAGTCTATACATTGTTGTCGCATTGCAAAGTCTATACATTATTGTCGCATGGACATTCCCTGGTGGCAAGTCTATACATTGCACGCGTTCAAGTCTATACATTGGTTGCTGCATTGTACGTACACTCAAAGTCTACACATTGCATGTTAGCATGCTCGCACACACTAAGTCCATACATGAGCAAAGTCTACACATTGTTGTCTTTACCTACGTTCAAAGTCTGCACATTGCTATCTTTACCTACGTTCAAAGTCTGTACAGCCCTTGCTTAGCTCAAGTCTGTACATCGTCCAGTTGCTCACGACGTCTTGGCTAAGTCTATACATTGCACCGTCTCACTTAGCGTCTAAGGTCGTGTGAACATTGCATCGGCTAAGTCAATACATTGCATCGTCTCACTTAGCGTCTCTGTGTAAGTCGGTGCAAAGTCAAGTCAGTACATTCGGCAAGTCTGTACATTCTGCACATAAAGTCTATACATTGATTGCCTGCTCATGCATCACTCCTTTGGCAAGTCCGTACATCGGCTTGTTCATGCATTCATCTCAAGTCTGTACATCCACCAGCTGAACTGAGCAAAGTCTATACATCTGATAGCTCAGCTCGTGGCTAAGTCTGTACAGCCAGTGCATCCTGCATCTCACTCAGCGTCTCATGTGCATATGTAAAGTCTATACATTGTATGTTGCACAACACATAAGTCTATACATTCATGGCATAGTCAGCGCATTGCTTGCTAGCAAGTCTGCACATTGCTGCATGCTGAGTCTACACATTCGATTGGCATGTCAGGGCACTCATATTCAATGTACATACTTTGAATATGTATACTGCATTACACACCACAAGTCTGTACATTGATGCCGCATGCATGCATTCTAAGTCTGCACATTATTTATACATTACACGAAGAGTCTACACATTCGTTTGGCATGCCTGAGCATTCATCATCAATGTACATACTTCACCATATGCATACTGCAGCATGTGCTATTAAGTCCATATACTATGCATTGTGCATCGTTCAAAACAAAGTCTGTACATTGCTTTCTGAATTAACTCAGTGCAACCTCGTCTGTTCTAACAGGACTGTTGGTCGAGGAACTTAAGGAGGGCACGAGATCCAAGATGGAGATGGCTCAGGATCGTGACACGTGTAATCCAGCAGGCTGAGATGCTGCCACGTGGTCAAGGCGATTGGGTGGGAACTGTGGAGAGCACACGCCCTACCTGTTGCTGCTATATATACTAAGCTTCTTCCTCAGAAGAAGACTGATCGAAGCAGTAGGGACTGAAGCATAAAAAGAATAGAGAGCCTGCACGATCCAGTGAAAAGAGAAGCAGAAGAAGAAAGAGGAGAGTGAAGAGAGAGAGAGAGAGAGCTCGTGAGGAGAAGAAGAAAAAGAAAGAGGAAGTGAGAAGAAAAAGAGAAGCAGAAGAAGAAAGAGGAGAGTGAAGAGAGAGAGAGAGAGCTCGTGAGGAAGAAGATAGAAGACTTCATTGAAGATCTGTCTCTACTGGAATATGGATCATATCCAATCCAGTCAGCTCTATTGGAGCCACATTTGTGCTTTCATTATTTACAGCTTTCTATCACCGTGATTTCCTATTTCTTATTTTTCTTTTAAACCTTTCTTCAAGCTGTTAGTCAGCGGTTTTGCAGAGGAGGATTCCTCTGGACAGCAAGCTGTGTGGCTCAGCGGGTGAGGTGGATACCTCGGACGGGTTAAGCCGTAGTCCCCAGCGGATGGCTAAGCTGTATTGCCCAGCGGTAGCAAGTTGTGATGCTCAGCGGATGGCAAGCTGTGAAGCCCAGCTGATGTATGGCAAGCTATGATGCCCAGCCGTTCAAGCTGTGAGTCAGCGGAATCCACACTCTGGTTTGAGTGTGGGGTGGACGTAGGTCTGGAGGACCGAACCACCTAAAAACCATTTGTGCACTGTGGTTTGAATGTTCTTTTCTGTCTTCGTTAGATGAATGCATAGGTGCGCTCCACATATTTGCTTATTGGTTCAACAGAAGATTTGATTAGCTTTTCAGGATTGTCTAGTTTTGTCTAGTTAGCGAACTAGATTTTTAATTGAGCGAAATTTTAAGAGGGATTCATTCACCCCCCCTCTGAATCCATCGCACCGGTCCCAACAGCACTTATAGGGCAGGACGCAGGGGAAAGTGCCCGATGATGAACATGTCGCCAGGTTGAAGAGGACATGTAGGCAGGTGCTGCACCTTGCAGAAGGTTCCCAGAACCCCTAGACCCGGGCCCAGAAGGCCTCCCAGTCGGTGGAAGCTTCTTCTTACAGTTGCTCGATGAGTGGCCCAAAAGGGAGCACCCACAGCAAAACAAGGGGGGTCAGGGTAAGATATGGGCTGCCAGGAGCCCCCACCCCTAATGCCAACCCATAGACAAAGAGGGAGAGGCTTGGATACATCCAGAAGGACACAAACTCTAGCCGCGTGATCCCGAAGGAGGCAAAAAGTGTTATGGTCGACCTTAAGCACCGGCCCAATGCTCCCAGCGATGGAGCAGAGCGTAGCCTCATGGAAGAAGTTGGCCGACAGGCCCGGCAGCTCCAGCCAAATCGGCACAAATGGAGAATCTGTCCGTGGGCAGAAATCAATCGTCCACTGAGAGAACCGGAAGGGCCTGCCATGGATGTAGAGGGTCTCTTTGAGCAGCACCTGGAGGAAGTCTTCTTGATTCTGAAAACGGATGAGGAGATGGCGACCGTCGATGGCGCTAATGATGACTCCTGAGAGAGGGAGAAACATTGCTATAGGTGGCTCCGGATGACTTGGAACGGAGGTCTGCCTTGGGAGGTTCTAGTTATAATGGCATATTGTAGGGGCTTACAAGAGGTCTGCACCTCAGCCAGGGAGAAGAAAATGGCTGGCTCACCGGAGTCTGTGGAGGCGGGGGGTGGACGGCTAGGGCAAGGGCCGGGGGTAAAAAGGAAGGCAAAATAGTCTGTGCAAAGGAGGGGGTCGCCTGCGAAACACCCACTGCCGGCCAAGTCCAGCCCTGACCGGCAGAAGACCATGGGGCCAAGGCTGGGGGAGACGGCGAAGGGGCCGCACGGCCTGCAGAGGCGGGGCCTAGCGATGGCGGGGCCGGAGAAGTTGCCGAAAGAGCAGGGACCACCACCGGCGCCGGAGGGGATGTCGGAGCAGGGGGGCCGCCAACAGCGGCGAAGGCCAACAGCTTAGAAATTTGCAAGGAATAAAAGAGTTTTGCAAACGTTTAAGTTGTATGTCTGCATTTCCTACGCGCCTATCTCCTTCCCCCTTGGTTCTTCTCTTCAAAGTGTCGACAGTATGAACACCATCACCTTGGTCCTACGATCCTTTTTGTTGGGGCTTCGAAGAGCCTCCCCTGTATCAGACCTTCCCTCTTGATCCCTGGTCAACCCTTCAGCAGCCCCAACTCCTACCAACTTGGCTCTTTTCCCCTTGGTTCCATCGATGGTGAGCTCGTTGCCTCCACCGGCACACCCTTGGGCCACTTCCATCCGGTGCACCCAACTTGTCTCTCTATCCGGTGCACCCTCTGGTGCGGACACCCGAGCAGTTGAGCGGCGCGACACGCCGAGCCACCGGTACCGCACACGGAGCATGACTCGAGCCACCTCAGCATCCATCTGGCTCGGAGACAGCCTGGAGACTCCGCCTTGAGCCTCCCCATTTTTCATATTTAATTAGACTTTATTTGTGTGTAAGGTGTGTTTATTTTATTTTATACAGTTTGCAATTATGAGTGTACGAGGGGCTTATTTGTAAAATGGGACCCCTGGGCCCCATGGGACCCTCAGGCCCCCTCCCATTGGTCCATATCAGCCTTGTGGGGTTGGTCAACATCCAAGGTGGACATCTAGAAGCCTTGACTAGTCAATTGTCCACATGGGGGACAAGGGACCAAAAAGGTCAACATTTCCAACCAAACCCACCTACCATGTTCCCCCCTTGGTCAAGGTGCGCCCCCCTCCCCATTTGTTTTATATTTTTATTGTGTTTTGGTCACACTCCATCCCAACCCTCCATTCCCATCCCCTAGATCCAATGGTTGTGGATGGATGTGAGATGTAACATATTTAAGCTTGTATTTTCCATTTTAGTAGAATTAATGCATTTGAATTGGAAGAAAATCCTGTGAGCAAGGCTTAGGCCGCCCCTCCCTCTCCCCTTGAAGCTGTGAAGGCTTCATTCTGGTGGTGAGACTCCACCCTATCAGTTCCGGTCGCCGCCGCCGCTGCCACAAGCCGCCACCGCACCGCCATCTTCTTCATCGGAGTTCTGCCCGCGCAGTACCACAGCAACTTCCACGAAATTCCCAACTCATCCAAGAGCTCTGATCGACCTGGGGATTTTACTGGAGGTTCCATAGGTGTCAAGTATGTCCCAAAAAAATTGGTTTGTCATTCAGATCCCGTTTCATAATTTTTGATTTTCGTTCCCTCTTTCATTCCAGTTCTGCCAAAGTTCTATCCAGGTTCCTATCCGCCCTGTGTTTCATGTCTTAGGTCCGTCTTTTGATTTTTTTTAATCCCATAAATTTTACTAGAGTTTCCTTCCATCCACTCCTTCATCCACAATTTTTCTAAATTTCTGATTCGCCCATTTCATATTTTATAAAAACCGTTCTCAGTCCCACCTACAGTTCTGTCCACCTGTTCCCAGATCCGACCACCAGTCACTCCACAAATCATATCAAATCGCCACCACCTCCAAATCCAATTCCAAAAATTGTACCCATTTCGTGGTTTGATTTCCTACAACGTTGAAGAAGATCTCAAGATCTGAATCGGAGGTTTACTAGGCGATCAATGATGGTTCTCAGACAAGTACCCTGCAAATCTGAGGTTTCGGTTACTGTACAACAGGGGCTTGTAAATTCATTAAAGTTCTGATCCGACCAGATCCAGCAGATCTCTCTGGGTCTATATTGAAGCATTTGAAGAGAGCTTTCCAACGATAGCTCATGCGTCCCGATCCGACGTCGGGATTGATCGCAGCGGCCGTTTTTGCTGGAGCGCGCGCCTGAAAACAGCAACTAAAAATCCGTGGGCAGCATTCCAAAAGCTTGGAGATCGGAGTTGTTCGGCCACCGGTCGGTGTTCCCGGCCGACCGCCTGTCGTGGAGGCGTGTCACCAGGGGTCCCCACCACAGTGGGACCCACTCCTGCAGATCCGGAGGCCAGCGCCACCCGTGGGCCCCACGGGCCCACAGAACCCGCCGTTCGGAAAGCACGAAAACGCGGAGTTCGGCACCGTCGGGCGACATCAAGATGCTGCCCGTCAACCCAATTTGCGTGATTCCCGGGCCCCGCATGTGACCTTTTACCTCCCTGCGTGGAGTGGGTCAAATTATTGTATTTCTGTAAAATTGTGTTAACCGGGAGTCCGCGATTGGCCGGGGTTGTCTTCGCCACGCCAGGTGCGTGGAGGTAAAGTCTTAACTTCTTGGCGTTCATTTGCTTAGCTAGTATACGGTCTTTTGCCGCTGCCGAGAGTGTAGGTACTAGCCCGTGTGTCCATGTCACCGCTGTGAGAGTGAGTGTGACCCGTCCCGCGACTCGATCCGAGTCCGGAAGTTGAGTCGGACTACCCTTGACCTCCGCCGGTTCCTTAACCGCGCACGGTCCGCGCTTTCCCTCGCTTGGGACGACGAGTGGGCTTCCACTTCTGTTAGCGACGTTTTGCCACTAGGAGCTCGTAGTGTCGGGCTTAGTGTCTCCCTGGTGTGTGCTGCTGGTCGCGTCTTCATCTAGAGTCCGAGGGTGGCACCTAATAGTGTCGTCTCCCGTGTCCGTCCCACATCAGTTTGGTATCAGAGCGAGTCGAGTCTAGTGTAGTCTTTGCATATGTCTTGCATGCATCATGGTCTAAGTCGAGTCTAGGACCATCATTATTTTCAAAAAAAAAAAAGTGTGTTTTAAATTGCATTTGCATCCCGATAATTCGGTATCTTAAAAGGTGTTGTCCGAACGTTAGGCTACGCCTACCGGGAGGTCGCACACTTGCGGGAGTGATCTTCGGATCGATTAACTCCGCCCCGTACCGGATATTGGTTTAGGTCTAAGTGCATCATTTAGTGTGTTTGCATTAGTCGGTGTCTTCTAGGTCGTGTGTCAGTTGCATGCCCACCCGTCGAGGTACCCAGTACTCGCCGCCACCACCTATGGCGGAGTCCCGAGCCCGTAGTTCTGATGAGTCTTCCACGGCCGAGATGTTCCGGGCCATCATGGATCGTTTAGACACGCGTATGGATGGTCTTAGTACGCGTATGGATGGCATAGGGACGCGTCTAGAGGGGCGGATGAAGGTCCTCGAGGATCAGGCCGGGGTTTCGGAGCAGTCCATTCAAGGCCTTGTTGGGAGGATTGCCGTCCTAGAGAGGGGCCCAGTAGCGGCGCAACCCGCGCCAACGAACGGCCAACAAGAGCCGGTGCAGCAACCCGATGTGCCAAGGGCTCAGGTGGAGGATGTCGGGAGGCAACAGGCGCCTATAGTGGATGATTATGCCTCCGACAATGATCACGGGGGTAACGGTCGTCGTCATCAACGACGGAATCGTGATGACGAGGATGACGACCGCATTCTTAGGGGTGTGCGTGCGGACCCTCCCACTTTTAGCGGGTCCTTGGACCCTAGGGTGTATTTAGATTGGGAGGCCGGCATGGACCGGTACTTCGAGTGGTTTGAGATGACGGACCACCGAAGAGTCCGATACGCAAAGATGAAGTTGCAAGGGCAGGCCCAAACTTATTGGATCAATGTGGAGAGCCTGCTCAACCAGCGACGTCAACCCCAGATCGGTACTTGGGATGATATGAAAACCAAGCTGAGGGAGAAGTACCTTCCCGCCTCATATCGCCAACGTCTCATAGACAAGTGGCAAAGCATCTCCCAAGGGAACCGATCCGTGACCGAATACACCGCCGAGTTCGATGAGTATTATTTGCGGTGCGGGGTCACGGAGGAGAGCACCATGACGATATCCCGCTTTCGGAGAGGCTTGCGGCCCAATTATCAATATGAACTCTTTCGCCGCAATGCCACCACTCTGGAGCAGGCATATCAGATTGCTCTCGAATTGGAGCAGTTCGAGGCCGAGTTTGAGTCACCCCATCGGTTGGGCTCCTTTCCCCTTCGTAGTGTCGAGTCCCGTGGCTCATCTGGCACGTATCCGAGGGCCCCCATGGCTCGACCTCAGGAGCCCACTCGCCCCGAGCCCTTTGCTCCTAGGCCTCGTCCCCCACCCCCGAGGGACCTTCCTCGTCCCCAGCATCTTACGGCCCCACCCACAGTCCGTCCACCGGCACCCGCACCTCCTGCACGTCCTTTGTTGCCTACGCCTCCTATCCGTCGGGAGGATAAAGGTAAAGGACCTATGATTGGGGAGCCTAGTGGATCACGGCAGCAGTGTTATCGCTGCAATGGGTTTGGCCATTTTGCCAACCAGTGTCCCACCCGCCCATCTCTTCACATTGGGGTCACACAGGCCGAGGATACCACCCCTACGGGCCTCGAGTTAGTCAGCTATGAGGCAGATGAAGAGTTAGCTGACGAGTACTATGAGGAGGTGAGGCCCAGGAAGTCCAGCAGTCGGACGATACCCGCGTGGGGGTCGTCAGATGTATCCTCACCCAGCCACAGGTCAGTGATGACTGGCGTCGGACCACTATCCTTCATGTATTCTGTAGGCTGGGAAAGCAAATTTGCAAGGTGGTCATCGATAGCGGGAGTTGTATCAATGCAATATCCACGAACGCTGTCACTTGTCTTGGTCTCACACCCGTAGACCACCCTTGCCCCTACCAGGTATCATGGGTGGATACCACTTCCATTTCGGTCAGGCTGCGGTGCTTGGTCCCGCTGCAGCTCCACTCCTACCGTGACGAGATCTGGTGTGATGTTCTTCCCATGGAAGTGGGAAGTATCATTCTTGGTAGGCCGTGGTTATTCGACCGAGATGCCACACTCCATGGTCGGTCGAACACCTGTACCTTCGACCACGATGGCCAGCGGGTCACCCTCCAACCCGTTCGGCCCAGGAGCCCATCTGTTAGGGGTCCTACTGGCCCTAGTACTCCGAAGCCTTCCGTTCCCGGGCCTAGTACCCCATCCCCAGCTCGGGCTATGACCGTTACCTCTGGCCCAGGAGAGCCCTCGACGAGGAGATTGATGATGATTAGCTCCCGGGAAATGGAGCAGGAGCTTAGTCAGGGCTGTCCGGTGTTTGCCATTACGGTCCGAGAGGTGGAGCGGGACTCCGAGGGTGAGCTCCCACCCGAGGTTGTTCCCATTCTGCAGGAGTATGCTGATGTATTCCCCGATGAGCTTCCCGAGGGACTCCCACCTATGCGGGATATTCAGCATGCCATCGACCTTGTTCCGGGCTCTTCTTTGCCCAACCTTCCTCATTATCGAATGAGCCCCACGGAGCATGCCGAGCTTAAACGGCAGGTCGATGAGCTTGTGCAGAGAGGATCTGTCCGGGACAGCATGAGTCCATGTGCTGTACCCGCATTACTCGCCCCGAAGAAGGATGGCACATGGAGAATGTGTATTGATAGTCGTGCCATCAACAAGATCACCGTGAAGTACATGTTCCCGATTCCCCGCCTGGATGACATGCTAGACATGATGGCAGGTGCCACTATCTTTTCGAAGATCGATCTTAAGAGTGGCTACCATCAGGTGAGGATTAGGCCAGGTGATGAGTGGAAGACCGCATTTAAGACCAAGGACGGTCTATATGAGTGGTTGGTTATGCCTTTTGGGTTGACCAATGCCCCTAGCACTTTCATGCGGCTCATGACTCAGGTCCTTCGACCTTTCATTGGAGTCTTTGTAGTGGTGTATTTTGATGATATCCTTATCTATAGCCGCACCACAGGGGACCACTTAGACCACCTTCGGCAGGTCTGTCTACTTCTTCGGCGAGAGCAGCTGTTTGCGAACCCACAGAAGTGTGCCTTCATGACACCTCAGCTTACCTTCTTGGGTTTCATTGTGTCTAGTACGAGAGTCTCCGCCGATCCGGAGAAGGTCCGGGCCATTGTTGAGTGGCCGGAACCCCGTACCGTTCATGATGTCCGCAGCTTTCATGGTCTTGCGACGTTCTACCGTCGCTTCATCCGCGGATTTAGCTCCATCACCGCCCCGATCACGGATTGCATCCGGAAGGGCACCTTTGTATGGACGAAGGCCGCATCTGCCGCCTTCAAGGACATCAAGGAGCGCATGACCCAAACACCTATCCTTCGACTGCCTGATTTCTCGAAGGTGTTTGAGGTCTCTTGTGATGCGTCGGGTGTGGGAATTGGAGGAGTTTTGAGTCAGGAGTCCCACCCGATCGCATATTTCAGCGAGAAGCTGAATGACGCGAAGCTGCGATATTCCACATATGATAAAGAATTCTACGCAGTTGTTCAGGCTCTTAGGCATTGGAGGCACTATCTTTTACATCAGGAGTTTGTCCTATACTCCGACCACGAGGCATTGAGATACCTCCATTCGCAAAAGAAGCTTAACTCGCGTCATAGTCGTTGGGTCGAGTATCTCCAGCAGTTCACCTTTGTGCTGAAACATAAGGCTGGAGTGGAGAACAAGGTGGCTGATGCCTTGAGTCGGCGAGCATGCTTGCTTACCACCATGAGTGCCGAGGTCATAGGGTTAGAGAAGATGAAGGAGGCCTATGTTGATTGTCCTGACTTCGGTCAGATTTTTACCACCCTCCAGGCCGGACCCTCGAGAGACCTTGATGAGTATATGCTTCAGGAGGGTTACCTCTTTCGAGGTAGCAGGCTATGTGTTCCCCAAACTTCGGTTCGAGATTTCTTAGTGTGGGAACTACATGCGGGAGGTCTGGCCGGCCACTTTGGTCGGAACAAGACTATTGAGGCAGTGGAGCATCGATTTTATTGGCCGAGCTTGAAGCGCGATGTTGCTAACATCGTGGCTCAGTGCCGTACATGTGCTACGGCCAAGATGAAGAAGCAAAGCTCGGGCCTTTATACGCCTCTTCCCGTGCCTGATGCCCCGTGGCAGGATGTTAGTATGGATTTTGTTTTGGGATTGCCACGTACCTCCAGGAAGCATGATTCGGTCTATGTGGTGGTTGACCGTTTCTCGAAGATGGCCCTCTTTATCCCCTGCTCGAAGACTTCGGATGCTTCTAGGGTAGCCCGCCTATTCCTTACTCATGTAGTGTGCAAGTTCGGGTTGCCTCGCACTATAGTGTCTGACCGTGATGTCAGATTCACTTCCTACTTTTGGAAGACACTATGGCATATGATGGGTACTCACCTCAAGTTTTCCACTGCATATCACCCCCAGACAGATGGTCAGACCGAAGTGGTCAATAGGAGTCTGGGAGATCTTTTGAGGTGTCTAGTTAAGGATCGCATTGGGGATTGGGATCTCATCCTACCCATGGCTGAGTTTGCATATAACGATTCGGTGAATAGGTCTACCGGCATGAGCCCATTTGAGATAGTCACAGGTCGTAGGCCTAGGAAACCCGTTGACCTTGTCCCCATGCCTGTCCATGCTAGAGTGTCGGAGTCGGCCGAGTCATTCGCTAGGCATGTTAGGAGTTTGCATGACGACATCCGTCGTCACATTGAGGCCAGCAATGCACGGTACAAGGAGTTAGCCGATGCCCACCGACACCACCGAGAGTTCCATGAGGGCGAATACGTCATGATCAGGGTAAGACCTGAACGGTTTCCCTCTGGAACCGTTAAGAAGTTGCAAGCTCGCGGAGCCGGTCCATTCAGAGTGTTGAAACGCGTTGGATCCAATGCGTACATTGTGGACTTGCCCGAGGAATATGGTATAAGCTCTACCTTCAATGTATCGGATCTTGTTGCATATAGGGACCCATCGGTGATCCCTAGTGAGCCTTTTGAGCCATCTCCTCCCCTTGAGAGTGATCCCACACCTGAGTGTCCACTTCCACCTCCAGCCCCTTTTTCACGGCAGCGTGAGCATATAGATCGTATACTGGACGAGCAGGTGACAGTTACCAGGAGTGGATCTTACCCGCGCTACCTAGTGCGATGGAGAGGACGGCCCGCTACTGAGGACACATGGATCACACATGGCAAGTTGCAGCAGATCGATCCGGACCTTCTGGAGCGATATAGGAGCGATGCCGACCCTTACTCGACAGGGTCGAGTTTCTCCCACCCGGGGAGAATTGGTGCGGACACCCGAGCAGTTGAGCGGCGCGACACGCCGAGCCACCGGTACCGCACACGGAGCACGACTCGAGCCACCTCAGCGTCCATCTGGCTCGGAGACAGCCTGGAGACTCCGCCTTGAGCCTCCCCATTTTTCATATTTAATTAGACTTTATTTGTGTGTAAGGTGTGTTTATTTCATTTTATACGGTTTGCAATTATGAGTGTACGAGGGGCTTATTTGTAAAATGGGACCCCTGGGCCCCATGGGACCCCCAGGCCCCCTCCCATTGGTCCATATCAGCCTTGTGGGGTTGGTCAACATCCAAGGTGGACATCTAGAAGCCTTGACTAGTCAATTGTCCACATGGGGGACAAGGGACCAAAAAGGTCAACATTTCCAACCAAACCCACCTACCATGTTCCCCCCTTGGTCAAGGTGCGCCCCCCTCCCCATTTGTTTAATATTTTTGTTGTGTTTTGGTCACACTCGATCCCAACCCTCCATTCCCATCCCCTAGATCCAATGGTTGTGGATGGATGTGAGATGTAACCTATTTAAGCTTGTATTTTCCATTTTAGTAGAATTAATGCATTTGAATTGGAAGAAAATCCCTTGAGCAAGGCTTAGGCCGCCCCTCCCTCTCCCCTTGAAGCTGTGAAGGCTTCATTCTGGTGGTGAGACTCCACCCTATCAGTTCCGATCGCCGCCGCCGCCGCCACGAGCCGCCACCGCACCGCCATCGTCTTCATCGGAGTTCTGCCCGCGCAGTACCACAGCAACTTCCACGAAATTCCCAACTCAGCCAAGAGCTCTGATCGACCTGGGGATTTTACTGGAGGTTCCATAGGTGTCAAGATGTCCCAAAAAAATTGGTTTGTCATTCAGATCCCGTTTCATAATTTTTGATTTTCGTTCCCTCTTTCATTCCAGTTCTGCCAAAGTTCTGTCCAGGTTCCTATCCGCCCTGTGTTTCATGTCTTAGGTCCGTCTTTTGATTTTTTTTAGTCCCATAAATTTTACTGGAGTTTCCTTCCATCCACCCCTTCATCCAAAATTTTTCTAAATTTCTGGTTCGCCCATTTCCTATTTTCTAAAAACCGTTTTCAGTCCCATCTATAGTTCTGTCCACCTGTTCCCAGATCCGACCACCAGTCACTCCACAAATCATATCAAATCGCCACCACCTCCAAATCCAATTCCAAAAATTGTCCCCATGTCGTGGTTTGATTTCCTACAACGTTGAAGAAGAGCTTAAGATCTGAATCGGAGGTTTACTAGGCGGTCAACGGTGGTTCTCAGACAAGTACCCTGCAAATCTGAGGTTTCGGTTACTGTACAACAGGGGCTTGTAAATTCATTAAAGTTCTGATCCGACCGGATCCAGAAGATTTCTCTGGGTCTATATTGAAGCATTTGAAGAGAGCTTTCCAACGATAGCTCATGCGTCCCGATCCGACGTCGGGATTGATCGCAGCGGCCATTTTCGCCGGAGCGCGCGCCTGAAAACAGCAACTAAAAATCCGTGGGCAGCATTCCAAAAGCTTGGAGATCGGAGTTGTTCGGCCACCGGTCGGTGTTCCCGGCCGACCGCCTTCCGTGGAGGCGTGCCACCAGGGGTCCCCACCATAGTGGGACCCACTCCTGCAGATCCGGAGGCCAGCGCCACCCGTGGGCCCCACGGGCCCGCAGAACCCGCCGTTCGGAAAGCACGAAAACGCGGAGTTCGGCACCGTCGGGCGACATCAAGATGCTGCCCGTCAACCCAATTTGCGTGATTCCCGGGCCCCGCATGTGACCTTTTACCTCCCTGCGTGGAGTGGGTCAAATTATTGTATTTCTGTAAAATTGTGTTAACCGGGAGTCCGCGATTGGCCGGGGTTGTCTTCGCCACGCCGGGTGCGTGGAGGTAAAGTCTTAACTTCTTGGCGTTCATTTGCTTAGCTAGTATACGGTCTTTTGCCGCTGCCGAGAGTGTAGGTACTAGCCCGTGTGTCCATGTCACCGCTGTGAGAGTGAGTGTGACCCGTCCCGCGACTCGATCCGAGTCCGGAAGTTGAGTCGGACTACCCTTGACCTCCGCCGGTTCCTTAACCGCGCACGGTCCGCGCTTTCCCTCGCTTGGGACGACGAGTGGGCTTCCACTTCTGTTAGCGACGTTTTGCCACTAGGAGCTCGTAGTGTCGGGCTTAGTGTCTCCCTGGTGTGTGCTGCTGGTCGCGTCTTCATCTAGAGTCCGAGGGTGGCACCTAATAGTGTCGTCTCCCGTGTCCGTCCCGCATCACCCTCAGCCTATTTTTAGCATAGTGTTTTCCCACTTGCTGAGTTCCAGGTTTTCCGGAGTTTTCTTAAAGGTGTTGCTACACTTGCGAACACCTTGTCTTTGTTGGGACGCGCCACTCCTTGTGGGCATGTACCCGTTGCAACCCCCCAGCTCTTGGGTCAAGTAGATATGATGTCGAATTTTCACCAGAATTAATATAATAATGATAATAAAAATGTAATAATGCAAAAGGAAACAACAAATAGACGGAATAAACAACAATGAAGTGAATTTGTCGAAATAACAAGGAACCACTGAGAGCTCGAATAATTGGACACACGCATCATTATGACGGACTGCCGAACATAACCACGAACATGATCTACATGAATAAAAGAAAACCAAATCAAAGCTCCATGCATGCATTTCATGAATAAAAAAGAAACTCCTCACATGCGTCTCATGAATAGAGGGACCTTCCCCGACCCAGCCACAGCTGCACCGACCCTCGAACCAACCTGCCCCTCTACCCGGCACACCCTCAGGCCCCTTTCAACTGGTGCACCTATATGCCCTTCCAACTGGTGCACTCTTCCCTTCCAACCGGCGCACTCTGCCCTTCCAACCAGTGCACCTCCAATTCGGCTTCCCCTGATGCACTCCTGCTGCGCCCTGCCCGGCACACTCTTGGCTCGTCTCCACCCGGCACACCCACGGCCATCTCACCCGGTGCGGCCCCAGCACCGTTTACCCGACACGCCACCATGCCCTTGGTCCGGTGCACTTGCACCCCTTCAGCCGGTGCGCCATCGTTGGCCTTTGAACGATGCACTCCTCGCCCGGTGCACCCCCACCATAGTGCCCTTCGACCTCAGGACCTAGCTGCATGCTCCCCTGAGACATCGAATGCTCTCCTGAGGCTGTGGATGTTCCCCAGAGACTACATGTGCTCCCCCAAAGGGTTGACATATGTTTTGCCCTGAAACCCTGGTCATGCATGCACCACAAGAATAAAAGCCAGAGCTTCATATATGCACATATACTGCATGAATAAAAAAGGGGGGGAGGGCTTTGCCGACCCCTCATGAGCAAGAGCATGAAGTCCTCTGCACTTACATCAGGATTAAATGCATCATTCATACTCTTGCATCTGCATGTCCAACTCTGTATAATCTCAGCACACATGAAAGAGAGAGGTGAACATAAAGATCTCTGCATACATTCATGCCTTGAAAAGGGAAATAAAACACGTGAATGGAATAAAAGCTACACTCGAACAGAACTAAAGCTAGTAAGATAAAAATGCAAAACATACATGCCTTGGCCTGCATTTCGGAGATCTCTCCTCCTTCAGGCCCCAGACACGGGAACATATGTGGTGCCTCGGTAAATCGGGCTTGTGCCTTGGGAATTTTCCCCAATATGGCCACGGCCGGATATCACCTCGGACCAACAGCTTACCAAAGTTGCTCCCTTTCCGCTGGGATCTAATGTTTAACAGACTGGGACCAGGAATGTGAGCAAGTGTTTGAAGACCTAAAGCGGTATCTGGCATCTCCTCTTATCCTCGTGAAACCATAGAAAGGTGAGCAACTGCTCTTGTACCTGTCCGTGACACCGAGCACGATGAGCGCAGTGCTCGCCAGGGAGGAAGGTAATGTGATGAAGCCCATCTACTACGTAAGCCGGGCATTACAAGGGCCAAAATTCCGGTACTCACGAACTGAGAAGTTCGCTTTGGCACTCATCACGGCTGCCCGCAAGCTGCGACCATACTTCATGGCTCACCCCATCGCCGTCGTCACCGATCAACCTCTACGACAAATCCTCCAGAACCCCGACACATCAGGAAGGCTGATCAAATGGGCTATCGAGTTGGGTGAATTTGACATTAAATTTTACCCAAGGACTGCTATCAAGGCCCAGGCTCTTGCCGACTTTGAGCCGAATGCATGACACCTGCTGAAGATTCGCCCGAGCAGTCCTCAGGGCCCACATGGGAGCTGTATGTTGATAGATCATCCTGCGCCGCTAGTAGCAGAGCGGGGTTAGTCCTACTATCACCAGAGGGGTTAGAACATCAGTATGCCTTGCGTTTCAACTTCCTGACCACGTATAACGTGGCCGAGTACAAAGCGCTTCTCTCAAGGCTACGTATGGCGAAAAACCTGGGGGCGACTAGTGTGCGAGCATACAACGATTCACCAACCAGGTCAAAGGAGACTTCGAGGCGCGTGAGTCCTCCATGACCAAGTACCTGGATAAGGCCATGACCGCAGTGGAAGAGTTCTCCTACTTCGAGATGATCCACATTCCCAGGGAGGAGAATGTCCGAGCAAACGCTCTGCCTCGCCTAGCGTCGGCGACCACGGTGTCCAACTCTAGATCAGTCTTGATCGAGGAACTGTCAGCGCCGAGCATAAGAGAACCAATACCCCAGGTAAATGCTATCGACTATGAACCTTCATGGATGGACCCCATCCTAGACTTCTTATTACGACAACAACTCCCGAACGACCGCGCCGAGGCTCGCCGCACGCGAGTAGGAGCAGTGCACTTCACAGTAGTCGACGGTCAGCTATATCGCCGATCCCGATCCACCCCGTTGTTGAAGTGCATGTTCCCTACGGAAACTAAGCAGGTTGTTTGAGAAATCCACGAAGGACTCCGCGGAAGCCACATAGGCGGACGTGCACTTGCAAGAACCCTGATCCGACAAGGGTATTGGTGGCCTACTCTACAGCAAGACTGCCTTGATTATGCTCGAAGGTGCCCACAGTGCAAGAAGTTCTCTAACCTACACCACCAACTGGCTACATAGCTACATACACTGATGGAGCCTCGCCCATTTGCTCGGTGGAGGATATACATACTGGGCCCCTTCCCCGAGGCTTAAGGGAGGAAAAAGTTCCTCATGGTCACCATTGATTACTTTACCAAATGGGTCTAGGCAGATCCATTGGGAAAGATCACAAGCGAATCAACCTGAAAATTTGTGCTACGGAGCATCATCTGTCGGTTCAGGATCCGGTGAGTTCTCACAACTAACAATGGTAGACAATTTACGCGCACAACCTTCCATAAAAAGTGCTCGGAGCTGGGGATCTGGAACCACTACACTTCGGTGATACATCCTCAGGCCAATGGGCTGGTAGAGAACGCCAACAAGACACTGTAGACACGCTAAAATCGATGCTATGTTGAGTAAATCTCATGTCACCATGTGACGCCCCAAAGTGGACTTTAATATTAGTTTAATATGAAGCTTTTCTATTTTCTATGTGTTAATTGTGGTTTCTTGGCATTTTTCTTTGATAAATTGAATTAACGCCTTGACGAGGGGCGTCATTTAATTGACGGCCAATCTAGGGGTGTGTTTTAATAAATGGACGACTGCTCCTAGAGGCGTTGATTTCTGGATTTTTACGAATCCTAACCATATGAAAAATCAAAGAATTGACGTCCCGATGAAGGGCGCTTATTATTTAACGCCCATATTAGAAGGCGTCATTTCAAGATTTTTAATAAGGAAAGTCGTTTGTTGCCATAATTAAATCCAGGAATTGACGGCTGAATGCACGTCATCATTTTAATTAACGCCTTTGGTGATGTCGTCATTTTTAATTGATGCCCTTTGAGAGGTCATCATTTCTATGTCCGTCTCCCTTTCGCCTGTTTATTTCCTGTAATGATCCTTCTCCATTTTACTCCTTGTGTTTGATTGGGAAGAGGGTTTCTTATTGGAGGTCTATTACCTTGTTTTAATCCTATTATTACAAGGATTTTTGGGCTATAAATACCCCTAATGTTCTTCTCTCGCGCGGGCGTGAGAGGGCAGTGCAAGAACAATACGATAACAGAGAAGAACCACTGTGAGTTTTAACAGAGAGGAGAGTTTTATGTTTTGCAGGTTCTATCTTCAAGTGATTTCTTCTTCTTCCTGGTGGTTGATTCTTCTTCAACAGACGGTCTTCTGCTGCTGTTAAACTACTTCTTGTTTTCTCTCCCAATATTGTTGCACGCACAGCAGAGAGGAGATCTTGCCTTCAATTTCTCTTATTAACATTAGCATCATCATACTTCTTTCTAGCTATCATGCTAGAAAACGTTGCCACTTTCACATCATATCTTACTTTCATATATCATTACATTCATATTCTCCGTACCTTTGTTACTCCTCCTAAGGGGTTTAAAAAACCAAAACACACAAGGTGTGTTCATGCTTCATTTGATTGATTTCATATTTCTAGAGCATTGATACTACACCTTTTGGCTAATCCATTCTTTTCATTTGTTTTATTTTCTTACAAGGGTAATCAAGTTAAGAACCCCCTTCATCAGCCGGCCGGTAGAAGGAGGAAGGAAAAGTCCACAATCTCACCCACTCAATACAAGGTACATGCGATCACTTTTATTTTTCTTGAGGTAACCCCTCTGGCGATCACCTTTCCCCTTAGCATCCTTGCATGCTCCCCTTTTCTCCCCTTTCCCTCTCTTTTTCCTTTTTTTTATTCTTCTTAGTTTTCCCTTAAGTGGATTTCTTAGAATCTATAAATTGGCGATCACGGTGGGACACCTTTTATTTTTAGTTTGATTACCCCTCCCATTGGCACCCTCGTGTGCCCCTCCTTTGGTACCCTTGCGTACCCCTCCCATTGTCACCCTCGCGTGTCCCTCCTTTGGTACCCTCGCGTACCCCTCCCATTGACACCCTCGCGTGTCCCTCCTTTGGTACCCTCGCGTACCCCTCCCTTGTGCTCCACGTAGCACACTCCCTTTGGTACCCTCGCGTACCCCTCCATTGTGCTCCACGTAGCACACTCCCTTTGGCACCCTCGCATGCCCCTCCTATTGGCGCCCTCGCGTGCCCCTCTTTTGGTACCCTCGCGTACCCCTCCACTGTGCTCCAAGTATCACCCTCCCCTTGTGCACCACGTGCACGCCTCCCATTGATTAGCCAAATTTTGAATATCTTTGTTTAGTGAGAAAATTTGATTTCTGTCAGTCACCAGGGCTTTCGGTTCTCTAAACTGAATAGCGCCCTCCCCGCTGCCGTCATTTCTTCATACAGCGACCGCGGACAGAGGCGATGTGTCAATCATTTTTCTGCATTTTTGTCATTTTTATAATTCACGCCCCTTATAGAGGCGTCATTTCATCATTCAACGCCTTGCACCAAGGCGTCATTTTCGTTGATTACTATAGATTTGTCCTTTACCTGATCACTGTTCATTGTGTTTTAATGCCCCTTCTCAGAGGCGTCGTTTGTTATTTAACGCCTCACATCAAGGCATCTTTTTTACTCGATGTTACTTACTGCACAATTTGACACCTTCCACAGAAGCGTCTTTGACTGATTCAGCGCCTTGTCGCAAGGCGTCATTTTATTATCATCTTTTTTATTTTTACTGCAAGCATTGTTCACTGCCGTTTGACGCCCCTTCCAAGAGGCGTCATTTCATTATTTAACGCCTCACTCCAAGGTGCCATTTCATTTCCATTTCTCCCTGTTTGCACTGTTCACAGCGATTAGCGACTGCCACGCAGACGCTGCTTGTTGATAAAGCGACCTTATCTTGGTCGTCATTTTGTTCTGTGCCCACAGAACTACTGTTTGTTGGTGTTTATTTGGCCGATCTATTTTGATATCACCTGCTTAATATTGCCTGCATTAGATTGCATCCAGGGCATTCGGTTTGGGAGACCTCCTCTCCCCACATTTTTTAGGAGCTACACCCCTCTTGGTGAAGGAAGGACCCTCCTTTGAGCATTCCGTCTCATTGGACCGGAAATTCCTAAGCCAAGCCTCCGTAAGTCCTCGCACCCGTGGATTCCCTCATGGACGCTGGGCAGGTTGTACCATTGAAGTACCCAGAGTATAGTTGACCCATACGTTGGAAAAGAGAGAGAAAAATCTAGATACCTGGAGATTATACCCAAAATTTCAACCAGGATCCACCTTCAAAAGAGAGAACCTAATATTGAACTCACCCTAATCTCCAAGGAAAATCTTAAAATTTTGGGCTCATTACAACTTGTGTGTTTCTTTTGCTTGAGAAAGTGATATCTCTTGGTTATATCTCATTGTCAAAAATTCATTTCTTTCTCCTTAAGCATGAAATTGCATTCAGGTAAAATCATCAATATGGCCAACTACGGGTATACTTATGATGGTTATGAGGAGGGTCACTCTGACCCGTTCTATGAGATTCCCTCTCAGGATCATGTCTACTATGAGGGAAACTACACTTCTTTTCCCACTCAAGTCCACATGGTAGACACCACTTCTTTGGAGGTTGAGCCTTCTTCCCAAGCTCAACCTACCACTCAGAATACTTCAAGGGACACTTCCCCTTCTTTCAACTTCAACGAATTTCTCAAATCTCTTGCTCAGCTGGATGACTCCCAACGCCAGGCGGCTCAAGCCCTCTTAAAGGGAAAGTCCATCCCGTCATCTTCTAACCCTCCCCAGGCCATGGGTGGCCACTCTGCTAGTTCTCCCAACGACTCGACGGTCACACCTAGGGTGCCCTCGCGCCCATCAACTCCTGTTACGACTATGCCGGCCCAACCGGCAAGTCACTCCATTGCTAGGCCTCAACAACCTCCTGTTTCTCAAATTTTGAGAAGGCCTGTGACAAACCAACACTCCTTTCATCCGGCCCCAGCCGAGTCCGATAACCATGCTCTACTCCTCCAAAAGATGGCTAGTATGGAGGAGCAGCTCAGAAAGGTCACCGCATCCAAGGTCGCTCCTGAAATTATGCTCCCCCTTATGCCAATTTTTCACCTACCCCCGTCTGAAATGCCAAATTTTCGGCGGTACAATGGTACAGGCAATCCACACATCCACTTGAAGGACTTTTTGTATGAAGCATCATTCTGGCAGGATAATAAGACCTCATTGGCTTATCTCTTTAGGCGGTCTTTGGATGGCCCAGCACTGGAATGGTTTTATCCTTTGGAGCTAGCTGATGCCGGCGATTTTGATATAGTTCAACGGAAGTTCTTGCAGAAATATAAGGACCGTGTGGGTCCCTCCTTATCTGTTACTGATTTGGTTGCTGAAAAAATGAAGCCCGAGGAGGACTTCATTTTATTTGCTGATAGGTGGAGAGCTATGGCCGAAAAATTAAAAGACACACTGTCGGAAACGGAGCAAGTAAAAATGATAATATCAAACTCCACTCCACAATTCCGTCATATTTTGGCCATCAACAAATTAAGCACTATGGAGGAGCTCTATGAAAGAGCTAGATACATACATACTCAAATGAAAGACTCGCCCATTATGGGCATGTTCGAGCCAAGGCCAAAGGTGATTAGGAAGAATGTTAATATCGGTAATACTGGCCCAACTATGGAAGGCACTGTCATCAATGAGCAGGTGAGCGCATTCGGCAATTCCACTCCCTTCTGCCACCCTCCAAACCCAAGGCCACCACAACAGCGAGCCTTCCAAAATCAAGTCCACCAGCCAAATAACGACCCTCCTCAGACCTTAAGACCTCCTCCACCTCTTCAACAACAACAACTCCCCTTTGCTCCACAAAACCAATATCACCAAGTGCCCCCCGGCTAATTATCCACCACAACAACCGCAACAACCAAGAAGGCCGATGGGTCCGCGAAGAGCCCAATACCCTCCGCTACCTGAGAGTTTGTCAGACATTTTTAACGCCCTCATGGCTGCTAACTTGCTCACATTGCCTAAAGAAAGGGCAGTATGGCCGCAAAATGTGGACACCTCCCGGTATTACGTTTTCCATCGGCAGCCGGGTCACAACATTGATCATTGCTTTCACTTTAAGGATTACATACATGACATGAATGATCAAGGTGATATTAATTGGGATGAGATGAGGAGGGTCATTGCTACTTTAAAGGCTCGAAGGCCTCCCCGGCAACCACCAGTTTAGCAACCACAACAAGGTCAGCAACAGGTTCCACAGCAACAACAGGCTCCTGCACCCCAGCCAAACATGGGGATTGTTAATAACCCGCTACCAGAGCACTCAGTTCAGAATCAACAAGTAAACCTTGTCACCTCAACCCAAGAAGTGGAGAGAGGGCAGGTTTGGCATAATGAAAATGCCTCTGTCGGGGCCATTAGTCAAAATTCCAATCCATCACAACCGCCACAACTGGTAAGAAGGCCTCAGTTTGTACCCCCTTCCCAGCCACAATGTCCCCTTATACGTTCCAATACTCCAGGGCCATTCAACCCTAACCCTACTTCTTCACGGCCCCTTCTTTTACGCCAACCCACGAATTCTCCTTCACCCCAAAACCCTCCACCAAATAGGCCTCCCCTTATCCGCCCCTCGCCGGCAATCATCACACCTCCTGTTTCGCCACAATCTACCCCATCCATCAGCATGCTTCCAAGGCCTCTCCTTGTCACTCGATCCCCGTCGCCACATTCTGATAACCCCCAGCCGGCAAGGCCTCTTATAAGAACCCCTCCCCCTGCCAATCCTACACTAGCACCCAACGCGCCACATACCATTCCCTCTACCTCCCCTACTCCTCTACCCACTCCATGCCCGACAGAGGCACCGAAAACCATGGTGCTCCGTAGTGGACGGATGTTTCATCGAGTGTTTCCCCAGCGGGAGCAGGAACCAATACAAGAACAAGGAGAACAGGAACAAGAATCTGCACCGGGCACGGAATATGATTTATTGAAGCATTTGGACAGAACGCCGCCCCAAATTTCTATTTTGGAATTGATTAAAAGATCTACCGCACACCAGCTGGCTCTGAAACAATATTTGCAAAAAGTAATGGTCAATGAGGACATTCCTGTTGAACAAGTTACTACAGTTTTGAATCAGGCCAGCAATCAACCGGCTATTACTTTTTATGAACATGAATTAGCTCCTCAGCCGGCCAGGAAATATGCATTATGTATCACTATTGATATCAACAAGGTGGCTGTAAAACAATGTTTGGTTGATACTGGGGCATCCATTAATGTTCTACCGCCAAGCACCTTCAAGATGTGCGGCATTCCAGAAAGTCAAATCCGGCCATCTACAATTACCGTCACAGCTTATGATAATACCAAGAAGCCGCCTCTGGGGATGATTACTCTAAGAGTTGGTTTGGGACCAGTGACAATCACAGCAGATTTCCATATTTTTGACATGGATCCAACATTCAACGGCATCTTGGGCCGTCCCTATATTCAAGAACTTGATGTTGTACCCTCCACAAACCATCAATGCATAAAGTTTCCACACAAAGGGCGCATTATCAAAGTTACTAGCATGCCCATCTTGCCGACGGAAGACATACATTCAGCAACTTCAGTGCCTTCCATGTGGCCTTCCAATAGGCCTTTGCATTCAATCTTGGATGTTGTCGACCCGCGGCGAGATTTGTTAAGACCCCCAATCACTAAACCAGCTTCACCTTTAATGACACCCATGCCTTCCCAAGGAAAGAAAAAGAAGAGCATGATGAACACGCCAGGATGGAATATCTTATTAAAGATGGGGTATAAAACTAGTAAGGGCTTGGGGGTCAATCTCCAAGGCCGAGTTAAGCCAATCAGGCACCAAAAGATGATTCCCCGAGGAGGCCTAGGATACAAAGGGCCAAGTAAAGACAAGGATGAAGATCAGCCATGGGTTGTCATGACTTCCACACTTAAAACGGATCGCCAACCTCTTACATGGACTTTGCAAACACACTTCATCAAGGGTGGCATCCAAAATGGCCAACAAACTACATTAATTACTTCGATACTGGATTATCAAGACATACATGCAAGATAGTTTGCTCGTCACATAGCCCCACTGGCTACTTACAAGGCCCTGGAATCCTTGCGGCCAGATAAAAGAAGAAAGATGGATGACCCCGAATGTGACTGGTACAGATGGTTCGACATGAATGACATTACCATTGCTTTGAGCCGACTGTTTATGCCGACTGATCCAGAATGGCCGCCGTTGATTCATGAGTTGATTGAGAAGCCAGCAGTAATTACAGATAAGAGGCAGTTGTTAAGCGATTATACAGATACTGGAGTACCTGATGTCCCATTTGAGGAGGGCTTCAACATAGATAGGCTGTGGGCCGGCCTCTTCTTTGTCAAGACCATTCATCCAACGGCTTTGGTCCATTTGTTTAATAAAATGATTTGCTCGGACATCCCTAGACCGCCCGCGGTCTTAATAACTTTTTCTCCACATTCATCTCCGGCTTCTCCATTAATTCCTCCCTTGCTCCTCGAGCAATTTTCCACACTCTCCATCACGCCCCCGTACGGGCCATCATTGATCCAATCTTTCGCCAATCTTTCAATTTCAACTCCACCCCCTATTCCTCCCTCTCATTGCCTTCTTCTTGAAAACAAAAATGATGAAAAAATGCCAAAATTCAAATTTTCCAATCTTTCATCTCCATTGAGCAGACCTCCTACCTTCTTCCTGAGTGTGTCCCGACCCAGGGGCCGCTCTTCTAGGATTCATTAGGGAACCTTCCCTACCCCTCCGGTGAGGGGTCTTCATATGTATCCCCTTTTGTACCCCCTTTTTCCCCTCCTTCTTCTTCGTCAGGTTCTAGTAATCAGGCTAGTTGTTCTTATTCTTCTGATGTTAAGGCTCATGGGGTAGTTTCGCATAAGAAATCCAAGGGTAAGCAGATTTCCCGTAGATTCTTGTTGGAATTAGCTAGAAGATGCCGGACATGCTTAGCCATCCCCGAATTTCTGGAAAATCCGATTATCCTGCCAGAAATAGAATATGAGGATACTTGTGTTTTTAATGAGGGTTTTGGTGTTTATGAGATTATGAACGATGAAGACCCTATTGAAGAGGGGGATGAAAGTTAAGAAGAATATGAGGACGAGACTGATGCTTTTGCCAGTGGCATTAGAAGATTTGATGAGCCATCAGCCTCAGTAGAAGAGCCTACCAAAGAAATAAATCTGGGTACTGAAGAAGACCCTAGGATTGTCCTCATTAGTAAGAACTTGCCGCCCTCCAAAGAGGAGGCACTTATTTTGGTTCTTCAAGAATATAAGGACACGTTCGCGTGGAGTTATGAAGATATGCCTGGACTAGACCATGCGCTTGTCGAACATCGACTTACACTTAAGCCAGGGTCTGTCCTGGTCAAACAGCGGTTGAGACGTTTCCACCCTAATATGGCATTAAAGATGAAAGAAGAGGTCGATAAGCTTCATAAGGCTAGATTCGTTAGGGTTGTCCTCTATCCCAATTGGGTGGCTAACATCGTCCCAGTCATGAAGAAAGATGGAAATGTGCAAATTTGTATAGACTTTCGGGACCTCAACCGCGCGTGTCCTAAAGACGACTTCCCTCTCCCTCATATTGATGTTTTAATTGACAATACGGCAGGATATGAGACTCTCTTCTTTATGGATGGCTTTTCAGGTTATAATCAGATCCGCCTGGCTGAGGAAGATCAAGAGAAAACATCGTTCACTACACCATGGGGAACTTATTGCTATGTGGTCATGCCCTTTGGACTTAAGTGTCACGCCCCGACGCAGAATATCGAGACGTACAGTCAATAACGAGCTAGAAATAACATTTATTCTAAACTAACAATAAACATTGCTAAGGAAGGAATACTTTTATTACAATGATCAACACTGTTTAAACATGATCAAACATAACTCCCAAAACTATGAGCTGACGCTCAGTAGGCATCTAGGTACAAGTACACTCTAGAATCACTCATGTCCCTCCCCGTCTGTGTAACCGTCACCACCTGAATAACCTGGAAAGGGGGGAAAATAACACTATGAGCTGACGCTCAGTAGGTAATAACAGGTAAATTTACATAGTTAATGACTTAATTACATGTTGTATGCAATGATAAGTAAGGAAATAAATAACGAGATCAAGGACAATATAATAAAATCTCGCAAGGTCAAGAATTAAAAGATAACAATTAACAATAACGATAAGTACAAGAATTTGAATAAGAGCAATTGCAATAATAATTGGCCAACAAGCAAGTATTTAAAACATGAAGTAATTCACGATCAAGTACAAGAATAATAATAGATTGAATGTCGTAGACGTCACACTAGTCAAGTACTCGGTGCAATACCTCACCATGTCATTAACATCCCATGGGCTCACTTATTTTTCAGGCGCTCTCCCCAGGACTAGACCGGGCCCCTATGATGCGATAGCATTGATTTATTGGATCAAGGATCCCAAGTTGTCTAGACATTTTCTCAAGTAATCATGGCCACTGAATTTCAAGGAATAAACTAAATTGTAAAAAGTACAGATCTGACAAAACATCAGAGTAACAAGAAGAGTAGAGAGTAAAATTTAGGCATCATGTTTAACGACAATTAAGTCGTGGAATTCAAGAACGAATGATAAGTAGGAAAATGCAATCATTAGAATACTCTTAACTCCATAGTTTAACATTATATTCTGTTGGTTTAACAAGTTTTGGGGTTATTTTAGGGTCTTTTAATATCAAGGAACTGGTTTCTTAAACAAAAAGATTTATTTTGTATTATCTTAGTGAATTGCTAAGAATTTAGTTTAATTCATAGAAATAAATCCTAGCATGATGAAAATATCTTTAACATGTTAAAATAGCTCCAGCACATGATTCTGCTGGTAAGGTGATAAAAATATATTTTTCTTGCTGGAATTAATTTTTAACACACTAAAAATACATTATTAGGCGTTAAAACTAACACGTAATATGCTATAATGAGTTTTCTACGTAATTTTTGGATAAGTTAATAGGAGTAAGTTATCATACTGATTATTTATTTTTCCTGATAACAATAAGATTTTTATCATGCTGAAAAGTAATTTTTTACAATATTCTATCATCCATTTAATAGGGGAAATACGCTGATAAATAGTTTAATATACTAAAAATCATTTATATCATGCTTTCATCATCCTAATATGCTGCAAGAATTTTCGTCATGCTGTGAAGAATTTTATCATGCTGTAAGAAATAATTTAACATGCTAACATAATTTTATATGCATTTATTTCTATTATATAGATAAAAATAGATTTCTATGAGTTAAAAATATCATTAATTCACAGAAATTAACTTTCAACATGCTGATAATATCAGAATATATTTTTCATGAATTTTCAGATATTAGGAATATTTTAGCATGCTGGATATATATTTTATATGTATTTATTCTCTATTATATAGATAAAAATAGATTTCTATGAGTTAAAAATATCATTAATTCACAGAAATTAACTTTCAACATGCTGATAATATCAGAATATATTTTTCATAAATTTTTAAATATTAGTAATATTTTAACATGCTGGATATATATATTTTATAAGCTTTTATTCTCTATTATATGAAATAATATGATAAGAGGAAGATGCACAAGATATAAATGGAAATTCTTGATGAAATTCAGCAAACAAGATATCAATGGAAAGATAAGAGGAAGATGCACAAGATGATATGCTCAATTTTAAGTTTAGCCTGTGATTATCCACGTGAAATCAAGCTTAATCCTAAAAGGTGCACTTAAAACCCTAACATAGACATATGTTTACTAAATCGAGAAATTAACCTAGTATGATTTGTAAAAATTAGGACTTTCAACGTTAAAAGGAAGCTAACATGATGAGGATTCCATTCATGTATAATAATTAAAGTTAGGTCTGTTAGAACCTACCTTAAATGAAGATCAAACCTAGCTACAAAAATACCCAACGATCCTTGATAGCCCTCAAAGATCCCTTGATAACTTCCTGAATACCCAATAGAAATTGGGGCTTTTACTGCCAAATGAAAGATCTCGTCGAGCTGATCAAGATAGACTATCTATTTACGAACTTTGGTTAAGATTACCAACCTGATTTGGAAGAACAAAACCACGACCTAGAATGAAGAACGAATTGGATAGCACCTTAGAAAACCCGCGATATCTCCTTGGATACCTAATGAAAATTGGGGCTTTTACCACCATTGGAAAGATCTCGTCGAGAGGAACAATTTGATATATTCATAAGCTGATTTTGGTTAAGGAAACCTACCTCAATCGAAGGATCAAAGAGGAGAGGAAGGAGGAGGACGGCTGCCGACCCACCTCCACTAAACGACCAATATCTTCCTAGATCGAGCTCCAATACGAACACCATAGCCATCAAATAAAAGTAGACTCGTAGAGCTTCATTTTGATAGCTCATGGAGCTTCTGGAGACTTCAGAGTTAGGAGAAATCGACCACGCAAGGTGATGTTTGAAAATGGCGCCGCCAAGGTTGACTTCCACCAAACTCGGCTGTCATCATGTGCTACGGTTAGGGTTTGGTTCGATTGATAGAGGGCTATTAATCCTCTATGTATTACCTTTCATTTACCTCTGGAATCACCTCATTTGGTTGAGAAACAAGCTCTAATTTGATGTTTTAAGATGGGGTGAATAATGAACACGAATTTCGGGTTAGGTGGGTTGAAAGTCGGACTTAACCCACTGATTAAGCCTAGATAATGATTTTATTAGGCTTAGTCATAGAAGACAAAAGTGTTAGTCGATGCATCTATTATTTAATTACTATTTTTATGAATTTTTATATGGTAGATAAAATTTCAACTTCTACTATTCCGTAAATAGTTAAATATTAAGTTCGAAAGACTTAATCCACTAATTCGGCCTAATAAATGATTTTTTTAGGGTTGGCCAAAGAAGGAAATATTGTTAAACACAATTGATTCTACAAGAATATGATTTTTATTAATTTTTATAAAATAGTTGAAAAGTGACTTATTCTATTTATTAAAGAATTAATCTAATTAATTTTGAATAATTCTCATTAATTCAAATAAATTCCAAATAATTTCAAATAACTTTCTAAATAAATTTCTAAAGAATTTGGGGTATTACATTAAGAATGCTGGAGCCACCTATCAAAGAGCTATGATGGCAATTTTTCATGATATGATCCACATTTACATTGAGGTGTATGTTGATGACCTGGTAGTGAAATCAAGGACAAGGATTGAGCATCCTGGAGTTCTAGCCAAGGTTTTGCAAAGAGCACGGGAGTATCAATTGAAAATGAATCCTAAGAAATGCGTATTTGGTGTTCATCAGGGAAGTTGCTTGGATTCATCGTGAGTAAGAGGGGTATTGAGATTGATCCCAACAAAGCAAAGGCTATAAGGGAAATGCCCCCTCCCAGGAATTTGAAAGAAGTTCGAGGATTGATCGGGAGGTTGTAATTTATTCGCCGATTTGTTTCCCAGTATTCACAAAGATGTAGGCCGTTCTACGAGCTTACTAAACCGGGAGTCAAGTTTCTTTGGGATGACAAGTGTCAGGCAGCTTTTGACGGATTGAAGGATTATCTCTCAAATCCTCTTGTCCTGAGGCCGCCCGTTCCAGGCAAACCGCTTGTTCTTTATATTTCCGTCCTCGATGACTCTGTAGGCGATGTCCTAGCCCAAGTTGACGAAGTAGGAAAAGAAAGGGCAGCCTACTACTTGTCAAAGCTTCTCAACCCCTGTGAGCAGAGGTACTCAGCTATAGAAAAGACTTGTGCTGCTTTAGTCTGGGTAGTTCAGAAACTCAAGCATTATTTCTTAGCTCACGAAGTTCATCTCATTGCCCGTATGAATCCAATTAAATTCATTCTTGAAAAATATGTTCTCACCGATCGATTAGCACGATGGCAAAGCTTCCTTTCTCAATTCGATATTATCTATATTCAGCAAAAAGCAATTAAAGGCTATGCCATAGCAGAACATCTTGCTCACCACCCTCTCCCTAGATTTGACCATGTTCGCTCAGAGTTTCCAGATGAGGAACTAATGTCCGTCAATCAGACCGATTCGATGTGGACGTTACATTTTGATGGAGCTTTGAATTCGAAAGGAAAAGGGATTGGCATTGTTCTTCTATCACCAGAGGGTATCACTATTCCACTCGCCTCTCAGCTTGCATTTCCAGTTACAAATAATATAGCTGAGTATGAGGCTCTTCTGGCCGGACTAGAGGCCGCTCATCAATTTGGTGTTACCCATTTACGAATTGTAGGTGATAGTCAGCTTATTCTTCGCCAAGTGCTCACCAAGTGCCGCACGCTCGATCCTAAACTCAAACCCTATTAGGAATTGACTTCCACTTATACCAAGCTTTTCACTAAATTAATCTTCGTTCACGTTCCTCGCGAACATAACATTTTAGTTGATGCTCTCGCTTCCCTTGCTTCTTCCTTGGCCTTCCCTCCCGAAAAGGATTCCCATTCTATCATTGTTCACAAGCAGCTTACTCTAGCTATTAAGGATCCATCTTTCCTTAGTGTTAAGGAGGAGGTGCTCAGGAAAGTTAAGCAAGGTGGAATCATTGAGAATAAGGAAGTCATGCTATTAGATTTAGAGGAAGAATTGGACGATGAAGAAAAGCCGTGGTATTACGAGATTGTTAAGTATTGCCAGGATCAATCATATCCCGAAGAGGCCACGGCTGAAGAAAAGAAAGCCATTCGAAGAGTTGCTCAGCGATACACCCTGGTTGGAGGTGTGCTCTACAGAAGAGGTCTTACCGATATTTTGTTAAGATGCCTTGATGATGATGAATCTTAGAAGGTCATGGAAGAGGTGCATTCCGGAGTGTGTGGTGGTCATGTCAACAGCCAGATGCTTGCTAAGAAGATCCTTAGGCTAGGTTTCTATTGGCCCACTCTAGAAGAGGATTGTTCCATCTATGTTCGAAGGTGTGTTAAGTGTCAACTGCACGCCGATAAAATTCACTCTCCTGCTTCTTCACTCCATCCTATGTCCTCCTCATGGCCTTTCTCCATGTGGGCTTTCGATATCATTGGACCTCTTGGTGATCCGACCCTCCTCACAAAACCAAAGTCATTCATACTCGCGGCAACGGAGTACTTCACCAAGTGGGCGGAAGCGGAAGCTTACGTGGAGATAAAAGCATCAACCGTTTGCAAATTTATAATGAAGAACATCATCACAAGGTTCGGCATTCTGAGTACCATCGTCACCGACAATGGGCCACAATTTATCTCTCAGGAGCTTCATGACCTCTGTAACAGGTATAACATTGCATTGCATCATTCATCTCTTTATTATCCGCAGGGCAATGGTCAAGCAGAGGTAACTAATAAAACTTTGATTAAAATTATCAAGAAAACGTGTGAGGCTAATAAATTTGTGGATTGGCCGGAAAAGCTGGTTGAAGCTCTTTGGGCCTATCGCACTTCCATTCGTACCCCTACGGGGCAAACCCCTTTCGACCTCACTTATGGAATGGAGGCGGTAGTTCCTTACGAGATTCTTATCCCTTCTCTACGAGTATAATTGGACAAGGAGCTCCCCATTGATGAGCATCGCGAATCTCTCCTTGCTCAGTTGGAACTCCAAGACGAGAAGCGTCTGGTCGCCGCCGAGCATGCACGTATTTATCAAAACAGGCTTTCACGTTTTTACCAAAAGAAAGTGATTGAAAGAAAATTTAAAATCGGCGAGATGGTAATTAAAAGAATCTTCGTAAAACTGGGTGGACCTCGTTCAAAACTTCAACCAAACTGGGAAGGTCCATTTGTTATAAAAGATGTTCATCCTGGCAATGCTTACAGATTAATTAATGCTGAAGGTGAAGAGCTAACTCATCCTTGGAATGGTCTCTATTTAAAGAAATACTACCCCTAAAAAATAATAAAAACAAACAAAACAAACAAAAAGAAGAAAAATAGAAAAGCAAAATAAAACAAAACAAAAAAATGGAAAATTGCAGGCAGACATGGTACATGGGCCACGAGCCCGAAGAAATCAAAATCCTTAATTCATTCTTCAGTCTCGACAGTTTAACTTTGGGGTCAACTCCCGCACACACTACAAGCTTTACTCTTAAACTCAAGCAGCCCGGAATTTGAGGAAAGTCCGACTCAAACTGAGAGTGTAAAAACCTTACATATTCTCTTCTCTTCGGCTCACGACAGGGAGTACGAGTCAAGGGTTACTAACCAAACCTGCCCGCCGCCCTAGTAGGTGGAAGTCAGGGCCCAAAAGGGAACAAAGTGCTTAAAGCCCAAGTACAATTAGGTCTCTATTTTTTAAAAAAAAAGAAAAGAAAAAGGAAGTTATGATAAAAGAAAGCATGTCAAGAGGGCAAAGTCCCCGCAGGGAAAACCCTGGTCGTAAGCATGCATGAATGAGGGCAAAACGAGTAACAAAATTTTCCTAAGCCGAAGACTGAATCCCAACAGGCATTAGGGTAAGGGAGGAGCGTTCCCCATTCTTGAAAACCTTTCATGAGCTTCCTTAGCTTATTCTTCTATTCTCCCTTCATGGTGGGTTGTAAACTCGAAGAATGGAAAAGACCGACTAAGGAGGATGGGCTGCAAGAAAATATGAGTAGAAGCATAAGTCATTGAGCACGTTGACCCCTTTGTTAAGTTTTCTTTTTGAGAAAGATTAATGAATTTAAGATCGTGATGACGTAAGGTTTAAGGCCCTGTACTATGCATGCTTTCAATATATATATATATATATAAATCAAAAAAATCAAAAATAAATAAAAAATAAAATCAAAAAAATAAATTCACGCCCCTTCTCGTAGGCGTCATTCTCAAAATTAACGTCCTTAACTAAGTCGTCACTTTCAAAAAATGAATGAAAAATGAAAAATAAAAATTCACGCCTCTAACTGTAAGCGTCATTTCCAAAATTCAAGACTTCCATGAAGTCGTCATTTTCAAATCGAACAATAAAAAAAATATTTAAACACTTACCATGAAGGCGTCAATTTCTCAATAAGCGCCCGTTGGCGAGGGCGTCATTTTGAAAATTGAAAATAAAAAAAATAAAGAGAAAATAAAGAGAAAATATTTTTTTGAAGTTTTAAGCCGTTGTTGTGCATATGCCTGGTTGTATTTTTGTGTGGGCATCCTTATTTTTTTAGTTAACATTTGCTTGCTTGCATGTCACATTTTCCTTATATTTGTTTATCATTTACCTTCATTGATTAAAGGCCCCTTGACCCGTTATCAAGGTCAAAGAAAAAACATTCCCTTGCTTATTGAGCAAGGGGCCAAGTCGAACAGATGGATTAACCTGTTTGATCAAGTGTGAACTACAGCTACAGGCGCAGGGCAAAAGCAAAGAAAGCGAGAAAGTGAAAGAAAACACAAGTCCACAAGTGCTCAGGTAACCAAAAAAAATTTCAATCTCTTATATATATATATGTCAAATGTATATCTGAGTACAAGTATGAGGGTGGAGGAGTACAAGTAAAGTCTCTCTCAGCTCTCGCCTCCACCCTCCTCTCTCCTACTCTCGGCCTCACTCTCGTCCTCCCGACGAGGCACTCGTGGAGGGGGCATGGACCCCAAAGAAGTAGTTGGAGCTCGAACATGCTCCTCTGCCTCGCTCCTCTGCCGAAGAGAGGAACCCGCCACAAAGGTGGAGCTGGTGAAGGCGTACCCCGCAGCCCGCGCTCGCTCCCGGCCTCGCTGAAGACGCTCCTCGGTCGCCCGCAGCCGCTCCTGGGTAACGGCTAGCTGGGCCCTCAAAGCCGCAAGCTCCGAACGGTCCGCCTGGTGCTCCTCGCGCTCCCGAGCGTGCTCCCTCCGCTCCATCTTGAGGGCGACTCACAGCTCTGCCACATCCTGGGGCAGCTCCTCTCGCCACCTCAAGGCCCTCTCGAGCTCCACGACTCACTGCTCGCGGATGGCCAACTCCGCCCCGGCTAAAGCGGTCTGGGTAAGCGCCGCCAATAGCTCCGAAGTGTGCAAACATTTAAACAAATCATCAATTCCATATATATAATTCATGAAATAAGCAATAAACAACTGAAAATAAATAACTCACCCGGGTGGCCATCGCCCGTTGTCCCTCCTCGATGCAGGTAAGAGAGGCCCGAAGCTCCTCAGTCTGTAAACACCATTTTTCATGAACATATTATAAATAAATGAATGGGAGTTTAAAGTTTAAGGCATACCCGTGTGGCGAGGTCGCGCTCTGCTACCTCAGCCTGTGTCACTGCTCCAGCCAGCTGCTCCGCTAGTGCAGTCATCTCCGCACTAGGTCCTCTGGAGCAGGAGGCCTCCCCTGTCTCTCTCCTCGCTGCTCCCTGCTGGGCACGCTGCATTCATTGAGATTGTCTGTGACGACCCAGAGCTCCGAATACCGATATACCGATAAAATCGACACACCGATACCAAGAACTGGGGAAGCCACCCAAGATGCTGATGAGGCCCCTGAAGGGTTAGTGGAAGTTGCTGAGGAATTGCATAACGAATTGGGACCGCAGGCGCGCAATATTAATTAGAGCAGCAATTAATAAGTAAATGCGGAAGCAATTTAAAATATCAGAGTGGTAGAATATATACAATAGTGGAGATTTACAGAAAGAGAGAGGTCCACTGTACAACTACACGGGGCATACCCCGGCACAAAAGAACAAAAAGACAAACCAACACAGCTGGCACTCTAACGACGCTCGGCACAACCCCGAGCAGAACCGGCGGACGACTGGGGCGGCTCACCTGAAAGAAGGAAGGGTGAGTCATAGCCAGACTCAGTAGGGGTCACGCGGATCCATACCTCACACTAAACAAGCAGGCAGGCAAAAATAAAAGTAATTAGAGCATGCATTTAAACAATAAACAGGCATATGCACAAGTAATAAATAAATAACAACGATAGGAAATAAATCTACCAACAGAATAAACTAGCACTAACCAAGTGAAGTGAGAGGCGGAACAACCCACTAGAAGAACAAGACGAGATGCGTCCCCTGACGACTTACACTGCGTCTCGGAACCTCGCAAGTCTGACTCACGACAAACGAGAGGCGTAACAGGACCAAACCAAGTACTAGTCAGAGCAACACTCGTCAGTGTCAGTCCAAGTCTCCGACCACGTGTGCATACACTGACTCCTGCCTAGAGCCAGGTCTCTAGCTAGTTCCCCCCCCCTCGTTGGACGCAACGGTAACCGCAGGGGCCCACGGTAACTAGCTTACAAACCGTTCAATGGGAACACCCCTCCACCTCTCCCGGGTGGGACGACACACTCGGTCGCCGGGTTACGACTAGTGGTTCCATCACAAGGAAGTGAAAGCAACTCTATCGGAATCGAACAAGCAGACGGCTTTTGAAAACCCTAGGGAGTGTAACGGTCTACAGCCGCCGCATCACAGTGGTGTGACGGTCGAGGACTGGCGCGTTACATCGACTGTGACGCATCCGCCCCTGGCCGTCACAGCCACCGAAGCCAAACGAATCCCACAACGATCAAATAGGGTGTAACGGTCGGCGGCCACGCCGTCACCGCGCGTAACGGTCTGGGTGCAGCGCGTTACATCAACTATAACACGTTGGACCCTGGCCGTTACAGCCACCCGAGGCCAAAATCAACGAACAGTTTTTCAAACCGTTCACAGGCGGTGTAACGCGCTCGCGCTGGCGAGTTAGGGCGCCCTAACCGCCGACCGACGGGCCGTCAGGCCAACCGCCATATGAGGCCAACAGAAAACAAGCAAAAGTGTAACAGTCAGGGGCCTGACCGTTACACACACTGTGACGCCCCTGCTAAGGGCCGTTACAGTGCTGTAACGCGTTCCGTGAGGGCCGTTACACGTGTGACGGTTCCTGGTAGGACCGTCACACCGACTGGGAGCTAAAACCGAAACGTTTAAAACCAAGCCCCCTCCCGGTCGAGCCGGATCGACGTGGAAACAAAGAAAAACTATAAAACCTACCAAACCACAATGCTACACTACTAAAGCATGCATCAAAACATAAAAACAATGCCCATGAAGTGATTTTCAAGAATTTAGCCCAAAATTACACTAACATGGAAATTTCATGGAAATTGAAGAAAACATCTATGAATGGGCATGCATGCTATGCCAATGCGATCCTAGCGAGACAAGGATTCCATCCCCCTACCTTAATCGCGATGAAAATCGAGTTTGGGCCGCATGCAAGCAAGGGGTCGCCGCGGCTCCTCTCGCCCCGTCCCGTCTCCACGCCCGACGAATCGCGACGAGGTCGGCACCTACGCATTCCTCGCGACAAGCCGGTTCCAACGACACCTCCCGCGCCTCGATCCGCGGCCATCAGGACCAAGACCGAGAGAGTGGGGGAGGAGGGATCGTGTGAGGGAGAGAGGGTGAGAGAGAGAACGAGTGAGGGAGAGAGAAATCGGTGGGGAGATAGAGGGAGATAAATATATATATATATTCCAATAAATCTACAACTAATCCAAATAATTACCAGAAAATAGCCTAAAAATCCACAAAAATAGCCGAAATTCACAGAATAAAATCTAGATCCGAACCACTAAGGATCCGCTTAAGACGCGGGTCTTATAGTCCCTCCCCCCTAAAAAGAATTTCGTCCTCGAAATTAAACGAAAGGACAAGGAGGAAATTGGAAGAAAGTTACACCTACGGTAGGAATAAACAAACGAAAAGAACAGAAATAGATACCTTGGAAATAAAAGGCTGGCTTCCCGCGTGGTATAAAATAGACTCGCTTGTATCTGCAGTCAACCACGGCACTATACAATTCCAGCCAGTCCATGCCTAGAATAGCATCGTACTCGGCCAATTTCAATGCATAGAGCTTTACAGGCATCGGCCGATTGCTGACGACTATAGGGGAATCTTCCAGGCACACCGGAGTAGACATGAAATCTCCAGAAGGTAACTCCACGAGCAAATTACATGACACTTCGGTCACTGGCTCCTCAATGCGAGCAAGAAAATCCTCACACATAAAAGAATGAGTAGCACCCGAATCGAAAAGAACATGAGCTGGAAGACCAAAAATCGAAACCGTACCTTCTACCAGATTAGCTGCCACAGCTTCTGCGCGAGTGATGTGAGTAACCTTGCCTCTCGGAGGACGGCTGGCTGCAGAAGATTGCTGTGAATGAACTGGAATAGGAAGGTATGACGGCTGAGGTTGAGGTGGCGGAGGAAGATGAAACTGGGGCTGCTGTGGCTGGGTAAACTGCGAGAACTGCACTATCCTCGGCTTCAGCAGACAGTCTCGAGCTACGTGACCCGACTGATCACAGCGGTAACAAACGATCGGGAAAGAACACGGCACGCCTGGATGACTGCCACCACACCTCGGACACGGACGCTACTGACCACTGGAAAAATCTTGACGCGGTCGAACAGAAGGAACGGACAGCTGACTCGGATCGAAAGGCGTCGAATGCTCAAACTTCCTCTTCGACTTCTTGTTCTTGAATTGTCGGAAATGGGAGTCGAAAGAAGGAAGAACACCGCTGACAGCAGGAACGTCAGAAGGGACTCCCGGGACAGATGGCTGGTAAGTCGGCTGAAACTGCACAGTCGGCTGCACCATTCTTGCCTGAGAAAGCCCTCGAGTCCTCGCCATTTCCATCTCCACTGCAACACCTGCCTGGTACACTGAATCCAACTCAGACACTCGGGTAGCGAACAACGGCAGACTCAATTCCGCTTTCAGTCCGCGCAGAAACTACAGAGTCTTCATAGCTTCATCTGCAAAAATATGGGGCGCGTACCTGCCCAACTCAATGAACTTATCTCGGTACTGCAACACAGTCATGTCACCTTGCGTCAGCTCCAGAAACTGATACATCTTCGCTAACTTGAGACAGGCTGGAGTGTAAGCACGCTCGAAAGCAGCAACGAACTCAGCACAAGTGATTTGCCGAAGCGGACGAGAACAGAAGGCAACTTCCCACTCTGCGGTCCACCACGTGCGTGCGGTACCTTGAAGCTGATAAGTAGCCAACATGACTCGCTCATCATTTGCGCAGTCCATCAACGGGAACACGCACACAGTGGCATCGAGCCACGCTCTAACTGCCTCTGGATCTAATTGACCTTCGAAAGTCGGTGGGTGGAACAGCAGAAATTCCTTCAACGCTCTACCACGGCCACCAGACACTTCATCACGCGGAGCAGGGTCGACGGAAGCTGGCACAGCTGGGGCAGAGGAAGTGCCACTCTCCTCCCGAGGAGCCCAAGCTTTCTTCCATCCACGAGGCAACATCTTGAATCTAGGAAACACACGATAACGGAAAAACCATCAATAATCACGAGAAACACCTAAAGCCAGCAACAGACGACACAGTGGACTAGCTCTGGACCAATGCAAGTTCCAATTCCTAATACAAATCCCCAACATAGCTCTGATCCCAACTGTGACGACCCAGAGCTCCGGATATCGATATACCGATAAAATCGATACACCGATACCAAGAACTGGGGAATCCACCCAAGAGGCTGATGAGGCCCCTGAAGGGTTAGTGGAAGTTGCTGAGGAGTTGCATAACGAATTGGGACCGCCGGCGCACAATATTAATTAGAACAACAATTAATAAGTAAATGTGGAAGCAATTTAAAATATCAGAGTGGTAGAATATATACAATAGTCCAGATTTACAGAAAGAGAGAGGTCCACTGTACAACTACACGGGGCATACCCCGGCACAAAAGAACAAAAAGACAAACCAACATAGCTTGCACTCTAACGACGCTCGGCACAACCCTGAGCAGAACCGGCGGACGACTGGGGCGGCTCACCTGAAAGAAGGAAGGGTGAGTCACAGCCAGACTCAGTAAGGGTCACGCGGATCTCTACCTCACACTAAACAAGCAGGTAGGCAAAAATAAAAGTAATTAGAGCATGCATTTAAACAATAAACAGGCATATGCACAAGTAATAAATAAATAACAACGACAGGAAATAAGTCTACCAACAGAATAAACTAGCACTAACCAAGTGAAGTGAGAGGCGGAACAACCCACTAGAAGAACAAGACCAGATGCGTCCCCTGACGACTTACACGGCGTCTCGGCAACTCGCAAGTCTGGCTCACGACAAACGAGAGGCGTAACAGGACCAAACCAAGTACTAGTCAGAGCAACACTCGTCAGTGTCAGTCCAAGTCTCCGACCACGTGTGCACACACTAACTCCTGCCTAGAGCCAGGTCTCTAGCTAGTCCCCCCCCCCCCCCCCCCGTTGGACGCAACGGTAACCGCAGGGGCCCACGGTAACTAGCTTACAAACCGTTCAATGGGAACACCCCTCCACCTCTCCCGGGTGGGACGACACACTCGGTCGCTGGGCTACGACTAGTGGTTCCATCACAAGGAAGTGAAAGCAACTCTATCAGAATCGAACAAGCAGACGGCTTTTGAAAACCCTAGGGAATGTAACGGTCTACAGCCACCGCATCACAGTGGTGTGACGGTCGAGGACTGGCACGTTACATCGACTGTGACGCGTCCGCCCCTGGCCGTCACAGCCACCGAAGCCAAACAAATCCCACAACGATCAAACAGGGTGTAACGGTCGGCGGCCACGCCGTCACCCCGCGTAACGGTCTGGGTGCAGCGCGTTACATCAACTGTAATGCGTTGGACCTTGGCCGTTACAGCCACCCGAGGCCAAAATCAACGAACAGTTTTTCAAACCGTTCACAGGCGGTGTAACGCGCTCGCCCTGGCACGTTAGGGCGCCCTGACGGCCGGCCGACGGGCCGTCAGGCCAACCGCCATACGAGGCCAACAGAAAACAAGCAGAAGTGTAATGGTCAGGGGCCTGACCGTTACACACACTGTGACGCCCCTGCTAAGGGCCGTTACAGTGCTGTAACGCGTTCCGTGAGGGCTGTTACACGTGTGACGGTTCCTGGTAGGACCGTCACACCGACTGGGAGCTAAAACCAAAACGCTTAAAACCAAGCCCCCTCCCGGTCGAGCCGGATCGACGGGGAAACAAAGAAAAACTATAAAACCTACCAAACCATAACGCTACACTACTAAAGCATGCATCAAAACATAAAAACAATGCCCATGAAGTGATTTTCAAGAATTTACCCCAAAATTACACTAACATGGAAATTTCATGAAAATTGAAGAAAACATCTATGAATGGGCATGCATGCTATGCCAATGCGATCCTAGAGAGACAAGGATTCCATCCCCCTACCTTAATCACGACGAAAATCGAGTTTGGGCCGCATGCAAGCAAGGGGTCGCCGCGGCTCCTCTCGCCCCGTCCCGTCTCCAAGCCCGACGAATCGCGACGAGGTCGGCACCTACGCGTTCCTCACGACGAGCCGGTTCCAACAACACCTCCCGCGCCTCGATCCGCGGCTGTCCGGACCAAGACCGAGAGAGTGGGGGAGGAGGGATCGCGTGAGGGAGAGAGAGGGTGAGAGAGAGAACGAGTGAGGGAGAGAGAAATCGGTGGGGAGAGAGAGGGAGATATATATATATATATATTCTAATAAATCCACAACTAATCCAAATAATTACCAAAAAATAGCCTTAAAATCCACAAAAATAGCCAAAATTCACATAATAAAATCTAGATCCGAACCACTAAGGATCCGCTTAAGACCCGGGTCTTACATTGTCAGTGGATAATCATCAATAATTCAGGAATTCATTTGCATGTAGATAATTTAAACACTCACTAGGGTCTCAAGGTCCGCCCGTGTGGTAGCCAGTTGGGCCTCTAGGCTGTGGAGGTGGGTCTGCATGTCCATCGCCACTATGTCCCGCGCATCCTGCATTCATCACATATTAGTCGCATAATAGATATACATAAGCATTTGCATTTAATATTAAAGAAAAGTGCATGCATACGTACCCCCAAGACCCTCATCTGGGGTCGGCCGGCGTAAACCTCCCAGTAGCGTCGGAGGTACTCAGAGCTGTCCGCCGCCTGTGAGGTGACTCGGGTCCCGCCACGCTGCCAGTCGGCGTACTGGTCTGAGAACCGGACTCTCCAGTCGATCACCTTCGTACGACCGTGCGTCTTCTTGCCTATTCCCCGGGGCTCTCCTACCTCGACCCACTCCTGGTGTAGGCCGAGGGTCCTCATCACCAGCCAAAGCCGTAACGGCTCGATCTCGTTTAGGCAATGAACCCAAAGCTCATGCCCGAAGCGAGGTCGGCCCGCTACGACCCACTGCTGGCCCTCGTCGGTCATCCCCTCATAGGGTCTCCACCTCACCTACATTCACAATCATCCATCATATCATATCACATTCTATAAAATAAAAAAAATTGCATCACATTAAGCATGCGTACCAGTGAGGCGGGGAAGGCGCGGAACTCCCGTCGTAACACTCGCAGCTCGTATGCGAGTGGGGCTCCAGTCACTACTGGTAGCCAACGACGTGCTAGAGGGAAGGGTCCCTCATCTCTAGGCCGTGGGTCAGCACGCCCCATCGGCATGTATAAGTGGCTCCATATCTGCATCCATGCATTGCATTAATAAAGCATTCACATATATTTAAGAGAAGAAAAATAAAAATAAAAATGCATACCTGAAGGAAAGGTGAAAAGCCACTGACAATCGTCTCTCGACCTGTCCCTGTAGACAGGTCGGCCATCAAGTGCGCCAGTAGCGCTGCTCCCCAAGCATATCTACCGACGCCCTCCAGGTCCTCGAGTATCCCTAGGAATCGGCAGTTGATGATGTCGCCCTTCGTGCCAAGCAGCAACCTACCGAGCATCAGGAATAGGAATCTATCAGCCTCCATGAGAACTGCTCTAGGAATAGGTCCTGGCAATAGGCAGCCCTAGCACCATCTATCAGCCTCCATGAGAACTGCTCCAGAGACTCCCTCGACCTCTGCCTAGAGTCACCTAAGCCCATAGCTATGGTAAGGTCGGTACAGTAGATGGTCCTACACTCGCTAGGCGTCTCGTAGACTGTCTCTAGCCCTAGCAATCTCTTTGTCAGCTCGCTATAATCGGGTAGGGTGATCCCACTCACCGCCTCTCCGTCTACCCTCAACCCGGTGATCCTAGTGACGTCCTCTAGGGTAGGAACCATGTGACCCCATGACATCAGAAATGCCCTGCTAGTCCTGTCCCTTCTCTCTCTAAGCACCTGGATCAAGGGTAGGTCTGGTCTCACAGGTTCTATGCTAAGGAAAGGTCCGAACCCCATAGCATCTACCCTAGCCCTCTGGAACTCGGGGAGTCCGTAATAAGCTGCTCGGACTTGGACCCAGGAAACCCGCATCCTCATCAACCCCTGCATGCAACAAAAATAAAATTGTTTACTTAAGTTTTCATGTATTTTTTTTGTTTAAGTTCATCTACTGTTACATTTGTGCTATGTTTTAATTGACGACCTACCCTAGGTCGTGGTTTGATCAATTGACGCCCATGAGGGAGGCGTTATTCTAAATAGGGTTTCTGATAATTTCATGTGCAATTTGAATCAACGACCCACCCTGGGTCATTGTTTATTTAAATGACACCCCTGCGGGGAGCGTTGTTTTGAAAGTAATTTCCTACATTCTAAGAAATTTCGAATTGACGCCCAGACCTGGGTCGTCATTTGTTTAAGTAATGTCACTGTGGAAGGCGCTGTTTAAAAGGCAATGTTCTGTCCTAAATTATAATTCTGGGAAAATGATAAATTGATGACCATCCCTGTGGTCGTTGCTTAATGAATTGACGCCCCGGTTGGGGGCGTTGTTTTTCTGGGGTTTCAAAGTAATTAACATGCGAAATAAAATAAACAGAGACACATATATTGAAAATAAATGAAACGGCATGGAAATTAACAGCAAGATGGATAAACATGATAAATTTTAAAATGACGACATGCTGCAGGGCGTGATTTCATGCATTAATTATTTTTTAGAAAATAAACTAATTGGAATTGACGACTCAGGTTGGGTCGTTGTTTTAATTGACGACACCCCTGGGGGCGTCATTTGTCTGAGTCACTATTTTTTTTAACCGAGGGCTATGGAAATGATGGAAAATGGAAATAAAATGAAAATAAAATCAAAAATTGAGAGTTTGGGGGCCTACCTTGCGTCGTTCGGGCACGATCAACCCTCCCCGGATGATTTGTCTTGGTTGGCGTGGTCTCCGGGGTTGGCCGGGTCGAACGGGCACCACCGCTGCCACCGGCGGTTGTTCTCCTTCTCCTTCTTCTCCTCCTTGTTCTTCTTCCCCTCCTTCTTCATCTCCTTTGTCTTCCTCATCGTCGTCCTCATCTTCGTCATCATCACCATCATCTTCATCTTCTTCTTCTCCATCTTCCCTTTCTTCTTCATTGGTTTCTTCCTCTTCGTTAACACCGTGCTCCGCCGTCGGAGCGTCCTCAGCCGCCGCGGGAGGAAGCCCCTCCACGGCATGTTTGTCTTCCAAGTCCACCACGTCCGGGGCTGTGACCCTTTGACGTTTTTGAGCACCGCCCGCCATGAGAAGAAGAGAATAGAGAGAGTAGAGTGAGAATGAGAGAGATAGAATGGAGGGAGAATGAGGGCTTTCGGTTAGGGTTTGCAGAAGAGAGGGAAGGAAATGAACGAAAGAGGAAGAAGGAAGAGGGGAAAAGAGGATTAACGGTCGAAAACTAATTGACGCCCTAATGGAAGTCGTCGTTATATCAATTGATGGACTGAGGAGAGGCGTGATTTCAAGATATGACGACATGAGGTGAGGCGTCATTTTGTTTTTGCGTTGGAACTTGCAACCATCGTCAGGCGCATTAATGGGAAAGTGATTGATGTGATCGGTCGCCATTATTACTTTTAAAATTGACGGCGTTTCCTACAGGCGTCCGTTTCTTAATACACGACATATGTGAAGGCGTTATTTATATAAGATTAAGGAATTATTTTGAAAATAATTTGAAGAATTTGAACCAACTAACGCCTTATTTGGAGACGCGAATTAAGAAGCGCATGTTCATGAGGGCGTCAGTTGTGATTTTTGAATGGTTTTAAGGAATTGATTTAATGACAATTGATGACATCATCCTAGGTGTTATTTAACCAATTGACACCCTTTATGAAGGCGCTGCTCAGGATAGAAAACATGAAGCTCATTTTATTAGACAGAATCACATGAATTACAAGATATAATCACGTCAACTCATTGTTTTGGCTCAAATAAGAAGAGAATCTTTACTTCATTAAGAAAAAATCATGATTACATTTATTAAGCCATCATAGGCCTTATCTTCCTAAGTGCAAATACATAAGATTTACATTTGTCTTCTTCTTCTTCTACATGTGTTTTGGACTTTTGGAGTAGTCCAACCTTCCATTGAGCCATTATTATCTTGACTTCTTCTTGATCTCCACTGGAGCATAGTTCCCTTCTCTTGAGTGGAGGTAGATGAGAAGGTTCTTCAAAGAGGTGCCGAGGTAGCCCGAGTTGTGGGAGGCACCGGTGTGCATTGTAGAGGACAAAGTCGCTCCCACCGATCAACCGAAGCTCTATGCCGGAGGAGAGTCTTGAGTGGAGTTCTTGAGTCTTAAGGAACCCCGGTGTGCAAGTAAAACCACTCTTAGGCATGGTCTTGAAGTAGTCTCTCCAGTCTCCTCTTTTCTTTAGTTTAGGAACCCGATTGATTACTCTCTCACATAAGCCCAAAGAATCCGTCATGTATCGGAGGGGGCTCTTGGAAAAGATTTTGGAGGCCGCTTGGGTTGCTTGGCAAGGATCAAATTTGAAGTGGAGATCTACCCAACAAGATAGAAGAAGCATAGACCCGTAAAGGGGCCGTCCCATTGAAGCCAAGGTAAGCCCATTGTATAGGTTGGCTAGTATCGCCGGACCTATTCTTTTTCCCTCCCACATGCTAGCAATGGCACTTAGGTGGTATTCTTCTAGATGGTCTTCCATTGAAGGGAAGAGTAGAGCTCCCGCTATGCATATAACAAACCCCTTCATTACTCTCTCTAATAAGTCTTCATCTTCTTGGGCCTTGTCCATGTTCTTGAACACCCATGAAGCTAGTTTCAAAAGGTTGATTCCTTTATGGGCTTTAATTTGATTCACTAAATTTGGGCTTTGAATAAGGCTAGTGAGTATGTCATGAGCTTTTATTGGTTTGGTCATATGAGCCATCTTTGACTCTTCTCTTGTTTCATTTTTCTTAGCCCTAGGAACATCTCTACTTCCTCTAGGAGTATGGTAGCTTCAAAGGTTGGAAAGAGGAAAGTGTGGGTATGGGGGTGCCATAGTTCTATGAGAGCTCCAATTGAGGCCCAATCTAGGTGAATATCATTGTAATGGGTAGCATGGGTTATAAGGCCAAGAAGGTGCCATCTAGAGAGAAAAGATTTCATGTCTAAGGAGAGTTTAGAGAGGAGTAAAGGAAGCCATTTAATCTTCAAAAATCTCCTTGGTCCTGGGATATTTGGGTAATCCTGAAAACAAAGAAAAGAAAAGAAAGGAAGAAAGAAGAAGAATGTAATCAGAATTTTGAAAGAAAGAGAGGAAGAAACGAAAGCTTTTAATAATCAAAATACTTACTTGGTCTTTGGCAATTCTCCCACTGATATGGCTAGGAACTTCACAGATCCTGGGAAAACTCATCTTAGGCTTTTTAGAAAGCCTTTGCATCTGCATAATCATGTTCATCTTTCTTCTGCTAGTTCTGTCTGCTCTGATAGTTTTCTTCGGTGCTCTGTTTGCTTGATAGTTTTGGTGTGCTTAGAAGACGAACAGTTGCCCTTTTTATAATGTTTTGAACGTTAACAAGTATCATGGTTTGTGTCTGAATAGAACGAGTTGCTGGAAGCTCAATTCCGAGCAGGAAATGAAAATAGTTAATTGACGACACGACCATTGGCGTCATTTCTGTAATTAACGACATACTCAGGGTCGTCATTTAAGTAACGCCTCTATGGAGGGCGTCATTTACGTTCCAATTCCTACTCAGACGCTTATTATATTTAACGCCCCAATGACCGTCGCCATTTCTTATTTTGACGCCACTTCTCAGGGTCGCCATTTCTATAGCATTTTTCTTATTCACGAACTTAAGTGATATTGTATCTTGATGCAATTATTTATATTGAGCACTTATGATCATATTTTGAGCTGTCTTGAGCTAATAATTCTTTTGATGAGCTAATGAGCTTTGAAGTGCAGAGGTGCAGGTTATGCAAGTCTGGAAATGCTCGATTATTCTATTGGCAACATCACTTCACTCTTGTATCTCTCCTGTATGCATTGTTACTATATGATATCTACGCTATTATAACATATCAAGGACCTTGTGGTTCTGATGAACTTGGAATTTGAGTTCCCTTCATCAAAAACAGTGATAATTTCAGGGGAGTCTTGATCACACGGATAGGCCGTTGAGTCATCTAAGGTTTGGGACGATGGTTCCACTTTCTGAGTTGATGTGTGGACAAACGGGCTTCGGCTTAGTGTCAGCTTAGAGATCTGGATACTTGACCAAGTCTAGATGGTTTAGCAATATTATCCTTGATTATTTTCTATTTTTAGTTTGTTTTAATTTTTCTTTTAGCCCGGCATGCATCATGTAGGACTTTGAGCTTAATGTTGAAGAATCTTCATATTATGCCAATAATGAAGGTCACTCGCTCTTAATTGAGTTGACATGAGATATTCCAGTCCAAATCAAGTACTTTATTCTCCTTGAAGCCGCTCAGGCTGGTTCCTTGAAAAGCATTCATTTGCTGGGTCTTTATCTCAATTCACTTTATTTCCCTGCAAATTCACCTTGGTTGTAGCACGTCCACATTGGCTGGTAACCGCTCTCCAATGGTATCTTCCCTTTCGTGCCCTCGCGCACATTTTTAGTTTAGTCCCTTTTATCCAGCTGATTAACGCTTTCTTGTAATCGCCCGGAGTTGTTTCATTCAGAGTTTTAGAAAGATTTCCAACGCTTAGTGTCGGAGGCGTGTCACATCACACCTTGCCATCTACTTATCAGTTCGTTCCACTTCATTTCACTTGTCTCACTTCATTCCGTCTCACTCCCTTGCAAAGCAGACGCCAAGGCGGGGCAGCTGTAGACACGCTAAAATCGATGCTATGTTGAGTAAATCTCATGTCACCATGTGACGCCCCAAAGTGGACTTCAATATTAGTTTAATATGAAGCTTTTCTATTTTCTATGTGTTAATTGTGGTTTCTTGGCATTTTTCTTTGATAAATTGAATTAACGCCTTGATGAGGGGCGTCATTTAATTGACGGCCAATCTAGGGGCGTGTTTTAATAAATGGACGACTGCTCCTAGAGGCGTTGATTTCTGGATTTTTACGAATCCTAACCAAAATGAAAAATCAAAGAATTGACGTCCCGATGAAGGGCGCTTATTATTTAACGCCCATATCAGAAGGCGTCATTTCAAGATTTTTAATAAGGAAAGTCATTTGTTGCCATAATTAAATCCAGGAATTGACGGCTGAATGCACGTCGTCATTTTAATTAACGCCTTTGGTGATGTCGTCATTTTTAATTGACGCCCTTTGAGAGGTCGTCATTTCTATGTCCGTCTCCCTTTCGCCTGTTTATTTCCTGTAATGATCCTTCCCCATTTTACTCCTTGTGTTTGATTGGGAAGAGGGTTTCTTATTGGAGGTCCATTACCTTGTTTTAATCCTATTATTACAAGAATTTTTGGGCTATAAATACCCCTAATGTTCTTCTCTCGCGCGGGCGTGAGAGGGCAGTGCAAGAACAATACGATAACAGAGAAGAACCACTGTGAGTTTTAACAGAGAGGAGAGTTTTGTGTTTTGCAGGTTCTATCTTCAAGTGATTTCTTCTTCCTCCTGGTGGTTGATTCTTCTTCCACAGACGGTCTTCTGCTGCTGTTAAACTACTTCTTGTTTTCTCTCCCAGTACTGCTGCACGCACAGCAGAGAGGAGATCTTGCCTTCAATTTCTCTTATTAACATTACCATCATCATACTTCTTTCTAGCTATCCTGCTAGAAAATGTTGCCACTTTCACATCATATCTTACTTTCATATAGCATTACATTCATATTCTCCGTACCTTTGTTGCTCCTCCTAAGGGGTTTAAAAAATCAAAACACACAAGGTGTGTTCATGCTTCATTTGATTGATTTCATACTTCTAGAGCATTGATACTACACCTTTTGGCTAATCCATTCTTTTCATTCGTTTTATTTTCTTACAAGGGTAATCAAGTTAAGAACCCCCTTCATCGGCCGGCCGGTAGAAGGAGGAAGGAAAAGTCCACAATCTCACCCGCTCAATATAAGGTACATGCGATCACTTTTATTTTTCTTGAGGTAACCCCTCTGGCGATCACCTTTCCCCTTAGCATCCTCGCATGCTCCCCTTTTCTCTCCTTTCCCTCTCTTTTTCCATTTTTTTTATTCTTCTTAGTTTTCCCTTAAGTGGATTTCTTAGAATCTACAGACACTCCTCCACGACATCAAAACTTGGCTAGACCAAGCGGGCGACTCATGGATAGACTCAATTCCGAGCATCCTATGGGCACACCAGACCACAGCCAGTGCGGCCATAGGTGAAACACCCTTCCACCTCGTGTACGGAGCCGAAGCAGTGGTCCCGGTGGAGATTTCCATTCCCTCGCTGCGAGTAGGACATTTTGATGAAGCCAGAAACAACCAGGCAATACGAGAAAACTTGGACCTACTCAAGGAAGGCAGAGCACGCAACCAAGTAAAGCTCGTGGCATATCAACAAAAGCTGGCTCAGTACTATAACCCTCGCGTCAAGGAATGGCACTTCCTCCATGGAGACCTAGTACTACAGAGGGCAAGCGTAGCAGATCCCAGGGCAGCGGCTGGAAAGCTTGCACCAAACTGGGAAGGCCCATACATGGTAACTGAAGCACTCAGCAAAGGAGCATACAGGCTAGCAACGCTGGGGGGGCAAGAGGTACCCAGGACATGGAATTCTGTAAATCTCAGAAAGTTTTTTCAATAAAGCGTCACCAGCCGTATTCAACTAAGGTAACCTACGGGTTCCCTAGAGACGAGCACGACTCCCCTTGAAAATGACGAGGTAACCTACAGGTTCCCTAGAGGTGAGCACCACTCCCTCCCCTTGAAAACGACGAGGTAACCTATGGGTTCCCTTGAGGCGAGCATCGCTCCCCACAAAAATGATGAGGTAACCTACGGGTTCCCTAGAGGCGAGCACGGCTCCCCTTAAAAATGATGAGGTAACCTACGGGTTCCCGAGAGGTGAGCACGGCTCCCCTTGAAAATGAGAAGGTAACCTACGGGTTCCCTAGGGGCGAGCACTGCTCCCCTTAAAAATGGTGAGATAGCCTACAGGTTCCCTAAAGGCGAGCACCGCTCCCCTTGAAAATAAAAAGGTGACTTACAAGTCTTCCTAAAGGCAAGCATCGCTTCCCTTGAAAAAGAAATGGTAGCCTAAGGGTTTCCAAGAGGTGGGCTGATGGGGACATCCCCAACCCTTCCACATTTTTTCAAGGCTCCTGATGCTCACCGGTAGTGCTCCATCATGTTCGTCACATTATATTGAGTCATGGCATGTAATTTTATATTTTCTTTGAGTCACAATTGTGTAATTTTCCTTTGATTTGAGTCAAGTACCTAAGTTAGGAAGTTATTTATGTAAGTCTCGTATCTAGATGAGCCCAATTGACTGACTGGTCATTAGCTCATTTGTTCAGGGTTATTTTGGTCCTAGAAAATGTTGTGCCTATAAATAGGCCACCCCACTCTCTCATATGTAACCTTTGATATTCAAGAAAATAGAATTGAGAAAATTCTCTTTGGGATTTTATTCCCCCCCCCCCTCTCCCCTCCCTCCAAAAATTCAAACACACTCTCTCTCTCCCCATTCACTCCTCAGTAACCTCTCCCCCTTCCTCATACATCCCCCTTCAATTCTCCTCCAACCCCAAGGGAGAATCCCCTTCTCCTAGACATCTCTCATTCTCCCAAGCAACCCTTCCTCTTCCCCAAGCAACCATTCATATCCCAAAGCACCCCTCCCTCTTCCCCAAGCCCAGCCATAACTCTCCACCCCTTGGAGACCTCCCCAGCCCCTCTCCCACCCCCTGGTCGCACCCCACCTCCCCTCCCCTTGGCTGGTCATCCAGCTCTTCCCCCTCCCCATTCCTCCTTTGGCTTAGTCGCCACCCTGCTACTAGCCATCTCCCCCATCACCCCTAGCCCCAGCTCCGCCCTCCTCTCCTCCCCCCTTGCCCCTCTAAGCCCCCATCGACCTCCATCCCCTTCCACCAGCATCCCATAAGCATCAGCCCCCCATTCCCCTGCCATCCCTTCGCCCATCCCCTCCCTCATACACAACCCCAGCAGTAGACCAGAACCAGTTTGCAGGTTGTAAAGGAGCACCCGGTTGCAAAGTCTGCCACATTGTCATCATGAACCTCCTAGTGCCATTTCCTATACCGACGGAAAGCTCGTCCAAGCAACTTTGCAGGCAAGGTGGTCCTGCCTTCATCTAACGTCCGTGCTGCCCGGAGGAGCTATTTTTGTTAAACTGCGCTGACTGTCTCCAGCAAGTAGCCAGAGGCGACTTGCAGAAGCTCTCACGACCAGCTCAGTGAATTTCCTGGTGCACCTTTCAGAGGAGGTCATCTTTGGCAAGCCCCCTAGCAGTCCCAGAAAGAAGGAGGCCGTTTGAGCATCGGAGCACCACGTTCCAGCAGTTCTCCCCGACTGGCGCAGATCGACTTCACTGGTACCAGGTCAGACCCCCTGTCACCATTCTATTTCCAGCGCTCTACTCTGACTTTTTTTCAGAGCCCCGTCTGTCCCTGTTCGAAAGAAGATGCCTCCATAGATGCGTCGATGCCAGCCCTGCCCTCATCAGAGCACGGAGGAGCTCGTGGCAGTAGTTTTCTCAGACCCATGTTATTCTGGGACAGATAGAGCCGAATCGGATCTGCCCTGACCCCAGACCTGCTACGGCCACAGCCAGACTCGGATCGGCACCAAATTCAAACGGCACTTTCCTGGACCAGTCCCAGACATTTTTGCGTCATTCCCGCCGTCATCAGCGATCGTAGGTGATCGTGGCGACTCCACAACTGGCTTGTTGTCCCTACAGAACCGACATCGGGACAAAATTTGACCCCCGGTCATACGATCTTTACTGTCCAACTTCCCACCCCCTCGCCTGACCGGCTGACCGCCCCTCCCTGCGTAGAGGTAGTTTTGGATGTAATCTAAGTTAACCCCCACCCCAAGATCCCCTTCCTGTGAGAGGTGTAGTGTTGTACCTTCTTATTTTCAGGTTAGAGCTACACCGGCGCAGCGTGCGGGGTATACCCACGCTTCCCCGCTCGCCTCGTCTCCGGCCAGGATCGGTGTTATCACACTGATCAAGTGAGCGTATGGTCCTATTCTCTTGCTGGATATCATTTTCTATCTTAGTATTGCTTCTGGTTGCCTGTCGGACGGTGAGTGAGTGCCCGAACTCAAACTCCATCAAATTGAGTGGCCACCGCGGAGTGAGTTGAGAGAGCAACCCTACAACCCATGCCCTTGGCATGCTGGCCGCTCGCGGAGTTGGGCATCCCAGACTCTTAGGGGTTCAGCCCAAGCTAGCCAAATCTCTGGAATGGCAAGGTCCCACTTTGGACCCTCTTCACCATCGCCGAGTTGCCTATGGGCACTAGTGTACACTACGCGAGTAAGTTTGCTAGAGTGAGTCCGCCTCTCAAGGTTGATTGCTTGCGAGTCTAGGTCCAAGGAGCATTGGCCTAGTGGATGCCATCCCTAGGTCGTTTCACATCACAGGCACTGTCTCCCTCGAAAACGAAGGAAACTCACGAAGTATCCTGGAATACCCCATGGACTCAGAAAGGCGGATGCACACACATAATGGGAAAGTGATAGACTTCCCCGTCACACCACTGTGCAAAGATCCTCCCCCAAGAGGTACACATTAATAGAGCCCCAAGGCTCAAAAATTTTATTTCCTTAGTCAAAATACCAACTGTCGAGTTCCAAAACATACAAACATATAGAGAAACAATGTAAGCCTAGAGCCACAAGGACACCGCAAGCGCCCTGGCCTTCGGTAACTAGGCACCACCCCTGACAGGCTACCTGCCAGCAACCACGAAGATGATCATCTGCCGGTTCCACCGCTTCTGAGGAAGTGGAGCAGCGGGAGGAGTCGTTGGCATAGAGGCTTGCACCAGGAAAAGGGCCAGTTGAAGCCACGCCCCTGGCAAGATCCGGCACCGTCGCGTCAACGCCAGAGGGATGTGGGTCATTTGACATGTGGAAGGCTGCTGAATTGACTTTGACCTAACCCTAGGTTGACTCCATCGGTGACTTTGCCGGCAATGGTGGACCATGGGGGGCCTTCGATGCCCCCCCCCCATGGTCAAGCCTCCGCCCTCCTCCTCTATCCCACCTTCTTCCCTGTCCGTGCAAAAGCCATCTCCCTTGGCGCGTTCATTTGCTGAAGTTTTGGCTTCCTCTATGTCACCTCTGTTGTGCGTGGTCCGATTCATGCCCCTACATCTACGGACAGCGGAGAGCCCGCTGTGTTCTTCACCAAGGATGAAATAGCTCAAAGCTTGCTCCCGTTTGAATTCGCCATCGTGGCTCGCACTCCCCGCGGAAGACCTGCATTTCCAGAGATTAGAAGCCACCTTTCCAACCGATGCAATTTCAAAGAAGATTTCATGATAAGTGCCTTGGATGCCCGCCATCTTCTATTGAGGTTTCGAAACTATGAAGATTACTTGCAGCTGCTTCTGAGGGATTCTATGTATGTCCAAGGTATGTTTTTCCGATTCTTCAAGTGGTCAATGGTTTTTTCTCCGGATTCAGATTCTCCCATTCTACCTATATGGATTTCTTTCCCTGGCCTTCCTGTCAATTTCTTCCTGGAACACATGATTCAGTCGATTGCTGGCAACATTGGTCGGGTGCTGAAAATCGACCCCTCCTCCCTTAACCTATCGAACACTGCTGCAGCGCGTGCTTGTGTTGAACTTGATGTCTGCAAATCTCATCCCTCTCGAATATGGATTGGATTCCCAGGGGGTGGGGCTTGGCAAGAAATTGTTATCCGGAGCTTCCTCTGTTTTGCTCTTCTTGTTCCAAACTTGGCCACTCATTGCCTGATTGTAAATCATCTGTGAGATCGTCTCTGCCATATGATGTTTCCAAGCCCCCTATTCCAAAGCAATGCTGGCAGCCAGTTTCGTTGAGAAGGGCCTTGGTTCCCCTAGAAGCTACCCACGAAGCTATTCCTTCCTCTTCTGCTGAAGGACCAGTTACCTCTGTGGATTTGCCTCCTAAGAACAGCTTTGAGAATTTGAATGCTTTCCATTTTCTGAAGGTCACCTATGAGGAGACTCAATTGGCTACCTCAACTACTTCCCACCCTGTTCACAGTCCTGCACAGGGCCTCTCAGTGTTGGGGACTAACCCTCGGCTTTGGAGTCTGACACTGTGATTGTGGATAATCAAGTCTTTGATTTGGACTCCGGCACTATTCTTCTTTTTGAGAGAAAATCTAAATTAGGTTCTTTGAACCATTCAGTGATGGTTGATGGCCCATCGGAGCCCCCTTCATTCCAAAAGGCTGACTTAATTGGAGCTATTGCCCTGTACCAGAATTGGCTATTGTTGATACTCAAGGGAATACTAAAGGAAAAGGCAAGAGTCATGAGGATGTATTTTATAATCGAAGTCAGCATATTGCTCAAGTACCTGAAACTCCAATTGATTTGGATACCAGGACTGTTCCACCAAAAGAATTATATTTAAATCAACTAGCAAAGGAAGGCACTAACCTTGATTTATCTATTATCAATTCACAAGAGAAACTTCAAGCTGCCAGACAGGACATTGCAAAGTCTACTTCTATCAAAAATGCTCGGGTCATGCAAAAAGGCCAATCTGGGGTTATTACCAGGTCAATGCAGAAGGTTGGCTTCACGGGTAATCTTCCCAACATCCACAATTAATTATGTCTACTCTTGTATGGAATATACGTGGTATAGGGAATGACATTTCTCAAGGTAGGGTGAAATTCCGCTTGAAAGCTCACAATCTTAAGTGTCTTGTTTTATTGGAACCCAAAATTCATGTTTCAAATTTGGACAGAATGTGTAAAAAATTGGGGATGGACATAGCCCTTGCCAATAGAGATGATAATGCTCACATCGGGATTATGTGGAAAGAACCACTGGATTTCTATCATATTTTTAGGGATGATCAGCAAATAACTATACTCCAAACAACTTCTTCTCTGCCACAGTTTCACTTTACTTTTGTTTATGCTAAATGTTCCAGAAATGAAAGGCACTCTCTTTGGTCATCATTGATTAGTTGTCATGCTCTTATATCCGGCCCATGGCTGGTGGCTGGTGACTTTAATTGTGTATTGGATATTGATGAGAAATTAGGAGGTAATCCTCCTAACCTTAGTTCTATATCTGATTTCAAAGACTGCATTCAGGACTGTGAACTCATCGATGCTGGTTATATGGGGTCAAATTTTACCTGGCACAACAACCAATCGGGCAGCAGAGGTATTTGGGCTAGATTGGATAGAACATTGTTTAATGCTGATTGGCTTAAAGTTTTACCTATCACAGTGGAGCACCTTTCTAGAGAAGCATCTGATCATGCTCCTCTTCTCATCAAGATGCCTTCATTTAGAAAATTCAAGAGCAGATTTATCTTTCAGAAAATGTGGACTTTACACGAGAATTTATTAAAAGATGTTGAGTTGTGTTGGAACACTAGCCCATTGGCCACCTCCCCACTCACCACTTTACACCTTAAACTGAAATCTCTTAGGAACATGCTTGTGGGTTGGACAAAAATGTATATGGTACTGTGCATATGAACCTTGTTGCTGCTGAAGACCAGGTGCTGAGGACAAAATTCATTTATGACCTGGATCCATCTCCGGTAAACCTTGCAGCTCTCAATAAAGCAAAGACTCTTCAATCCAACTGTCTGCTACAACAAGAAGTTTTCTGGAGATAGAAGTTGAGAATTAAGTGGCATAGTGAAGGTGACAAGAACCCCAAATTTTTCATATGACTGCCATGGCTAATAGAAGGAAGCACATCATTTTACAGTTGAAGAATTCAAATGGCATCCTGACCTTGGATCATGATCAAATAAAAACCATTGTTGATGATCACTTTAAACAGGCTTTTACATCTCAGGATCATCACATTGATGCTAACATCCTTGACTACATTCCTTCTCTGATTACAGTGTCGGATAATGAATTACTGTGTGGTACTCCATTTGAAATAGAAATCAAAGAAGCTGTCTTCCAAATGCCCTCTGGCAGTGCACCTGGGCCAGATGGTTTTTCAAGAGCCCTTTATGAGTGTGCTTGGTCCATCATTGCCAGAGATATTGTGGCTGCTATTCAGTATGTCTTCAGCACCAAACGTCCTCTTCCTAGAAGTTTTACTTCATCTCTAATTGCTCTCATTCCTAAAAAAAGATAGCAATGCCACTGATATTTCTGATTTCAGACCTATAAGCCTGTGCAATTTCCTCTATAAGATTATTCCAACTATTCTGAACAACAGATTAACAGGCATTCTTCCAAAAATTATATCTTGTCAACAGTCAGCCTTTGTGAAGAGGAGAAATATAGTGGAGAATATAGCCTTGGCTCAAGAACTAGTGCAAGAACTTGGAAGAAAAACAAGAGAAAGTAATGTGATATTTAAACTTGACATGGCCAAGGCTTATGATCGACTTGAATGGGACTTCCTGTATGCAGTGCTTAGGAAATTTGGTTTCAGTCTGGAGTTTATCTCACTTATTGATAATATGATCAGCAACTGTTGGTTTTCGGTATTACTCAATGGTAACTCTGCAGGGTTTTTTAAATCCTCTAGAGGAATTCGGCAAGGGGATTATATTGCCCCTGCCCTTTTTATCATTGAAGAAGAAGCCCTTAGCAGAAGCTTGCATGATGCTTTCACTAAAGGTGCGGTGGAATGGTTTATGGGTCCTAGAGGCTGCCCCACCATCTCACATTTGCTATTTACAGATGACACCCTTATCTTCACCAAAGATTCAGCTACCTTGTTTGCGATCTTTTTATTATTATTATTATTTTTATTCTTTTGTATATATATATATGTGTGTATGTATACATACATATATACATCTTATTTCACGCGTCGATCAACCAATTAACTAACTGGTAGTTATCTGACTGATTGACTGCGCGGGCGTGCCAGTCACATACGTGACAACTTTATTGTGCGCTCGTTCTGACTTGGTCAGATGAATGTGAGGTTCGGTCGGGACCAACAGTCCGCCATACCATAAAGGCTATGGCGTTAATTACATCCCCCACGAGGAGGGAACACCTTTGATTAATTATCGAGATAGTGGGCTGTCGAGACCGGAATAAAGGATGCGACGTTACAAACATGACGGAATGATGCGAGATGCATCTATCTATCATGCAGGAAAGGCATGGTTCATTTAATTGGAGACCCGTGGTACGTGGCGGAGGGCGTAGGTCCGAAGACCACCATCGCGCATAGCGGAGACTTCCGATCGGGCGTAACCTGACTTTCTGTCAATGCCGTTTGATATACCCGAAGGTCTATGCAAGTATGCATGCATGACGCTAAGAACTGTACTAAGCATGACAACTGAATTATGACAGTAAGTAGTGCTTGATCACATTCATTAATCCCCGTCAGAAGGGAGGGAAATGGTAACGCAAGGGTAATAATGATGGCAAAGTGGTAATACACATGACAGCGAACATGATAGAAAGGCTATTCAGGGCATAAAAAGCCCTTGCCTTATTCAATCTACTGCTAGTTGGGGCTGCCAATCTCGACCATGGGAGGCCAGGATTGCTCCGGGGGGAGCCAGAGATTAGACAGCATAACGATCAGAAACGGCGCCAGAAAACGTAGGTATAGGACTTGAAACGGCGTGGGAAACCGTAGGTACAAGAGGGAAGTTGAAATGGCGTGGCTTGATTGGGGCGCGCCAGGAAGAAGTGCGCCGGAAAGGGCGCGCCGTTTTAAGGCGCGCCGTATATAGACGGCGCCGGTTTAGCCCGATCTCGTGAAAACCGAGGTTTTATTCATTTTTCTTGGGTTTATTAAAATACTTTAGGGAACTTTGAAAGTTTACTTAAGTCATTTATTCAAAGGATCGACCCCGGGGCATCCGGGAGCCGAGTCACAGGCTCGCGCGAGCTTCACACTCGAGCGCGGCGATTGTTCCAAGTCAGACTCGTTCGAGCCGGAATTTCGGCAGCATCTCCCCATCCCGGAGGATTGTCGGGGAGAAGCAGGGAGTACTCATGTGGAGGAGCAACCCCTAAGGGCCGGGTGGCGTAACGGCGGCCGGCAAACCCGAACGGAGAGGAGAACCCCAAGGCCTAGCCTGCTAGGGGCACCGAATCCGTGGGTGACAGTGAGCGAATGAGGCGACTCATTATGGGAGCGAAAACCCCGAGGGCTAGCCTGCGAGGGGCACGTGACCCGAGTCACCACAACACTCGAATCGGGACGACCGATAGAGGGAAGGAAACCCCGAGGGCTAGCCTACAAGGGGCACACAACCCGCGGCCACCACGAGGTCCATTAAGAACCGTGGATTTGAACTGTAGGGCTTAGCCCCGTCACTGTGCACTCAATGGCTCGAAGGGATACTTGTCATCAACGGATGAGCCTCCCTTGTCGACTGAGTGACTAACGTAGAAGATTGGGGGAATATCCCCCTCCCCGGGTACTGGAGCGATGCTACAGAGCAGACTCCCATTGAGATGCGAACGGGGTGGAAAGAGCGGCGCAAGACATCGTCTGACGACAAGTGGGCAACCGAATTGCTAGACACATATTAGAACAGCGGAGCCCGCAGACTAAATAAATTAATACTGGCATGCTATATGATTAGCGTAGAGATTTGGGGGACGGGGTATATATATATATCATGTTCGGAAAAACCGACAGGGGCTTGTCGCAGGATGAAAAGGAATGACAGGAGCGATCTTCCCCCCCATCTGGCCTATGAGGAAAAGCACAGGGGCGGTGAACGGTCTGCTCCCTAGACAGAGATGGACAGAGATACGCACACAAGTGCGTCTCCGATCACAGAACCCGCGGCACACATGGTGCAGAGCCCGACCATTACATTAGAATCGAGAGAGAAAACCCCGGGGAGGGGGGAAGAATGATTCATATAGCCCAGGGGCATATTCAGCATAGGGAAAAAGGGATCCGAAAACTATGCACGCCGGGAAAACATAAAATGCACATCTGAAGAGAAATCAGAGAGAGAGCATGAAAGACGGATACAGCATCGGGCATCAACGCATTCCATTCATTCGATGAACGATATAGGCAGATATATGCACAGCATACATTCCGGTGCCGGCGTTGTCGCTCGGCCGCCGTTTACATTAATAGAAGAAGATCATTACAAATGAAGAGAAGAGGCCGAGGCAATGGTGAGGGAGGGGAGGTCAGGCTCGTATCATCGCCCTCCCCTCTCTCACTTACATTATATCAGGGGAAGAAAACCAAAGAAGAAAAGGGGAATCGACCGTAAGAAAACCATGGAGACCCACCTAGACTCTTTCTCCAGAACAGGGAATCGGATCACCGGCTTCTCTTCTCCGGCTCCGGAGATATTCAGACGAGCAGACGAGGAGGACGGCCGCGAGAACCCTCAAAATGGGAAACCCTACTTCTCCCCCAAGGTTTTTTTTCTCTCGAGCCAACAACCCTTCCCCTCGTATTGGCTATCTTCTGTATTTTCTTTTTTTCCTTTCTGATTCCTCCTCCCTTCCTTCTCCCTTGCTTCTCCTTTTTTTTCCTTTTTTTGTTTCGAAGGCAGGCTATATGTAGCCTTCGTTAATACGGCGCCCTGGGAAGGGGGCGCGCCGGACTTGGTGGCGCCGGGAACAAGTCCCCGATCGGATGAGCGCGCCGAATCTGGGGGCGCCGTATTAAGCGGCGCCGATGACCCTTCACGCGCCGTTTTAACTTGTTTGCTCGGCGCAGGTCACCGATGGGTCCGGGAATGGTTCCGGAAGCTCCCGTTGACTGTTCCTCTCGCCATGGCCCTTGGAAAACCTTGACGGGGCATTGACGAAGCTCTCGATATGACGGATGGCCTTAATCAGAACTTCGCGTGTGTCTGGCCCGAGTACACGGGTATCCTGCTGGCACGGCCTTTGGCACTATGATTTTTGCTTCTAGTTGAGACGGACTCGTGCTCGAAGCTTCCTTGCGGGATGGCATTGCATCCGGGGTAATTCTGCCTTGAATGGCGATCAATCGGCCACTAACGGGCCCACTATGGTGAGAAGCCGAACCCGTGTTGGGTGATCGGGGCCGTCTGCTGACAGAACCTTCGGCCCCTTGTTGTGGACGGCCGAGGACGTTCTTCCTCCTTAGGAGAGTCATTGGGTAGACCGTTGTCCTTGGTCGAGCGACAGATGTAGGGTAGCGGCATGACGAGGTTGATGCCGGATCATTGGGCAGGCTTGGTCGCGCTGCCGGTTGGTTGCGGGTTCATTCCGACTCTCCTGAGGTAAAGTCCCCGGTGCTCACTTCAAGGTGACTTGGGGCTCTGTCAACTTGAGGAATCTTTAGTAAGTTGATCTTCATCGGCTTCTGTGCTTCAGTGGGCCGTATCATTCGTCTTTGCGGCTTGGTCGCCGAAGGATTATATTTTGAGTGCCAACATACCTCTGTCAGGAATTTACTTCATCTTCTTAAAATCTATGAACATGCATCTTGTCAACTAATCAGTATTGGTAAAAGTGGTTATTTCTTACACCCAAATGTGAAGGATTCAGTTGCCAAAAAGTTACATGACTTTTCAGGGTTCTCTAAGCACACTTTCCCCCATAAATATTTAGGCTTCCCTCTTATTATTGGCAGGAAGAAAAAAATTGCACTTTGCTGGTATTCTATCCTCCATCCAGAAGAGACTTCGTGGCTGGTCGGCCAAGTTTCAAGGAGCTAAGCTGTGCTTGATCAAACATGTCCTGACTACCATCCCCATTTATTACCTGGCCTCTTCCTCTCTTCATGTGGGCACACACAATGCTTTGGAAAGAAGTTTTGCAAACTTCTTCTGGGGGTCCTCCCCTATTGGGAATAAGAGGCATTGGAAATCCTAGACCACAATATGCAAGCCTATACCTCAGGGTGGACTGGGTGTCATGTCCCTTCTGCAGATGGAGATAGCCTTGAGGGTCAAGATGCTATGGAGAGCCATCCATGCTGAGTCACTGTGGGCAGATTACTTTAGAGCAAAGTATATCCGAGGTAGTCATATTTTTGCTGTTCAGCTCAAGAACATGAAGGGCTTTGCTGGGAAATCCTGGTTACATGCTAAAGATCTAATCGTCAAGCACAAGTTAATTATCTTGGGTAATGGCATCAATACCAATTTCTGGAATGACATTTGTTGAGTAGTGGATGGCGGATCTAGAGGGGAGGGGTGAATAGATCTACCCCTCTTTTTGAAATATAGCCCTCTTTAAAGCTAGATAAAAAGAATTACAGCGGAATATAACTAGCTTAGCGTGGCACACAACGATTCACTTAGCAAGATGATTAAGTAATATAGATATTGAACCTACGCATGCATCTATCATGAAGCAATCGCACAAGCAAACCACAACACAAAGGATTTTAAGGTGGTTCGGACTGAATCTCCAGTCCTACGTCCACCTCTCACCAAATCCGGTGAGGCTCCACTAGTGCAACACACTAAACCGCAAATCGAAAAGACCTCCGATTGCCTTCCTACTAACCACCGGTAGGGACGTCAACAACGAAGATCGGAGAACTTCCAATTGCCTTCCTAATAACCACCGGTAGGGACGTCAACACCGCAGATCGGACAGCTTCCGATTGCCTTCCTACTAACCACCGGTAGGGACGATCTTCAGTTTCAAATGTTTGAATGAAATGGAAAGAGAACAAATATGAAAACACTCAAACAAGATATAGAATATGCTCAAAGAGAAGAGATCTTGTCTTAGATTGCTGGAGCTTGAATCTGATGCTTCAATGGTATCTTCTTCCTTGTGAAAAGATCTTGCTTGGATCACCTTGAGTTGATGAAGAAGATGAAGGATGCAGATTTGATCTCCCTTGAGAATGGGCTTCTTTGGATCACCTTGAGATGATGAAGAGGATGATGGTTGCAGCTTTATCTTCACTTGGCTTGGGGTTGATCTCCTCTTGAAGTAGCTTGAATCACTTGAGGATTTGATGAAGAACTTCTTCCCGGAGTACTGTTCACAGCTACAGTACTCGAACTCCTCTCCCTTGAACACACCCTTGCAGCCTCCTTTGATCTTCCCTCTTAGCCTTGCTTGCTTCTACTCTTCCTTGGAGGTTGCTAGATTGAGATATGAGCTTGAATCACCTTGAGTTGATGGAGAGAGTGTTGGATGTAGCTTTTATCTTTCTTTTGATCCTCTTGAGTTGATGAAGAGGTTTAAGGATGCAGCTTTGATCACCTTTGAGAATCTTGATTGCTTCTAGCTTCATTGGAGGTTGCTTGCTTTGTTGAACATGTGTGCAACATGATTAATTTTATGGTTTTGATGATGTCTGCCTCTGTAGTCATTAATGAACTATACCTGCATTTGATAATGTTAATATTCATACATTTCAGGTCATCATACTTCCAGTACACAGATATCAAGGCATATGACAATACAAGATTGGTGGTCATTATACTTCCAGTGTAAAAGATCAAGAATGGCATACAAATCTAGGCAACTGGATACACAGATATCAAGGCATATGACAATATTGGATGCACGAAAATCTAGCATGTTTCAAGCACAGAAATCAAGCTGAATAGCATCACACATAAGGTCATTGCATATTCTTCATATGGTCAGTGCATGTCTTGCCTTATGGATGGTTCAAGGTCGGTGCAACTTCTTGATAGCATGCTACAAGATAATCCAAGGAATGGAGTGGAGATGGCAAATGTGAAAGCTCAATGTTGCGCCCTCGCACGCGGATCGACCTGCCCGGTCAGCTCGCGGGGATCGACCTGCCCGGTCAGCTCGCGGGGGTCAAGGGGGCAGCGCCCCTTGCGGGGGTTTCCGGGGGCGGAGCCCCCGGAATAAAATTTTGATTATAAGAGTAATATAATCAATAGAAATCTTCAAGATAGTTAAGGTCGATGCACAAAGAAGAATAACCAAGAGAACCCAAAGTTAAAGACTCAGTTGACACCTTCTAGACTGTCAAGGGTGATGCCACAGACATGAATGGGCTGCTAAAGAACTTAAGCGATGGTGCTAAAGCAGTTAACGGATCGACCAGTGAAAACTCGGGGTCTGCCCAGTTGGCGGTCGACCGCCAGCCCAGGGGCGGTCGACCGCCCCAGCCAGAAGCTCCCAGTCTACACCTATCTCAGTGGCGGTCGACCGCCAGCCTAGTAGCGGTCGACCGAAAATCCAAGGGAACATCAGTCTACAGCGTTTCTCAGTAGCGGTCGACCGCCAAAAGCCACAGGTCGACCGCCAGCCCCGAGCCATCAATGTTGACTTTGTTTTTCCACTTCGAGAAGGGCCTTTCCCCATGGATTTCTTTAATCCAAAAGTCACCTAATCACCCACAAAATGTGGATCTGGTCTGGGATGTGTTTATTGACCATCCAAAGAGATATAAAACCAACACAAGAGGGTTAGAAACCCTAGTTGATGATTTGGAGTAAAGAGAGATGAAGAGAGGCTAGAGGAGCTCCAAGGAAGAAGAGGTACTGTAGCCGTGAACAGTACTCCGTGCAGAAGTTCTACATCCAATCCAAGAGATTCAAGCCTACATCTGAAGCCCTCAATCTCCAAGGAAGAAGAGAAGCAAGCAAGCTCACAAAGGAGATCAAAAGGAAGATCAAGGCTACATCCAAACCTCTTCATCAACTTAAGGAGATTCAAAGAAAAGATCAAGCTACATCCTATATCTTCTCCATCAACTCAAAGGGATCAAAGGAAGATCAAAGCAACAGATTCAAGATCCAACAATCTCAGACAAGATCTACTTCATTCTAGCATATCTTCATATCTTGTTTGAGCATTTTCATCTTGTTCTATTTTCATTTCATTCAATCTATTGGAACTGAAGATCGTCCCTACCGGTGGTTAGTAGGAAGGCAATCGGAAGTTCTCCGATCTGCAGTATAGCCGTCCCTGTCGGCTTTGTGTGTAGGAAGACAGAAAGAGGGCTCTCTCTGTTCTGTGGTTTGGGGCGTGTCCCCGATCAAGCTGTGAGTCAGCAGGAAAGCCTCACCAAATTTTGGGTGAGGGGTGAACGTAGGTTGCAGGGTTGCAACCGAACCACCTTAAAAATCCCTGTCTTGTGGGTTGTTCATCGTGTGAGATTGCTCTATATCTTCTACCCCTATTCATAGGTTCGTGTGCTTCCATACTTGGTTATCTTGTTTACACACTCAAGCACTCAGATTTGCACTTTCGGTTTTATCTGTGGTTTAATTGAGCTTAGTACTTTGACTACATCCCTTGGGCCGCCTGCTGCCCCCTTGCACACAGGCGCCAAGGTGAAAGTATTGCTAAGTGTTTCCCTTGCTTAGACTCGCGTGCACCTTGGTTGATCACTGTTGGCCCAGACTAGATGGCGGACAAGAAGGGGGGTTGAATTGTCCCCTTGACCTAGATGGCGGATTTTAAAAACAATCTAAATTGATCACGGAGGAATTAAAATAAACTACTTGATTAGTCTAAACAAACATGAGATTTAAAAGGTTCTCTCAATCTTTCCGATCTCACTCGTAATAACTATGCAACCCTTAGATAAAAATATGCCAAACACGGATAACAGAAGTAGCAGTGTGCAGTGGTGTAGTGAGTAAAAATCTATTAAATTAACATGTGAAGGGAGATAGAAGAAAGGGACAAACACACAGGCATTCACACGAGACACAAAGATTTTTAGGTGGTTCGGGACCACGACGGGCTCCCTACGTCCACCCCTCACCCAACCAGGTGAGGCTTCACTACACGCTACTTTCGTAGCAACACGGGGATGAATCCCAACCACACACACACGCTGCTTCCGCAACAATATCCACACACGGGGAAAATCCCCGACAAGCTGCCACCGCAGCACACACACCCACACACAGAATCGGGGAACACGCCCCGAACACTCAAACCACACGGAGTCACAGCTCCGTCAACACATAACCAACCACGGGGAAACTTTCCCCCAATAAACCCAACACACGGAGACGTAGCTCCGCTCACACACAGTTATCCGATGTTCAGAAGAAACCAAAAATTATACAAGATATGCTCAAGACTATGTATCAATCAAGAAGGGCATCATAGATAAATGGATAAGTGATATAGAACGTTTCCCCTTTGACTTTCAATGGCCGATGAAGATCTTCTTTGAAGCTTTGGTCGGAGGGAGTCAAAGCCGCATGATGTCTTCCTTCAGATTCACGATCTAATCACACCTCCAGAAATCAATACTAATAGATCTAGCAAGTCTTTCTCCTCTCCATCTTATGGCCGCCCTTTCCTTCTTTCCCTGCAAGAAATAAAACTCATTAGCTCATCCTCCTTTCATACCAAAGAATGAAAACCGCAGTATATATATATTCCCATTATAGGATGTTCAAATGACCAAGATAAAACCTCAACAACATCCAATCTAGAGATAGAACATGGCAAACATCTCAAATAAACTAGAAATAGATGTAGAGATTTTTCCCTTTTTGCAAACTCCTCAAATCTCCAAGACGATGTCGACGGATGCTCGCGATTTTGACATCTTCAGATTCATTGCATCATTCCGCTTGCTATCTTCTTCTTCACCGAGCTCCAAATCTCAACAGAGGTAGATCAGATATGGCATGGAGGTCCTCTCCAACTCCTTCCTCTCTCACCTGCAGAAAGAACATGAACGTTAGCCTCTTATTCTTCTAAAATCCCCAAAATCGCATCATATATATAGCATGAGGATAAGTTGTGCAGAAGACCACAATACCCTTGCAAAAACCCTAACAAAACCACCCTAATATGTTCATTAATAACCCAAGGGTATTAGGGTAAAATATTAGCCCATTTGGATGTGTTTTCATAGGGTTTCGGTGACTTACGGAATTCACGCGCGGACCTGCGAATGAGGGGGGGTCGACCCATCTGGTGAGGGGGGTCGACCCACCTGCCAGACAGAATGTTGTCTGGCAGGTTTTGTTACAGGGGGGTCGACCCATCTCATGGGGGGGTCGACCCACTTTCAGTCCAGAAGCTTAAAACACCCTGTTTTGCCCAGGGGACGACCCATTGAGCATAGGGGGTCGACCCATTGACCTTGAAACATTAAAAACTGATATTTAAAGGATTCCCATTGACCTAAACATGCAATCCATTGAACCAAATCATGAATTAAAATATTTGGATCATGCATCAACATATGGAACTAGTTTTGAGTCCAAGACCCAAAAGACATGTAATATGATTATGAAAGCATTAGCAAGAGTAACATACATGTTTTGCACATATTTTCAACTCAAGAGCCTCCTCAAGAACATACATAAAGCACTTGGATAAAATTACCAAATCCAATTAGATATTGCATGAAAGAATAGGAATCACAATGAGCATGATGCAATATGAGCTATAATTATCAAATGACAATTTAGAAGCCAATGAACCCCTAATGAGTTTTAACATCTTATAAGCCCCAATGCAAAGCAAGATTTACCAATATAAATAGCAAGATTAGAGAGTATCTAGAACAATGACTGAACCATGGTTCACAAGGATTTAACATTGACTTAAAGGAATGCAAATGGAAATGTAAGCTTACCATTGTTCCAACTGAATGATATCAATATGAACCTGCATTTCATAGAACTCAACATCATGTCAAACACAATTAAATTCATATGAGGAAATTAGCATCAAACTTTCTCTCCATATAACTCTCTCATCCTACAGAGGAGAATGTTGAAATGCAAGTAGAGAATTAGTGATGCAAAGCCATTCAATCTATTTTCTCCATAAGCTAACATCACACATGATTAGCTCAACCCAGCCATGAGTTGCTTAGCCAGTCCAAAGCAACTAGAATTTTCACACCCCACACATATCAATTAGACTGAAATAGTCCAATTCTGAATAAGGAGCAACATAACCATTTTTGACTGAATCAAGGTTAAGTGAATGTGCATCTGAATTTCAGTTCATTAAAAGTGTCATGACCCAGTTTGTGAACATGATATAACCAAGTTAGATAGCATGGTTAGAAGGTCTTAAGAACATCAAGTAACCTTGGATTACAAAGAATCATAAAAAGCATGTTAAGCAGAAATCCACATCAAGTGTCCCATATAGGACATGCATGAAGGCACCAATAATACAGAGGTATCAAGCCACAATGTTTTCACAAGTTAGTTCCAAAGTCTCATGCACAGCTCGCATGAGGCATCAGAATTGTATTCGTGAAGGACCATAACTGTCAACCTGCAAATCAGGATGCCATAAAACATAAGCAATCAAGATTTCCACTTTGAAGTAAACACAAAACAAGTAAACACAAAACACACGATAAATTGGAATCATCAAAACCATTGTCAAAGACAGCAAGGACGCACAGAACCCAACAATCTCCCCCTTTTTGATGATGACAATATATTGTGACAATTCAAAGTTCTCTCCCCCTTTGTCATTAGCAAAAAATATGGGGGACTCAGGGAATAGCTATGAAGATTCAAAAAGTAGAGCATGAACCCAGCAATACACCTACCATGAGAGGAAGGTGTGTAAACTAGGAGGCAATCAAAAGTTTGGAATTTGATGTACAATCAGGGGATGTGTGAAATAATTGCAAAGGCTCAATTTTTGTAAATTTTTTGTTATATGTATAACTGAATATGCACAAGTGGTATAAGGAAACTATATGCAAAATCTAAAAACTGAGTTATGCACAGAGTGTGTTGTGCTAGAAAAGCACATTATTCTTCCCCGTTTGTCAAGAGCAAAAACCAACCGACAATGGGTTATTGAACCTGTTATATACACGTATAGCCTAAAGATGCATGTTAATGAAATGAAGCATGTTATGAACAGACAGATCAAGTATTCATGCACTCAAGCATGCATAGTTAAGTATAGACTCATGCAAGTCCCTTCGGGACGGGTGTAAGGATAATGCATTTGATCGTTGAACATGATGTGCATGTACAATACTAAGAAGGTCGTGCTTACATAAATAAGTACTGCATAAACCATGATAAGCGACAGATTCATAAGAAACATTCAAACAATCAAACCCAAGGTGCAAATGTGATGATTGAGCAATGAATTTCAAGGTAATATGGAAAATCAGATTTTCTAAAGAACACTACAAAGTACTTATCATCCATACACTTTCAACACAATGCTCGACTATTGGTAGCTACGTATGACCCCAATTTTTTTTCTTTAAAGTACTATTAATGGCGTGACTAACCTTTTGACGCGAGTCATGCCCTTTGTTTCAGGGGAATTTCCCGGTTACTCAGTTTCGTCACCTTTTATGATGTGGATGAGACACTTTTCGACGCGAGTTGTATCCTTTGTCTCAGGGACACTTCCCGGCTACTCGGTGGCAACTCACACTTATTTTCATATGGAATAGTTTCTCCTTTTGGCGCGAGTTTCCTCCTTTGTTTCAGGGGGGATTCCCGGCTACTCGGATCCACGTTCCACTTATACGACTTTTTGGTGGGGTAAACAGCTTTTTCCTCACGAGATATGTGATTTCCATGTATAGAATCAATAGTCCTCTAAAGTGTAGAGTAGAAAATAGTAATCCTTATTAAATTGAATCATTGACTCACAAAGGTGCATTTGTGTGTGGGTGGTTGTTTTGAATGTAAGATATGAATTAGTTTCATCATGGTAATGTCACCCCCTGAATGTATGCACGGTTATATAGAAAAATCTCCCCCTTAATATATGCCATGAAACAAACATGTCTAAATCAATGCAATTTCATTTAACAAGGGATGAGTCATAGAAGAAGTCAAAAAGTGGCTGTATAAAATATATACATGCATTCAACCAAGGATTTTCCAATGACGTCAAGCAGATTGATTATCGGCACTTGGCGGAGAATGTAAGTCCGAAGACCACCTCACGCATAGTGAAAGCTTCCGGCTGAACATAATCCAACCTTCCACTAACACTATTTTATATACCGGATAATCATGACATTCAAGCACACAAACATGGAGAGTATATGCAAGCATATGCATGTAACTTGAAGAGATGATTGAAAAATTATTCATATTCACAAGTATGAAAAGATATGTATGATATGTGCAATGAGTATCATGCAACTAAGCGTGAAGCTATATATGCAGAAGTGAACCATTATTTACATGATGTGAGTAAGAGAGTGAAAGACATTTTGCATAGACCAGAGCATTCAAAGATAAATTATTATTATTTGCAAAGTAAGAGAAGGTGTGTATGAAAATTGACTATATAAAACCAAGGTGAAGCATTCAAAAACTAGACATATTCACAAGATGTGAAATAGAGAAATATGTCCAATTTATCTAGACATAGAGTTCACAAAATCTCATCATTTCAGAAGTTGTCAAAATCAACAAGGTAGGAATGCAATTTGATTGTGAACTTCAGACTCATTTTTACCTTTTCAAAATTTTCCAAAAGAACCTAACCAAAACAAATTTGAAAGCAAACCATTTTTATTTCTCGCCTTGAGAGTCCTTCATTTATTGGCTTTCCTTGGCTTCAAGGCGCCCCTACAAAATAGATTCTCATTTTGGCAATTTGGGTACCCAAGCCATCTTGGGTCCCGAGGGGTTAGAGTTAACATGAATAGATGGATTCTTGTATCTCCTAGTAAATCAATCATCATCATTTCTCATGGTGGAACAATCATCCATTGAATGACCATTCTTACCATAATAATAGCAATTGGAAGATTTTCCTTTCAAAAACCAATTGTCATCATTTTTCATTACATGACAATCATTCATCAGATGTCCATTTTGACCACAGTAATGACAGGGAAAAAATTTTCTGAGATACCATTCATCATCATTTTTCTTAATGAAGCAATTTTCAAAAACATGTCCATACAATCCACAGTAATAGCAATGAGCATTGAAGGTTTTCTTCATTGGTTTATCAAGATTGGTAGGCTTATCAACACTTTTCAATTGTGACTTCAATGCTTCATTATCATCAAATTTCATCAAGGAACAATCATACATGTCATGTCCAAATTATCCTCAGTAATAGCATGAAACATTCCTTCTTTTACTTGTTGCATGACCATGTATAATAGTTGGAATTTTTTCATGCACACAAGAGTGATGATCAACATTTTTCTGATTTTGATTTCCTTTATCATCCACAGACAATGATTCATTGAAAATTTTGATTTCATTTTGCAAAGACGAAATATGCAATTCACAATTAGCAAGCTCTTCTTCACATGAAGTAATTTTTTCATTCAACAAAAAATTGACGCTTTTGTAACTTTCAATTTCTTGTTCAAGAGAAAATAATTTATCATGATCATCAACAATCACACTTTTTCCTTTTTCAACTTTTTCAAGATTTTTTAATCTGCTCTCAAGCAATGAAATTTGAATCAACAAAGCACTATTTTCATTTTGGAGTTTTTCAAATGAATTTTTGTTCATAGAAGTGTGTTCAAGTTCATTCATTTGAAGACTCGCATTTTGACCAACCATTCTGTTCATGGTTTCATTGCATTCAAATTTATCATTCATGTTCCTGAAGCTTTCTATTTCCTCTCTCAGTTCCTTCAGCTTTTCAGACTTGTCATTAGACATGCATTTTTCTTTTTCAAGCAAAAGTAATTTTTCAGACATGGTAGAATTCAGCATTTTCAGATTCTCATTATCTTTCTCAATTTTTTGAAGTTCTGAAATTTTAGCCAATAAAGATTTATTTTCAGTTTTTAAACATGAAATGGTTTCTTTATGGCTATCAATCTCAAGCATGGAAGACTTAACTAATTTCTCAAATTCTGTGCATTTTTCACATGAAGGTTTATCAAGTTTCTTTTTCATTTTTTTTGTTTTCAGATTTAGTCTTTTTGTATCTTTCAAACAATTCATCATAGGCATTCATTAATTCATCATAGCTCAGTTCATCCTCTTCCTCGGAATCGGAGTTTACCTTGGAGTTCTCCTCACTTTGGCCTTCGTTTTTTTTGGTTGCCACGAGGCACTCATCCTTTCAACTTTCTTCTTGGGCTTTGCTTAGCCCATCCAAGATATCTTTGGCTGACCTACAAGATAAGACGAAAGGATAAACATCAGTGTTCACTGCAGCCTTAAGAGTATTCAAAATAAAAAGATTATCAGAATCCATTTTCTTGTGCTCATCGGTCCACTTTGATTTGTCTTTTGGTAAAGCATGAGGACCATTAGTCATTAAGTTCAAAAGCCTCGGATTAGTACTAGAAATGCAAACACACAATTTTCCAAGCCATGATGTGAAATCAAAACCATCAAAGACAGGAACAGAGTTCAGATTAGCCATCATAAAAGATCGTTTCTCCTAGACCGTGAGGTCCGCTGAATAAAAATCAGAGACTGGGCTCTAATACCAATTTTTGGCCCTGACTAGATGGCGGACAAGAAGGGGGGTTGAATTGTCCCCTTGACCTAGATGGCGATTTTAAAACAATCTAAATTGATCACGGAGAAATTAAAATAAACTACTTGATTAGTCTAAACAAACATGAGATTTAAAAGGTTCTCTCAATCTTTCTGATCTCACTCGTAATAACTATGCAACCCTTAGATAAAAATATGCCAAACACGGATAACAGAAGTAGCAGTGTGCAGTGGTGTAGTGAGTAAAAATCTATTAAATTAACCTGTGAAGGGAGATAGAAGAAAGGGACAAACACACAGGCATTCACACGAGACACAAGGATTTTAAGGTGGTTCGGGACCACGACGGGCTCCCTACGTCCACACCTCACCCAACCAGGTGAGGCTTCACTACACGCTACTTTCGTAGCAACACGGGGACGAATCCCAACCACACACACACGTTGCTTCCACAGTAATATCCACACACTGGGAAAATCCCCAACAAGCTGCCACCGCAGCACACACACCCACACACAGAATCGGGGAACACGCCCCGGACACTCAAACCACACGGAGTCATAGCTCCGTCAACACATAACCAACCACGGGGAAACTTTCCCCCAATAAACCCAACACACTGAGACGTAGCTCTGCTCACACAGTTATCCGATGTTCAGAAGAAACCAAAAATTATACAAGATATGCTCAAGACTGTGTATCAATCAAGAAGGGCATCATAGATAAATGGATAAGTTATATAGAACGTTTCCCCTTTGACTTTCAATGGCCGATGAAGATCTTCTTTGAAGCTTTGGTCGGAGGGAGTCAAAGCCGCAGGATGTCTTCCTTCAGATTCACGATCTAATCACACCTCCAGAAATCAATACTAAAAGATCTAGCAAGTCTTTCTCCTCTCCATCTTATGGCCGCCCTTTCCTTCTTTCCCTGCAAGAAATAAAACTCATTAGCTCATCCTCCTTTCATACCAAAGAATGAAAACCGCAGTATATATATATTCCCATTATAGGATGTTCAAATGACCAAGATAAAACCTCAACAACATCCAATCTAGAGATAGAACATGGCAAACATCTCAAATAAACTAGAAATAGATGTAGAGATTTTTCCCTTTTTGCAAACTCCTCAAATCTCCAAGACGATGTCGACGGATGCTCGCGATTTTGACATCTTCAGATTCATTGCATCATTCCGCTTGCTATATTCTTCTTCACCGAGCTCCAAATCTCAACAGAGGTAGATCAGATATGGCATGGAGGTCCTCTCCAACTCCTTCCTCTCTCACCTGCAGAAAGAATATGAACGTTAGCCTCTTATTCTTCTAAAATCCCCAAAATCGCATCATATATATAGCATGAGGATAAGTTGTGCAGAAGACCACAATACCCTTGCAAAAACCCTAACAAAACCACCCTAATATGTTCATTAATAACCCAAGGGTATTAGGGTAAAATATTAGCCCATTTGGATGTGTTTTCATAGGGTTTCGGTGACTTACGGAATTCACGCGAGGACCTGCAAATGAGGGGGGGTCGACCCATCTGGTGAGGGGGGTCGACCCACCTGCCAGACAGAATGCTGTCTGGCTGGTTTTGTTACAGGGGGGTCGACCCATCTCATGGGGGGGTCGACCCACTTTCAGTCCAGAAGCTTAAAACACCCTGTTTTGCCCAGGGGACGACCCATTGAGCATGGGGGGTCGACCCATTGACCTTGAAACATTAAAAACTGATATTTAAAGGATTCCCATTGACCTAAACATGCAATCCATTGAACCAAATCATGAATTAAAATATTTGGATCATGCATCAACATATGGAACTAGTTTTGAGTCCAAGACCCAAAAGACATGTAATATGATTATGAAAGCATTAGCAAGAGTAACATAAATGTTTTGCACATATTTTCAACTCAAGAGCCTCCTCAAGAACATACATAAAGCACTTGGATAAAATTACCAAATCCAATTAGATCTTGCATGAAAGAATAGGAATCACAATGAGCATGATGCAATATGAGCTATAATTATCAAATGACAATTTAGAAGCCAATGAACCCCTAATGAGTTTTAACATCTTATAAGCCCCAATGCAAAGCAAGATTTACCAATATAAATAGCAAGATTAGAGAGTATCTAGAACAATGACTGAACCATGGTTCACAAGGATTTAACATTGACTTAAAGGAATGCAAATGGAAATGTAAGCTTACCATTGTTCCAACTGAATGATATCAATATGAACCTGCATTTCAGAGAACTCAACATCATGTCAAACACAATTAAATTCATATGAGGAAATTAGCATCAAACTTTCTCTCCATATAACTCTCTCATCCTACAGAGGAGAATGTTGAAATGCAAGTAGAGAATTAGTGATGCAAAGCCATTCAATCTATTTTCTCCATAAGCTAACATCACACATGATTAGCTCAACCCAGCCATGAGTTGCTTAGCCAGTCCAAAGCAACTAGAATTTTCACACCCCACACATATCAATTAGACTGAAATAGTCCAATTCTGAATAAGGAGCAACATAACCATTTTTGACTGAATCAAGGTTAAGTGAATGTGCATCTGAATTTCAGTTCATTAAAAGTGTCATGACCCAGTTTGTGAACATGATATAACCAAGTTAGATAGCATGGTTAGAAGGTCTTAAGAACATCAAGTAACCTTGGATTACAAAGAATCATAAAAAGCATGTTAAGCAGAAATCCACATCAAGTGTCCCATATAGGACATGCATGAAGGCACCAATAATACAGAGGTATCAAGCCACAATGTTTTCACAAGTTAGTTCCAAAGTCTCATGCACAGCTCGCATGAGGCATCAGAATTGTATTCGTGAAGGACCATAACTGTCAACCTGCAAATCAAGATACCATCATGTTAGCTTGTTTTATCATCAGGATGCCATAAAACATAAGCAATCAAGATTTCCACTTTGAAGTAAACACAAAACAAGTAAACACAAAACACACGATAAATTGGAATCATCAAAACCATTGTCAAAGACAACAAGGGGACGCACAGAACCCAACAATCTCCCCCTCTTTGATGATGACAATATATTGTGACAATTCAAAGTTCTCTCCCCCTTTGTCATTAGCAAAAAATATGGGGGACTCAGGGAATAGATATGAAGATTCAAAAAGTAGAGAACGAACCCAGCAATACACCTACCATGAGAGGAAGGTGTGTAAACTAGGAGGCAATCAAAAGTTTGGAATTTGATGTACAATCAGGGGATGTGTGAAATAATTGCAAAGGCTCAATTTTTGTAAATTTTTTGTTATATGTATAACTGAATATGCACAAGTGGTATAAGGAAACTATATGCAAAATCTAAAAACTGAGTTATGCACAGAGTGTGTTGTGCTAGAAAAGCACATTATTCTTCCCCGTTTGTCAAGAGCAAAAACCAACTGACAATGGGTTATTGAACCTGTTATATACACGTATAGCCTAAAGATGCATGTTAATGAAATGAAGCATGTTATGAACAGACAGATCAAGTATTCAGGCACTCAAGCATGCATAGTTAAGTATGGACTCATGCAAGTCCCTTCGGGACGGGTGTAAGGATAATGCATTTGATCGTTGAACATGATGTGCATGTACAATACTAAGAAGGTCGTGCTTACATAAATAAGTACTGCATAAACCATGATAAGCGACAGATTCATAAGAAACATTCAAACAATCAAACCCAAGGTGCAAATGTGATGATTGAGCAATGAATTTCAAGGTAATATGGAAAATCAGATTTTCTAAAGAACACTACAAAGTACTTATCCTCCATACACTTTCAACACAATGCTCGACTATTGGTAGCTACGTATGACCCCAATTTTTTTTCTTTAAAGTACTATTAATGACGTGACTAACCTTTTGACGCGAGTCATGCCCTTTGTTTCAGGGGCAATTCCCGGTTACTCAGTTTCGTCACCTTTTATGATGTGGATGAGACACTTTTCGACGCGAGTTGTATCCTTTGTCTCAGGGACACTTCCCGGCTACTCGGTGGCAACTCACACTTATTTTCATATGGAATAGTTTCTCCTTTTGGCACGAGTTTCCTCCTTTGTTTCAGGGGGGATTCCCGGCTACTCGGATCCACGTTCCACTTATACGACTTTTTGGTGGGGTAAACAGCTTTTTCCTCACGAGATATGTGATTTCCATGTATAGAATCAATAGTCCTCTAAAGTGTAGAGTAGAAAATAGTAATCCTTATTAAATTGAATCATTGACTCACAAAGGTGCATTTGTGTGTGGGTGGTTATTTTGAATGTAAGATATGAATTAGTTTCATCATAGTAATGTCTCCCCCTGAATGTATGCACGGTTATATAGAAAAATCTCCCCCTTAATATATGCCATGAAGCAAACATGTCTAAATCAATGCAATTTCATTTAACAAGGGATGAGTCATAGAAGAAGTCAAAAAATGGCTGTATAAAATATATACATGCATTCAACCAAGGATTTTCCAATGACGTCAAGCAGATTGATTATCGGCACTTGGCGGAGAACGTAAGTCCGAAGACCACCTCACGCGTAGTGGCTGAACATAATCCAACCTTCCACTAACACTATTTTATATACTGGATAATCATGGCATTCAAGCACACAAACATGGAGAGTATATGCAAGCATATGCATGTAACTTGAAGAGATGATTGAAAAATTATTCATATTCACAAGTATGAAAAGATATGTATGATATGTGCAATGAGTATCATGCAACTAAGCGTGAAGCTGTATATGCAGAAGTGAACCATTATTTACATGATGTGAGTAAGAGAGTGAAAGACATTTTGCACAGACCAGAGCATTCAAAGATGAATTATTATTATTTGTAAAGCAAGAGAAAGTGTGTATGAAAACTGACTATGTAAAACCAAGGTGAAGCATTCAAAAACTAGACATATTCACAAGATGTGAAATAGAGAAATATGTCCAATTTATCTAGACATAGAGTTCACAAAATCTCATCATTTCAGAAGTTGTCAAAATCAACAAGGTAGGAATGCAATTTGATTGTGAACTTCAGACTCATTTTTACCTTTTCCAAATTTTCCAAAAGAACCTAACCAAAACAAATTTGAAAGCAAACCATTTTTATTTCTCGCCTTGAGAGTCCTTCATTTATTGGCTTTCCTTGGCTTCAAGGCGCCCCTGCAAAATAGATTCTCATTTTGGCAATTTAGGTACCCAAGCCATCTTGGGTCCCGAGAGGTTAGAGTTAACATGAACAGATGGATTCTTGTATCTCCTAGCAAACCAATCATCATCATTTCTCATGGTGGAACAATCATCCATTGAATGACCATTCTTACCACAATAATAGCAATTGGAAGATTTTCCTTTCAAAAACCAATTGTCATCATTTTTCATTACATGACAATCATTCATCACATGTCCATTTTGACCACAGTAATGACAGGAAATTTTTTTTCTGAGATACCATTCATCATCATTTTTCGTAATGAAGCAATTTTCAAAACCATGTCCATGCAATCCACAGTAATAGCAATGAGCATTGAAGGTTTTCTTCATTGGTTTATCAAGATTGTTAGGCTTATCAACACTTTTCAATTGTGACTTCAATGCTTCATTATCATCAAATTTTATCAAGGAACAATCATACATGTCATGTCCATATTGTCCACAGTAATAGCATGAAACATTCCTTCTTTTACTTGTTGCATGACCATGTATAACAGTTGAAATTTTTTCATGCACACAAGAGTGATGATCAACATTTTTCTGATTTTGATTTCCTTTATCATCCACAGACAATGATTCATTGAAAATTTTGATTTCATTTTGCAAAGACGAAATATGCAATTCACAATTAGCAAGCTCTTCTTCACATGAAGCAATTTTTTCATTCAACAAAAAATTGACGGCTTTGTAACTTTCAATTTCTTGTTCAAGAGAAAATAATTTATCATGATCATCAACAATCACACTTTTTCCTTTTTCAACTTTTTCAAGATTTTTTAATCTGCTCTCAAGCAATGAAATTTGAATCAACAAAGCACTATTTTCATTTTGGAGTTTTTCAAATGAATTTTTGTTCATAGAAGTGTGTTCAAGTTTATTCATTTGAAGACTCGCATTTTGACCAACCATTCTATTCATGGTTTCATTGCTTTCAAATTTATCATTCATGTTTCTGAAGCTTTCTATTTCCTCTCTCAGTTCCTTCAGCTTTTCAGACTTGTCATTAGACATGCATTTTTCTTTTTCAAGCAAAAGTAATTTTTCAGACATGGTAGAATTCAGCATTTTCAGATTCTCATTATCTTTCTCAATTTTTTGAAGTTCTGAAATTTTAGCCCATAAAGATTTATTTTCAGTTTTTAAACATGAAATGGTTTCTTTATGGCTATCAATCTCAAGCATGGAAGACTTAACTAATTTCTCAAACTCTGTGCATTTTTCACATGAAGGTTTATCAAGTTTCTTTTTCAATTTTTTGTTTTCAGATTTAGTCTTTTTGTATCTTTCAAATAATTCATCATAGGCATTCATTAATTCATCATAGCTCAGTTCATCCTCTTCCTCGGAATCGGAGTTTACCTTGGAGTTCTCCTCGCTTTGGCCTTCGTTTTCTTTGGTTGCCACGAGGCACTTATCCTTCTAACTTTCTTCTTGGGCTTTGCTTAGCCCATCCAAGATATCTTTGGCTGACCTACAAGATAAGACGAAAGGATAAACATCAGTGTTCACTGCAGCCTTAAGAGTATTCAAAACAAAAAGATTATCAGAATCCATTTTCTTGTGCTCATCGGTCCACTTTGATTTGTCTTTTGGTAAAGCATGAGGACCATTAGTCATTAAGTTCAAAAGCCTCGGATTAGTACTAGAAATGCAAACACACAATTTTCAAGCCATGATGTGAAATCAAAACCATCAAAGACAGGAACAGAGTTCAGATTAGCCATCATAAAAAGATCGTTTCTCCTAGACCGTGAGGTCCGCTGAATAAAAATCAGAGGCTGGGCTCTGATACCAATTGTTGGCCCAAACTAGATGGCGGACAAGAAGGGGGGTTGAATTGTCCCCTTGACCTAGATGGCGGATTTTAAAAACAATCTAAATTGATCACGGAGGAATTAAAATAAACTACTTGATTAGTCTAAACAAACATGAGATTTAAAAGGTTCTCTCAATCTTTCCGATCTCACTCGTAATAACTATGCAACCCTTAGATAAAAATATGCCAAACACGGATAACAGAAGTAGCAGTGTGCAGTGGTGTAGTGAGTAAAAATCTATTAAATTAACCTGTGAAGGGAGATAGAAGAAAGGGACAAACACACAGGCATTCACACGAGACACAAGGATTTTTAGGTGGTTCGGGACCACGACGGGCTCCCTACGTCCACCCCTCACCCAACCGGGTGAGGATTCACTACACGCTACTTTCGTAGCAACACGGGGACGAATCCCAACCACACACACACACGCTGCTTCCGCAGCAATATCCACACACGTGGAAAATCCCCAACAAGCTGCCACCGCAGCACACACACCCACATACAAAATCGGGGAACACGCCCCGGACACTCAAACCACACGGAGTCACAGCTCCGTCAACACATAACCAACCACGGGGAAACTTTCCCCCAATAAACCCAACACACGGAGACGTAGCTCCGCTCACACACTGTTATCCGATGTTCAGAAGAAACCAAAAATTATACAAGATATGCTCAAGACTATGTATCAATCAAGAAGGGCATCATAGATAAATGGATAAGTGATATAGAACGTTTCCCCTTTGACTTTCAATGGCCGATGAAGATCTTCTTTGAAGCTTCGGTCGGAGGGAGTCAAAGCCGCAGGATGTCTTCCTTCAGATTCACGATCTAATCACACCTCCAGAAATCAATACTAATAGATCTAGCAAGTCTTTCTCCTCTCCATCTTATGGCCGCCCTTTCCTTCTTTCCCTGCAAGAAATAAAACTCATTAGCTCATCCTCCTTTCATACCAAAGAATGAAAACCGCAGTATATATATATTCCCATTATAGGATGTTCAAATGACCAAGATAAAACCTCAACAACATCCAATCTAGAGATAGAACATGGCAAACATCTCAAATAAACTAGAAATAGATGTAGAGATTTTTCCCTTTTTGCAAACTCCTCAAATCTCCAAGACGATGTCGACGGATGCTCGTGATTTTGACATCTTCAGATTCATTGCATCATTCCGCTTGCTATCTTCTTCTTCACCGAGCTCCGAATCTCAACAGAGGTAGATCAGATATGGCATGGAGGTCCTCTCCAACTCCTTCCTCTCTCACCTGCAGAAAGAACATGAACGTTAGCCTCTTATTCTTCTAAAATCCCCAAAATCGCATCATATATATAGCATGAGGATAAGTTGTGCAAAAGACCACAATACCCTTGCAAAAACCCTAACAAAACCACCCTAATATGTTCATTAATAACCCAAGGGTATTAGGGTAAAATATTAGCCCATTTGGATGTGTTTTCATAGGGTTTCGGTGACTTACGGAATTCACGCGCGGACCTGCGAATGAGGGGGGTCGACCCATCTGGTGAGGGGGGTCGACCCACCTGCCAGACAGAATGCTGTCTGGCAGGTTTTGTTACAGGGGGGTCGACCCACTTTCAGTCTAGAAGCTTAAAACACCCTGTTTTGCCCAAGGGACGACCCATTGAGCATGGGGGGTCGACCCATTGACCTTGAAACATAAAAAACTGATATTTAAAGGATTCCCATTGACCTAAACATGCAATCCATTGAACCAAATCATGAATTAAAATATTTGGATCATGCATCAACATATGGAACTAGTTTTGAGTCCAAGACCCAAAAGACATGTAATATGATTATGAAAGCATTAGCAAGAGTAACATAAATGTTTTGCACATATTTTCAACTCAAGAGCCTCCTCAAGAACATACATAAAGCACTTGGATAAAATTACCAAATCCAATTAGATCTTGCATGAAAGAATAGGAATCACAATGAGCATGATGCAATATGAGCTATAATTATCAAATGACAATTTAGAAGCCAATGAACCCCTAATGAGTTTTAACATCTTATAAGCCCCAATGCAAAGCAAGATTTACCAATATAAATAGCAAGATTAGAGAGTATCTAGAACAATGACTGAACCATGGTTCACAAGGATTTAACATTGACTTAAAGGAATGCAAATGGAAATGTAAGCTTACCATTGTTCCAACTGAATGATATCAATATGAACCTGCATTTCAGAGAACTCAACATCATGTCAAACACAATTAAATTCATATGAGGAAATTAGCATCAAACTTTCTCTCCATATAACTCTCTCATCCTACAGAGGAGAATGTTGAAATGCAAGTAGAGAATTAGTGATGCAAAGCCATTCAATCTATTTTCTCCATAAGCTAACATCACACATGATTAGCTCAACCCAGCCATGAGTTGCTTAGCCAGTCCAAAGCAACCAGAATTTTCACACCCCACACATATCAATTAGACTGAAATAGTCCAATTCTGAATAAGGAGCAACATAACCATTTTTGACTGAATCAAGGTTAAGTGAATGTGCATCTGAATTTCAGTTCATTAAAAGTGTCATGACCCAGTTTGTGAACATGATATAACCAAGTTAGATAGCATGGTTAGAAGGTCTTAAGAACATCAAGTAACCTTGGATTACAAAGAATCATAAAAAGTATGTTAAGCAGAAATCCACATCAAGTGTCCCATATAGGACATGCATGAAGGCACCAATAATACAGAGGTATCAAGCCACAATGTTTTCACAAGTTAGTTCCAAAGTCTCATGCACAGCTCGCATGAGGCATCAGAATTGTATTCGTGAAGGACCATAACTGTCAACCTGCAAATCAAGATACCATCATGTTAGCTTGTTTTATCATCAGGATGCCATAAAACATAAGCAATCAAGATTTCCACTTTGAAGTAAACACAAAACAAGTAAACACAAAACACACGATAAATTGGAATCATCAAAACCATTGTCAAAGACAACAAGGGGACGCACAGAACCCAACAATCACCACTACATTCACACACATATGCACTCTGAGTGATCAACATAGCACACACACACGCATGATTGTTGCAAGCTATTTCATGCTCTAGTGTTATGCTTTATGATCCCTACACTACAAGGCTTGTATCTCTCAAAGATCACAAATGTGCTTAAAGAAGTGTTGATGCTTCATCGCTTGTAATCCGAGTCTTTTCATTTGAGCCACTCTACTTAATTCCACTGTGCATTGTGCCTAGGTGATTCATTCACTTTATAGGAGTGGTTCATGCTTCCGATAGCTAAGAGTTTTCAAATAGGCTAAACCTTTTGATAGGATCTATTCAATCCCCCCTTCTAGATCCGTTTACACCTCGCGGGACCCAACATGCTTCAGATCTACGCTTGAATCACCTTGGAATAGATGAAGAACTTCTGCACGGAGTACTATTCATGGCCACAGTACCTCTTCTTCCAACCTCCTTCTCTAGCCTCTCTTGATCTCTCTTTGATTCCTCTTGAAGCATTAGGGTTTCTAACCCTCTTGTATGTGTTTTATAGACTTTGAATGGTCCATAGACACCCCTCAGACAAGATCCATAAATCATGGGAGATTAGGTGAGCTTTGATTAAAAAAATCCATGGAAAGGGGCTGGCCTCGAGGTGGAAAATGAAGTCAACAAATGTTGGCTCGGGGCTGGCGGTCGACCTGCAGAAGCGGGCGGTCGACCGCTATTGAGAAACGCTGTAGACGGATGGTCCCTGGTATTTCCGATCGACCGCTACTGGGCTGGCGGTCGATCGCCACTGAGACTCGTGCAGACTGGGAGCTGCTGGCTGGGGCGGTCGACCGCCAGCTGGGCAGACCTCGGGTTTTCCCGGGTCGGTCCGTTAACCTCTTTAGCTCCGTCACTTGAGTCCTTTAGCAGTCCGTATCATCTGTGACATCAACCTTGACTATCTTGAAGATTTCTATTGATTATATCGCACATATAATCAAAATTTTATTCCGGGGGCTCCGCCCCCGGAAACTCCCGCAAGGGGCGCTGCCCCCTTGACCCCCGCGACCTGACCGGGCAGGTCGATCCCCGCGACCTGACCACACAGGTCGATCCGCGTGCGAGGGTGCAATCATTAAGCTTTCACTTTTGCCATCTCCACTCCATTCCTTGGCATATCTGTCATGAAAGAACATTAAGTAGTTTAGTCATATAAGAGTGGTAAAACATCAATGACTTATAGTGTTTAGCTATTATCAAAACCAAGAATATCAAATAAATCAAATGACCACATGATGATGTCAAATGACCCAAGTGATCACAAGATGACTCTATTGACCATAGGGGCACAACAACATTTGGTTTGGAAACCAAACTATGGCTTCATTTGTTCCTGCTGATTTGATTCAAAACTCTAACCTGTCAATTAAAGAATTTTATACTCAGCCTAGTACTGACCTTTGTAATTTACTTAGCAGATTTCTTCCTTATGACTTTATGTCTGCTGTTCAGAATATCACTCTCTCACAGGGTAGAGATCAAGAAGTTTGGAGCTTGTCGTCCACAGGTGACTGTTCTGTCTCCTCTGTTTGTAACAAAGCTCTATCTGTCCATAATCAGCAGCATATTTCTAAATGGAACAACTTATGGCTCAACTGGCTGCCATCCAAACTTTCAATCCACTTATGGAAAATCATGCATCACTGTCTCCCAACTAGTGATTGAATAAAATCTATTGGCGTTCCTATTTTCTCAAAGTGTCACTGCTACAACACTCCATCTGAGGAAACTACCAACCACTTATTCATCTTTAGTGACATTGCATCTTTCATTTGGTCGGCCCTTCAATCCAAAGGTTTGCAGATTCATGGTAGAACTGCCAAAGATCTTATTCTCAACACAATTCAGTCTCTCAGCCGATAGTTTAAACTAGATTGCTTCACTCTTGCCATTATTGGTTATGGGCTGTGGGAATTATGGACCTCCAAGAATATTGTTAAATATGAAGGGAAGACAATATCCAAACATGCTGTTCTCCACAAAATCACTGCTCAAGCAAAGGAAGTCATAGCCCTTTCAGGTCTCAAGGATTATTTTGGCAGATTTTGATATACAAGTTGCTGCTAGAGATTGCCCATGCCCAAAGCTCATCAAGTGGTTGTGCCCTCCATGGCCTTTCATCAAATTGAATATTGATGGTGCTTGCAAATCAACTGGTATTTCGGGCGGTGGTGGTGTTATCCGAGACCCTGCTGGAAATGTCCTTCTTGCTTTTTCACATTTTTATGGCAACTCTAATAGCCTTATAGCAGAAGCAAGGGCATTATATGATGGTCTTCAATATCTTCACACTATCTCTAACCGGCCTGCTACCATTGAGTGTGATTCCAAGGTTTTAATTCAGACAATCACAAAGAAAATTCCCTGCCCATGGATCATACTCCCTTATGTTAGAGATATCTGGCGCATTTCCTACTCAGCTGACAATTTCTCACACATATTCAGAGAAGCCAACACAGTTGCTGACTCACTGTCATCTTTAGCATGTAGCACCAAGTGCAATTCTTTTTTGGCTTATCATGAGCTACCTAATGTTGTTAAAGGTGCAGCTCGATTGGACAAGCTAGGAATGCCTAGCATCCGCCTGATGTAATTGTCATTTTTTCTCAACTATCAATAAAATTTACCTCTTCGGCTTGGATGGTGGAGTGGCTATTCCCTTTACCTTTGGTAAGGGGTGCATTCTCCCATTCAACCCTAGGTAGGGTTTTCAAAAAAAAAAGAGGGATGTGGGTGGACAATGAGGCCAACTCATTATCAACAGGCCGACCCACCATCATGAGATGCTTTCCACCAATGGCGGGAAACACCTCGTCACATGCCTGCAAATCAAGAAAAACGACGAGAAAATAGTCACGCACCACCAGAGCAAGGAAAAGACGGAAGAAGAGAAGTGCTTCATTCATCAGCAGGGGAGAAGAGTACAAAAAGGTATTCCGTCCTCTTAAGGCCAGAACCTGTCCGGTTCAAGAAGCAGAACCCCCCTGCCAGCATATAGGCGGTTAACCTTCTCCAAGGCCTCCCGCCAACCGTCCAGGTATCCGACCTGGTACAACTCGGTGATGACATGACCATTCTCCCCCGGCGCCGGCGACGGCCTCCACGGTGCCGGAAGAGCCTCCCTTCGGAGGAGCAGGAGTTGGCGAGGAGCCTGCGAGGATTCGTCATCTGACAAAGTACCGGACTCGTTCGATGACATCTTGTAGAAACTCCTCCCTCAGAGCTCAGCGAACCTAAGATGACTATGAGGGATGGAATGAGGGCCACTACTTATAGGGGGGAAGCAAAGTTCCTAGGGGAATGAGGGCTCCTACCGCCTTTTCAAATTCGTGCGAATGGAGGCGACAGATCCCGAAGGTCGTGCCTTCTCAGGGTAACCTCCGAGGCACTGTTCCATATCCCCAGGATATCTCTTAGCCACCAGAGATGGCAGGATCACAGTAGGGTTTCCAGAATTTGTGATAAGAAGGAAAGCCTCCCATTCCAAAAATATCGGATTATAAAAGGGGAGCCACCGCCCCAACTAGGCAAGGAGGGAAATTACAACAAAAAAAAGGGAGAGAAAAGAAGGGACAAGTAAATAAAAAGTGGCGGGTGCTCTTCAAGAACTCGCCCCAGTAGCTTCATCATTCGGCCCATCGCCGACCTCGGCAGCAGTGTCAGGGGCTAGCGAATCCTCGATCAAGTCGACGATGCCCATCTCCTCGCCCTCGGGTTTCTCATCACCCTCATCGACGTCAGGACCATACGGCGTCGGTATAGGGGGCAGAGAAGAAATCGAGACCCTCAGATCACTGGCTGTGGCCTCCCGAGCGGCTGTCCAACCCTCTTGAAAACCAAGGTCCCGAGTAGGATCGAAGACTTGGAGCGCAGTCGCATTCAACTCATCCCGATAAACCGAGGACGAACGAAACCGCTCCACTGCTTCCACACCAGCGGCAGTCAGCGACGAGCGTAGCACGTTCACCTGCGCCTCAGCTTCCCGGGCCCTGCCCTCAGTGACATCGGCTTCGACCTTGAGATCCTTCAACAGGGTTTCTGCTGTCTCCATCCGACTGGAAGTCTTCCGGAGAGACTCTTCGACAACCTGGGCCCGAGCACTAATGGCCTCCTAGTCTTTCGTAGCTTTCACACGGGCCCTCTCCTGGTGCTCAACCAGCTCCCTGAGCCTGACAAGCTTAGCCTCATCTGCCACATGGAACCGCTGGAACTGGGCACAGAGGGCCCCCATCTCTTTCTGGTCCTTCCGAGTAGTCTGCAACTCCTGCGCGACACCGAAGAAATGGTGCCTCCACAAGCCAAGAGTCCTGGCAAAAGAACAGATCCCCTTCATCGACAGGTCCGTTAGCTCCGCTTCAACCTCGGGCCCAAACTCTCCCGCACGGTCGTGCCGTCCCATGTTCCCGGTCAGAAGGGTGAAAGCTTCAGCCCTTCCTCTAAACCCCCGAGCGACCTCCTCAGGCGGCGGGAACTGGATGCTCGAACCAACCCCGGGTGACCGTGGGCGAGCAGCCTCGTCCACAACGGGATCCTTGCCCTTTTCGGATGCTCCCCCCTCCGGAACGGACATGGGGGGAACGGCCATGGGCTCCACCGGCGCTAGCAGCAACATCTGGGATGACGACGGTGGTGGAGAAGGCAGCACAGGCTCTGGCGGTGACGAGGAACGATTCCGGTCAGTGGCTGGTTCTCTCTTCCTCTTTCCCTGATGACGCCGGTTGTCCAGCGCCGTCAGTTCCCCCAGATTAATCTGGGCATGCACACCGCTAGACATGTCAGACTCTACCTCAGCGGCACTATCAATTTCCTCGGAGACGCCTCTCTGAGCACTTGACCCGCCGCTGAACGAGGGACGTATAGAAGAGCCTTCAACCGAAAGAGCGGCAGGGGAGCGTATACGGCAGACACCCCGACGCGAAGGTGACAGTTGCCTGGGGAGTAGCAATGGTCACCTGATCCTTCCCAGGCCTTATATGGTCAGTGGGGGCAGGAGCACACCGCGGTAGTTCCACCGTCTCGTACTGCCGCTCAAAGGACTCCTGCGCCCCTACGAGGCCCAAGGGAGTCAAAACAAGCAAGTAAACGACAAGGCCCAACCGGTCAAACAGCCAAAGCAGTACCCGAAGGTAGTTGGGGGCTCAACCCTAGCTCCTGTAGCACCACGGGAGTCAACACGCCATCGGCTTCGGGAAGAGGATGCCAAAGGAGGGACACGATCGCCCTCTCCTCCTGAGCTTTGGCAGTGGGACGTCTATCCGCCCAGTCGGGATGGAGACCCCGAGCAAAATGCCAATCGCTCGAATGACCACTGCCCCCGAACTTGGTAATAAAGAGAAAACGTTCGATCCAGTGTTTGATGTTCGACACCGCCGATGTAACATGGACCAAGGTCTGGCCTGGCGGAGCTTTGAAGTAGTAGGAAGAAGGGTCAGAGGGACAGGCTTGACAACTGTAAAACTACCAGAAGAGCCAATAGGTAGGGTTGACCGAAGCTCGACGACAGACATAAACAAAACCGCACAAGACGCGCCATGAGTTAGGAGACAGGTTTCCCGGAGACACCCCGTAGCGCTCCAGGATAAACTCGAAGAAAGGGAAGACTGGGAGGCGAAAGCCTGCCCTGAAGGACTCTACCGGAACCATAAGTCCGCCGGGCGGTCGACCCCAGAGATAGCCATCAGTGGAGGGGAAGACGATATCGAACTCTGTAGGAATTTGAAAAGCCTACCAGAGTCCGCAGACCACTCGGTACGACACCAACGGGGGCAAACGAGGGCAACCTAGACCGGCACCTGAGGTACTCGAAACTCCCTCTCGCCCAACTCGTGCCTCCCTGGTAGAGGCTCCGAACTCTGCGGTACGCCCTCTTCTACGGGGAGGCATAATACCAAGAAGCGAGAAAAGGACCCTCACCAGGCAAACGAAGGGTAAGAAGACGACGAGCACGGTGAATCGGGATCAAAAGGACATCTCAGGGTAGTCCTTATAACTGCTAGGAGCAAACGATCAATTCTTGGCCCAAGTGCAGGTGAAACGGCGCCCGTCACTGTCCATGCACGATCACCGAGCCCAGACGCACTTTCAAAGCCCACGCTCCCAGACAAACGTAACGTGCGCCATGATTACAAAGAGTGGCGCCTGCCACCACCAGGGGCGTCTTATGCTCCAAGCATGCGACCAGTACCGCCGGTCCTAATGGTACGAGGAGGTCACCCTCATAGCCACCCTATCATATTCAACTCTCAGCTCCCGGCACAATGCTCGGCAACTGAGAGTAGGGGGGCTATTGAGGAGGGTGGATACAGCTCAGCCCATAACCGGCCCATCGCCAGCATGCCCAGATCGACCTACGAATGACCAACGCGCCCAAAGGCACCCGACAGCCGCAGCCCATAAGGGAGCGGCCCAATTCAACTTGGCATTGAATTCTGCAGTGTGTGAAAGGCCACGGCCCAAGCGCGATGTCTTTGGAAGACCCTCCGACGACTGACCGTTACCCCCCACGACGCTGGCCCCAACCCCATAATGGGAGAGCACGCCCAACGAGTGCGGTGAGACTCACCCAGGAACCTGTCGACGCTGGGGTGATCGCCCCTCAACGGGAAAGTCCCACCATAATCGCGGGAGACGTTACTCCACTACATATGCCCTTCCTGTTGAGGGATAGGCGGCCCACATCAGGACAACCCCCTATAAGAGGGAGCTCGATAGAGAAGAGGAACATCATGGATCATTCTACCAAATCACTATGCAAGAGAATATAGCTAACGCCATCGGTCTCACCTCGATCTGATTTCAGATCTGAGAGAATTATCTCCTGCAGCCGAGGTGTGCAGATCTGTTTCCTGTGCATGTCTGAAATTACAGTCCAGGAGAAATTCACAAAAAAATATCAAAAATCAACTTCAGGAGCCGCCACTCCCAGGAGTCGACCAGGGACGTCCTACCAACGTTCCAGACAAGCGGCGTCTCCAGAAGGTCTTAGGAAGGCGACGTTCCTTTGGAGGCCAAGGCTTGCTATCCAGCGAGTTAGAACCGAGTCGGCGCAGTACCGAGTCGGACCAGTAGATCGAGTTCGCCCCAAACGCCCATCCAACTTGTTGCCCGTCAACCCAGGGTCAGTCCTCCCAGGCCTCACTTGTAGTCCTTTACCTCCCTGTGTGGCGTGGGTAATAAAATTCACTGTTGTAATTAAGTTTTTACCATTGTACCGGGAGTTACCGTAACTGGCCGGGGTCGTCTTCCCCACGCCCGGAGCGTGGAGGTATTGTGTTCGCTCTCTTACTCAGCGTTTGCTTTACTCGTATTTATTCGTATATGCCGCTGCATGTGATAGGTAACTAGCTCGATATCTATTTTTATCACCGCTGCGAGAGAGCGAGAGTGATCTGTCCGGTGACTCAATCCGAGTTAACGCGGAAAAGTCGATACCCGAGACTAATTGCCAGTTTCTCAACCGCGCACGGTCCCACGTCTTCCCTCGCATAGGGACGATCGTGAGCTAGAGTCCCAGGTCGCGTGTCCGTCCCACATCAATTTGGTATCAGAGCGCCAGTTGAGTCTAGGGTAGTTATTAGTCATTGCTTAACAAAAACATAAAAAAAAGTGTCTAAGTCTAGGTGTCTCATTGGCAGACCATTGTTCGGTATATCAAAAGGTGTCGCCAGACCGTTAGGTTACGCCTATCGGAGAGGTGTTTCACTCGCGTTAGGAGTTCTTCGGATCGAACCTCCGCCTAGTACCGGATCTTGGTTGTGTCTACATTGGTAGTCGAGTCTCATTCCAACTTTGCATTAGTTAGGGTCGTGTCTAGTGTTTTGTCCGAGTGTCAGCATGGCCATCCACTAGCTTCCCCCGTGTCCCATGGATTACCAAGGGCCCGCATCTTATGCATGGTGGCGATACTATCTAAGACGGGAGAACCACCTGGACCACCCCCGGAGACCCGTAGCCCGGGACTTCTATTGCTTCAAAAACCCGAGTGACTACTTAGAGTGAGAAGCCATTATGGACGACTACTTTGAGTGTTACATTATGTCCGGTCCCATGCAAGTCGACTTTACCAAAAGGTGACTTTTCTATGAAGCCGCCGAAACATGGAGGGACATCAAATACTTCCGGTAAGATAGGACGCTAAGGCCCATCGAGTCATGGTGGGATATGAAGAGAGTGCTTAGGAGGGTCTACCTTCCCCGCCCACATACCTCCAACCACGGGGGTCATACCACTAGCCAACCCCACCAACTCACCCACAGTCAAGTGGTCCACACCTCCAACCAACCCCGCTCCTTCACCTCCATCCAAGTCCACCAAAGTACTCCCAATCAAGTGGCCCGCCCAGTCGCCTCCAACCAACCTCCCCTTGGCACCTCCGTCCCATCCCACTCAAGCACCTTCAACCAAGTGGAAGCCCCACTTATAACCGAGCCTAGGTCCACACCCGGGCCGAGAGACGAAGAGCGACTCCACCACGAGGCCCTTATTCCAAGCCGCACCTTTGCCGAACTCTTGAAAATGTTTACGGACCGGTTGGATAGGATTGAAAGGACACGTGCGCCTTCACCACCCGTGAGTGCTCCATTGCTACCCTCCACTTCCGACCCTCATCCGGAGCCATCATATTTGGAGCCACCAAAGCCCGAGCCACCCGTATTTCTAACGGGTACACTTTTCATCGCTGAGCCGCTTCTTAGTTGGCTCAAGGATGGCTTGGTCCCACCTCCTTATCCATCCATGGACCCCACCCTACCACTAGTGCCCGTCAACTCCTACCACACTACCTTTCGGTCTAGTCACCATGTTGATACCTTGGATGACCTAGTTATGGGATTAGACTCACAATGAAAGTTGACGCACTCATTGGCCCGAGGCTTCGACCAACCCACTAGTCTTAGCTTCACCCATCCGGCCTTAGGGTCCATTACCTCTGTGTGCACCGTGAGTTATGTCACCACGGAGATTCTTCTATTCCTCCCTATGCCGGTCGAGCCCGACTTCATTCCCTTTTGCCCAAGGGAGGAATCTTATTTTTTTTCACATGACCACCATCCCATTCACCATTACGGATGAAGGTGACCACCCACACCTTCAAGAATTTCACAATTGGGCCTGTGTCATATGAGAGCCCATCTCATGGGGTCATACCTTCTTTGACCCTTTTGACCACTTCACTAGTGAACCTCCCGAGCTACCATATATACTTCACTTCTTCAAGGGAGTCCACTACCACACCCCTTCCCCATGGGCCGGGTCATCTATACCCACCAAGTCCGTTCACGATACTCCTACATCCGACTCTCCTAGCCCTTCCAAGTCTCCCAAATCCCATAGAAAGTCCAATGTGTATGCATGGTCTACTTTAGGAGGTCTAGGAATTCCACATTCCGCCAACCACCGGTTATATCTAGTGTATGCATGGCACACATTCGGGTGTCATGGTCCACCTTTGCATATGCATGAGTCGGACTAACTGTAGGTTTGTTTATGGTCATGTGTCAGTCTTTGTTTCATATCGTTTGTATGTCGAGTGCATGTGCATACATCGAGTCGAGTCGGTCTTTGTACGCTCGCGTTGTTAGTCCCTTTCGAGTGCGAGACTTGTCAGAATTTGGGATCAGTTCTACTTCACATATCGGATCTAATCACATAAGGGACAAGCAGCGATTCCTAGTGAGCCTTTGAGCCGCCTCCCTTCATTTGAGAGTGACCCCACCCCGGAGTGTCCACCTCTGGCCTCAATCCCCAGCAGCATGTGCATATCAAATCTATACGGGATGAGCAGGTGTCGATTACTTGGAGTGGAGCGTACTCCGCGCTTTCAGGTTCAGTGACGCATCCGCCGGAGCTACTCGAGTAGCCGCATCCCTTACTCGACGGGGTCGAGTTCTTCTCACCCGGGGAGAATTGATGGGGACATCAGAGCAAGAGCACTGACATTTTTAATTTGTATTTGTGTCCTTTAGTTTATTTTTATATCCTTGAGAAAGTATGTTTACAATTGTAAGACTTTATAAGTCAATGTGTCATTCCCTAAGGATCTTTGGGTTTATTTAAAAAATGTCGGTAGGGCCAGCAAGGGGGCTGTCACTCTTTCCCCATTGGTCCACCTAAGCCATAGGGGTCCATGTGGGGCTGGTCAACTATCCTAGGTGGCTTCTAGATGGTTGGACCATTCAAAGGAGACAATGGAACACAAAGTCCAAGATGCTTACCAAGAAGTCCAAGGGGCGCCCCCCTCTTATTAATTCTTTAATGTGGTTCCAAACCACATGGGAGAATAAGATTTGAACTCCCTCTTTTACCCCTCCCAATTCTAGATCTAGGGTTATTTAGAGTCTTTTTACATTTATTATAAATAGCTTTTATTTCACATTTTATGAGAATTAATGAATGAAAATTGAGTGAAATTGGTTGGAACCTCCTTGGAGGGTGCGCCCCTCTCCCCTCTCTCTCTGGTTTCTCTCTTCCTCCTCCAGCATTCCAGGGTGTGAGACCCTTTCTACCTCTCCCTCTCATCCTCTGAGTTCTATTTCAGCCGCCGCCGCCATCGCGCCGCCATCGCGCCGCCGCCACCATCGTCAGAGTTCTGTTCAAATCAGGACAGAACCTCAACTCCAGAATTTTATCTTTTTGTTCTTGTTGTCTGATCGAGTCCAAACTTTGAGGGCTAGTTTTACCTGTCACCCCTAGTCTCCAGTTTAAATTTCGTGCCATTTGGCTTACGTTTGGTATTTTTCCCTTATTTCTTGTTTCCCCCCTGTAATCTGCCATTCTGCAGATCCACAGGACAGTGTCACCCTTTCGTATTTTTTCCACCCCCTTATGAATTTTTAAAAAATCCATAAACATTTCTCAGTGTTCCTCACGTTTCCCCCTATCTCTCATAATATTTTCAGTCCCTGAAAAAATCATTTACTCCTCGATCAAAGGTCAGTTTCAGGCAGATCCCCTTCTGTCTTGAGTGTCTGTAAACAGATCCATAGAAAAAATATAGTATTCCAGAGCCTCCTAATTCTCATCCGTTCATTGGATCAAACTGAAAAAAATATATGTTGTAGTTCTGGGAGTCCTCTTTCCAACGCCACCAGTCTCACCTCGATCTGATTTCATATCTGAGAGCATGAATTTCTACAGCCGAGGCGTGCAGATCTGTTTCTTGTGCAGGTCTGAAATTATAGTCCGAGAGAAATTCACAAACAAATGTCAAAAATCAACTTCAGGAGCCGCCACTCCTAGGAGTCGACCAGGGACGTCCTGCCAACGTTTTAGCCAAGTGGCGCCTCCATAAGGTCTCAGGAAGGTGACGTTCCTTTGGAGGCCAAAGCTTACTGTCCAGTGAGTCAGAACCGAGTTGGCGCAGTATCGAGTCAGACCAACAGGCCGAGTTCGCCCCAAACGCCCGTCCAACTTGCTGCCCGTCAACCCAGGGTCGGTCCTCTCGGGACTCACATGTAGTCCTTTACCTCCCTACGTGGAGTGGACAATAAAATTCACTGTTGTAATTAAGTTTTTACCATTGTACCGGGAGTTACCGTAACTGGTCGGGGTCGTCTTCCCCACGCCCGGAGCGTGGAGGTATCGTGTTCGCTCTCTTACTCGGTGTTTCCTTTACTCGTATTTATTCGTTTATGCCGCTGCATGTGATAGGTAACTAGCTCGATATCTATTTTTATCACCGCTGCGAGAGAGCGAGAGTGATCCGTCCCGTGACTCAATCCGAGTTAACGCGGAAAAGCCGATACCCGAGACTCAATGTCGGTTTCTCAATCGCGCACAGTCCCACGTCTTCCCTCACATAGGGACGATCGCGAGCTAGAGTCCCAGGTTGAGTGTCCGTCCCGCATCATCATCTCAACCTATAAAACACGAGGAAATAGAATAAAAGGGCAAAGGATCCATCCCCCTACCTTCATTGACGATTTCCCACGCCGAGGACACTGATTCCATGCGAAATCACGTCGCAAACCACCGCCAGCATCTTGAATCTGTGAATGGGCTTCACCATGCCACCGCCTCGTTCCTCGCTCCATCCTCGCCACTCGCCACTCGCCACTCGCCACCCCCGCGTCACCTCCATCTCGCCCGCCACCAACTTCGTTGGCCACCCGGAGAAGAGAGGGAGAGAAACGAGAGAAGCGAGAGGAGAGAGGAGAGAGTGTGAGAATGAGAGTGAGAGGGGTGGTTAGGAGTTTATATAGAAAATGTTTTGGTATTTAAAAAAACAAAAAATAGAAAAAATGGGAAACAATCACCGCCACGATCTTCGGAAAATGCATAACGCGCCTACAACGTCCCAGAGCCCGAAAACATAACGGTTCATCCCACACAGGGATCCGAAGGCCCGATAGCCAAAAATCTGATTTAATCACAAAACTCGATTCGAGACCCACGAAAGCGCTCCAAAACCCACAGATTCTGATCTAAAAAATCCTAGGTGTTACAGTCTTCTCCTCCTTAAAAAAATTTCATCTTCAAAATTTGAAACAACCTCCATCTCACAGGGGAAGAACCACTTATCCAACTGGCAACGCTCCCATAGCTCCATTTAGAACCTCAATTCTTGTAAAACTACCTCTCCCAAGGGACATAGCTAGATTATGATCACGAACAAAATCATCCCACTCCATATCCCAATATACACCGATTCTCAGAGCAAGCATAGCACACAAGAGAATACAAGTCTAGCACCACCTCAGCTACAACATAACTCAAACCACGGCATCATTGCCACCATCTCATATATCGAGGAGACGCAACCTGCGTCACAAAAACCTACCACCGATAAAATCTATGCTCGGCGAACCAACCAAACATCAGCTTCTTATCCTATTGAGTGACCTTACGCCCTTTACAAGGGACAACCATCTTTGGGCCTCAACCGGCTCACGCAGCCACGATTGACTGCCACAATTCTATCGGGTCCACGCCACGAACACTCTCATATCCAGCGAGCCAAACACCAATAACACCACTGGACCAACTCCAGTCCCAGCATAAGTCTTCTATGAACCTAGTGTAGACGCCTCATTTCGGACATCCCGCGGACCTTGTCTAGCCATCATAGAAGTGACACCTTTTGATGCGGGACGGACATGCGACTCGACTCGAATTGGAAATATAATCCTCAGACTCTAAGCAAGCTCGCGATCGTCCCTAACGAGGGAAGCGTCGGACGTGCGCAGTTGAGAAACCAGCAAAGAGCTAGGGTGGTCAACTCACAAATTCATGCCCGGATCGGGTCACGGGACGGTCTCGCTCTCTCTCGCAGCAGCGGTGATATAAAAAGTATAGCGAGCTATGATCCTAGCATGCTCTCTAGCAGCGGCATAAATAAATATATACGAAATAAAATAAATACCGAGATGGGAGCGAATACGATACCTCTACGCTCTCAGCGTGGGGAAGACGACCCCGGCCGAACTGATACTCCCATAAAAATTATTACACAAATTTACATCAATGAATATGAACGCCCACTCCACGCAGGGAGGTAAAGGGCGACACAATGGGACCCGGGAGTAGCGGGTTCGGGTTGACGGGCAGCTTCTTGCGTAGCTTCGGCTGCACGCGTACGCACGATCGTGGGGCCCAGGTGATGGTCAGTGGGGCCGCGTGGGACTGGGGTGGCACCACTATGGTGGGGACGCCTGGAGGGGCGCTCCCTGGGACGGCGGTACACTGGTTCGCCGGTCGGAGGCCAGGCGGCTCTGAACTTCACTCGTCGGAGTTGCTGCCCATGGATTTGAACTATTGTTTCAGACCCGCGCGTCCCGATGAAATCCGCTGCTGCGGTAACTCCCGACGTTGGATCGACGTACAAGAGGTACCGATGGAAAGCTGACTTGAAATCCTTTGATCTATGGCCGGAGAAAGAAAATTGAATTTCCGTTGATGGCCTTTGTCGAATATTCAATCTGCTGGTTGACAGGACTTGAAAACTCAGGACAGAACTAAGTTTTCCTGAGAGTTGGCATTGACCACGACGTATACCTTCGATTCAGCTTTTGAGCCCTTCATGAAAGTTGTAGAGGGAGAAGAGAGACAAACGAAAATATATCGTATGAAAGGTTTGATGAAATTTTCGATTTTTTGTGGATTTTATACTGACCCGTGGTCGGATCTGCACAGCAGAAACAGAACTGAATTTGGGAGAAAGACACAATTTCTAAACATAGGTAGAGGGCTTTTGAAATTCGACGAAAATTTGTGGAGGATGGAGATGGTGGACATAACCTCCAATAAATTTAGAAATTCAAACAAAAATCAAAAAGGGGGTCGAAAGGGGGAAGAACTAAGCTTCTGCTACACAGATCTGAAAAGGGACAGATCTGGAAGATAGAAAGACATGAATATATAAAAATATAAAAAGAATGTGAAATGACGGGATACTTTTACTGGAGATTGGGGATCAAGTGGGGAACCAACCCTAAAAATCTCAGATCCAGATGATGTCGGAGTTGGGAGCTAAAATTCCCGGAGTGAACCCCTATCCAGCAAAACAGAACCCATGACAGCACTTCAGAACTTGCTTCGCGGCGGCTCAATGGCGGCACGAACGGCGGCGGCGGCACTAGAGATAGAATCTAGATGTAGAGGGGCTGAGATAGAAGGGGTTTACACCATGAAATCTTGAAGGAGGAGGAAGGAACCGGAGGGAGAGAGAGGGGGGCGCAAATTTGCTCCAAGGCAATGATAATTTTTTCTACTCACTAATTCATGAAAAAAGGAAATACAAGTCTTATATAATAAAAGGAAAATGATCACATATACCCTCAGATCTAAATTGGGGAGGGGTAAACAAGGGAGTTCAAAAGTTTTTATCCCATGTGATTTGGAACCACATTAAACTAATATTAAGGAGGGGGGCGCCCCCTTGACCAAGAGAGGAGAAAAGGTGGGCTTTTTGGTCCATTTGTCTCCCATGTGTCCAATTGAATGTCAAACCTTCTAGATGCCACCTAGGATGGTTGACCAGCCCCACATGGACCCAAATGGTGCCACTTGGACCAATGAGGAAGGAGTGAGGGCCCCCTTGATGGACCTACTGACATTTTGCATATAAACCCACCAAGACTTACAATTGTGTACCCATATAACACAAGGGTATACATACAAATATAAAAGGACATAAATGCAAACAAAATGTGAGCGGTCTTGCTTCGATGTCCCCATCAATTCTCCCCGGGTGGGAAGAACTCGACCCCGTCAAGTAAAGGGGGTGACTGCTCGAGTAGCTCCGGCGGATCCGTCACCGTACCAAGTAGCGCGGGTACGCTCCACTCCAAGTGATCGTCACCTGCTCATTTCGTATATACTCGATATGCGCATGTTGCTATGGGAAGAGGCTAGTGGTGGAACACTCCGGGGTGGGGTCACTCTCAAGGGGAAGGAGGCGGCTCGAAGACTTACTAGGAATCACTGCTGGGTCCCTATAGGTGACTAGATCTGGGACATGGATGTCGAGCTGATCCCATACTCTTCGAGCGAGTCCACTCGCCTCTCACTCATAAGAGACCGACAACGAGCTTGCATAAGACACATGCAAACTCACCAAGTATTAACACACATATGCAAACCACACAAATAAGCCACACAAAACAAACCACACAAAGAAGAAACAACCCGACTCATGCATTACCCTAGACTTAATGCAATGACATCACCCACCAGGTGGCCATCATCCAGGTGCCGCACCCTGAGTGTTGGTAGGCTCCTCCAGACTTTCATACTCATTAGCTAGTTCCGGGTCAGCCTCGTAGCTGACATGTACAAGTCTAGAAGGTGAGGGTTCTCCAACCCCTAGGGCTAGTGTGGCACGAGTGGGACATTGGTTGGCCATATGTCCAAACCCATGATAGTGGAAACACTGAACCTGAGACCTACTGGTCTCTCTGATAAGAGGGCCCTTACCCTTATCCTCCCGACGGGCAGGGGGTGTAGGCAACAGAGGTGGGGCTGTAGGTGCCGTTGGCAATAGGGGTGGGTGTGCCGGTGCCAGAGGACGGGCAATGGGTGCCTGTGGTTGGGGTGGAGGTAGATCCCGTGGTGGGGGAGGGTGAGGCCTTGGTGCGAAATGCTCCTGACGAGTGGGCTCCTGAGATCGAGCCATGGGGGCCCACTGAGGTGGGCCTAAAGAGTGACGGGGCTCGGTAGTACGAAGAGGGGTGGGGCCCGACCGATGACTAGGCTCAAACTCTCCCTCAAATTACTCCAACTCGAGAGCAACCTGATATGTCTCTTCCAACATTTTGGCATTGCGGTGGAAAAGCTCATACTGATAGTGTGGCCACAAACCACGTCGAAAGCGGGAAACGGGCATGGTACTCTCCTCCGTGACACCACATCGCAGAAAGTACTCATCAAATTCAGTGATGTATTCGGAGACGGACCGGTCTCCCTGGCTAAGACTCTGCCACCTATCGATGAGTCGCTGACGGTACGTGGGAGGAAGGTACTTTTGCCGAAGCTTAAGCTTCATTTCGCCCCATGTATCAATTGGGGGCTCTAGCCGCTGAAATAACAGGCTCTCTACATTCTTCCAATAGGTTTGTGCCTGTCCCATGAGCTTCATGGTAGCAAATCGGATCCTTCGACGCTCCGACATATCATACCAATCGAAGTATCGGTCCATGCCGGACTCCCAATCTAAATAGACTTTCGGATCCAAAGACCCGTAAAAAATGGGAGGGTCCGCTCGCACGGTCTTAAGGACCCTATCGTCCTCCTCATCTCTCTGTGGCTGGAGGCCACAACGGCGTTGACCATACCCCTCATAGGTGTTATCAGACCCATAGTCCTCGAGACCAAGGTCACAGCGCGGTAGTTCGGGAACCCGAGGAAGGGCGGGCGTAGGAGCCTGTGGTGGCGGAGGAGCATGTACGGGCAGATCCTGGGCCACAACGGCGGGCTAGGCCTAGGCTATGGGAAGGGCTTGGCCTTGGGCAGCCGCCTGAACGGGTGCGGGTGGGCCCTGGGCCACCCTAGGAGGGTCTCTGTGTGACATCCTATCTAACCGTCCGACCAGACCTTGGACGGATCTGTCGGATGACTCCATCTGTTCCTCCATGGCGTTAAACCGACCATCTATACGGTCCGAGCAACTCTTGAAGGCTACCTCAGATTGGTCCATCCGGTCTACGAGGGCCATGATCGCCTCGCGCAAGGAATGAAGGTCTCCCAAGATGGTATCCTGTGGGTTGGCCATAGGTGCAGGGCGATGGTATTGGGTACCTCGCCGAGTGGGCATGCAATGACACACGGACTAGGAGACACTGGCTAAGGCAAAGATGATGCACCTAGACTTAAACCAAGACTCGGTACGTGGCGGAGTTAATCGATCCAAAGATCACTCGCGCAAGTGTGCGGCCTTCCCGATAGGCGCAGCCTAACGTTCGGACAACACCTTTTTATATACCGATTAATGGGATGCAAGTGCAACCTAGACCGACTTAGACAATGACTAGACGTAAATGACACCTTTTTTTATTTTTAGACACCCTAGACTCAACTGGCGGTCTGATACCAAACTGATGCGGGATGGACACGCGACTCGACTCCAATTGCAAATGCAATCCTCGGACTCTAAGCAAGCTCACGATCATCCCTAACGAGGGAAGCGTTGGACGTGCACGGTTGAGAAATCGGCAAAGAGCTAGGGTGGTCGACTCACAAATTCGTGCCCGGATCAGGTCATGGGATGGTCTCGCTCTCTCTCGCAGCAACGGTGATATAAAAAGTATAGCGAGCTACGATCCTAGCATGCTCTCTAGCAGCGGCATAAATAAATATATACGAAATAAAATAAATGCCGAGATGGGAGCGAATACGATACCTCCACGCTCTCAGCGTGGGGAAGACGACCCCGGCCGAACTGATACTCTCGGAACAATTATTACACAAATATTAAAGCAATGAATATGAATGCCCACTCCACGCAGGGAGGTAAAGGGCGACACAATGGGACCCGGGAGTAGCGGGTTCGGGTTGACGGGCAGCTTCTTGCGTAGCTTCGGCTGCACGCGTACGCACGATCGTGGGGCCCACGTGCTGGTCAGTGGGGCCGCGTGGGACCATGGTGGCACCACTGTGGTGGGGAGGCCTGGAGGGGCGCTCCCTGGCACGGCAGTACGTTGGTTCGCTGGTCGGAGGTCGGGCGGCTTCGAACTTCACTCGTTGGAGTTGCTGCCCACGGATCTGAACTGCTGTTTCAGACCCGCCGTCCCAACGAAATCCGCTGCTGCGGTAACTCCCGACGTCGGATCGATACACATAGGGTACTGATGGAAAGCTGACTTGAAATCCTTAGATCTATGGCCGGAGAAAGAAAATTAAATTTCTCGTTGATGGCCTTTGTCGAATATTCAATCTGCTAGTTGACAAGACATGAAAACTCAGGACAGAATTAAGTTTTCCTGAGAGTTGGCGTTGACTGCGATGCATACCTTCGATTCAGCTTTTAAGCCCTTCATGAAAGTTGTAGAGGAAGAAGAGAGGAAAACGGGAATATATCTTATGAAAGGTTTGTTGAAAGTTTTGATTTGTTGTGGATTTTATACTGACCCGGGGTTGGATCTGGACAGTAGAAACAGAACTGAATTTTGGGGAAAGACACAATTTCTAAAAATAGGTAGAGGGCTTTTAAAATTCGAAGAAAATTTTTGGAGGATGGGGATGGTGGACAGAACCTCCAATAAATTTGGGGTTCAAACAAAAATCAAAAAGGGGGTCGAAAGGGGGAAGAACTAAGCTTCTGCTACACAGATCTAAAAAGGGACAGATCTGAAAGATAGAAAGACATGAATATATAAAAATATAAAAAGAATGTGAAATGACAAGATAATTTTACTGGAGGTTGGGGATCAAGTGAGGAACCAACCCGAAAAATCTCAGCTCTAGATGATGTCGGAGTTGGGAGATAAAATTCTCGGAGTGAACCCCTATCCAACAAAACAGAACCCAGGACAGCACTTCAGAACTTGCTTCGCGGCGGCTCAATGGCGGCACGAACGGCGGCGGCGGCACCAGAGATAGAATCTAGATGTAGAGGGGCTGAGATAGAAGGGGTTTACACCCTGATATCTTGAAGGAGGAGGAAGGAACCGGAGGGAGAGCGAGGGGGGCGCAAATTTGCTCCAAGGCAATCATAATTTTTTCTACTCATTAATTCATGAAAAAAGGAAATACAAGTCTTATATAATAAAAGGAAAATGACCACATATACCCTCAGATCTAAATTGGGGAGGGGTAAACAAGGGAGTTTAAAAGTTTTTATCCCATGTGATTTGGAACCACATTAAACTAATATTAAGGAGGGGGGCGCCCCCTTGACCAAGAGAGGAGAAAAGGTGGGCTTTTTGGTCCATTTGTCTCCCATGTGTCCAATTGAATGTCAAACCTTCTAGATGCCACCTAGGATGGTTGACCAGCCCCACATGGACCCAAATGGTGCCACTTGGACCAATGAGGAAGGAGTGAGGGCCCCTTGATGGACCTACTGACATTTTACAGATAAACCCACCAAGACTTACAATTGTGTACCCATATAACACAAGGGTATACATACAAATATAAAAGGACATAAATGCAAACAAAATGTGAGCGGTCTTGCTTCGATGTCCCCATCACCTTTTTTCTTGGTTGATTGGGAGTGTGGGGTCTCATCCTTTTTTAGGTAGGCTCCACCATGTCCCTTCGTAGTAAGTTGGCAGGGGCTTGTAGGGGGGGCAGCGCCCCCCTACCCGTAAGGTCGGGGGTTTGGCGGCGTGAGCCCCCGAGGCATTTTTTTTTAGGTTCTATATACATTTCCCCCCTGATATCTAGGCGGCCAAGGTGCTGGCCGCCCAGATCCCCAAGCAGCCAGACACCTGGCCGCCCAGCCAAGGCGGCCGAGTCCTAGCCGCCCACATCCCAAGGTGGCCAGACTCCTGGCCACCCAGCCCCTCAAGAAGGCCATTGCCTTGGCCGCTCAACTCCTTTGAACGGCCATCTCCCTGGCCGCCCACTGTCAAATGCCCGTCAACTCCACGATCCGCCCACTCCGAGCACGTCCTCTGTAACCGATCCCACTCGGGAGGTCGAGGTGCACGAAGTCTCACGTGTTATCATCTCTGAATGGGTCAAAGCTTAGGGGAAATCCATCTTCGAAGTGGTTGAGAAGGAGGGAAATCCCCCACATACAAAAACCCCGTTTCGAATCATCTCAAGGGGGGTTGGACATTTTGGACGAGGAGAGGCTGGCAGTTGGTGAGCCAGAGAGAGCTGGGAGGATGAGAGCAACCTTCCTGGCCTTCCCCTAGAAGCAGAACATGAAGTCAAGGAGCTCCGCTGCGGAAGAGTCCCAGTTCTCAGGGGCGGCCATCGACATGGCCACCTACCACCTTTGAACGGCCACACAGTTGGCCTCCTTCTGTTGGTCGACGGGCAAACCCCGTCCTTCTTCCCTTGTTCCCCGTCTTGGTATCTTTCAGTTCCTTTTACTGCATTGCATGCACACTAGATCTTCCTAGCTCCCTATTTTAAAGAGGTTTTCAAATCCAAAACATAGGGAAGGCGGATGGTCAAAAATCTTAGCCATCCCCCTTCCCAACCCCCTTCACCCCCATTTGCATGTTTTTCTCTTTGATTTGAGCATATACTACACTATCACCGTCTAATGGGTTTGTTTTCATTATTTGATGGTTAATTTGCAGGAACTTCATAATCGAATCGCAGAGCTCCCCGTTCTTGGCCGGCCGAGAGCGAGGACAGGAAGAACCCATATCTATCGTTCCTAAGGCATTCACGATCATCCCACCCCTGTGAGGCTCAGGTATAAGCCTCTGGCAATCACTCTATTCCTTTCTTTCTAACTCGTGCATTATAGGTAGCAGCAACATAGTTCAGAGGGAGGCCGCACACTGCCCAATGCCATCGACACTCATCGCGCGCACCACTTTTCGACGCCTACACCTAGGTCCATCCGAGGAAAGATATATCATGATCGGCCACCCAAGGCCTTGCCTGCACACGACTCTCACCATTCTCGATACACCACATTATGCATCTTCTGACTATGAAAGTCCAATCACCAGCCACCAGCTATTTGTCAATGGGAAACTTTTACTTGCTCAACTTTCCCCTAACATGATCTTTCACCAGGCCTAAAAAGCTCATTCTAAATCTCGACGGGCCATCTGTTGACTCTAACACTAGCCATTATCACTTTTCGAGTCGATCCTCACTTGGACACTGTATTCAATTTTGATCCTCATGCCAACTCTACCTCCTTAAGGGAGCAAGGCGAACCAACCGACTAGACTCTACAAATCTCGGTCCACTATAGCTCAGGACTCAGACTCATTAGAAATTTGTAATGACCCAAGATCCAAATACCGGGAAATACCCAATACCATTCGAATCTTGCCCTACCACCCATGAGCCGGAGGGCTCAGAAGGGTTATTAGGAGTGTGGATGTACATTGAAATTTAAAATGATGTAGGTAATAATTACATAATTAACAGTTTAAGTAATAGGAAATAAAACTACATTTTCAATTAATAATTTAACTATAGAGTCTAGTCCAACAAAGTATAGTTTACAGGGAAGGAAACATACTCTAACGTCGGGTACACCCCCAGCTCTGGCAAGCTGGCAACTACGAACCTCTGCACTGCACCTCCGAACCTTGAGGAGGAACTGCTACACCTGAAAAGATAGGGGTGAGCCTCATCTCATTGGCTCAGTAGGGGACCCAAGGATCCCCACCATAAAGCAACGGCGGTAAACAGTAGCGCTAACAAGAACAACAACAACAGTAACAGGAGTGGCAACAATAACACTAGCAACAGAAGTAACAGCCGTAACACGAATGGTCAAAATGGCAGCCGATGGAACCACGACTCTCTAAGCTACTCCTAACGACACGAAAAGTAAACCGCGATCTCACAGTCGGGGACCGCTGAAACAATGGAAAACCCTGGCTACACTACTAGGAAGGGAAAATCATGACAACTCTATTGTGAAGGCCCATCCTCACAGACAAAGGCCCAACCCAAGACCACGCATTTCGGGGGTACAGTCACAACCTCGCCATCGTGAACACTACATTGTCTACAGGGAGAACCTCGGGAACTCCACCAAGAACCCTCAACCTGAAAGTTAGGAAAACGCTCGAAAGTCACCCGAAGAACCACGAAGAAATTCATCTCGCGTGATAGGAGTACTAGCCACCAGAAGCAAGGTCGGATTCATCCACTAACGTCTTAGTCTGCGCCCCGGGTGTCTCCCTACTCGCCCCAGGCAGAAACTGAGACACCGTACAGGTAACCACTGAACAAGGATTAGCTGGGGTCGCACTCCTCAACGTGGGTCCGAAGTCCCAAACCACGTGTGCACACATAGACTATGCGCTCTAAGTCGGGTCCTCTAGCTGATTTTCCCCCTAGCCTTGACTCAGGCTGCAAAGACGAGGGGCCCTACGGTAACCATCCTAAAAACCGTCTCACCGGGACAAACTCTCCACCACTCCCAAGTGGGTCCGCACATGCGTGTGTGAACGTGTCACATAGACATTAAAAAGAGAAGAAAAACCAACATCAACATGATGGATATTGACTTAAAAGAATAACCAAGCAATGCCACTAAGCAACATTGGTGGAAAGATGGGGAGGGAGCATGTGATGCTACACTAGGAGGGTGATCGCCAGAGGGGTTACCTCAAAGAATAAGATGATCGTGAAGAATACCTTGTGAAGTGGGGAGACTTGTGGATTGCACTTCCTCCTTCTACCGGTCGGCCAGTGAAGGGGGTTTTTATCTTGATTACCCTTAAACAAAGATAAAAAAAATGATAGAGACAAATGGATTAGAACCAAGTGGTGTAGTATCAATGTTCAAAAGATAAGAAACATGCAAGCATGGTCATGAACACACCTTGTGTGTTTGGTTTTAAACCCCATTAGGAGCAAAGGATGGGGTGGATGTGATGAATGCTATGCAAATAAACTAAGATGATCTAGCAAAGGTGCTAGATGGGTATGAACGTGGAAGTGTGACAATGCAATAATAATACAAACTAAAGAGAGCAAATAAGAGAATAGGAGAGAGGGATGGAGATTGGGGGGTGCCCCTCCAATGAACCACGGCAGCAACTGGACTAGGCTCAAGAGGCGTGGCCTCCTCTCCTTTAACACAGCAGCAACAACAACTAAGTGAGAAGAAAAGCTCACGTGAGCTTTTTTCTCTACTACAGGGAAACCACCGCGAAGAAGCTCTGCTGCTCTGTTGATGTTGTGCTCATAAGCTCTTCTCAGCCAGAGAGAATAGAAGCCACCCGCAAGAGAGAAGAGAAGCCCCAGCCCAGGCTCGAAGGAGGGGTTTAAATAGTGAGGGAAATCCCTCCTCAATGAGATTTAGAACATGGAAACCTCCCTCGTCAGGGATCCCCTTTCCCTCGAAGAACAAAGCCCAAATGGAGCAAGAAAGCAATGCAGAGGAAGCCCTGAAAACGAACAGGAATTGACGACCAGAGAGATGTCGTCAATTAAATGGGCAACCACAAGGATGGTGCTCATTCCTGAATAAAATATAGAAATAAAGCACTTTCCGTAATGAAAATAGGAAATGGCGACTACTCAAAAGGGCGTTCATTAATGAGCGCCTTCGCAAACAGGCGTTATTCCTCAGATTTTAAAATTCGACAGAAAATCAGAAAAGCAAGAAACAACGCCTCTTCAAAAGGTCGTTCATTAAGAATTGACGTCTTGACCACGGTCGCTTATTCTAAAAAAATTCAGAAAAATGGGAAAACCTTCTTATTAAGATAGAAATGAAGTTCACTTTGGGACATTGCATTGTGACATGAAATTTACTCAACATAGCGTTGATTTTGGTGTGTCTACAGCTGCCCCGCCTTGGCGTCTGCTTTGCAGGGGAGTGAGACGAAATGAAGTGAAGATGTAACGAAGTAGAATGAAGTGGGAACGGACTGAAAAGTAGATGTCAAGGTGTGATGTGACACGCCTCCGACACTAAGTATTGGAAATCTTTCCATGGTTCAGAATGAAACAACCTTGGATGATTACGAGAAAGTAACAATTGGTTGGATGAAAACTAAACTAAAAGGTGTGTACACGGGCACGAAAGGAGAAGCAAAACACACTATTGGAGAGCGATTACCAGCCAATGTGGACGTACTACAACCAAGGTGGATTGAAGGACAACAAAAGAAATTTGGGATAGGAATCCAATCGAAGGTGCTTTCAAGAAATCAACCTCAATGGCCTCAAATAGAACATAGTACTCAATTTTATAATGCAATATCTCATGTCAACTTGAATCAGGAGCTAGTGGCCCTCACTGTTGACTTAATATGAAGATTTTTAAACATTAAAACTCAAAGTCCTACATGATGTATGCGGGGCTAAACTAAAAATTAAAACAAACAAAAAATAGAAAATAATCAAGGATAATATAGCTAAACTGTCCAGACTTGGTCAAGAATCTAGTTTCCTAAGTTGACACTAAGCCGAAGTCCGTTTATCCATGCATCAACTTAGAAAGTGGGACTGTTGTTCCACACCTTAGATGACTTAACGGCCTATCCGTGTGATCCAGACTCCCCTGGAATTATCACTATTTTTGATGAAGGGGAACTCAAATTCCAGGTTCATTAGAACCACATGGTCCATGATATACTTTAATAACGTAGATAACCTATAGTAAAAATGCATACAGGAGGGAATACAGGGGAGAAAATATGTCACCAAGGAGAGCTTCGTACGCCCTGTCAAAGCTTGCTTCTCCCTGCACTCAAAGACCATTAGTGCAACAAAATGCAACAGGGAGCCTGTATATGATGAAAACTTATCAGATACAATTTGAAGCTTACAATTCATGTGACCATTCGTATAAAAAGCCAACCATTGCAATTCATATAAATTCAGAAGTAGCAATATTGCAAGAATTGGCGACCGTCCAAAAGGGAGCCCAATCTAGAATTGGCGTCAACAACATGGTCGTTGTTTAAAGAATTAGCGGATACTGGGACGGTTGCCATTTCCCCGCGATCCCAGCAACGCGTTTCCTCCTTAGAAACCGAACTTCTAGCCCAAATCAAACTCCAACTCCATCTAACTCGATGAACTGAAACCTCCCCTCTATAAATAGCACCTTCAAGGCCCCTCCTTGCATCAAACAAGACATCCAAAGGCTCCAAGGAAGGTCCAAACCAAGGAATCAAGGAAGAAAGCTTAAGAAAAATAGGGGATTAATCAAAAGACACTCATGGAGAGCTTGGTGCATTGCCCCGTGAAGAGAACAAAGTTCGGCTTTCCAAGGATAACGGAGATTGATGGACATATAAGCGGGAGGATAGCCATGAACCAAGTAAGTATCAAGAAACTCTAATCTCCTTCTAAATCCCTAGCTCAACTCCAACTTCAAACAAGCTCTTACATGCTCTCTTCTTCTCTTCTTCCTTTTTAAATTTCAGGACTACCCACTCATACCGGGTGCAAGGAGATTCACTAAAATCAAATGGCTTCCTCTCCTTCTTTCCAAAATCACTATAGACATGAGGTCCTATCTCTCTAGATGGCATCTTCTTAGCCTTGTAACCCATGCCAAGCACTATAATGATGTACACTTTGATTGGGCCGCCATGGGAGCCCTCATAGAAATTTGGCACACGCACACACACACCTTTCTATTTCCCACCTTCGAGGTCACTATACTCCTAGAAGAAGCGAAGATGTTACTTGGGTTGAAGAGACTAAAGCAAGGTGAGGAAGAGAAGATGGCGGACATGCCAAAGCAAGTAAGTGCATTAGAGATGTTGGCAAGTTTAATTCCAAACTCCAAGATGATAGATCAAATACGGGTTGCCAAAGGGATCAATTTGATGAAGCTAGCGGCATGGGTGTACAAAGCATTGGGTCAAGCTAAAGAAGATGATATGGAGGAGATTATGAAAACGTTTGTGATTTGCCTCGCGGGAGCCTTGCTATTCCCCTCGGTGGATGACTTTTTAGAGGAAGAACAATTGAGTGCAATAAGTGATATTTGGGAGGGAAAGAGGATTGGACTGGCGGTCCTAGCCTACCTCTATAGTGGGCTCACCTCAGCATCTATGGGAAGGCCCCTATATGGGTCAATGCTTCTATTCACTAGTTGGGTGGACCTCCACTTCAAATTTGATCCATGCGGGGAGACCCAAAGTGCATCTAAAATATTCTCAAAGAGCCCACTTCACTACATGACAGGTACACTTGGCTTGAGTGAGAGAGTGATTAATCGGGTACCCAAGGTAAAGAAGAGGGTGGAATGGCGGGAGCATCTCAACACCATGGCCCAAACAATGTTCACATGCGCACCGGGGATCCTCAAGACTCAAAACCTCTGTGCTCGGCTCTCATCCGAGGTGGAGCTCTGACTTATTGGTGCCACCGAGCTTGTTCTCTACAAATCTCATCGGTGCCTCTCACAACTCGGCCTTCCTTGCCATCTATTCGAAGAGGCTTCACACCTCCCACCAATCAAGAAGAGGGACTTAGGCTCAACCGGCGATGAGGAGGAAGCAAAGACAATCAAGGCCTTATGGCGGGTCAACAAGCTACATCGGCCCATGGAGCGGATTGAAGAGGACCAAAATCAATGCAAATCTTATGTAATAGCACTTAGAACTTGAGGCCCAAAGTGGCCCCTCGAAGTTGTACTTGATCATTCTTCCAATGAATAAAAGATTCTTCCTTTATTGAGCCATGAACAATGTCTAAAAGACTATTTTCTTCCAAGTTTCTATGATTCTGCTTGAGAAACGAAGGTTTTGTGATAATGGGTGACCAATCAAGGTGGCGACAATTCTTGATACTACGACCCCTGCCCTCACCGCCAATTCTTGTATCATTTTCTAATAAAAAAGTATAATTCCAAAGTTGGTGCCTTTGCAAACAGTCGTTCATTCTATAATGGACGCCTTCCTGCCCAGTCGCTTATTACAAAATTATTTCCTGACAAATCACCGATTCCAAAAAACCATTTCCTGTCAAATCACAACTTCGAAAAATGCCAAGAAATAACGCCCTTGTGCAGAGTCGTCCTTTGATGAATTGGCGCCTGTCCAAATGGGCGCTGAACCTTTAATATTTTCAAAAAAACATGAAATTACAAATAGACGCCCGTCCGAAAGGGCGTTCATTCTTAAAATGACGACACAGAACCAGTCGTCAATTATTTTAAACAAACCGCCTCTACCGCTTCCGTTAAAACTCTTCCTTTTCTCCTCTCATTCTATCTCTTCTTCTGCTCTGCTTCTCTGCGATTGTATGCAACCTGCTTCTGCAACTCCCGGCCACCTCCCCTCACGTTCCCATTCTCTGCCCTAATGGCCTCCATGAGCGGCGTCGGAGCCCACAAGAGGCAACAAGTAATGGCACCCATTGTCTTCCACCTTAACGGGGAAGAAAATGAAGCCGTCGGCGCGAACGCTCTGGCGGTGGCGGAAGTTCCGGCGGCGAACGCTCCGGCAGCGGAGCCCGTCGAAGAAGAAAAAGAGGGAGAAGAAGGGGATGAGGACGGCGACGAGGAAGGAGAAGAAGAGGAAAGCGACAAGGAAGGGGAAGAAGGGGAAGATGAACACGAGGAAGAGGAACTGAGACCCCCACCCCTCCGGCCCCTGCGCGGAAGGCTCATGGACCCAGAGCCCAGGAAGGTAGGCCCCTATCAACCCTACCATTTTTTTTAATTATGGAATGAATGATGAAACAGAACCATGGTGGTTGGGGGAAGAAGACGACACTATTGGAATTGGCGGCTACTGTCGTGGCGCCAATTCTTTTAGCATTTATTTTTATATATAAATAACATAAGAAATGACGATAATGGGAAGGGGTGCAGATTTTTAAAAACATACAATTTTTAAGGAAATGACGTCAAAGAGGGCGACGCTTTTTTTTAATGAAACAGAAAAAAGAGAATTTTTTTTTCAAAACAAACCCAAAAACAATGGTCAGAATTGGCGTCAGTCCCGTTTGGCGTCCATTTCAAAAAAACTGTAAATACCTATATATTGAAAAAGAATGGACGACCGACTCAGCTGACACCAATTCAAGAATTGGTGTCAACTAAATCGATGCCATTTTAACGCAACATTTTTTTTAGATATGGACATATTCTGATGTGTTGTTTCTTTTTGTTTGTTTGCAGGGGTTGATGCGGACCCGTATTTCCTGGGTACAGGTGCTAGCTACTTACTGGGGGTTGCCTGACTTCCAGAGGGCGAGAGTCAAGGCGATGGGGTTTGGTGCCTTCCTCAGCATCAAGCTGGTCCGACCAGACCTCGTCCTGATTCTGGTATTGAGAGAGAGGTAGGATAGGGCGAGCCTATGGTGCCCACCCTAGAGGACGTGACGAGGATCACGGGGTTGAGGGTGGATGGAGAGGCAGTGAGCGAGGTGACCCTCCCCGACTATGGAGACCTAGCCCGTAGACTTCTGGGCTTAGAGACAATGGCGGGTGGCCCTAGAGACTGCAGGATGGTTTTTAGGATGGAGTTGACGAGCCTACTGGGGCTAGGAGACTCTCGAGAGAGGATGGGGGAGTCGCTAGCGGAGTTTGCCGAGCGATTGACTGCGAGGGCCAGAGCAGCCTACTGCCAGGACCCTACTTAGAGAGAGAGAGTAGACATGGATCTGAGGAGGTTCTTGTTCTTGATGCTCGGGAGGTTGTTGCTGGGGACAAAGGGAGATGACATCAACTGTAGATTCCTAGGGATCTTGGAGGACCTGGACGGAGTGGGGCAATACGCCTGGGTGCTGCCCTACTGGCACACCTGATAGCCGACCTGTCCATGGGGGTAGGTCGTGAGACGGCCATTAGTGGCTTTTCACCTTTCCTTTAGGTATGCAATTTCCTATTTATGCTTATGTTCCTATTTATACTTATGAATGATTATGATGCTAATGCCTGTGGGTGTAGGTGTGGAGTCACCTCTACATGCCGATGGATCAGGCTACCCCCTGACCTGGAGATGCAGATGCTTACCCCCTGACGCGACGATGGCTGCCATTCTTGACCGGGGCCCCACACTCCTACGAGCTGTAGGTCGTCAGACGAGAGTTCCGCGACTACCCCGCTTCCTTGGTACGTATGATTATGATGCGCTTGGTTCTTATTACCCACTTATGATGATATGATAATGACATGTGTGTACGCAGGTCATGTGGAGACCCTACCTGGGGATCGCGGATGAGGGCCAACCATGGGTTACAGCGGGTCGACCTTGATTTGGGCGTGAGATCTGGGTTCACAGCCTAAACGAGATCGAGCCCCTACGACTGAGGCTGGTGATGAGGATGCTGGGCCTCCACCAGGAGTGGATCGACGTCGCCGAGTCGCGTGCGATAGGGCGGACGACCTGCGGACGTGCAGTGGCGACAGACTTGCAACTGCTGTTTGTGGAGCAGTTCTCTGACTGGTAGCGCGGCGGCGCACCAGTCGTCTCCCACGCGTTGGACAGTTCAGCTTATCTATAGCGCTACTGGGAGACGTACGTTGGCTATCGTCAGATGAGGTCAACAGGGGTATGTATGAATGCATGCTTTCTATTCTATATGCTTTGAAACGCTTATGACTGACATGTGATGGATGTAGTATGCACAAGATGCAGTGGCGATCGACCTGCAGGTGCAGCTCCATATTTTGGAGGCTTAGCTTGAGACCACGTGGGCAGACCTGGAGATCCTGGTGAGTATGCATTTAATCTACATGCTATGATTAATCCTAAATTTCAGTGATTAACAACTTACGATGTCAATTAATGCAGCATGCCCAGCAGAGTGTAGCGACCGGAGGGGCAAGAGGTGCTTCGTCGAGCATGAGGGATCGGACTGCAGAGGTCACCTCGCTAGAGGAGCACCTGGCAGGAGCAGTGGCGCGAGCGAAGATGGCAAAGCGTGACTTAGCCACTCTTGTAAGCATTTAATAACATGCTCACTTCATTCCTTTGTAGAGGATAACAATATGCTTATGAAATATGATGAATGATGCAGACTACAGAGTTACAGGATGCACTTACTCGGTCCGCTCTTGCCAGGATTGAGCTCGCGATCCGCAACCAGCGGGTCGCGGAGTTAGAGGAGGAGAGGAGGCGGTGGGAGACAGAGGTAAGTTTGCACATTCTCTTTTTTCTTCTTTGCCAGGATTTATCATTAAGCTTATGAAACATGTTGAATGATGCATGCTACAGAGTTACAGGATGCACTTACTCGGGCCGCTCTTGCCGGGACAGAGCTCGCGATCCGTGACCAGCGGGTCGCGGAGTTAGGGGAGGAGAGGAGGCGGTGGGAGACAGAGGCGCTCCCTCGAGAGGTGGTGGAGTTACACATCCTTGTCGAGGTGGAGAGGAGGGAGCGCGCTCGTGAGAAGGAAGAGCGACTTGAGCGAGAGCGGGAGCTGGCCGAGCTGAGGCTTCATCTTGGTGTGGCCGAGGAGCGTGCGAGAGTGGCAGAGGACTGCTACCAGAGAGGCCGAGAGCGGGCACAGCGGGAGGGGCGTCCTAGCACCTATTCCAGCACGAGTTACTTGGTGGGTTCCTCTACTCAGCAGAGGAACGAGGTGAGCGAGCGAGCATGAGCCGAGAGGTCGGTCGGTACCTAGGGGTCGATGAGGCCCCCACGAGTCCCTCCCAGGGACAGAGGCGAGGCAGAGAGTAGCGAGAGGAGACAGGAGGGTGGTGACGAGAGTTAGAGAGATTACCTTTGTACCCCACCTCCTGCACTTTTGTACACATATATATATATATGATTATGAAATGAAAAGCATATTTGTTACCTAAGTTTGTCCTTTTATGCACTTGTGTACTTGTCTTTTTTTTTTGCTTTTTGCTGCCCCTGTGGACCACACTTAGGCAAACAGATTAGTTAATCTGTCCGGCTTGTCCCCTTGCTCAATAAGCAAGGGGGTGTCTGTTCAACCTTGATGAAGGGTTAAGGGGCCAAGCCTTTAATCGACTAAGGCAATGGACAAATATAAGAAAATGTAACATGCAAGCAGGCAGATGCAAATTGAAAATAAAAGATGAACAAGCACCATGTAATCAAGCAAATGATTTTTTTTGTTTTCTTTATTATTTTTGGATTTTTTTGTGAAGCACTAATTTTTTTTTGGATTTTGGGAGGCATGGTATGATATACAAACCAAGAGTAATTTTACTCGTTCACCATCTGAGATTCATTAGTCATTCTTAAACATCTTAACAAAGGGTGAACATGCTTTAATTAGTGCTTTCACTCAGCATCTCGCATGGCACATCCTCCTAAGTTCATCTTATACCGTCCCTCAAGCTCATAGCGCACCACAGAGGGAGAAGGAAGACAATAATTAGGGAAGTACATAAGGGGGGTTTGAAAGGTTGGGAGACTTACCTCCCCTGCCCTATTGCCTGTTGGGGTTCGGTCTGTGGCTTACGGAAATTTTGTTGCCCTTACCTCTTATTTGGGAATGCATGCTTACGATTAGGGTTTTCTCTACGGAGACTTTGTCCTCTTGTCATGCTCTTTGGAATTTGAATGCACGCTTACGACCATGGTTTTCCCTGCGGAGACTTTGCCCTCTAGACATGCTCATTTTTCTATTGGAATTTGAACGCTTACGACCATCGTTGGATAGGCTGCTCGGTTGAGTCGGGTGGGGGACGACGGACTCTATCTCGCATGCCATGGTTGCAAGAAGACTCTTGACCCCGTCTTGGCTCAGTCTAGCAATATTATCCTTGAGTACTTTCTATTTTATCTTTCTTTACATCCGTTTTAATGATTTCTTTATTTTATCCCAGCATGCATCATGTCATTTTGAGCATTCATGCCTCGTGATCTGTTCAAGGATTTCTCCTCAGCAATGGTTGATTGCACTTAAGCTCTCTTGGATAAGAGATTCTTCATTCCACTCTAAATTTGAATGTTTTCTCTGATCTTGTCGCTCGGTCTGTTTGGCCAGCGTGATTCCTGTCTGAATTTTATCTCAGTCTTATCTCTCCTTTTCCAACTCTTATGCTGTGTTCCTTCCGACCCACTCATTGTCCATGATTGTGTCCCCGATGAGGTTGGTCATGTTTCCTTTCCTCCCTTAGTCAGTTCTCCAGACATGTCTCATCTTTGTCATCCATTTCAAGTGGTTAGTTCGGCATTTTCGGGAATATTCCTGTCGCTTGTTGGTTGTGACGGGTGTCTTTTTGCCTTGATGTCTGCTTTTCAATTCTCTCTGCTTCAACTCTGCTTCATCTCCATTTCACGTCGCTATCACTTTCGTTCCATCTCCTTTCTATTTTACTTCTGTGTCACTTTCGCTCGTTCCCTTGCAAAGCGGACATCAAGGAGGGGCATCTGTTGACACCCGTGTTTAGCCCACAATTTACGTCATTTCTCTTATTCATCATTTTTGATGTCCCGAATTACCCATTATTTTGGAGTCTTCCTAGGATGGATTTCGAGCTAATTTTCATTGTCCCATCCCTTTGAGCCCTAGAGATCATGATTTTCTAGAGCCCTTGAGCTTATTTTATCAACTTCTGGCTTCTAAGTCGACTTTCGGCCCATTTAGGCCGGCTTCCCTCAAGTAATCGGCTCTCTCCCGCTGCGCAGTCCTAAAAGTGGTCCTTTTTCATCTCCTTCTGTCCCTCTATTCAAAAGGTTGTCTTCACCAAAGTTGTTCCCCTTTCAACGATCTACAATTCTTTTTCTACGCCGTTGGCCAGTTCCGCCGCGTTTGTGAGCTATTCGCATTTTTCTGGCATGCTGTGCTGTTCAAAATTCTTTTTCTCTCTTCTAGCACCATTTTCTCCCTCTTATGGTCCTTTTCTCATCTTGCTTTTTTCATAAACGGTGTTCCTCTCTCAGTTATCTACAATTTATTCTTCTACCACTTTTGCTAGTTCTGCCCCGTTTGAGAGATACACTTTAATTTCCAAAGTCGCGCCGGTCTGCCTAGAATTTTCCTTCATCGGTGTGAAGGTCTAGTGTAGGTGCGTCACAGCACATGTAGCGGTCTATCGTAAGACCGTCAGAGCACATGTGACGGTCTAATATAGGTGCGTCACACCCAAACTTGCCCGAAATCACCCCGTTTGACCCCTAGAGTGTGGCAGGTCCTACCCTAAACTGTCAGAGTACATGTGGCGGTCCTACGATAGACCGTTACACATAGCAGAGAGTCCAATTTATGCTGGACTCTGCCCCGAAAACTGCACGGCTGGCCTATCTTGCAGAGCCCATAACTTCTTCAATTCTTATCCAAATTGATCCCCATTTTTTCCTACTTCTAGCCCTTTGTATTATCTTGAATTTGGTTCATAGAAATCAAATTTTCATTGGCTATATCTCTCGGAATCTGGGTCGCAAGATCGAGATTTAAGCATCCTGGTACAACTAAAACTCTCTTTTCTAGTGTGACGGGACTACCTTCCAAGAGCCATATCTTCTAGAATCCTCCTCCGAATTGATCCCCGTTTGTTCATATCTCTTGTCCTTAGTATTATCTCGAGTTTGATCCAGAGAACTCGATTTATCTTAGACTATATCTCCGAAAATTGTGATAAGAAGATGGGCTTTCTTGTAAAACTCTATAAAAACTACCCAGTTCACAGTCGCGACGGGGGGGCTCTTTCTTGGTTCGGGGCGAAGTCATGCTGCAATTCCAACTCACAACCTCGACCTTGACTTGAAGAGGGAAGTATTAGCTTTCCATTGCATCCTTTTGGGCTTGATTTCATGATCTATATTCTTAGTTCTCTTCCTCTTAAAATCACAAATCATCACAGTTTCCTGCACTTTTCTGCTACATGCACTTTTGCACGTTTTGCATCATCGTTTTCTCTCTATTCTCTCAATCAAATCTTGTGATTTCAAATCTCATGCATGCACAACACACCCACCTATTATTTCCACCCTTCCACAGGGGTTAAAAACCTCCCCCCGGTGAGTTTGCCCTCAATTTTTACCTCTATTTTATCACTGCGGGATTGATGCTACACTTCATGTTCTAATGGGTTTTTTATCCTTATTTTGGCTTTGTTTTGTAGGAGAGCATGAATACAACGTGAGGCCCTCTTCCTCTAGCCGACTGGAGGGAGAGGAGGTTTGAATTCACAAAGTTCCCCGCACCTCGTTTGTCAAGCGCGATCAAGTTTTCTTTCCAAGGTACACGGCGTCGTTCTTTACACTTCTTCATCATTTGGCGTTGTTAATCCTTGGTGGCGATCACGGTTAGTATTTCTCATCCTTTCATCCCCCTTGTCTTTGATTCACATGTTTATGCATGTATGTATTTAAAGGGGGTGGGATAGGAATCTAACTAAAACAAATCTACAGCTTTTTGGCGATCACGGTGGGACACCAATGCCCATCACGTTTGTTTTAATGCTCTTTTGTAAGTTGGGTGTGTGCATGTGCATGTTTAGGTGATATTTTATCCATTCTTCCATTGTTTGGGGCATTTTAAGGGCTCAGGCAGTGTGACGGTCCTATAGTAGACCGCCACATGAATGTAACGGTCCTTTGGTAGACCGTTACAGATTCTGGCAGTCCTGCGCGCATGCTCACAGGGCCGTGTTCGTCGGGGCATAACTTTTGATCCCGATGTCTGATTGCACTGATTTTTCTTCCGTTGGATAGCCCTTTGTATTGTATTTCCATCAATATATCATTTGAATCATTTGGTTAACATTTACATATTCTAATATTATCTAACTTTTTGAGTTTTCTGCATAAGTTCTGCAGGCAGGCTCAGGGACAGGTTCACATGTACATCTCTACTCAGTGATTTGACTGCCTTCCTGGTGTATGATTGTACTCATTTTTGTTCTATTAGATAGTCCTTTATATTGTCTTTCCATCCATATATCATTTACATCATTTGGTTAACATTTGCATATTCTAATATTGTCCAACTTTTTGAGTTTTCTGCATAAGTTCTGCAGGCAGGCTCAGGGACAGGTTCATAGGTACATCTTTACTCAGTGATTTGACGACCTTCCCAGTGTCTGATTGCACTCATTTTTGTTCTATTGGATAGTCCTTTGTATTGTCTTTCCATCCATAGCTTATTTGCATCATTTGGGTCTCATTTTCTTAGTTAAAAATTATCATCATTTTAGAATTTTATCCATAAAATCTGCATGTGGTCTATACACAGGTTCACGGGGGTAACTTTGCTCAGTGATTTGATTGACCTCCCGAGGTCAGATTGATCTGTTCTTGGGCCCGTTGTGCAGACCTTTGTATTATCTTTCCATCCATATATTATTTGTCTTAGTTGGATCAAGTTTGCATAGTTTAATCTAGTCTTGATTTTCTAGTTTTAAGCTATAATTTGCATGTACTCCGGTGCACATAGGGCCATACATTGCATATCATAGTTACATTTCCTACCTTGGTAAGTGATCCTCTCGCCTCCATATTCCTTGGAGTCGACTAGGTGATCTTATCCGGGACCTCCATAAGTCCCCGCGAGCCGTGGATTCCCACACGGACACCGGGCCGGTTATACCTTTCCACCCTTTAAGCTTGCATTTGCATAAGTGTGAGGGAGTTAACCTTAGTCAACCCAAAGTTTAGACCTTATTCCCATAGGATTCCTATCTTGAGGGAATTATTATTAATTCAAATCATTAAAAGGTCTATTAAAATCCCTAAAATATTTCCCATCATATCAACTTATTTGACTTGGGTGAAAACTCTCACATTGCATTGTTTGTGTTGTTTGGGCTTGTCCAAGTCCATTAGTGGTGTTTTGTGTTGCATCCACATGTTTTTTTGTTGTTAGGCCCACTTTAGGCTAGCCCATTTTGTGTGTTCATTTGTCTAGTCCATTGTCCCGTGGTCCATTGTCCATTGGTCTTTGCATTAGTGGGTCAGCCGCCCCTTGTTCTCAACCCCATTAAGCCCTTGCTTCCCCATTTGTATTGTCCTTGATCTCCTTGTATTAAGTCTCCATTTGCCCTCATGGAGTATCATTCTAACCCCTTGTATCATTCTTTTTTCCAATCTTCTTCCCATTATCACGTGGAATCCTCTTCCCACGAGGGCCCAACTTCCCGTGGTCCCTCTGATACCTCCAAGGAATAGGCTAATATCATGGCCCATCTTTCAAGCCTTGTTCGCCAAATGGATACGGCGCAGGCCCAACGTCTTATTGCATCTCATCTTCATGGGCCTCCTTCTCTTAATGGGCCTTCTTCTCTCTTTAATGGGCCTCATCATCTTAATGGGCCCCATTCTCCTAATGGGCCTTATTTTTCTAATGGGACTCATTCTTCTTCTCCTTATGCTGCCAGCCCAATGGGTCCTTATGCTCATGCTTCTTCCAGGCCCACATATCCTTCCATTTCCGGAATGGGCCCTTCTTCTTCTCAGCCCGGATCCTCTTATCCGACCCATTATCATCATACTAGTCCGAATTCACATCCTCTTGCTCAAGCTGGCCCATATTCTTCTTGATCTCTCCCTACCCAAGAGATGATTGTTCAAACCCAACGCCAACTTGATGAGCTTCAACGTCAGATCGATCATAAATCCTCTTTAAGTGTTCCGTTCGCTTTCCAAGGTCTTCGGCTCCCACCTCCATCATAAATTCTCACATATCGTTGTTATAGTGGAGTCGGTGACCCGTATGTGCACTTGAAGGAGTTTGTTTATGAGTCGGCCCAATTTCGGCATGACCAACGCTTGATGGCCTATCTATTTGGTCTGTCATTGGAAGGCCCTGCTCGGGATTGGTTCTTCTCTCTTCCACAAGAGCAAGTTGTGAGTTTTCAAGCCGTTAAATAAAAGTTTATTCAATAGTATCAAGACCAGGTTGGGCCCAAGTACTCTATTGTGGATCTGGCCCATGAGATGATGAAGCCCGACGAGGGGTTCTGCACCTTTGCTAACCGCTGGCGTCGCTTGGCCGCGCAAGTCCCGGGACACATTCCGGAGGGAGAACAAATCAAGATGCTGATATCCAATGCCACGCCCGAGTATCGATTTATCTTAGCCCTCAATGACATTACCTCCTCGCAATAACTTTACAGCCGAGCCCGCTTCATTCGCCAACAAATCCAAGATTCCCTTGACCCCGAGTCTCCACCATCCACCTCCACATATCAACCTTCACTCTCCACGTGCCAACCCTACGCTCCCATGAGTCAGCCTTCCGCCACATATCCCTCCACAAGCAAACCCCCCACCTATACATAACATATCAACCTTCCATGAGTCAGCCTCCTGCGTCCTCATACCCATCTTCGTTTCCACCCCCGGTCAAGGTCACACCACATCCCGAGCAGGTGGATGCCGTCTGCATACCTCCCCACTCCGTTCCACATATGCCTTCACCAAATCCCTCCTCCGCTGGCCAAGCACTATTGCCTAGGCAACATTCACTTCCGTCTCCACAACCTTCTCCACCGCCTCATACCCCTCGGCATCCGCCTTGCCCGAAGCAGGCTTGTTGTCCTCCGTTGTCGGAGTGCTTTACCGACATTTTTAGGGCTTTGATGGCCGCTCACGCGTTGCCGCTCTCTTCGGTTGTGCCTTGCCAACCCGCGGTAGGGAATATGCTTCAATATTGTGATTTTCACCGCCAGCAGGGGCATTTGGTTGAGGATTGTCCCGAGTTCCGAGAGTATGTTTATGACCTGGAAGATAATAAAAGGATTGATTGGGCCGCCATGCGTAAAGTTGTTTTAGATCTCCGCAGCAAGCAGCAGCAACAAGAAGCACCGCCCAAGCAGCCGTCTCCATCTCTACAAGACCGGGGGCACCCCAGTGATTCTTCGTCTAGCGTTAAACCCGCTCCATCACCTACTACATCGCCTACTCTATTACCTTTGCTATCTCCTATCCAATCTCCGCAACCTCCACAAACCCAAGCCTCTGCTCAGGCTAGTGCCACTTCCCCTTCTTCTACTTCTTCCACCACTACTTCCACCCCCAATGTCGTTCGGTGCGTTGTGTCGATACGTCGATGGTGGGTGCCACAACCCCCTTCTTCACCCTTGCCATGTCCACTACCTCCATCGACCACATCACCATCTCCACCATCCTCTCAATCGCCTACACCATCTCCACCACCCTCACCATTGCCTAAACCTCCATCACCCCCGCCATCACCTTTGACCGAGCCTGAGCAAATTTCACCTTTGCTGCCCTCGCCCGAGCAAGTCATACCTCCACCCTTACCTTTGCCTCCACCTAAACACACCATAGCCGTTGAAACCCCTGCGTCATCTGAACCTACTCCTATCCCCATTCTTCCACCTATTTCCACCCCACGGAGTGGGTGTGCATTACCCATGATGCCCCTTGGTTCTAATCCCCAGGGAGATAATAAGCCAAGTCATGATGATTCGGTGCCGGCTGTGCATTTCAAGATCCAAGACTTCATTTGTCGGATGCCGATCCGCATCCTGGTCCCTGGTTATTTTGGGGACGTTGAGCCTACACTCCTAGTGAAGACGGTTAACAAGAAGAGTTCCCTTGAGTTGATGCCAGTTTCTTCCCGAGCAAGGCCGGTGGCAATCTCTTTGCTCACCGGAGAGTTCACCGTTGATGCTATTATTTCTCTTCGCTCTATTGCCATTCAGATGACATGCCAAGAAGGGTTCTCTACCCGTGTTGTGCTAACACATACGGCCGCCAAGCAGATTATGGATTCTATGTTCAAGGGGCAATTGGCCGTATCTTCTACACTTTTCGGGGATATTCTGCACTTGTTATTCAATCTTCCTCGGTTTATTAGCAAGTCGGACATGTCAACACCGTGTATTACTCTCCCTCAGCTTCACCCGTCTCTTCTAGCAAGGGAGTTACGCTTCAAGTCTGATTACCGAGTGGAGCTACCAAATCTCATGCTACTTGTGCCAAGTAACAAGACTCCATGGTTTTATGATATTCAGCATTATGAGGAGTTAGTTGTTCAAGAATGTCCGTCTACTGTTGTTAGCGCCAGGTGTCTAGGGACAACTACCCCGATGAAGCTGCATATTCATAGCCGGGTCAGGTCCTCTGCCAGATGGGCCCGTTATTTAAGGAGACACTGCAGAATAATAGGCCTGAAGGTCCAACCCCGCGCCAAGCAGGTCCATTTCAAGCCAATTTCAGCTAAGAAGAGACAGCGACGCAGGTTCAAGAGCCGTCAGTTGTGCATTCAGGGTTCCACCTCTTCCTCCCTTTCTTTTCATTCATCCTTCCTTCTACTTAGTTCCCACCCTTGGGTGGTGTATCTTCCTCCATCTGATCCTATCTCCATCATTTTCTCCTCCTTCCGTAGGTCCGTGCGTTCCCATTCCTCTCCCTTTTCTCCGGATCCTCCAGATTTTCCCTCCTCTCACAATTCTAGGCCTCGGCCTATGTCTTTTCATCTCGATCTCGAGACATCTCCCAGTTCTTCTCCTCCAGTATCTCTGGGTTCCGTCTCTAATTCTCTTTCCCCGACCCTATCGGGTGTCTCTCATTCTTCTTCTTCGACCTTGTCGGATGATTCTCGTCCCTCTTCTCCGACCACGTCGGATGATTCTTCTTCTCATCTTTCTACTCATTCTTCCTCACCCTTTCAGGGTCATTGCCCTTTTTCATGCTATTTTCGAGGCTTTAGTCCGTCTTGATCTCAGCTAATCTGGTTTATTCTGTATCAGGTTCCTTGTTATTAGGGCCTTAGTGCCTTAACGAGGGAGTTCTAGCCCTCATCTCTCTTCCTTTTTATCCCTTCTTCATCCAGTATGATGTCTGCCACTCCTCTGTGTCGAGGAATCCAATCCTTTGCTCTCCTTTCATCCTTTATCCTGACAAGCAAGGAATACAAAGCTACTCGCGCTCCTTAAAGCTCGATGATCGAGATCGCTTCAGGATGTCGGTTTCCACGCCATGGATTTGCAAAGGTATCTTTATTTTGAGCAAAGAAACATGCTTTCATTTCCATTATTTCTATTATTTATGCACATGGTTATAATGCTATTCATCAACATTGTTAAGTGGCTTTTAGAAATTTGCTTAGTTCATTTAAAATGACTTCGCTTCTGCAGCATCCTTAGGCCAGTGATAGCTCCGCGCTAGGAGTCTAGTTCTTTCCCCGATCGTTGAGGGTGACCTTTGAGCATGGGTTTTTCACACACTTCACGGCGAGCCATAGCCGATTCCTTTGAGCAACACCGTTGCTGCTTTGGCCATACTTTGGGTATGCACAAAGGTCTTTTTCTCTTCTCTGCTCGGCCAAGTGCAGGGGCAAACGATTGATGGATAAGATGACTAACCTAGGCGCTCCCTAATACGAGAGAGGTCTCAAATAGGGGTAGTCTTGACCCTCAAAAATGAGCGTTCATGTAATATCTAGCCAAACAAGGGCTATCAAAAATAAATGGACGAATAAATATGCAAAATTATGAATCAAAGACATGGCAAGAGTGGCAGTAAAGTTCCCCGTGGGACGTCATGAGCCCGGTCGCATGCGTGCCTGATAAATATGGGTCTAAAAATCAAAGATAGAAAGCATCGGCGCAACAGACCTATCTCTTTGAGGGGTGGTGCCTTGGAAGGAAGTCGAATCTTGATGTCTCCCATCCTGCATAAAGCTTGTCTCTAATTTTTCTTCTATTTCTCCCTCTTAGGCTGGGTTGTATCCTGGGTATGGCCTTAGTAGGGGCACCGTTCTTTAGAGACAGTTGGTTGTGGTAAGCCACCCTCACATGCACGCCCTGCTCAAGGGAAGTCTTTAATGAGAGGGGAGAGACGGCGATCTCTGGCCAGTAGTTCGAGCCTATCTTTGGGTGCTGCGGATTGCTATTTCAAAAATTCAAAAAAATGAGATATTGTCAAAAATCCAAAAAAATGAGATATTGTCAAAAATCTAAAAAAATGAGATATTGTCAAAAATAAAAAAAATAAATCAAAAAAATGAAATATTGTTCAAATTTTTAATCATTTTCAAAATCTAAAAAATCAAGAAATTTGAAAAATCTAAAAATATTTATCTTTTACATTGTATTTTGAGAACAGATACGTAATATGTTTGCTAAGTGTACAGGTTGCAGGTACTCAAGCTTTCCTTGCTCCATATTTTGTTCTATCTATCTCCTGTTCATCTTCTGATCTGTTCCCTTCTTCAACCATATCTCTCGATCTATTCTGAAGCTTGTGTCCTTCTCAGCTTTTATTTGCAATGATCATATCTATGTGAGAGGGCTTTACCTCATGATTATGAAACTGGCGGTTCTGCTTCATTCTGATCTTGGGTTTTGATTGAAGGGCGTATTTGTTTATGTCCTTTGTCCCGCCGTGTCCTTGTCTCGCCGTGTCTATGTCCCATCGTGTTGTCCCACACATGTTATTTTATTCTTCACCACGTGTTGTTAGTTGTCTTGCATATGCTGTTAGTCGTCCTTCTATATCTCGTGTGTTATCCCAACCGTGTGGTCATCCCTCATGTTCTTATCCCAACCGTGTGTTGTCTCACTGCATTATTGTCTTGTCCCCCACGTTCATCTTGCGTACGTGTGGTTTGTTCATACCATTGCATATGTGCTTGTTCGTCTTGTTGTGTTGTTTTCCATTCGTTTGATCGTTATGTTTTGTTGTGTTATCGGTCGTTCAGTTAATCGTTGTGATATGATGTCTTTCATTCATGCTTGTTTATCATGGTCATTCATATTGTTGTTGTCTTATTTAAAAATTCATAAAAATTAGAAAATACAGGAAAATCCAAAAAAAAATGTTGTTTCGCTTGGCAGGTAAGTCAGGTATGGCTCTCTATCCCTTCTCATTGTTGCATTACTATATGGTATCTACGTTATTATAGCCTCTCAAGGACCGGCTGGTTGGCTGTGTGTTCTAGGATTTGATGTTTTCCTTTAACAAAAACGATGATGATCTAGGAGCATACGGTTAATCGTTGGATAGGCTACTCGGTTGAGTCGGATGGGGGACGACGGACTCTGTCTCGCATGCCATGGTTGCAAGAAGACTCTTGACCTCATCCTGGCTCAGTCTAGCAATATTATCCTTGAGTACTTTCTATTTTATCTTTCTTTACATTCATTTTAATGATTTCTTTATTTTAGCCCAGCATGCATCATGTCATTTTGAGCATTCATGCCTCGTGATCCGTTCAAGGATTTCTCCTCAGCAATGGTTGATTGCACTTAAGCTCTCTTGGATAAGAGATTCTTCATTCCACTCTGAATTTGAACGTTTTCTCTGATCTTACTGCTCGGTCTGTTTGGCCAGCGTGATTCCTGTCTGGATTTTATCTCAGTCTTATCTCTCCTTTTCCAACTCTTATGCTGTGTTCCTTCCGACCCACTCATTGTCCGTGGATTGTGTCCCCGATGAGGTTGGTCGTGTTTCCTTTTCTCCCTTAGTTAGTTCTCCAGACATGTCTCATCTTTGTCATCTATTTTAGGTGGTTAGTTCAGCATTTTCGAGAACATTCCTATCGCTTGTTGGTTGTGACGGGTGTCTTTTTGCCTTGATGCCCGCTTTTCAGTTCTCTCCGCTTCATCTCTGCTTCATCTCCATTTATGTCGCTATCGCTTTCGCTCCATCTCCTTTCCATTTTGCCTCCACGTCGCTTTCGCTCGTTCCCTTGCAAAGCGGACATCAAGGAGGGGCATCTGTTGACACCCGTTTTTAGCCCACAAGTTGCGTCATTTCTCTTATTCATCATTTTTGATGTCCCGAATTACCCATTATTTTGGAGCCTTCCTTGGATGGATTTCGAGCCAATTTTTATCGTTCCATTCCCTTTGAGCCATAGAGATCATGATTTTCTAGAGCCCTAGAGCTTATTTTATCAACTTATGGCTTCAAAGTCGACTTTCGGCCTATTTAGAACGGCTTCCCTCAAGTAATCGACTCTCTCCCGCTGTGAAGTCCTAAAAGTGGTCCTTTTTCATCTCCTTCTGTCCCTTTATTCAAAAAGTTATCTTCACCAAAGTTGTTCCTCTTTCAACGATCTACAGTTTCTTATTCTACGCCGTTGGCCAGTTATGCCCCGTTTGTGAGGTATTCAAATTTTTCTGGCGTGTTATGCTGTTCATAATTCTTTCTCTCTCTTATAGCACCATTTTCTCCATCTTATGATCCTTTTCTCATCTTTCTTTCTTCATGAAAGTTGTTCCTCTCTCAGTTATCTACAATTTCATCTTCTACCACTTTTGCTAGTTCTACCCCGTTTGAGAGATACACTTCAATTTCCAAAGTCATGCGCGGTCTGCCTAGAATTTTCCTTCATCGGTGTGAAGGTCTAGTGTAGGTGCGTCACAGCACATGTAGCGGTCTATCATAAGACCGTCAGAGCACATGCGACGATCTAGTATAGATGTGTCACACCCAAACTTGCTCGAAATCACCCCGTTTGACCCCTAGAGCGTGGCGGTCCTACGATAGACCGTTACACACAGCAGAGAGTTCAATTTATGCTGGACTCTGCCCCGAAAACTACGCGGCGGGCCTATCTTGCAGAGCCCATAACTTCTTCAATTCTTATCCAAATTGATCCTCATTTTTTCCTACTTCTAGCCCTATGTATTATCGTGAATTTGGTTCATAGAAATCAAATTTTCATTGGCTATATCTCTCGGGATCTGGGTCGCAAGATCAGGATTTAAGTATCCTGGTACAACTAAAACTCTGTTTTCTAGTACGACGGGGCTACCTTCCAAGAGCCATATCTTCTAGAATCCTCCTCCGAATTGATCCCCGTTTATTCCTATCTCTTTTCCTTAGTATTATCTCGAGTTTGATCCAGAGAACTCGATTTATCTTGGACTATATCTTCAAAAATCGTGATAAGAAGATGGGGCTTTCTTGTAAAACTCTATAAAAACTACCCAGTTCACAGTCGTGACGGGGGGGCTCTTTCTTGGTTCGGGGCGAAGCCATGCTGCAATTCCAACTCATAACTTTGACCTTGACTTGAAGAGGGAAGTATTAGCTTTCCATTGCATCCTTCTAGGCTTGATTTCATGATCTATATTCTTAGTTCTCTTCCTCTTAAAATCATAAATCATCACAGTTTCCTGCACTTTTCTGCTACATGCACTTTTGCACGTTTTGCATCATCATTTTCTCTCTATTCTCTCAATCAAATCTCGTGATTTTAAATCTCATGCATGCACAACACACCTACCTATTATTTCCACCCTTCCACAGGGGTTAAAAACCTCCTCCCGGTGAGTTTGCCCTTAATTTTTACCCTTATTTTATCACTGCGGGATTGATGCTACACTTCATGTTCTAATGGGTTTTTTGTCCTTGTTTTGACTTTATTTTGTAGGAGAGCATGAATACAACATGAGGCCCTCTTCCTCTTGCCGGCTGGAGGGAGAGGTGGTTTGAATCCACAAAGTTCCCCGCACCTCGTTTGTCAAGCGCGATCAAATTTTATTTCCAAGGTACACGGTGCCGTTCTTTACACTTCTTCATCCTTTGGCGTTGTTAATCCTTGGTGGCGATCACGGTTAGTATTTCTCATCCTTTCATCCCCCTTGTCTTTGATTCACATGTTTATGCATGTATGTATTTAAAGGGGGCGGGATAGGAATCTAATTAAAACAAATCTGCAATAGGGGACTACCACCTCCATTCCAAAAGTGAGGGCGTAAGAAGTTTGCCCTGTAGGAGTGCGAATAGAGGTACGATAGGCCCATAGAGCTTCGACAAGCTTCTCTGGCCAATCCGTAAATTTGTTAGCCTCACATGTTTTCTTGATGATCTTATTAGAGTTTTATTTGTTGCCTATGCTTGCCCATTACCCTGTGGATAATAAGGAGATGAATGATGCAATGCAATGTTATACCTGTTGTAGAGGTCTTGAAGTTCTTGAGAGATGAACTATGGCCCGTTGTCGATGATGATGGAGCTTGGAATTCTGAATCTTGCAATGATGTTCTTCATAATAAACTTGCATACAGTTGACGCTTTTATCTCCATGTAAGCTTCTGCTTCCACCCATTTGGTGAAGTACTCTGTGGCCGTGAGTATAAATGATTTTAGTTTAGTGAGGAGGTTCGCATCACCAAGAGGTCCAATGATATCGAAAGCCCACATGGAGAAAGGCCATGGGGAGGACATATGATGAAGTGAAGAAGCAGGAGAATGAATCTTATCGGCGTGCAGCTGGCACTTAACACACCTTCGAACATAGATGAACAATCTTCTTCTAGAGTGGGCCAGTAGAAACCTAGCCTAAGGATTTTCTTAGCTAACACATGGCTATTGACATGACCCCCAGAAATTTTTGAATGTGCCTCTTCCACAACCTTCCAAGCTTCATCGTCATCAAGACATCTCAGAAGAACACCGGTGAGACCTCTTCGATAGAGCACACCTCCAACCAGAGTGTATCTTTGGGCGACTCTCCTGATTGCTTTCTTTTCTTCCGCCATGGCTTCTTCTGGATAAGACTGATCTTGACAATATTTGGCAATCTTGTAATACCACAGTTTTTCATCGTCGTCCAATTCTTCTTCTAGATCCATTAGCATGATCTCCTTATTTTCAATGATTTCTCCTTCCTTAACCTTCTTAAGCAACTTCTCCTTAACCCTAAGGAAAGCGGGATCCGTAATGGCGGGAGTATGACGCCTATGAATGATGACAGAATAGAAATTCCTCTTGAGAGGGAAGGCCAAGGAGGAAGCTAGTGAAGCGAGAGCATCAACTAGAATGTTTTGGCTACGAGGAATATGGACAAAGATCAGCTTAGATAAGAGCTTGGCATAAGTTGATGTGAGTTCCTGGTAAGGTTTAAGCTTAGGATCGAGAGTGCGGCACTTGGTGAGCACTTGGCGCAGAATAAGCTGACTATCACCTACAATCCATAATTGGGTTACACCATATAGATGGGCGGCCTCCAGTCCGGCCAGAAGAGCCTCATATTCAGCTATATTATTTGTAACAGGAAATGCCAACTGAAAGGCTTGTGGAATGGTGACTCCCTCAGGTGATAGAAGAACAATGCCATACCCTTACCTTGTGAGTTCAGAGCTCCATCAAAATGTAATGTCCACATCAAATCGAGTTGATTGACGAACATTAGTTCCTCATCTGGAAACTCCGATTGAACGAGATCAAATCTAGGAAGAGGGTGATGAGCAAGATGTTCTGCTATGGCATAGCCTTTAATCGCTTTTTACTGAATGTAGATGATGTTGAACTGACAGAGGAAGCTTTACCATCGTGCTAATCGATCAGTAAGGATAGATTTCTCAAGGAGAAACTTGATCAGATTCATGCGAGTAATGAGATGAACCTCGTGAGCTAAGAAATAATGTTTCAATTTCTGAACTACCCAGACCAGAGCAGCATAAGTTTTCTCCATTATTGTATACTTCTGCTCACAGGGGTTGAGGAGCTTAGACAAGTAGTAGGCCCTTTCCTTACCTTCTTCATCGACTTGCGCAAGGACAGCACCTACTGAGTCATTCAAGATAGAGATGTAAAGAACAAGTGGTTTGCCCAGAACTGGTGGCCTCAAGACAGGAGGATTAGTTAGATAGTCCTTCAATCCGTCAAAGGCTACCTGACACTTGTCATCCCAATTAAATTTAACTCCTGGCTTAGTGAGCTCGTAAAACAGCCTACACCTTTGTGAATGATGGGAGATAAATCGGCAAATAAATTGCAACCTCCCGATCAGTCCCTGAACTTCTTTCAAATTCTTGGGAGGAGGCATATCTCTTATGGCATGTGCCTTATTGGGATCAATCTCAACACCCCTCTTGCTAATGATGAACCCAAGCAACTTACCAGATGACACACCAAATACGCACTTCTTAGGGTTCATTTTCAATTGATATGCTCGCGATCTCTGCAAGACCTTTTTTTTTATGAAACCCAGTCATCTAATGGAGTATACGGGAGAGTGCACCCCCATTCCAGAGGAAGGGAATGTTCTCACTCCACCAAAACAACCATTAGATGCTATTTTATTGCTTATTCAAAAAGAATTACATCATCAGAGAGAGGCAAACCTCTTATTTACAACTATGTAAGAAAACTAGAAACAAGGCCTATACATGTTTCACCCTAAAATTAGGTAAGCCTCTAGCATCAGCAATAGCATAACCCCTTGCAAACAATGGCAGCTCACGGATGTGATGATACTCTTTATTATCCCCCACATAAACTGCATGATTAGCTAAAACGTCAGCGAGCTGGTTAGCTTCTCTATATACATGAATGACTGGATATTGGAGTGTATGGTACAGCTGCAGCAGTTGTTGCCACCAAGGGAGCAGGGTCCAAGGTGGGTCTTTTTTGGATATCAGCAGGACTGTCAAAGCAAGAGAATCAGTTTGAATCTCAGCTAGAGAGATGTTGTGGAGATGAGCCAAGCGAAGACCATCTAGCAAAGCTCTACATTCAACAACCATGTTTGTGCCAAGGCCATAATAGTATGAAAACCCCAGGATAAGCTGGCCATGTTGATCTCTGATGCAACCTCCTCCCCCGGATTGACCAGGATTCCCTTTACAAGCACCATCAACATTTAGAATGTACCCTTCTGCAGGAGCAATCCATCAGACCATGACACAAATAGTATGGGCACAGGCAATAGTTATTCCAAAACTTTTCAAAAGTCTTAAAAATTCCCAGCTGGTACAATGCTTAAATTTCATCCTTCCAACCGAGCAATTAATCTCAGCAGAAATGATATCAGCTATTCTCATTGGGCTTGTATGATTTCCTTCATACCTAGCACAGCATCTGCATTTCCAAATTTCCCAGATGATCATTAACATAAGCATCAGCCGAATGAAATCCTTGGGTTTACTTAACATTGTCCTGTTTACAGTGCATTCCAGTCTGTTGGTAATACTTTCAACATTCATACATGTGTTGCTAAATATAGGGGCAAATCTTCTCCAGAGATAGCTGGCAATTTCACTCTTTACGAATAAGTGATCTTCATCCTCTGTATTATAGGAATTATGACAGCAGTCACATTTGGAAACCAGGTTGATACCACTCTTTTGAATACGGCTATCAACTGGGACAGCATGATTTAATAATTTCCAACAGAATAAAGAAGCCATTGGGGGAAACTTGTTATGCCATAGCTTCTTGAGATTCATATTAGGCTTGGCAGACTGTCCTTTTATAAAATTATAAGTAAAATTCAGACTGAATGTGTTTTTTTTTAATGAGACCAGATGTGAATATCATCTCCAGCAAAGGTTGTAAATCTCTGAACTTGTCCCCTCAGCTGCTGGTCTTCTAAACTTTCCCATACATGGTGCTGATAATCTGCCAGAGCATCTCTAACAGAACAGTCAATAAGCTCCGATTGATTCGGGATGAACAAAATATCAGCTAAGGATCTTTCCTTATACCAGCTATCCTTGAGAAAGTTAGTTTTAGCCCCATCTTGAAGGTGGTTTAGGAATCAGAGGCCTTCTTGACATACAACTATGTTTTTATGTTAAACTCATTTGGAATTCTATATACAGCAAATTCCCTTGGGCCCGCTTCATAAGGAGCAAATATTTACATAATCAACATATTCTTAACTGCAAAATCCCTTTCCCTGCAGGGATTAAAAAGCATGACTTTGAGAAGGCTCGATCTATTTTCTTGACTGGCACAAGAATGATGGTCAATCCTCGTCCTTGATTTCACTACCAGATCATCAACATATACCTCAATATAAATGTGGATCATATCATGAAAAATAGTCATCATGGCCCTTTGGTAGGTGGCTCCGGCGTTCTTGAGTCCGAACGGCATGACCACATAGCAATAAGTCCCCCATAGGATAGTGAAAGAAGTTTTCTCTTGATCTTCTTTAGCCAGGTAGATCTGGTTGTATCCGGAGAAGCCATCCATGAAAGAGAGGGTCTTAAACCCTGTCGTATTATCAATTAAAACATCTATGTGAGGGAAGGGGAAATGATGTGGACATCACCTTCCATGCCCACATTCATAGCTCGTCTCCTCGCCCCGGTTGCATCCGGCATGGTTTAGTCATTTAATTTTGAGTCCTATGTAATTTTACTTGAGTCATTTGATGTAATTTGCATTTTATTTGAGTCATGTCCCTAGGTCTTGCATTTATTTTCCTATGTTTGAGTGTCATTAGAATGTGTAATGTGCTAATTGGGCCCATTTCTTCGGGCTTGGCCCAATGAGCTCCCCTACCCCTTCGGTTATTTGTCAATGAGTCTTTTGTCAGGGTCTTATTGTAAAATGTCGGTTTCCTATATATAGGGTCCCATTTCCTTCATTTGGAGGTAATGAATCAATCAATGAAAAAAATGCCATTTGAGAGTCCAAAGCTTAGTTTAGTGGAGTGATTCCAATATTCTTTGGGTGAGAAACCCTAGGGGAGAGATTCCCCACCCTTCCCTCTCTTAATCCCTCTTTTTTTACTCCACTTTCTCTCTCCTCAACACCCAATTTCGAATTTTCTTCTCTCTCCTCCCTTCCCAACCACCTCAACCCCCACCTACCATCATTAAAGCCCTCCACTTCCCCATGGCCTCCATTACTCCACCCCCCTAGTCCCAAGAAGATCCCTCACCATTCCAACACCATCTTCCACATTCCAACACCACTTTCCCCATTCCAACACAATCAACCCCTTCCCCACATAACCCCACAACTTCCAAGGCCATTTCAAATTTGAAATCCACCCTTCCCTCCACTCACTTGTGCCCCCCCCCCTCACTTTCTCCTCTCACCCACCTTCCCAAATTCGTAGCTCCTCCTCCCACCACCTGTTAGACCCCCTTCCAGACCCCATTCTTCCCTTCCCCCACCTTAGAACACCCCCTCCTAGACCCCCTCACAGCCCGGGCTTTCCCCACACTCATCCACCCCCATTTCCCCTCCCATATACCCCATTCCCCCCCATCATCATCAACCTACAGCTCTCAACTGAAGATCTACAGCAGACCAGCAACCTGCAGCAGCCACCACGACCTCCTCCGGACGAGTTTGAAGACCTAAGATCCATCGTCGGAAGCGTCTGCCAGTCGCCTTCGCAACCGAAGTGGTTTCGTCTTCTTCCGATCTCCGAGTCATCCAGGAGGTCCATTCTCCCACAGCTGCACGGTTCTGCCTCGGCTAAGGACCTGAGCCAGATTAGAAGCTCTGCCACGACGAACCCCGAAGGAATCAGTCCTCAAGCTCTTCTTCAAAGTTCTTCATCGGCCTGTCTACTTTCAGAATCAAGAAGCGGAAGCCCATTCAGCATCCGGGAACAGAAGTTATCAATTTTCTTCCATGGTCGCGCGGCTCTGCCTTCCCCAGTCTGCATCGACACCTCCTCACTCTTCTGGCTCCACAGATCGTCTCCGTTCTCTTATGGCGTCCCCGTTTCTTTTTCTGCAAAGAGGACTCACCCACGGTTCTAACAGCGCTGACGGCATCAAATTTGGAGTTCAGGAGCGGCCAGGACAGCCTCTGCATCCTACTGTTGGTGACCTGCCCCTGCTAGTCGAGAAATAGAGGCCCTGTTCAAGCTCCTGCCCCGACCTGCAGCAACTCCAGAAGAATTTACAAAAATTCTGACGCATTCCCCTTCCTGTTACGAAGATTTCTCCGCTAGTCTCGCCATCAGAGAAATTCCTGAGCAAGATCTACAACAGCAACACCGACCCTCTGTCCTGGTTCACAGACAGCAGGCAGATTCGACGTCCACCCTTGTTCCTCGTTCTTTGCTTTGGTTTCCCCACCCCGCTTGGCCGGCTGAAGGCCCCTCCCTGCGTGGAGGTAGTATTGATGTAATATCATTAACCCCCACCCCAAGTTCCCCCTCCTGCGAGAGGTGTAGTGGTGTAATTTATTTGGGCAGGTCAAGCGACACCGCCGCGGCGTGTGGGGATCCACTCGCCTCCCCGCTCGCCCTCGTCTCCGACCGGGACCGATTTCTTCAAACCGGTCGAGTAAGTACTCAAACCTTCACTCCACTTAGTGCTTGTCTTTCAATATTAGTTCTAATTCCGCTGGTTATGCGAGTGAGAGCCCGATCCTCAAGCCCCATTGCCTTGAGTGATCACCGTGGGAAGAGTGCAACCGGTGCCTTCGGCACTTCGTCGGCCCCGTTGAATTGGGCTTCCAAATCCATTGGGAATCAAATCTTGGCCTTGCTGGCCCTCTACCAGCAAGGGCCCAACCCCTCAACCTCACCTTGGCATTGCCAAGTTACCCCGGGCTTGGGTGAGCGACGAGAGAGCGGCGGCCCAAATTGGCCCATTTAGATTGCGATTGTGCTTGCTTGCATTAGGTCCGAGGTTGTGTCACATCAGGAAATCATCTTTAGGACACGCACGGTTAAGGTCCCGGAAGTCAATGTAAATCTTGACTCTTCCATCTTTCTTCATAACCGAGACAATGTTAGCCACCCAATTGGGATAGAGGATGACTCTAACAAACCTAGCCTTTTGGAGCTTGTCAGCCTCTTCTTTCATTTTCAATGCCATATGTGGGTGGAAACGTCTTAACCGCTATTTGACCGGGACGGACCCTGGCTTAAGTGTTAAACGATGTTCTATAAGCGCAGGGTCTAGACCCAGCATATCTCCATAACTCCATGCAAATGCGTCCTTATATTCTTGGAGAACTTGAATGAGTGCCTCTTCTTCAGATGGTGGCAAACTTTCACTTATGAGGATAGTCCTAGGGTTTTCCTCGGTTCCCAAGTTAATTTCTTTGGTAGGCTCTTCTACTGAGGCTGACGGTTCGTCGAATCTCCTCATGCCGCTAGCAAATGCGTCAGCCTCGTCCTCATTTTCATCGTATTCTTCATCCCCCTCTTCAACATGGTCCTGATCATTCATGACTTCATAAACACTGAACCCTTAGTCAAAAGAGCAGACCTCCTCACAATCTAAATCTGGTATAAGAATCGGATCCTCCAAAAACTGCGGAACGGCTAGACAAGCCTGACATCTCCTGGCTAGCTCTATCAAGAACCTACAGGGAATCTGCTTACCCTTGGCTTTCTTAGTGGCAACTACCCCAAGACTCTTATCACTAGAAGAACAAGAACAACTAGCCTGATCACTAAAACCTAAAGAAGAGGGTGAAGAAGAGGGTACAGAGGAAGAGGGTACAGAAGAGGACCCCTCATCGGAGGGGTAAAGGAGGTCTGCTAACGGACCTTGAATAAGCGGCCCTTGGGTCGGGGCGCACTCATGAACCAAATAGGAGGTCTCTTCAACAGAGATGGAGGATTGGAAAGTTTGAAATTTGGCTTTTTTTTTTCATTTTCAAGAATAGTGAAACAATGAGAGGGAGAGGTAGAAGACTGAGTTGAAATGGAGAGGTTAAAAAAAGACTGAACGAGAGGTTGCCCGAGCGGGGGCGTAATGGCAAGCTGGGAAAACTACTCAAGGAGCTGCAGGGGAATTGACGGAAATTGGAGAAAATCTGGAGAAAAGGAGATCAAGACCGCGGGTGGTCTAGAGATGTTGACAGTAAGGAGCTTGGAACACATAAAAGTGGTTAGTGATGGATGTAAGGCATCAACAAGAAAGTGGCCGGCCCACAGCCTGTCTATAGTGAAGCCCTCCTCAAAGGGAGCGGACCAGCCTCCCCGGTGTCGGTGTAATTGTTGAGCAGCTGCCTCTTATCGGTAATCACCGCCGACTTCTCTATCACATCATGTATAAGTGGCAGCTATTCCGGATCAGTTGGCATAAATAACTAGCTTAAATCAACATTGATATCATTCATATCAAACCATCGATACCAATTACACTCTGGATCGCCCATCTTCCTTCTTTTCATTGGCCTTAAAGATTCCAGAGCTTTGTATGTGACAAGTGGGGCTATGTAGCGAGCAAAATGGCGTGAATGCACATCTTGATGGTCCAAGACTGAGGTAATTATAGTAGTTTGCTCCCCCACTTGCTCGGTGGGCCCCTTCACAAAATTTGTGTATAGAGACCATGTGAGCGGCCGTCTGTCTGTCTTGAGAGTAGAGGTCATAGTAGCCCATGGCTCTTCTTCATTTTTCACAGATTTTCCTTTACATGGCCCTTTATACCCCAGACCACCTCGGGGAATGAGCTTGTGGTTCTTGACAGGCTTCACCCTACCTTGGAGGTTTGACCCCAAGCCTTTGCCAGACCTGTACCCCATTCTCATCATAATGTTCCAGCCTGGGCTGTTCATCATATGCTTCTTTTTCTTCCCCTTTTGAGGTAGGGGCGGTGGCGGTGTTGATGTAGAGACTGCAGCTTGTGGCTTTAATATGTCATTCCGCGGGTCGGCGAGGTCCAACATAGATAAGAGAGGCATATTAGCTGGCCAAATAGAGGGTACAGATGTGGCAGTGTATATCCACTCCCGACAAAATGGGCACACTTGTCACTTTCATGACGCCCCCCTTATGTGGGAACTTTATGCATTGATGATTCGTGGAAGGGACAGCGTCAAGTGCCTGAATGTATGGCCGCCCCAATATGCCATTAAATGTGGGGTCCATGTCTAGAATATGAAAATTGACTATAACGGACGAGGGACCCAGCCCTACCTTCAAGGTAACCATCCCTATGGGCGGCCTCTTTGTGTTATCATAGGCCATTACTGTGATAGGAGATGGCCGAATTTCACTCTACGAGATACCACACATCTTCAATGTGCTTGGTGGTAACACATTAATGGACGCGCCAGTGTCCACTAAGCATTTACTGACCGCCACTTTGTTAATATCAACGGTAATGCATAAAGCAAATTTCCTTGCTGGTTTCGGTGCTAGCTCATGTTCATAGAAAACAATGGCGGGCTGATCCCCTGCTGGAGTCAAGACTGAAGTAATCTGCTCAACTGGAATGTCTTCATTCACCATTACCTTCTAAAGATATTGCTTAAGAGCTTCCTGGTGGGTTGGTGATCTCTTTATAAGTTCTAGAATAGAAATCCTTACCGGGGTTTTGTCAAGATGTTTTAACAAATCATATTGGGTCCCCGGTATGGACTCCTGCTCTTGTGCCTGCTCTTCTTGCCCCTGCACGGGCTCCTGCTCCTGTCGTTGCGGGAACACATGGTGAAAGATCCGTCCACTACGGAGCACCATTGTCTAAGAAGTTTGCGCCTCCGTCGGGTTGGTGGAAGATGGAGGGTTGGTGGAGGAAGAAGGAATATCGGGGTTAATGGTTTGGAGAGGAGCAACCGGTTGGGGGACCCTAATGAGGGGCCTTGCCGGTTGAGGGTTGGTAGGGATAGGTGTGGTGGGTAATGAAGGGCCAATGGAAGGAGGGTTTGAAGGAATGGACGGTGTTTGGGTAGTTGGTGCCGACGGGAGGGTAGGTGAAGGGCTGATAAGAAGAAGCCTTGGTGGAGGACTTGTGGTAGCGGGTGTGTGAGGGTTCAGAGGTATGGTGGGTGTTGGGGAAGGACGGAGCAACAGGGGTCTGGTAGGCGGAGGGTTAGCAGCAGTGGAAGAAGGAGGAAGGGGTGTCGGTAAAGGGCGGATAAGGAGAGGCCTTTGGGACAAGGGATTTGCGGGGATAGGAGGGGTTTGTGGTGGAGGTGAAGAAGGCAAAGGGTGAATAAGGAGAGGCCTTTGGGGCAAAGGGTTGGTGGTGGAAGGAGTTTGATTGACGAGGCAGATAAGGGTACGTGCAGGCTGGGTGAAAGGAGAAGGTTGAGGTGTTCTCAATAGATGGGGAGGCTGACTTGGGTTTTGATTTAAAGCAGCAATGGAGGCGCTCTCTTCGTGCCACCCTTGCCCCCTTTCCACTTCATGGAAGGAGGTGATAGAGTTCAATTTTTGATTCTGCGTAGGGTGCTCCAGTAATGGATTTTGGACAATCCCCATGTCCTGCTGCGGCACTTGAACTTGCTGTTGTTGGAGGGGTTGCTGAACTTGCTGAATGGGCTATTGAGCCTGCTGTGGTGCCTACTGTCGAGGAGGTCTTCTTGCCTTCAAGGTTGCTATGAACCATCTCATCTCATCCCAGTCAATACCACCTTGGTCATTCATATCATATATATAATCTTTAAAGTGGAAACAATGATCAATATTATGCCCGGGTTACCGGTGGAAGATGCAATACCGAGAAGTATCAACATTCTGAGGCCAAGCCGGCCTTTCTTTTGGCAATGTGAGCGCGTTGGCGGCCATTATGCATTGAAGATATCGAGAAGGCTCTCAGGTCATGGAGGGTATTGAGCTCTTTTGGGGCCCATGGGTCTTCTCGGCTGTTGAGGGCCATAGTTAGCGGGAGGTGGTACTTGGTGGTATTACTGGAGAACTGGAGGGTTTTGTGGGACGGCTTGATGTTGTGGAGGAGGTTGGAATGGCCGAGGAGGGTTGTTTGCTTGTGGAACTTGGTTGAGAAAGGAGGGTTGTTGTTGTGGCTGTGAGGGTCTTGGGTTGGAAGGATTGCGAAAAGGTGCGGGATTGCCAACTATGCCCACTTGCTCATTAGTAACGGTACCCTCGGTAGTTCCACCATTAATATTGACATTGTTGCTCTTTCTCACCATCCTCAGCTTTTGTTCAAACATGCCCATGATGGGCAAATCTTCATTTGAGTTTGTATGTATCTTGGCCTTTCATAAAGTTCTTCCATAGTGTTCAGCTTATTCATGGCCAGAATATGACAGAATTGCGGAGTGGCATTTGAAACAATCATCTTAACCTGTTCAGGTTCCGACATGATATCTCTAAACTTCTCGGCCATGGACCTCCATCTATCGTAAAATTGAACGAAGTCCTCTTCGGGCTTCATTTTCTCAACAACTAAATCCATGGCAGACAAAGACGGACCCATACGGTCTCTATACTTTTGTAGGTATTTTCTTTGAACAACATCAAAATCACCAGCTTCAGCTGGCTCTAGAGAGTAAAATCATTCAAGAGCCGGGCCATCAAGGGACCTTCTAAACAAATAGGCCAAAGATGCCTTGTTATTCTGCCAAAAGGATGCCTCATACATAAAGTCTTTCAAATAAATGAACGGATTGCCCGTTCCATTGTAGCGCCTAAAATTTGGCATCTCGGACGAAGGCAAGTGAAAGACCGAAAGAGTAGGGAGAGTGACTCCCGGGGTATCCTTTGGAATGGAGACCTTCCTGAGTTGTTCCTTCATGCTAGTAATCTTTTGGAGGAGAAGAGTGTTGGTTTCAGACTCGGCCAGGGCCAGATGGGTTGGGAACGGGTTTGGCCTAGGCCTTCTTAAAACTTGAGGAGGTGGAGGATGTTGTGGCCTAACCATGGAATGGCTTGCCGGTTGGGCAGGAGCAATAATAACGGGAGTTTGTGGATGGGATAAAATTTTCTGTGCGATCGCCTGGTCATTGGTGGTGTTGACTTGAAGGCCACCCACGGGCTGAGGGGGATTTGAAGAAGAGAGGATGGCCTTCCCTTTGGGAGCGGCTTGGACCGCTTCAAATTGAGTATCGTCCAATTGAGATAAGACACTGATGAGTTGATTCAAATCGAAAGCTAGGGAAGCTTCCCCGGATGTGGATTGCGTGACGGGTTAGGCTTGAGAGGAAGACTCAACCACTTGAGTGGTGGTGTCCACCACATAGACTTGAGGAGGAGGATATTAAGGATGAGAGGGAGCATAATTTCCCTCATACTGAACGAAACCTTGAGGAACCTCATAGGTTTGGTCAAATTGACCAACCTCACTGTAACGCCGGCTAAACAGGAATAAAATTATATATATATATATATATATATATATATTTGATTTGGAAATAAATTAAAAAAAAGATAACCTATACATGATGATGTTTACATATTCCTATAAATAGTTAAAAAGGTTGAATAAATAAGAATTTGGGTATATTGTTCTTAGAATAAATAAATGGCTAGTTGAAATTCTCTTTTTGGAATAGAAGTAAATATTTTTCCTAGGATCGAACCTTTCTCTGATACCCAAGATAATGATTAAGAAGGCAAATAAAGTGATGAAAATTATAAGAAATGAAACCCCTACATGAAGAACTACCCTAATCCAACTCTCAATCAATGAAGACCCTAGAATATATCATGACCAATCTACAATATAAGTTTAATACAACCCCATAGGAAACGGGTTAACATTCAAAGCCAACTCATGTACACTAGCAGACCCTTAAGACCCCATGTATGGGTTGGTATCATTAATAAATATAAGCCGCATATATGAGGTTGAGTAAATAACAAATGGATTTAGTTATATATATATATATATATATATATCAAGATATATAAGTGATAAATAAAATCCATACGCAAATAAGGGCCTTTAGGATATGTGTATGAAATATAAAAAGCTTAGGGAAAAAATGGATAAATGGTATATTAACACAAATAAGGGCTCTTAAACCTCAACCCATGAACTATCACCTTGCATCGTCACCCATCATATATATATATATATATATATATATATATATATATATCTTAACAAGGGCCTTATACATATAAGCCATGAATATAAGAAACTTAATTAGTTAATTGGGCCTAAACAAATATTCACATGGTTCACGTATATAAGGGAGTGGCCAAACCAAATCATGTAAAACTGTGTTAACCAAAGCCCAACCCCTAGAATATATATAAATACCCACAAAATTTTAAAACTTATATATATATCAATTGGGCTAAACCCACAACCACTGCATATATAATAGGCTTTCACCCATGCATGTACAGGGAACCTAACCAATAAAAATATATATATGATGGGTTTTTACCCATCCAAGCCTCACGTTCACTGGCAATGAACCTACCTCCTTATCAAGCCCAACCCCATGAACCAACCCAACCCACACTCAGAACATGCCACGATCGAACGTGGTTTAAAGGATGGCACTAGGGTTTGCACAGGGTAAAATATAGATGGTGGTTGTTAAAAGGGAAGGGGCAACGTAATGAACGGGAAGGTTTTAGGGCCTTGCAACCTTTTGACATTAGAGCTTTCTAGAGCTCCCCTCTTCTAAAACAAGTTGCTATTGCTTCCTCTATCCTCTGTTCCCTCTACTTCCCTTGATGTGGTCTATATCTGCGGGTAAACTTCTTCATTTCTTCTTCCTGTACGTGGAGAAGCGCTTCTTCTCCGACCTGACTTTCTTCGCATCTCGTTCTTCGCATCAAAAGGTAAGTTTTCTCAAAGAATTGAAGCCCAAGACACTAGTAATTAGGTTGCATGTTTAAAATTCATGTTTTCATTTTCCTTGATCATCGTTTTGTCTAAGTTTTCAATTTACTGTTTACATGATTATCTTAATTGATTAAATAATCACATCACGTTAAAAATTTTATATCTATATAACCACTTGTCTAAAAATCACAAAGTGCACGTGACTTGAATCCCATGATTTACCCTAAATTTTCATGTAATTATATGGTGTGTTAACTATTTAATAATTGACTTTAATAAATAAGAGGAATTATAAAAATTACACGGTGAAATGTGGTTTTCACTGTAGCATAGTAGTTATAGAGTTTTACTTTGTTCGGCCTTTTCATGGGCGCTAGAGTCTTCTTTGGTCATGAAATTTTAAGAGTGTACTATTGGGGTGGAGACCGAGGCAGTGAGGGTGGTACCTCCTTTTTCCGATCCTCCTATCTCAAGATAGCCCTACTCTCAACTACAAATATTTCTGAACATCTTGTTAGGTAGAGTTTTTCGAGCTCTTCATTTCGGTATATAGATTGCATGATTCCGATCTGTATACATCGAGAACGAAGAGTTTGAAGTAGAGAATTACTATTCATTACTTTACCTAAATAGTGACCTTTGCTTTGTCGTTATTTAATTAATTAACGACTTTTTACCTTGTCGTTATTTAATTAACATCTTAATCTCTGTCGTTATATATATAGTAATTATGTTGTCTTTGAAATTAAATAATTATTGAACCATATATCCTAAAATCATGATATTTATAGTTCTGGAATCCCTATAATTTTCTTTATTTTTCTATATTTTTGTTCCCTAAAAACACTTGCAATTTGAAAGTGGCACTATTCATTAAGGAAATAACGACAACGTATGTTGTCGTCGTTTCTATATATATATATATATATATATATATCGTATAACTTTTTACGTATATCTTTAAAAATTCATATTTATAAAACTATGTAAAGTAAAATTATAATATATATATTTTTAGAATCCTTAGAATTTTCTCTTAATTATCATATATTTAGTTTCCACAATTTTCTTTTATTCGAAAAAAAATATTACTATGAAATTAAAAACTACATATATATCATGACTAAATCCTAGAAAATCCATATCTTATGATCAAAGTCGGTAAAAATTACAATATATATATAGTCGTGATCCTTGTAAATTTCCCTTAATTACCATGTAATTAGTTCTAAAAAATAGTATCCGTCTTTTTAAAGAGATGCTATTTTCTAAATTATTAGATTAAATAGAAATTAAGAAATGAATTGACACCTACTTGCATGGACGCGATTTATTCTATTTTTCTCGAGATTTGATCTATACCGTGGGTCATATTGGCACTACGTCTCAGTCCGTAGACGTAGTCTCACGTTTCACGTTGGTTTCCCGATACACCCTCAACTCTCGGTGACATACGAGCCCTCCGTTGGACATTCTATTCCTTCGGACTGGCAAGTTAGTCATTGGGACCTCCGTAAGTCTCCTCGTAGTCTTGGATTCCCTTAAGGCCGACTGAGCTGGTTGTACCTTAAATACCTTGTACCCGTTTTAATTGCCATGTCACTCTGGAGAAACATGGTAACCCGACTCTTTCATGGTGCTATTCTTGGCCCACGAGAGAATTCTCTTAGCCGGTGGAATGAGTGATCATTCCACTAGGTGACATATTGAATTGGATATCCTATTGTTAGGTACCAATTCTTCAGCTTGTCTCATGTCCATTGGATGGTGACTATCTTGTTAGTCATCTGTTTCAAAGTTGTCATGGCTACCTACCTAGGTGCCAATCTTCACCAAGTTTATCGACATGTCATGGTTTTTCTATGCTTTAGCGTGGATTTTATCGCAACTTTGTCCCTACTCACGGGCCTTGCCCTTGAATTCCATAAATCTTACCTTATCATTCTATAAAAGCTTGTTCTTGAAACTCCTTATTGGCTATGAACTATAGTGGATGACTAGATCTATCTTTAAATACTGTGCATATAGGGCCCGATCTGGTCCTGGGAGGAGCACCCGAAAGTACTTGTGTCCATGAGAGTTATATTGATCACGGTGTCTGGCATTGCACCAAAGTACTTGTCTCTCTTGATCTTTGGCATTCCACACTCACTCTCTATTTTCGTGATGTTACTTGATGTTACTTGCGTGCGTGACTCGACTTGCGTGACTCGACTAGCGTAGCCCAGAATGAGCAAGTACTTGTGTGAAATAGCCAATAATCTATAAATTCTCTCATGAATATCTCTTGTTTAAGACTCGCTTGGAAGTTTTGCATACCGTTGTTAATCTCCTGCTAGTTTTGTTTCACTTACTCGGTTAGCTCTACATGCATAGTCTTACCTGCATTTACATGTGAAAATGTAATTACTTAAACCAATTGCTTGTTCTTGAGATATAATTCCTACTGAGTGTTCGCTCACCCAATTTTATTCCAACATTTTTAAGGTAAACAAGTGGCTAGCGTGGCCGTGACTCAAACGGGCGGGACAAGTGTGCAAGAGAGCTCTAGAAATTAGTGAACCCGTGTCTTTTACTTTCTTGAGTCTAGTATGGTGTCTTCTAACTAGTTAGTCATGACTAGATTAGCTTAGTATCTTTTATCAAGTTTCAAAGGTCTAAGTCCTGTTAGTGTGTCCATTCCTTTTCTTTATGTTGTAATCGAGTCAATAAGATGTAACAATAAGTTCATATGAATAAAAGTTTATTGTTGTTCTAAATTATTTGGTCTTATGTGACTGCTCTTGATTATTCACGACTGTTTAACTCCCACGTTCCGAGCAAACGACACGTTCCACTGCTATCGGTTCGGGACGTGATAGAGGTGATATCAGAGCTTCGACTTTCACATCCTCAAGTTATTAGGTTCCAATGATAGGTTAAGTATCCTTGTCAGTCATATCAGAGCTTCGGCTTTCATATCCTCAAGTTATTAGGTTCCAATGATAGGTTAAGTATCCTTGTCAGTCATATCAGAGCTTCGACTTTCATATCCTCCAGTTATTAGGTTCTAATGATAGGTCAAGTATCCATGTCAGTCATATCAGAGCTTCGGCTTTCAAATCCTTAGGGCATTAAGTCTAAGAGATTGGTTGAGTAGCCTTGTCAGTCATCCTATAGGAAATTCCGTGAGAGTGGATAGAGCCTGGGGGTATATTATAAAGAAAGGATAAAATATTCTAGTCCCATTCCTATTAATTATCAAAAAAATTAAGTCAATAATTAATATCCCCATTAATCTTGCAGGAACATAAATAGAATGGAGACATCCAACCCAAAATTTGTCTCCGAAATGGTCTTGGTGGACGTACAGGCTTATGCGGATCTTGTAAGAAGAGTCCAGATGTTGGAGAAGGCCGTGGAGGAGAAAGAGAAAGTTGAAGGGAAAGATCAAGTCAACAATTTCGGGAAGTTCACCATGACCAAGAAAAGGCCAAACGAGGGTGTCAGTTCCCAAAAATGTAAGAAGTGCAAACTGTGTAAGAAATGCAAGAAGGGGAAGAATAGCGTAGCACCGGTAAGCCAAACTCAAGAAAAATGTGGGAATTGTGGTAAGGGAAAACATCCACCAGAGGAATGTTATCGGAAGACAGGAGCATGTCTTCGATATGGAAGCCTAGAACATCGGATAGCCAAGTGCCCTCTCCTAAACCCAAAACACCAGGCAGGAGCTCAAGCCTTAGTGGAAGACGAGCTTGCCAAAGCAAAAGCTACGGAAGGTACCCCTTACACTCAAGCCTAAATTAGTCTCCCTAAAGTAGTTCCTTTCCATTCAATATAATTGGACTTCTTCCTTTGTGTAGTATCATGAATAAAATTATAACTAGTTGAATGGAAGGTGATGTGAATTTGGGGACCAAATTCTTTTAAGTGGGGGAGGGTGTAACGCCCGGTAATTTTGAAGGCTAAATAGGAATAAAATAATATATATATATATATAATCGGTTTGGAAATAAATTAAAAAATAACCTATACATGATGATGTTTACATATTCCTATAAATAGTTAATAAGGTTGAATAAATAAGAATTTGGGTATATTGTTCTTAAAATAAATAAATGGCTAGTTGATATTCCCTTTTTGGAATGGAAGTAAATATTTTTCCTAGGATCGAACCTGCCTCTGATACCCAAGATAATGATTAAGAAGGCAAATAAAGTGAAGAAAATTATAAGAAATGAAACCCCTACATGAAGAACTACCCTAATCCAACTCTCAAACAATGAAGACCCTAGAATATATCATGACCAACCTACAATATAAGTTTAATACAACCCCATAGGAAACGGGTTTAGCATTCAAAGCCAACTCATGTACACTAGCAGACCCTTAAGACCCCATGTATGGGTTGGTATTGGTACATAATGGGCTTTGAGAAATATATGTATATATATATATATATATGCAAAACTATTAATAAATATAAGCCACATATATGAGGTTTAGTAAATAACAAATGGGTTTAGTTTTATATATATATATCAAGATATATAAGTGATAAATAAAATCCACACACAAATAAGGGCCTTTAGGATATGTGTATGAAATATAAAAAGCTTTGGGGAAAAATGGATAAATGATATATTAACACAAATAAGGGCTCTTAAATCTCAACCCATGAACTATCACCTTGGATCGTCACCCATCATATATATATATATATATATATATATATATATATATATATATATGTATAAAGAAGCCTTAACAAATTCTAACCTCTATATACATATATATATCTTAACAAGGGTCTTATACATATAAGCCATGAATATAATAAACTTAATTAGTTAATTGGGCCTAAACAAATATTCACAGGGTTCACGTATATAAGGGAGTGGCCAAACCAAATCATGCAAAACTGTGTTAACCAAAGCTCAACCCACAAAATTTTAAAACCTATATATATATCAATTGGACTAAACCCACAACCATTGCATATATAATAGGCTTTCACCCATGCACGTACAGGGAACCTAACCAATAAAAAAATATATATAATGGGTTTTTACCCATCCAAGCCTCATGTTCACTGGCAATGAACATACCTCCTTATCAAGCCCAACTCCATGAACCAACCCAACCCACACTCAGAACATGCCACGATCGAACGTTATTTGAAGGATGGCACTAGGGTTTGCACAGGGTAAAATATAGATGGTGGCTGTTAAAAGGGAAGGGGAAACGTAATGAACGGGAAGGTTTTAGGGCCTTGCAACCTTTGACATTAGAGCTTTCTAGAGCTCCCCTTTCTCTATAAAACAAGCCTCTCCCCGAACGAACAGAGGTTACTGTTCGAAGGGTCTTGACTTCATCATCTTCCTGCCGTGCTCCTCAACCTCTTGTACGAGAGCAAGAGAAAACACTCTTCTTCCTCCTGCAACGTGAAGGATTAGTCCTCCTCCATTTGAGGACGTGACGTTGCTGCTGCTATTGCTTCCTCCATCCTCTGTTCCCTCTGCTTCCCTTGCTGTGGTCTACATCCGCGGGCAAACTTCTTCCTTTCTTCTTCATGTACATGGAGAAGCGCTTCTTCTCTAACCCGACTTTCTTCGTACCTCGTTCTTCGCGTCAAAAGGTAGATTTTCTCAAAGAATTGAAGCCCAAGACAATAGTAATTAGGTTGCATGTTTAAAATTCATGTTTTCATTTTCTCTTATCATCGTTTTATCTAAATTTTCAATTTACTGTTTACATGATTATCCTAATTGATTAAATAATCACATCACGTTAAAAATTTTATATCTATGTAACCACTTGTCTACAAATCACAAAGTGCATGTGACTTGATACCCATAATTTATCCTAAATTTTCATGTAATTATATTGTGTGTTAACTATTTAATAATTGACTTTATTAAATAAGAGGAATTATAAAAATTACATGGCGAATTATGATTTTCACTGTAGCACAGTAGTTATAGAGTTTTGCTTTGTTTGGCCTTTTCATGGGCGCCAGAATCTTCTTTGGCCATGAACTTTTAAGGGTGTACTATTGGGGTGGAGATCGAGGTAGTGAGGGTGGTACCTCCTTTTTCCGGTCCTCTTATCTCAAGATAGCCCTACTATCAACTAAAAATATTTCTGAACATCCTGTTAGGTAGAGTTTTTCGAGTTCTTCATTTCGGTATATAGATTGCATAATTCCGATCTGTATACATCGAGAACGAAGAATATGGAGTAGAGAAATACTATTCATTACTTTACCTAAATAGCGACCTTTGCTTTGTCGTTATTTTATTAATTAACGACCTTTTACCTTGTCGTTATTTAATTAACGTCTTAATCTCTATCATTATATATATAATAATTATTTTATCTTTGACATTAAATAACTATTGAACTATATATCCTAAAATCATGATATTTATATTTCTGGAATCTCTATAATTTTCTTTATTTTTCTATATTTTTGTTCCCTAAAAATCCTTGCAATTTGAAAGTGGCACTATTCATTAAGGAAATAACGACAATGTGCGTTGTCGTCGTTTCTTTAATATATATATATATATATATATCGTATAATTTTTTACGTATATCTTTAAAAATTCATATTTATAAAACTATGTAAAATAAAATTATAATATATATATATTTGGTATCCTTAGAATTTTCTCTTAATTATCATATATTTAGTTCCCACAATTTTCTTTTATTCGAAAAAAAATATTACTATGAAATTAAAAACTGCATATCATGATTAAATCCTAGAAAATCCATATCTTATGATCAAAGTCGGTAAAAATTACAATATATATATAGTCGTGATCCTTGTAAATTTCCCTTAATTACCATGTAATTAGTTCTAAAAAATAGTATCCGTCTTTTTAAAGAGATGCTATTTTCTAAATTATTAGATTAAATAGAAATTAAGATATGAATTGACACCTACTTGCATGGACGCGATTTATTCTACCGTGTGTCATATTGGCACTACGTCTCAGTCCGTAGACGCCGTCTCACGTTTCACGTTGGTTTCCCGATACACCCTCAACTCTCGGTGACATACGAGCCCTCCGTTGGACATTCCGTTCCTTCGGACTGGCAAGTTAGTCATTGGGACCTCCGTAAGTCTCCTCGTAGCCTTGGATTCCCTCAAGGCCGACTGAGCTGGTTGTACCTTAAACACCTTGTACCCGTTTTAATTGCCATGTCACTCTGGAGAAACATGGTAACCCGGCTCTTTCATGGTGCTATTCTTGGCCCACGAGAGAATTCTCTTAGCCGGTGAAATGAGTGATCATTCCACTAGGTGACATATTGAATTGGGTATCCTATTGTTAGGTACCAATTCTTCAGCTTGTCTCATGTCCATTGAATGGTGACTATCTTGTTAGTCATCTATTTCAAAGTTATCATGGGTACCTACCTAAGTGCCAATCTTCACCCAGTTTATCGACATGTCATGGTTTTTCTATGCTTTAGCGTGGATTTTATCGCAACTATGTCCCTACTCACGGGCCTTGCCCTTGAATTCCATAAATCTTACCTTATCGTTCTATAAAAGCTTGTTCTTGAAACTCCTTATTGGCTATGAACTATAGTCGATGACTAGATCTATCTTTAAATGTTGTGCATATAGGGCTCGATCTGGTCCTAGGAGGAGCACCCAAAAGTACTTGTGCCCATGGGAGTTATATTGATCACGATGTCTGGCATTACACCGAAGTACTTGTCTCTCTTGATCTTTGGCATTCCACACTCACTCTCTCTTTTCGTGACGTTACTTGATATTACTTGCGTGCGTGACTTGACTTGCGTGACTCGACTAGTGTGGCCCGGAATGGGCAAGTACTTGCGTGAAATATCCAATAATCTATAAATTCTCTCATGAATATCTCTTGTTTAAGACTCGCTTGGAAGTTTTACATACCGTTGTTAATCTCTTGCTAGTTTTGTTTCACTTACTCGGTTAGCTCTACATGCATAGTCTTACCTGCATTTACATGTGAAAATGTAATTACTTAAACCAATTGCTTGTTCTTGAGATATAATTCCTACTGAGCGTTCGCTCACCCAGTTTTATTCCAACATTTTTCAGGTAAACAAGTGGCTAGCGTGGCCGTGACTCAAACGGGCGGGACAAGTGTGCAAGAGAGCTCTGGAAATTAGTGAACCCGTGTCTTTTACTTTCTTGAGTCTAGTATGGTGTCTTCTAACTAGTTAGTCATGACTAGATTAGCTTAGTATCTTTTATCAAGTTTCAAAGGTTTAAGCCATGTTAGTGTGTCCATTCCTTTTCTTTATGTTGTAATCGAGTCAATAAGTTCTAGTAACAAGTTCATATGAATAAAAGTTTATTGTTGTTCCAAATTATTTGGTCTTATGCGACTGTTCTTGATTATTCACGACTGTTTAACTCCCACGTTCCGAGCAAACAACACGTTCCGATGTTATCGGTTCAGGACGTGACACTCACCATCATCATAGGAATACCCTTGGTTGGCCATGTTGACAATTCTACCTGATCAAAGCATCATGATTAAAATGGGAAACTATTTGAATCAAACACCCAAGTATGACAATCCAAAGAAGCACTCAAGCAAAGTACCAAATAAGTTGTAATGATTACGCCAAGTTTTAAGGTTCCCTTGAGTTGAACCGGGATGGATTTTAATGAAAGTGATGGTTCTTTCCTCAATATAGACCCTAGTTTCAATTTGAGTGTAATCTCCAGGTCAACTAGATTTTCTCTCTCTTCACAACGTGAGGGCTAACTAAACTCCGGGGTGCTTCAAGGTACAACCAGCCCGGCGTCCGTGAGGGAATCCACGGGTGCGGGGACTTACGGAGGTCTTGGTTAAGTAATTTCCAATCCAATGAGACGAAATGCTCAATGAAGGGTCCTTCCTTTCCCAAGAGAGTGTAGGAAATCCTAAGGGTGTAGGGAGAGGTGGTCTCTCAACCAAATGGCATAGGATGCAAGCTGATGCAAGTATGAACAGTAGCAAGATAAAGGCAATCAATAATCAAAGCCACATAACACCAAGACAGCAACAAACAGCATGTTCTATGAATCAGGAAGAAATGACGACCAGAACAGGGGTCGCTGAATCAGAAAACAGCGACTTGGGATCGGATGCTTATTCTAAAACCGACGCCTTTCTAGGATGGCGCTGAATCAAATGAACAGTAAACAGGGAAGAAAACGGTGCCTTAGTATTAGGCGTCAAACCAAGAAATGGCGCCTCTGCGGAGGGGCGTTGAATAACGTGAACAGTAAACAAAAAGAATGGGCGGCTCTGCCAGCAGCCGCTTATTTTTAAAACTACGCCTGCCCGAGCAGTCGCTGATTCCACACCCACAGACAGAAGTTAAATTAAACGCAGACAGACAAAGATGTAGGAAATGTTTCTTCTTTATAATGTTATGGACAGTCCAAAGAACTAACAATCAAGTGGGAGATGTGCACGTGGTGCACAAAGGAGTAGTAAAAAACGTGCTACGTGGAGCACAAAGGAGGGACACATGTGGGTGTCGAAAGGAGGGGCACGCGTGGGTGCCAGAGGGAGGGGCACATGTGGGTGTCGAAGGAGGGGTAATCAAAATAAAAATAATAAGCGTCCCACCGTGATCGCCAATTTGTGAACGTGTCACATAGACATTAAAAAGAGAAGAAAAATCAACATCAACATGATGGATATTGACTTAAAAGAATAACAAAGCAATGCTACTAAGCAACAATGGTGGAAAGATGGGGAGGGAGCATGTGATGCTACACTAGGAGGGTGATTGCTAGAGGGGTTACCTCAAAGAATAAGACGATCGCGAAGAATACCTTGTGAAGCGGGGAGACTTGTGGATTGCACTTCCTCCTTCTACTGGTCGGCCGGTGAAGGGGGTTTTTGTCTTGATTACCCTTAACCAAAGACAACAAAAATGATAGAGACAAATGGATTAGAACCAAGCGGTGTAGTATCAATGCTCAAAAGATAAGAAACATGCAAGCATGGGCATGAACACACCTTGTGTGTTTGGTTTTAAACCCCTTTAGGAGCAAAGGATGGGGTGGATGTGATGAATGCTATGCAAATAAAATAAGATGATCTAGCAAAGGTGCTAGATGGGTATGAACGTGGAAGTGTGACAATGCAATAATAATACAAACTAAAGAGAGCAAATAAGAGAATAGGAGAGAGGGATGGAGATTGGGGGGGGTGCCCCTCCAATGAACCGCGGTAGCAACTGGACTAGGCTCAAGAGGCATGGCCTCCTCTCCTTTAACACAGCAGCAACAACAACTAAGTGAGAAGAAAAGCTCACGTGAGCTTTTCTCTCTACTACAGGGAAACCACCGCGAAGAAGCTCTGCTGCTCTGTTGATGTTGTGCTCATAAGCTCTTCTCAGCCAGAGAGAATAGAAGCCACCCGCAAGAGAGAAGAGAAGCCCCAGCCCAGGCTCGAAGGAGGGGTTTAAATAGTGAGGGAAATCCCTCCTCCAATGAGATTTAGAACAGGGAAACCTCCCTCGTCAGGGATCCCCTTTCCCTCGAAGAACAAAGCCCAAATGGAGCAAGAAAGCAATGCAGAGGAAGCCCTGAAAACGAACAGGAATTGACGACCAGAGAGATGTCGTCAATTAAATGGGCAACCACAAGGATGGTGCTCATTCCTGAATAAAATATAGAAATAAAGCACTTTCCGTAATGAAAATAGGAAATGGCGACTACTCAAAAGGGCGTTCATTAATGAGCGCCTTCACAAACAAGCGTTATTCCTCATATTTTAAAATTCCACGAAAAATCAGAAAAGCATGAAACAACGCCTCTTCAGAAGGTCGTTCATTAAGAATTGACGTCTTGACCACGGTTGCTTATTCCAAAAAAATCTGGAAAAATAGGAAAACCTTCTTATTAAGATAGAAATGAAGTCCACTTTGGGGCATTGCGTTGTGACATGAAATCTACTCCACATAGCGTCGATTTTGGCGTGTGTACAGTATGTGCAGGAAAGCTACGACTAGTGGGAAGGGTCACTCGAGGTAAGACTCTCGGAAGAAACCACCAGAGTACTGACAGGCTACGCACAAGCCCGTCACAAGTAACTTGGAACATGGGTGGCACGATGCCACCAGACTCTAGACAGTCCACTAAACCTACTAATCCAACGGTCCTTGAGTCACGCGACTCAAGTCAAGACCGTTGTACAACACGGCCCCATACCCTCAATCTGCCCTATGTAGACACGCCAAAATTGACGTTACTGTGAGTATATCCCATATTGCCTTGTAATGCCCTAATTTGACCCTCAATTTAGCTTCGTTTGAGTGATTTTTCCCACTTTTCTTGGATTTTTCGCTTTTTACTCCCTTTTATCATTTTTAGATTTTCTGAGAATTTTTCAGAATTTTATGAATTTTTCAGAAATAACGACTTGAAGAGGGGCGTCATTTTTTTAAAGAAAATCAAAGAAAATAAGAAAGAAAATTGACGACTGCAATAAGGGGCGTCCATTCTTATAAATTCCTATTTTTTTGGATTTTTCTAGAATTTTTTCGGAATTTTTTGGGAGTTTATGACCTATCATAAGACGTTACTTTTTAATTTGAATAGAATAAAAAAATTTTAAAATTGAAGTAACGACGTGTGCGCAGGGCGTCAATTTCATTTGCTTTTTTTAAATATTATTTTTTTAACCTCATTCCAGAGGTGATTTGATGGCATTCCGGGTGTCAGAAAATATGCAAAAATAGTCTTTGGAATCAGCACAATGTGATGCATCTCCACCTAAAAAATGGGAAAATAATATTGAGAAATAAAAAATGGCCCTATTTTGAATATTTTGAATTAACGACCTTGATTAGGTCGTCAATTCTTTTTGGCTAATTTTAACGCCCTTGTGTAAGGCGTCTGTTTCAATAAATTCGTGTTAAATTAAAATAACGTCTCTTTGCATGGCGTCAATTCCAAAATTGACGTTTTCTCCCTCAGGCGTCTTTTACAAATGTCAAATAAAGGGAAGGTTTTTTCTAATAAATTATTTTTTGAATTGACGCCTTTGTTGAAGGCGTGTTTTAAGTAATGCCCTTGGTCAGGTCGTCAATTCTTGAATTGACGCCCTTGTTTAGGTCGTGTTTCACCTTTTGGGTTCTAAACGAACGCAGCCCTTTCCCAGAGAGTCCTTACTTTGTTTGGTCACTGCTCCATCTTAATCTTTCCCTCCTTGGACTCTTACCAGTTCTTATCCCTTCTATCTCTTAGTTCTCCCCTATAAATAGAGCGCTTCGGCTCTGTTATAGGGGTTCCCTCTCTCTTATTTTTTTTTCCCTCCGAGGTTCTTCACCAAAGGCTTTTTCTTCCCCCTGTTTTTCTTCTTTTGTGTTTTGTTTTCTTCTTTTGCAGGGTGCTGCTGCTGTTCTTGGCCGAAGGAGAAGGCTTCGTGCACTTCACCTCTTCATCCAACCGAGGCCTCCTCCCCATCGTTCATCCAAAAGCCAAGAGAAGCACAACATTTTTTTATTTTATTGCTCTTTTTTTCATTGTTATTATCATTAGTTCATATGCATGCATGCTGCACGTTCGGTTTTCCTCCTGTTAATTCTTTATCTCAATCACATTGAGACTCCCTATAGTGCACTCTTGCACTTCTCCCCTCCTTCATTTATTCTCATATTTGCATCTTCATGCATCATACCCCACACCCTTTTGCATAGGGGTTTAAGGGCAACTACCCTTAAGGTGTGTTCATAATCAATTTTTTCCATGCTCATCCTATTAAGAACTTGATGCTACACTCACCATGTTCTAATTCCATATTCTTTATTGGTGTTTGATTGTTTTGCAAGGGTAATCAAATTAAAGAACTCTCTTCGTCGACCGACCGATTTGAAGAGAAGGAAGAACTCACATCACCCGCACTTTTGAGGTATTTATATTCGCGATCCCTCCTCCATTTATTATTGTTATATTCTTTAAGGCCCTCGCGTCTCTGGCGATCACATCTCCTATTTTGCACCGTGTGCATACTTTTCCATCTTTTGCATAATTCTTAATAATTCCATTAAGTGGATTTCTAATTAGAATCTACAAATTGGCGATCACGGTGGGACACTTTGTGTTCTTCTTTTATTACCCTTTTCCCCTTGGGCACCCGCGTGTGCCATCTCCCCTATTTTGCACCCACGGTGCACCTCCCCTTTGTGCTCCACGTAGCACCTTCCCCACTTGTGATCTGTCAGTTTGATAGATTCCTTTTTAAAAACAAATTCCACTTATCCAAAAATTTGATGAGCATGCTATATTCTTGTGATGATTGATTGCCTTATTTCATTGTGATTTTGAGTGTCTTGCCTCTTTTACATATTGGTCTGTTACTCCAGATATATTTCTGGCCGGTGGAGGGCTGTTTTCTGGGACACAGAGAATTAACGCCTCAGACAGAGGCGCTTTTTCATTTAAATGCCTTTTCCAGGGGCGTCTTTTTCGTGTGTAGCGCCTTCTGACTAGGCGTCTTTTATCATATCCCCTGCTTCTTTGTGAATTCACGCTCTGCCTCAGGGCGCCTTTTTATTGCATAGCGCCTCAGATCAAGGCGCGATTTTGGAGTTGACGCCCTCACTCTGAGGCGTCTCTTTTGTTTTTAGCGACCTTCCTCAGGTCGTCTTTTTCCTGTGTTTTCACGGAGCCTTACTACGTGCTGTTCTTGATTATCATATTCATTGTTTGGCTTACTGCTGTGATTTGTTCATATCTACTGCATTTCATTCATTGGCATTGGTTTGGGAGACCTCCTCTCCCCACATCTTTAGGAGCCACACACCCTCTTGGTGAAGGAACGACCCTCCATTGAGCATTCCGTCTCTTTGGATTGGAAATTCCTAAACCAAGCCTCCGTAAGTCCCCGCACCCGTGGATTCCCTCACGGACGCCGGGCATGTTGTACCTTGAAGTTCCCCGGGTTTAGTTGGCCTATGCTTGGTGAGAGAGTGTTCCTAGTTGGCATCGAAGTGAAATCATATTGAAACTAGGATCCTCCCTTGTGTGAATCATTCCAAACTTTGTTGAAAAACATTAATTCACCAAGGATCATTCATAAAGAAAATCAAGGGTAATCATTCTCATTTGTTTGATATCTTGATAAATTGCTTTGATTGCACGTTTAATTGATTGCATAATGGCTCACCTTAACAGGCAAAATGACATGTTCAATCTTAATTATATTCATGAGGATGCACGACCGTGCACATCTTGTTCTCCTCAATTTCAACATGTTCATCAAAATTCTCACCATACTTTCAAGGGACCACGTCCTCATGGTCATGCCCAGCCCATGGGCAATGTCCATTCTCATGGTCCCCATACTCAATTTTGGGCCACTATTCCCTCGGGACCGTCTCCTCCCAACGATGAGAAGGTCTCCCGAATCTTGCACGCATTAGATCATCTCACCCCTCAACAGATCCAAGCCCTTAAGGCCGCCGTTGAGGGTGCATCTCATTCATCTCTCCCTCCTTCTAATCCTATTCGGGTGGCCCATCACCCACTTCCTTCTTCCACTCATATTCCTAATCGGGTGGCCCATTACCCATCCTCTTCAAGTCACAATCCTATTCGGGTGGCCCGACACCTGCCTCCTTCTATTCCTCCTCTTTCACGGCCCCAAGGCCCTTTTATTCCTTGTAATCCAGCCCATCCGGGTTCCTCTACAGGTCGGCCCATTAGTTCCCCTCCACGGCCTTCTTATGCGGTCCCTCCTTCAAGGCCCTGCCAACCCTCGATTGCTCAAGTCACACCCCTCCAACAAGCTCTTCTTAACAAGGTCACATTGATGGAGGAACGATTAAAGAGGGTTACGAGCCCACGGCCCGCTCCTCCTACTCCAGTCAATCCCCTTCATGCTGCTCTGAATGATATTACAAAGATGGAGAAAGAATGGAAGGATAGGATGGATGACTACGGCATCGACATTTCAAGCGAGCAAGAGCTGGCAGATTTCAACGCTCAAGTGGACACCGTCCGCCCTCCACCCGTACGCACACTTCACACATATGGCCTTCCACCTTCACATACGCAACACCATTACGCTCCTCCATCCACATATACGCCTCCATTACGGTGCCCACTTGATTTTGATGATGAAGAACCGGTAATTGAAGAATTCGCGGCATATGACGATGAAGCTCCACATGCACCCCTTCCGAGTTTCCTTCGCTTCCCTCTCCCTCCACTATCATTCGATGTACCCCCTGCTCAGGACGAAGCCACCGTCCCTAATCCAACCCCTATTTCCCAGACCTCTTGGTGTTACGATGATGGGTCGATATTCCAATCACCCACGCCGGCACACCATGAGTCTTATCCCACTCCTAACACCGTTCGCCCCGTTCGGCGTTTTCTCCGCACTAAACCTCCACTAATTACACCTCCACCCACTATGCCATCAACCTTCATAACACTAGCCTCCGTTGAGCCTTCCATTATAAAACCTACACATATTAAGCCTTCAACCTCCACTGAGCCTACCATCGAACCTTCCCCAATTAACCTCCCATTACCACCGCCTCAACCCACTTTACCTTTAACACCACTTAACCCTTTACCCTTACCCATGGCTAATCCTGAGCAGGATTCACCCCTTTTTGCACTCGAGCCAACCCCGGCTGCTTCCAAGCAAAGGGAGAAACTCGACGTGTTCGAACCTCCACTTCCACTCACCCATTTGCCAACACTTTCCATTATACCTCCACCATCCACGAAGCCTTCCGCCTCCGCCTCACCTCCCTTTACTACTCGGAAGGGGAGCGCTGCTATAAGTACTTGTGCCGAAGATGAGCAAAAGCCGGGTAAGAAGAATTTGGCCACTGCCGTGCTGTTCAAGATGCCAGAATTTATTTACCGGATGCCAATCCGGGTTATTGTGCCAAGCATGGTCGAAGAGGCTAAGTCACCGCCATTGCTCATAGAAGAATGCCAAGCGTTGATGCCATCCAAGGGCAGGGCAGGGCACTCCTTGTTCAAACTTTCAAATCTTGAACCCATTCTTTCTTACAAGGGGCGAATGTCCATTTTGTTCAACACTCCATATACGTCACAATCAATGGGCAACACGATGCTTCCTGTCCCAACTCTCCAACTCTCCAACTCCCTCGCACTATTGCTTTTCACCCTCCAAGGGAGTTGTCATTCACCATTGAAGCTTCGGCATGGGCTATTTCTTATACACTTTCACTGCCATGGAGGGGAGGTTATCTTTGTGCTAAGGGGCCTTCCACTATTTTATCCACCTTCTATTCAACTCCATTCACATTATTGTCTATCACAATTTCTTCATGGGCCACTCCAAGGGTAAAAAGGAAGATCTCATCCTCTCACCCTTCACATTCTTCATATTGTTTGCATTTCATTGCATTCATGCATTCACTGCATTCATCGCATCCATCCCATTGCACACATTTGCACCTCCTGCTTCCCGGGTTTCCAAACCCGTATCTTCCCCGCCTTCCGGCACCTCCGGATATTCCGCATTTCCCATCTTATTCATCTCCATCCTCGGGATCTGTGGGTCCCCTTACATTGCTCGGGCGTTGCCCCCTCCCCAATCTCTTCTCAGGGCATCGCGTCCCTTTTCAGCTCTTGCATCCGGACCCTCCGGATTTCTCCCTTGTTCTCCCAGGGCATCGCGCCCCTTTCCACCTTATTCTTCCAGAACCTTCGGACTTTCTCCCAGGGCATCGCGCCCCTTTCCGTCTTCTTCTTCCGGAACCTCCGGATCTTTCATACCTTTCCCTTGGGCATCGCGCCCCTTTCCATCTTATTCCTCCGGAACCTCTGGATCTTTCACCCCTCTCTTTATCCCTTGGGCATCGCGCCCCTTTCCGTCTTCTTCCTCCGGAACCTCCGGATCTTTCTCTTCTCCTTGGGCATCGCGTCCCATGGTACCTTCCCCCTCTAGAACCGCTGGACTCTCTTTCCTTCCTCCCAGGGCATCCCGACCCTTCTGATTCCATCCCTCCGGAACCTCCGGACCTTCCTGATCCTTTTCATCCACTCTTCCCCGGGCACCGTGTCCCACGGCATCTCATTCCTCCGGAACCTCCGGACCATCCATCTTTCTTCCGATTCATCTTTCTGCTCTTCCAGGACATCACATCCTTCATTTTCTTCTTCCTTTTCCATCATCTTTTCCATATCTCTTCTCAGGGCACCGCGTCCCTCGATATTTTATCCCTCCGGAGCCTCTGGATGATTCCTCCTATCACGATTCTCCTCCTCTGCCGCCAGACCCTCCGGATCCGCCTCTTTCCATCTATCAATTTCTTCTTCTAGTTCCTCCTAATCATGGGTCCGACCCAACTTCTTCCACATCCACTGCCTTGGGCATTTGCCCTTTCTCCCACTGCTTTCGAGGCTTTAGTCCTCACTCCTCCTTCTAATTCTCCGCTTCTTCTGTAGGCTGTTTCATGTGATCAGGGTCTCCGCGCCTTAGTGAGGGAGTTCTAGCCCTCGCCTCTTTTCCTTTTTTTCTTATTCGTCTGAGTCTGGTCTTGGCACCACTCCTTCTTGTTAAGCCACTTTCAAACCCTTTGCTTCCAATCCTTTTGACTGCCAAAGAGGACTATCTCACGATGATCAACCGTCTCTCTAGTAGCTGCTTCTACAAAGGTTGCAAGGTAACATATTGGCGTAAGTACGCATTATTATGATATCATTATCTCACGCATGATTTTCAAAGTGAAGTGCTTCTTAACATGATTAAGAGTGATATTTTAAGCCTTTATCCTAGGAATTTATCTTTATTGAATTTCATCTTTAAAAAAAATGAAAAAAGTCTTTTGCAGCACCTTTGGTTAATAAAAACCAACGCTGGTAATTCGACATTCTCTCCCCGCTTGTTAAGAGCAACCCTTAGTTGGGCACCGCACACACTTCACGGCGTCCTTAGCTGGCTCCTTAGATAGGCACCGTCCCTACTTTGGCCATGCCATGAGTATATCTGGAAGTCTTTTTCTCTTCTTTACTCGGCCGCGTGCAGGGGCAAGAGGTTGACGGATGAGATAACCAACCTAGGTAATCCCCAATACGAGAGGAGTCTCAAATAGGGGTAGTCTTGACCCAAAATCAATATGAGTTTTCATGATATACATCTAGCCAAGAAGGGCTATTATGAAAATCAAGTCAAAATTTTGATAAATCCAAAAGTATGAATTATGGCATGACAAGAGTGGCAAAGTCCCCGCAGGGAAAACCCTGGTCGTATGCATGTCAAGGGTCTAAAAAATCAAAGGCACAAAGTCCCGGCGTAACAGACTACCTCTTTGAGGGTTAACACCTTAGAAAGAATTCAAGTCTTGATATCTCCCATCATGTATAAAGCTTATGTCAATTGTTCTTCTCTTCTCCCTCCAAGACCGAATGTTTCTCGGGTATGGCCTTGGTAGGGGCACCGCTAATCAAGGGCAGTCGATTATAGGACGCCATCTTCAATACACGCCCGGCTTTGGGTAATTTTACCGAAAAGGGAAGGAACAAGGACCCCCGGTTAATGGTTCAAAAATATCCTTTGATGCTGCATTAACAATGTCTAAACCAAAATCCAACAAAAATTTGAAATATTTCCCAAGCGAAAATCAAGGCAAAAATCCAAATATCTTCCAAAATCCATAAAAAATCAAAATATTTTTGAAAAACTCCATAAAAATTTGAATATATTTTCAAAACTCACAAAAATTTGCATAATTCAAAATCCAAAAAAATGCATTGTATTTTTCTGATGGTACTTTCGCAGGAACAACAACTTTGCAAGGACCAAGAGCACGGGATGAGTCCTCTCCATTCGTTGCTATCTACCTTTTGATTCTCTCCATGTTCATAATTGATCACATCTTCATTCATCTCCAAATCTTTTTTATCAAATCTTGCTGATCACTCCGTCGATGGGCATTGTCAGATCTTGATCATTCAACTCCAAATCTTGATTAGCCAAGTTATCATCCTCATGGCAAATAACAAACAATGATGCTATGCTATCTATGATTTAATGATGCTATCTATGTTAAATGTTATTCATGCCTTTCACGATGTGCACACTTGAATGCTATTCATGCCATATACATGTTATTGATGCTATGATTATTATGCTTAAATGCCTTACTCATTGCTTGTTATCTTTTATATCTTGGCTGATGAATTTTTGAGCACAGGAAGAAGCTCTTGGTCCCGCCGACTGGGCATCATCATCCAAGCCCCACGGTGCTTGCACCTCATTTCTCAGTTCCCCCATGCTTATTGCTCCACCATCTCTCCCTGTATGCGTTTTACTATATGATACATACGCTATTAGATTATATCAAGGACCTTGTGGCTTTGGTAAATCTGGAATTTGAGTTCCCCTTCATCAAAAACGATGACGATTCCAGAGGCATCTTAGTCATACGGATAGGCCGTTGAGCCGTCTAAGACTGGGGACGATGGTTCCCTTTTACGAGTTGGTGCGCGGATAAACAGGCTTCGGCTTAGTATCAGCTCGCAGAATGGCTTTCTTGACTCAGTCTGGATAGCTTAACAATATTATCCTTGATTATCTTATATTTTCGTTTGATTTAATTTTTCCCTTTAAACCCAGCATGCATTCATGTAGGACTTTGAATCAACTGTTGGAAAATCACTCTGATAAGCTGATTTTGAGGGTTAAAATTGATCACTAATTTCTAAGATATGAGATATTCCATGCCGAATTGTGTCCTTAGTTCGTTTTGTCGCTGTTTTGGGTCATTTTCTCGAAAGCTCTTTGTTTGGATTTCTATCTCTCGTTTCAATCTTCTTCCTTTGATCCACCTTGACTGCAGCACGTCCACATTGGCTGGTAACCGCTCGCCGATGGTGAAACCTACAGGTTTGTGACCTGAGGTACTTCCACCGCGCTGGAAGTTGATCATTCTCCTTCGTGCACCTCGTGCACACTCCCTCTTTTATCCGAACATCGTTGATTTCATTGAATTTCCCGAGATTGCTTCATCTCGAGCTTTTGATTTCATTCTCATCAAGTGATGTTGATTGCGTGTCTCATCACACCTTGGCATCTACTTTTCAGTTTGCTCTGCTCTCTTGCGAAGCAGACGCCAAGGCGGGGCAGCTGTAGACACGCCAAAATTGACGTTACTGTGAGTATATCTCATATTACCTTGTAATGCCCTAATTTGACCCTCAATTTAGCTTCGTTTGAGTGATTTTTCCCACTTTTCTTGGATTTTTCGCTTTTTACTCCCTTCTATCATTTTTGGATTTTCTGGGAATTTTTCAGAATTTTATGAATTTTTCAGAAATAACGACTTGAAGAGGGGCGTTATTTTTTTAAAGAAAATCAAAGAAAATAAGAAAGAAAATTGACGACTGCAGTAAGGGGCGTCCATTCTTATAAATTCCTATTTTTCTGGATTTTTCTAGAATTTTTTCGGAATTTTTTGAGAGTTAACGACCTATCATAAGACGTTATTTTTAATTTGAATAGAATAAAAAAAATTTAAAATTGAAGTAACGACGTGTGCGCAGGGCGTCAATTTCATTTGCTTTTTTTTAATATTATTTTTTCAACCTCATTCCAGAGGTGATTTGATGGCCTTCCGGGTGTCAGAAAATACGCAAAAATAGTCTTTGGAATCAGCACAATGTGATGCACCTCCACCTAAAAAATGGGAAAATAACATTGAGAAATAAAAAATGGCCCTATTTTGAATTAACGACCTTGATTAGGTCGTCAATTCTTTTTGGCTAATTTTAACGCCCTTGTGCAAGGCGTCTATTTCAATAAATTCGTGTTAAATTAAAATAACGTCTCTTTGCATGGCGTCAATTCCAAAATTGACGTTTTCTCCCTCAGGCGTCTTTTACAAATGTCAAATAAAGGGAAGGTTTTTTCTAAAAAATTATTTTTTGAATTGACGCCTTTGTTGAAGGCGTGTTTTAAGTAATGCCCTTGGTCAGGTCGTCAATTCTTGAATTGACGCCCTTATTTAGGTCGTGTTTCACCTTTTGGGTTCTAAACGAACGCAGCCCTTTCCCAGAGAGTCCTTACTTTGTTTGGTCACTGCTCCATCTTAATCTTTCCCTCCTTGGGCTCTTACCCGTTCTTATCCCTTCTATCTCTTGGTTCTCCCCTATAAATAGAGCCCTTCGGCTCTGTTATAGGGGTTCCCTCTCTCTTATTTTTTTTTCCCTCCGAGGTTCTTCCCCGAAGGCTTTTTCTTCCCCCTGTTTTTCTTCTTTTGTGTTTTGTTTTCTTCTTTTGCAGGGTACTGCTGCTGTTCTTGGCCGAAGGAGAAGGCTTCGTGCACTTCACCTCTTCATCCAACCGAGGCCTCCTCCCCATCGTTCATCCAAAAGCCAAGAGAAGCACAACATTTTTTTATTTTATTGCTCTTTTTTTTCATTGTTATTATCATTAGTTCATATGCATGCATGCTGCACGTTCGGTTTTCCTCCTGTTAATTCTTTATCTCAATCACATTGAGACTCCCTATAGTGCACTCTTGCACTTCTCCCCTCCTTCATTTATTCTCATATTTGCATCTTCATGCATCATACCCCACACCCTTTTGCATAGGGGTTTAAGGGCAACTACCCTTAAGGTGTGTTCATAATCAATTTTTTCCATGCTCATCCTATTAAGAACTTGATGCTACACTCACCATGTTCTAATTCCATATTCTTTATTGGTGTTTGATTGTTTTGCAAGGGTAATCAAATTGAAGAACTCTCTTCGTCGGCCGGCCGATTTGAAGAGAAGAAGAACTCACATCACCCGCACTTTTGAGGTATTTATATTCGCGATCCCTCCTCCATTTATTATTGTTATATTCTTTGAGGCCCTCGCGTCTCTGGCAATCACATCTCCTATTTTGCACCGTGTGCATGCTTTTCCATCTTTTGCATAATTCTTAATAATTCCATTAAGTGGATTTCTAATTAGAATCTACACCCTACTCCTAGAGTCAGAAACCACGGTCAAATAGTCTTTAAGGCGGCTCATAACCGCTGAGTTCATCCCCTTTCTAAGGGAGACCAAGAAACCTCCAGCCCCAGGCTGGGTCACAGAACACTCGATCATTGGCCATGCTCATGGCCTACACGAAAATCGCTTTTCGAAGAAACTAACGTCATGCGGGAACAACCCTCCACACTTACACCGGCACACGGTGACTTGATTTAGCAAAGCAAGAAAGCCCAGAGCACATGAGTCACTCGGACCCTCAAAACAACATGGGCAGACTAATTGAGATAATATGGTACCTTCGGACACCCAAAAATGCGGTCTCAGTCCCCACGGGGTGTCCAAGACATCCACGGGGCCATAGGTCGACCAAAGCGTCTCAATCGAGTCGACCGAGGCCAAAACAGGCTAAAGAGCTGCATTTCGGTCGACCAAGCTGTAAGGGTCGGTCGACCAACAAGTGTAGGTCGACCTGGCCCATGGGGTAGGTCGACCTGCCCGCAGTTGGGCAAAAAAATAGGTCTGGTCGGTCGACCGCCCAATAGGGTAGGTCAACCTCCCCAAGAGGGTGGGTCGGCCTTCCAATAGGGTAGGTCGACTCACCAGCAGGGTGGGTCGACCTCCCAGCAGGGGGTCAGTCGACCGGCCCTCTAGGTTAAATCGACCGAACCCACCTGGGTTCCCCCTTTCGTGGCGAGCCGGTTGGTCGATTGGTCCTGACCAATTGGTCGACCGAAAATGACAAAGATCCCAACCGACGCCGACCTAAGGGGCCCAATTCCACGCCCACTCGATCCCGATCGAGGGGGAAAACATTGGGGACCATTCCTCTGGTCCCAAACCATGAAATACAGGAAATAAAATTACGAAATGTCGCTCGATCCAACAAAAACTGTCACACGCCATAAACATGGAAAAACCACCCCAACATGAACGAAAACCCACTCTCGGCCTCGCCTTGGCCTACAAATCGTGAGAAATGAAGTACAAGGGCCAGGGATCCATCTCCCTACCTCCACCGAAGATTTCCCATGCTGAGGATGCTGATTCCTCACGAAAATGCCTCTCTAACCCACGTTGGCGTCACGAACTCGTGAACGAGCCACGCCGCGCCACCGCCTCTTTCCTCGCTCCATCCTCACCGCTCGCCACCCTCGCGTCACCTCCGCCTCGCCTGCCTTTGCCTCCGTCGATCGCCCAAAGAAGAGAGAGAGAGAAAGAGAGAAATGAGAGGAGAGAGGGAGAGAAATGAGAGAATGAGGGAGAGGGGGGTGAAGGGTTGATATTTATAGGAAAACAATTCAGGGTTTTAAAAATCCCAAAAAAACAAAAATGAAGAAAATTCATTCTCACAGTCCTCGGAAAACGCACAACCCTCCTGCAATGTCCCAGAACCCGAAAATACATCAGTTCACCCTACACAAGGTTCCGAAGGCCCGACAGCTAAAAATCTGATTTAATCGTATTACACAATCTGGGACCCATGAAAGCGCTCCGAAACTCACGGATTCTGATCTAAAAAATCTTGGGTGTTACAAAATTCCTCTCATGCTGGCCACAAGTGATGCGGGACGGACCACGGACTCGACTCCAAGTTGATATGCGATCCTTGGACTCTAAACAAACTCACGATCGTCCCTAGCGAGGGAAGCGTTCGGACGCGTGCGGTTGAGAAACCGGCAAAGAGCTAGGGTGGTCAACTTACAATTTCGTGCCCGGATCGGGTCACGGGACGGTCTCACTCTCTCTCGCAGCAGTGATTAACAATATTTGGTGAGCTAATTATCCTATCATGCTCTCTAGCAGCGGCATACAGAAATATATACGAAATAAAGTAAAATGCTGAGTGGGGAGCGAATACGATACCTTCACGCTACCGGGGGTGGGGAATATGACCCCGGCCGAACTTGTACTCCCGGAACAGTAAATAATTAAATTACATCAATGAATATTACTGCCCACTCCACGCAGGGAGATAATGGGCTACAAGGTGGGACCCGGGAGTAGCGGTTCGGGTTAACAGGCAGCGTCTTGTGTAGCTCTGGTGGCAACGCGTACCAATAAAAATGGGGCCAACGCACTGCTCGGGCCTTCGAATTGGGCGGGACAGGTCCCGCTGCAAAGAGGACTCCTGGGGGGATGCTCCCTAGGAGGGGAACGCCCTGGTACACCTCGTGGAAGGCGAGGCGATTCTGACCGTCATGTGGAAGCTTGCTGTCCATGGATCTGAACTTTTGTTTCAGACCTGTGCGCTCCGACGACAAAATTTGCTGCTACCAGTACGGATGTTGGATCGACGCGAAACTGGTTCCGTTGGAAAGCTAACTCGAAATAGTTCGACCGTCTGTTGTTCCAGAATTTTTCTGGGGCTGTATTTTTTATGGTGGATTTTTGAACAGGACTGTTCTCAGTCTCAGATCTGCTGACTATGAACGTGCGTTGACCGTGACTCAGAGTTCGGATCTGGGTGTTGGGTTCTTCATGAAAGTTGGAGAGGGGAAATAGAGGAAGACGGCAATATTTTTTGTAATTTATGGTGGAGTTTTGGTTTGGGAAACGGATTTTCTAACACTGGATGGTCGAATCTAGGCTGCAGGGGCAGCACAGATTTGGGAAAAGACAGAGATTTTTAGAAAATGTAAACAAGATCCAAAATTCTCAAAACAATTCGTGGAAGAGGGTTTAGGTGGACAGAATTCCCAATAAAAGATTCAACTCATTCAGACATGGGGAAGGGAGTCGAACTTGGGAAGAACTCAGTTGTTGTGACACAAAATAGAACACTGGCAGATCTGGAAAGCTGGAGAACTTAAATGGAAAGGAAAATTGGATGATGGCCTAAATTCGAGGAAAATTTACTGGAGGTGGGGAATCACGTGGGGAACCTACCCTAAAAATTTTAGATCCAGAATATCTGGGAGTTGAGAGCTAAAAATCCCGTAGTAGGCCTCTGTCTAGCAAAATAGAACCTTGGACACCACTTCGGAAGAATGCTCGCGGTGGCTCGGCGGCGGTACGAACGGCGGCGGCGGCGGCAGAGATAGAACTCAGAGAGAGGGCTTCACACCCTAGAAGGCTGGAGGAAGAAGAAGAACAGTAGTAGAGAGAGGGGGGCGCACAAGGCTCTCTTGCAATCTTCACAAAATTTTCTTCATTAACTTCTACCAAATGGGAAAATACAAGGATATATAGAAATTGACAAAAGACCAAGCTTACCCCTAGATCTAGGATTTGGGAAGGGTAAATGGGGTATTAGACTTTATTCCCCCATGTGGTCAAAACCTAAAATAAATAAAAATACAACACCTATTTATTATATACTGAATGGGGGGCGCTCCCTTGACTTCATGGCCCTTTTTTTTGAATTTTTCTCCCCTTTGTCCCCCTTGAATAGTCAAGCCATCTATAAGCCACCTAGGACATTTGACCAGCCCCACATGGGCCCTAAGACTTAGGTGGACCAATGGGGAATAAGGTGGGGGGCCCCTAATGGACCTACTGACCTTTTACAAATAAACCCAAAGACTTCTATGGACTGACAAATTGGCTTATAAAGCCTTACAATTGTAAACCCATTTATGCAAGGACATAAATGCAAACTAAAGGACATAGATGTAAATAAAAATACTAATGTCTGGAGCCGATTCTCATCAATTCTCCTCGGGTGGGAAGAACTCGACCCCGTCGAGTAAGGGGTGCGGCTACTTGAGTAGCTCCGGTGGATCCGTCGCCGTACCAAGTAGCGCAGGCACGCTCCACTCCAAGTAATCGTCACCTGCTCATTCCGTATATGCTCGATATACACAAGCTGCTATGGGAACGAGGCTAGTGGTGGACACTCCGGGGTGGGGTCACTCTCAAAGGGGAGGAGGCGGCTCGAAGACTCACTAGGAATCACCGCTGGGTCCCTGTAGGTGACTGATAAGCGTCCATTTTCCATGATAATTCATTGCATGTACACCATTTTATGTGCATATAATTAGGTAATTATGCATGATCTATTGTTAATCTCAACTTCGCATGTAGATTGGACATTTCATGCAAATTAATTAATTTGGTGATTTTATTTAATAAAATGGAGTTGAGAGTCATGAACATTAATTCTTCATTGCATAATTATGAGCAATTATGATTCATGTGCACATTATGATAATTTTTATGGATTAAATCATAATTATATGTGTGCAGGACACCGAAGGTAATTGTAAAAGAAGCTGGGGACAAAACTGTCATCACCACTTTGACCAAGTCAAAAGCATATATTTTGGTTGGAGGGAAAAAAATTTCAAAAGTTTGAAATTGAGGAAAAGAAACATATATTTTGGTTGGAGGGAAAAGAAATTTCAAAAGTTTGAAATTGAGGAAAAGAAACACATATTTTGGTTGGAGGGAAAATTGAATTCAAAGTTTGAAATAAAGGAGAGACATGAAGAGCCTTGGGAAATGGGGTGTCCAAAGTCTAAGAAAGGGGGTGCCCACCTACTTTTTCTCTTCCCCGTGCATCATATTCCACTTGAATCTCAGTCATCCATCTCCTTTTGATACAATCTCCACCCTCCATCTACCCAACTTTCCCTATAAATAGCCCATGACAAGGAGGAGAAATTGAGTTCTTCTTTTGATAATTTTTCTCTCAACCTTAGGTCACCGATTTCTCCCTCTTCAGTTCATTTTCTGCTCTTACACTCTTCATGTAAGTTCTTCATTTTTAAATGCTCTACAACTTCTTCTTATGTATTATCTTCTACTTCCTTCTAGTTTTTAAGCTATTTCGTATTTTTCACTGTACTATCATGTTCATCTGCAAACCAGTGTTTCTCTCTGTTCTTCCCCTTATTTCTCCCCTTTATATTTATTTTCTCCTCTTACTGTCTTCATAAAAAATATTTATTTTTACGTTTTCTACAATGTCTTCTTCTACCTCATCTTCTAATTCTTTCTGATTTGTAAGTTATTTCTCATTTTTCAACTTGTTGTCCCTGTGATTTTACTGTTCATCCGAGGTGCTAACTTATGTTATTCCTCCATTTTGAAGCTCTTATGCTCTTCTTTTCTATCTGAGTTCTTCATAAAAGTTCTTCCTCTCTTATATATCTAGATTGTATTCTTCTACCACTTCCTCTAATTTCACCACATTTTTAATTTATTTTTAATTCTTCTTAGTTCAATTTTTATGCACAGTTACTGTTCATCCGTGCAGATCACTTCCCTTCTTCCTCTGATTTCACCATCTTCCTCACATTTTCTCTCTCTGTTCCTTCATCAAAGTTCTTTATCTCTTCCCCCTTTTCAACGTCTTCTTCTTGGGCATCCACTAATTCTTCTTGGGTTCAAAGTTATTCACCCTTCAAAGATAACTTCAACGACGAAGGTGACTTCCTCCCGGTGTAGATGACATCTTCCGCAACGTGATTCATGATCCGAGGCCAAGAGAGGACGACGCCATCGTCACCATTTCTGCTACCATCTTCACACCTTAGACTCCTTTTATTTTTATTACTTTAGTTTTATTTTACTTCATTGTAATCTCGTCACATCTTTGTTGTAAGCTTGTCTTGCACTTCATGTACTAGTTTCTTTAAGTTAATGAAAGGAGTTATTCTTTTGATTTAGTTCTTGATCTTATACCCTCCCTACCTCCTTCTTCTATCTCTTCTTTTCACTTCATGTAATTATTTTCTATAGCATAGACGCATAGTCATAGGTGTTTTTAATTAAGTGTTTGGTTTGTTCACCATTTCACTATTTTCTTTAAGCAAAGTAAAATGACAAGTGTTTTTCAAAGGACTCCAAAGTTTTTAACTCTAAAAATCTCTTCTTCCCTGTGGATTCGACCCTTCTCGCCACCATATTACGTCTCTCTTTCATCCAGTGCGAGTTGAAATTTTTAAGATTGATACGTGAGTTTTAAACGACGAACTTTCGCGTTATCAATTTTTGACGCCGTTACCGGGGAAGAATGATGATTTTTGATTTAAGAACTTTGTTTTCCTTGTGTATTTACTGTACTAATAAAGCCCTCTTTTCTTTTCTTTTTATAGGTTAAAAAAAATTCAAAAAAAATAGAGGTAAGTTTACCTTCCTTTCTTTCATCTTTTTGATTTTGTCATTCATTTCAAAAAAATGAGGGATCGCTTTTCAAGTAAGTATCCAAACTTTCCCTCTTTCATTCTAGTTTCATTTTTCCATTTTACATATCTTGTGGTTAGATAGGTTCATTAAAAAAATTTAAAAAAAAATCACTTGACTTTAATAAAAGATTTCATTCAAGAGTAGAAATCACACCACCCATGTTCTAAGCCATGCATCATTTAGCATGGGATTCTTTCTTGTTATTTAGTTTCTGCATTGCATTTTGGAGATTGCAAGGGACAAGGTACGTTCTTCTTATCCTATTCTAGCATACATATTGCATAAGAATCCATTGTTTAAAATTGTGGTGCGTATTTTATTTTAAAATATTTTAAGGGCAACACCCCTAAATAACATAAGGTGGGGATTTCATCACCCTTCCTTAGCCCACAAACCACATTTTCCTTACATCTTTGCATGACCTAAGCTTTAAATAAAATTCAATAGACATTGACCCTAGGATCACACTATGATTTTAGTACGATTTAGGTTTACCCTCTTGTGGAAACCGGTGTCTAAGGCAAGACGGTCGGACGGCAAATACCTTAAGCGGGCTAGTGGTTTACTAATTAGGTCCCTACGAAAGTAGGGGGAGCCTCCCACTACCCCACCCCTTACCTGACCGGTGGAAATATTGAGGGTGAAGTTAAGTTGTACTTTAGTCATTTTGTGAAACCCCATTTGTAGGTTTAGGTCACATTTAGGTCATTAGGTAATTTGTGTGTCATCTTGTTTGTGTATGTAAAAAAAATAAAAAATAAAAAATTCTTCCTCTTCTCTCTTGTCATCTCAGTTAGTGTTAAAAAAATAAAATAAAAAACACATAAATAAAAAATAATTAAAAATGATATCTATGGATCGGGTTTTTAACCAACTTAATTGCTTGACCCAAAATCACTTCACTCCAATGGACTCAAGCCCCTTTACACCACCTACCTTTCAATATGATCACACATTTACCCAGTCGGCCCATTATGTAGATGAGTACCTGACCCAATTTCCATCTTACTCGACCTTCAATGAAAGCTCAAATCCTCGGTTGGCCCAACAAGAGAACTCCACACCCATGGCAGCCCAATATCCTTATGATCCTCAAAATGAAAACTAATTCTCTCAATCATATTTAGGGGACCATATGTTATTCTCTCCTCATGAGCAAACATCAACATGTCAAAATCTCCCTACACCTTCTTGCACTCCTATCTTTGAGTGGGGAGATCAAAATAATTTCTCTTGGGAAAATTCTTAATGTCAAGCTCCATGCTCTCTTAAGCCAAAATTTTCAACACAATTTGATCAAAATCAATATGGAGAGCATGACACATCCTTCCCATCATCTCAATATCAATATGATCATCAACACATTCATTCCACCCCTCCATACAATGGTTCCAACAATGAAGAAAAAATCAACCAATTGATTCAAATCATTTTGAATAATCAACAAAGTATCGACTCCCTCCAAACTAAATTGGACCAAGTAACAAGAGCCACCTATGAAATGGGCTAATTGTCTAACCCCAGTGATGAAACCTTTGAAGATAAAGTCTCTCAATTCACCCAATACATTTATTCTTGCCAACAACCCATGGTTCCCTTACCAAATGAAACTCTTGACCAAGGTAATGAGAGAATTGGGGAAGAATCATATCAAAGAGAATTGGGGATAACTAGTAAAATGGTTTGTGCGATTAAGGAGTCCACACCCATCTATGTGGAAAGACACAAGGAGTCGGTTGAGATCAAGTTGGGGGGTGACTTAAATGATTTGTAAAATGGTGCCATTCAAAACTGTGAAATTTAGAATATTAATGGCCCAATTGAGGAAGAATGTAGAAAAGAATGTCTAGCTGAAAATGATGATGACAAAGCCATGGAATGTGACCCTCCTCACTTGGAATAATATCATGAAAGGACTTTTCTCATTTCATCTCATGGTCCCACAATTATAAGTTTTGATTGACATTCTCCCTATGATAGAACAATGTGAACACTTTGATGTGGAGAGTGCCATCATTAACTTATGTGAAGAAAAACATAAAGAAGCAGGTAAAGTTGATGTTGCAGATATGTTGAATGATAACCCTCATGAGGAAGAGAATGGTGAAGGGTATTTGAGTGAAAAATACATCTTTCATTTAGAGGCACCACTTATGGAGAACAAAAATGATAATCTCATTTTAGAAGATATTGGTAATGGGGCTTCACTTGAAGAAATTGAGAGCATCACTCCAAACATCAAAGGTCCATTTGAGGAAACGCATGAAGAGGGGGAGTGCTTTGTGGATAATAATCTTGTTGATTTAATGAAGATAAATTCTGAACATCCTCCTCCTATTGATGAGTGTAATAAAGGGACCCTCTTAGAGAAATTCACATTTGAACTGACCTATGATGAAGGGTCCGGACTGGAAAGATTAACATTTGATCTTCCCACCTCACCATTGGAACATTCGATTGATATTCTTAATGTCATTGATGAAGGTGATGAAGGGGCCTTGTTGGAAAGGTTTACATTTGGTATACCCACCCCATTACTGGAAAGTTTGATTGATAAACTTCATTCGATTGATGAGTTTGATGAAGGGGCCTTCTTAGAAACTTTCACATTTAATCTAACCCCCGAGTCCTACCCCATAAAGTTTGACTCATCAGATGGGATAGATTTTGGGATCACACCTCCTTCCACTTTGATCCCCCTGCGAACTAAGCCTCTACAATATGACACTCTCAAACTTGAAGAGGATATGTCAACCATATTCACATTTGATTTAACTCCCCTTCAAGAAGATTAATTGATTAATGCCCTTAATGCTCATGATCTGCCTGTCTTTGACCAACTTTCTTTGGAGGAAGAAGTCATTAAAGGGGTAGTCAAGCCGGTAGATACAGGACAAGGAGACCAATGGATAGATACTGGGCAAAGGTTCCATCCTAATCTTGAACGATTGATGGCCATTGATTATTACATACCCCTTAAAGAAGAGAGCTTGCTCACACATATGGCTAATTTTAAAATCAATAATGTTCAAGACCAGCACATTTTTGGGCCACATGTATACATATATAATCTTGTCTTCTCGTGACACAAATGTTGGAAATTGAAAGAAGATAAGATAATGTGGTGGCTCATTCTTAACTCAACTCGTTGGTTATGGAGCTTGAACCTCTTATGCATGCGTCTGCTGAAGACGTTAAACTTAGCGTTTCTTGGGAGGTAACCTACAGTTTTCGTGATTTTTGAGTGCTAATAAATGACTTCTTGGGAGGTAACCCAAGTTTTTCATGTGTTTTTATTTTTATTTTGAAGGTGTGAATAAAGGATAAGTTGGGGGAGAGAGAAGATTGTTTGCACCTATGCCTCGCCTTTAACGGTCAAGTATCGCCTTTGGTCAGTAAGGATGCCCGTCAAAATTCAATTCCGTCAGGTTGTCCCGTTCCTTCACAAATTTCATGTCTACATTATTTTATTATTTCATATTGTTCATGTCATTGAGGACAATGTCATTTAAGTTAGGGGGACAGAAATCATGTTGCACATGTTGCATTTATATACAACTTCAAACATGAAAAAAAATTAGAAAACCAACAAAATAAAATTCATTGTGAGTTTCATGATTCATGATTCTATTGAAAGTAATTCTGGAATAGAAATGACTAGATAAGGATGATGAAAAAATTATCTAATCTAGCCATGGAAAACTGATATAATAATCTTTTTAAAGTTCATGTGCACTTTAGAAAAAAATTCACGTCGCACTCTAATAAAACAAGTAAGATAAGTCCTCTGCTAATTTTGGCATATTGTCTGATATTCTATACTTCTTAAGAAAAGAGATCTTTTTATAAAATTTTCTGTCAATTTATCTATTAAAAAAAGAGAGAGAAAAAAGAAGAAAAGAACACCATGAAAAATGTCCCAACTCTTAGTAACCGGGCCTACTTCACCTAAAACGTGTTGAGGTTCGCGTCAAACAGAAAAAGGAACCCTGATCTTAGTAATCGGGCCTACTTCACTTAAGACGTGTTGAGGTTCGCGCAAAACAGTGAAGGGATAGTGCAGCATCATGTGTAAAATAAAAGATCCCAAAGGGACAGAAATAAGGCAGACAAAAAAACTAGTATGCTTAATGCTCTGGTTTGGAGGTGCAGGGTTGAATGACATTTGTTTGGAATAGCAAATGAGGGATGTAATTGTCTACGCTGTGGATTTAGTATTACACATCCACAAGTGCTATTGAACTTTACTTTGAATTCTTGATCATGTACCTAAATTTCCAAACTAAGGTTAGTGTGCATTATTGATTTCGGATTCCTAATCTTTGGTTGATTCTATGAAGGGAGAGTTGGATATAAGAGCATGAATTTTACAAATTCTTGTTAGTCCTAAATTTTAATTTATCTGCATTACTAAGGGACTAACAATGAGTAAGTTGGGGGTGTGATAAGCGTCCATTTTTTATGATAATTCATTACATGTACACTATTTTATGTGCATATAATTAGACAATTATGCATGATCTATCGTTAATCTCAACTTCGCATGTAGATTGGACATTTCATGCAAATTAATTAATTTGGTGATTTTATTTAATAAAATGGAGTTGAGAGTCATGAACATTAATTCTTCATTGCATAATTATGAGCAATTGTGATTCATGTGCACATTATGATAATTTTTATGGACTAAATCGTAATTATATGTGTGCAGGACACCGAAGGTAATTGTAAAAGAAGCTGGGGGTAAAACTGTCATCACCACTTTGACCAAGTCAAAAGCATATATTTTGGTTGGAGGGAAAAGAAATTTCAAACATATTTTGGTTGGAGGGAAAAGAAATTTCAAAAGTTTGAAATTGAGGAAAAGAAACACATATTTTGGTTGGAGGGAAAAGAAATTTTAAAAGTTTGAAATTGAAGAAAAGAAACACATATTTTGGTTGGAGGGAAAATTGAATTCAAAGTTTGAAATAAAGGAGAGACATGATGAGCCTTGGGAAAGGGGGTGCCCAAAGTCTAAGAAAGGGGGTGCCCACCTACTTTTTCTCTTCCCCATGCATCATATTCCACTTGAATCCCAGCCATCCATCTCCTTTTGATACAATCTCCACCCTCCATCTACCCAACTTTCCCTATAAATATTCCATGACAAGGAGGAGAAATGGAGTTCTTCTTTTGGTAATTTTTCTCCCAACATTAGGTCGTCGATTTCTCCATCTTCGGTTCATTTTCTGCTCTTACACTCTTCATGTAAGTTCTTCATTTTTAAATGCTCTACAACTTCTTCTTCTGTATCATCTTCTAATTCCTTCTAATTTTTAAGCTATTTCGTATTTTTCACTGTACTATCCTGTTCATCTGCAAACTAGTGTTTCTCTCTGTTCTTCCCCTTATTTCTCCCCTTTATATTTATTTTCTCCTCTTACTGTCTTCATAAAAAATCTTTGTTTTTAACTTTTCTACAATATCTTCTTCTACCTCATCTTCTAATTCTTTCTCATTTGTAAGTTATTTCTCGTTTTTCAACTTACTGTCCTGTGATTTTACTATTCATCTGAGGTGCTATCTTATGTTATTCCTCCATTTTGAAGCTCTTCTGCTCTTTTTTTCTATCTGAGTTCTTCATAAAAGTTCTTCCTCTCTTGTAGAGCTAGATTTTATTCTTCTACTAGTTCCTCTAATTTCATCAATTTTTTAATTTATTTTTAATTCTTCTTAGTTTAATTTTTATGCACAGTTATTGTTCATCCATGCAGATCACTTCCCTTCTTCCTCTGATTTCACCATCTTCCTCATATTTTATCTCTCTGTTTCCTTCATCAAAGTTCTTTATCTTTTCCCCCTTTTCAACGTCTTCTTCTTGGACATCCCCTAATTCTTCTTTGGGTTCAAAGTTATTCACCCTCCAAAGACAGCTTCAACGACGAAGGTGACTTCCTCTCGGTGTAGATGACATCTTCCGCAAGGTGGTTCGTGATCCAAGGCCAAGAGAGGATGACGCAGTCGTCACCATTTCTGCTACCATCTTCACACCTCATGCTTCTTTTATTTTTATTACTTTAGTTTCATTTTACTTCATTGTAATCTCGTCACATCTTTGTTGTAAGTTTATCTTGCACTTCATGTACTAGTTTCTTTAAGTTAATGAAAGTAGTTATTCTTTTGATTTAGTTCTTGATCTTATACCCTCCCTACCTCTTTCTTATATCTCTTCTTTTCACTTCATGTAATTATTTTCCATAGCATAGACGCATAGTCATAGGTGTTTTTAATTAAGTGTTTGGTTTGTTCATCATTTCACTATTTTCTTTAAGCAAAGTAAAATCACAAGTATTTTTCAAAGGACTCCAAAGTTTTTAACTCTAAAAATCTCTTCTTCCCTGTGGATTCGACTCTTCTCGCCACCATATTACGTCTCTCTTTCATCTAGTGCGAGTTGAAATTTTTAAGATTGATACGCGTGTTTTAAACGACAAACTTTCGCGTTATCAGTGACTAGATCTGGGACATGGATGTAGAGCTGATCCCATACTCCGGTAAGGCTACAAGGCATGCAATAGAGCCGACTTGCCTCACACGCACAAGGGATTGACATCTACGAGCTTGCACAAGACACATGCCGACTTATCATGCACTGACAAATGTATGCATAGACTCCTAACAAATCACACAAACAAACCACAAAAACAAACCACACAAAGAAGAAAACAGACTCATGCAGGACCCTAGACTTAATGCGGTGACATCACCCCTAGGTGGTCATCATCCGAGTGCTGCATCCTAGATGTCGATGGGTTCTTTCGGGTCTTCCTCATAGAACTCATCAGCTAGTGCCGACTCGGCCTCATAGCTGACAGACACAATCCCAGAAGGTGGGTCTTCTCCAACCCTCTTTTCCCCTAGGGCTAGTGAGGTACAAGATGGGCATTGGTTGGCAAAGTGGCCAAACCCCTAACAGTGATAACACTGCATTCGAGGCCTACTACTCTCTCCGATGAGTGGTCACTTACCCTTATCCTCCCTACAGACAGGGGGTGTAGGTAACAAGGGAGGAGGTGTGGGTGCCGGAGGATGGGCAATAGGTCCCGAAGGGCGGGCGATGGGTGCCGGTAGTTGGGGTGTAGGTAGCTCCCTTGGCGGGGGAGGGCGAGGCCTTGGAGCGAATGGCTCCTGACGGGCGGGCTCGTGAGCTCGAGCCATGGGGGCCCTCGGGTATGGACCTAAAGAGCTACGGGGCTCGGCACTATGGAGAGGGACGGGGCCCAATCATTGGGTAGACTCAAACTCTCCCTCGAACTGCTCCATCTCGAGAGCAACCTGATACGCATCCTCCAACTTGTCCATCTTGCGGCGGCAAAGCTCATACTGTAGGTGGGGTTGCAGACCACGCCGAAAATGGGAGACAGTAAGGGAACTCTCCTCCGTGGCGTCACATCGCAAAAAGTATTCATTGAACTCGATGATGTAATCGAAGACGGACCGATCTCCTTGGGTGAGCTTTGCCATCGGTCTATGAGATGCTAGCGGTAGGAGGTAGGAAGGTACTTCTTCCTAAGTTTGGACCTCATCTCGTCCCACGTCTCTACTTGGGGCTCCTGACGATGAAACAGTAGATTCTCCATGTTCCTCCAGAAAGTTTGTGCCTGCTCTAACAGTTTTATCTTGGTGAACTTGACCTTCCAGTGGTCCGACATCTCAAACCACTCGAAATACTGGTCCATGTCGGGTTCCCAATCAAGGTAGACTTTTGGGTCTAAGGACCCATCGAAAGTGGGGGGGTCTGCACGAACGGTCCTGAGGGTCCGCTCGTCCTCATCCAAATCACGGTTCCATCGTTGAACACGATGGTCACGACCATATCCCCTATTTTCATCTCGGACTCATAGTCATGCACCTTGGGGATTTGACGCCGCCTAACATCTATCCCTTGAACCCTTGGAGTAGCAGGTTGTTGAACCGGTTCTTGTTGACCATCTGTAGGTGGGGGAGGTGCCTCGACTGGGACTCTCGGGGGTGCCTCGGCTGGGGCTCTCTCTAATGTGGCAACTCTCCCTACTAGGCCCTGAACGAACTGGTCCGACTCGACGACCTTATCCTCTATGGCCTTCATCCTCTCTTCCAGGCGTGGGCCTAGGCTATCCACCCGTGTACTCAACCCTTCCATTCTATCCACTTGAGTACTTAACACATCTATGCGTGTATTCAACCCATTCATTTGTCTCATAATGGCTCGAAACATTTCGGCCACTGATGGCTCATCGGGACTAGGGACTCGGTCTGCCATAGGTGGTGGTGGTGGTGGTGGTGGTGGTGAGTATTGGATACCCCTACGAGTGGGCATGCAATGGACACGGGGTTGGAATGTACCGACCAAGGTGAAGTGATGAACCTAGACTTAACCAATATCTGGTACTTGGCGGAGTTACAGGATCCGAAGATCCTCTCGACGCGAGTGTGCGGCCTTCCCGATAGGCGTAGCCTAACGTTCGGACAACACCTTTTGATATACCGAGTCATTGGGATGAAATGCACACCTAGGACAACACTACCCTACACTTAGACTCGCTCTGATACCAAATTGATGTGGGATGAACTACAGACTCGACTCCAAGTTGATATGTGATCTTTGGACTCTAAATAAACTCGCGATCGTCCCTAGCGAGGGAAGCGTTCGGACGCGCGCAGTTGAGAAACCGGCAAAGAGCTAGGGTGGTCAACTTACAATTTCGTGCCCGGATCGGGTCACGCGATGGTCTCGCTCTCTCTCTTAGTAGTGATTAACACTATTTGGCAAGCTAATTATCCTATCATGCTCTCTAGCAGCGGCATATAGAAATATATACGAAATAAAGTAAAATGCCGAGTGGGGAGTGAATACGATACCTCCATGCTACCGGGCGTGGGGAAGACGACCCCGACTGAACTTGTACTCCCGAAACAGTAAATAATTAAATTACAGCAATGAATATTACTTCCCACTCCACGCAGGGAGGTAATGGGCTATAAGGTGGGACCCGGGAGTAGCGGTTCGGGTTGACGGGCAGCGTCTTGTGTAGCTCCGGCGGCAACGCGTACCAACGAACGTGGGCCCACGTACTGCTTGGACCTCCGAATTGGGCGGGACGGGTCCCGCTGCAAAGAGGACTCCTGGGGGATGCTCCCTAGGAGGGGAATGCCCTGGTATGCCTCATAGAAGGCGAGGCGGTTCCGACCGTCACGTGGAAGCTTGCTGTCCACGGATCTGAACTTCTGTTTCAGACCTGCGCGCTCCGGCGACAAAATTTGCTGCAACCAGTACGGATATCAGATCAGGGCAAAACTAGTGACGTTGGAAAGCTAACTCGAAATACTTCGACCCTCTGTTGTTCCAGGATTTTTGTTGGGGCCGTATTTTTTATGGTGGATTTTTGAATAGGACTGTTCTCAGTCTTAGATCTGGCCAGGTAGACTGAGAGCTGACTGTGAACATAAGTTGACCGTGACTCAGAGTTCGGATCTGGGTGTTGGGTTCTTCATAAAAGTTGGAGAGGGGAAAGAGAGAAAGACGGCGATATTTTTTGTGTAATTTATGGTGGAGGTTTCGTTGGGGAAACGAATTTTCTAACACTGGGTGGTCGGATCTGGGCTGCAGAGGGCAGCACAGATTTAGGAAAAGACAGAGATTTTTAGAAAATGTAAACGAGATCCAAAATTCTCAAAAAAAATAGTGAAAGAGGGTTTAGGTGTTCATAATCCCCAATAAAAGTTTCAACTCAATCAGACATGGGGAAGAGGGTCGAACTTGGGAAGAACTCAGTTGCTGTGACACAAAACAGAACACTGGCAGATCTGGAAAGTTGGGGAACTTAAATGAAAAGGAAAATTGGATGATGGCCTAAATTCGAGGAAAATTTACTAGAGGTGGGGAATCACGTGGGGAACCTACCCTGAAAATTTCAGATCCAGAAGATCTGGGAGTTGAGAGCTAAAAATCCCGTAGTAGGTCTTTGTCCAGTAGAACAGAACCCTAGACAGCACTTCGGAAGAATGCTCGCAGTGGCTCGGCAGTTGTACGAACGGCGACGGCGGCGGCAGAGATAGAACTCAGAGAGAGGGCTTCACACCCTGGAAGGCTGGAGGAAGAATAAGAACAGTAGGATGTTGTGCCTCCTGATTTGATGATGTCTGGGGAAGAATAATCTGACTCCTCTGGACATAATTTCTATTATGAGTTGTTAGGAGTCTGTGTGTTTTGAATGGCTAGCATCAGTTTAATTGACTGGGTTGACTTACTGAATTCACTATTGATTATTTTGATGAAATTAACTTAGTCAATGTTAATATAGTCTTCTATAGGTATGTGCATGTTTTCGTCCCTCACAAAAAGTATGTGCACAAATATCTCCAGGACTATGCTAGACGAGTCCATGCATATATATGTCTAAGGAACACACAAGGTCGATGCATGTATGTATAAGCCAAAGGCATTTGCAAGGTCGGTGCATAGCTTGCGTCTCACATTGCGTCTCATGCATATACTAGGGTTTGTGCACACTAGCATGTCTGTGCATATCCCTGTAGCAATGCTTTTGGAGTCGGTGCTATTTTGTGTCTCATACATATTTTTGCTTGCGTCTCATATTGTGTCTTATGCATATAAGGGCTATGGTCTTGCATCTTTGTTAGCGTCTCATGCATTAATGGTCTTGCATCTCTGTTAGCGTCTCATGCACTAATGGTCTTGCGTCTCATGTGCATATGTGTCTCAGTGCATGAACTGCGTCTCACTCTGCCTCTCAATGCATGCCTGCATCTCATGTTTCGTCATAGGCATATACACAGTAGCACGGTCGGTGCAAGGTTTGGTTTCTAAGGCACATAAGGTCGGTGCATGGTTTGGTTTCTAAGGCTCATAAGGTCGGTGCAAACCTAGCCTCAGTGCATATTGTGTTCATGCTCACGTTAAGGTCTACGCAAATCTCTGTTCACTCTGCATAGTATATCAGTGCACGTTTCTATGCTAAGGTCAGTGCAGTTTTGTGCTTACAAAGTCCGTGCTATTTCCTATAGCTCCGGTCGGTGCAATGTTTGGTCCGTGCATACTTAGTTCATAGAAGGTCGTTACAAAGCCGGTATCAGCGTTGTTAGCGTCGATGCATATTTGGTGTCAGCTTGAGTCGGTGCAATTTTTGCTGCGAGCACAAGTCGGTGCATTCCTATCTTTACCTACGTTTTGAGCTACACAACATCTGTGCTAAGGAATATAAGGTCGGTGCAAGTTTCTTTGTTTCATGCATGTAATGTCAGTGCTAGTTTTTATCTCGCACACTTAAGGTCTGTGCATGATGTGTCTTATGCAGACATAGGTCAGTGTATGCCGTGTTTACTCTTGCTACAAGTCAGTGCATGTTTTCAGGTCTTTGTATATTATCAAATGGCTTATAACATGTCTGATATTCTGCCAGGTCAGCTATATGATCGAGCACTAACTAAGCAACCTGCGGCTCATCTCTCGTGGAATTTAAGTACCAGGTAATCAGCACGTAATCCAAGGCAGGCTGATACCAGGGGATCTTACCACGTGTAAAGCAGCGACAATGTGATGGTGACACATGGAAAGTTCTGGATCAGATCTGCTTGAATTTTAGGCGGGAATTGTGGCAACCACACTCCTAGTTCCTATCGTCTATAAAAGAAGAGCCGATCGCCAAGTTCGAAAGTGATGAAGGAGAAGAGAGTTTGAAGAGATCGAGAGAAATAGAAGGCCAAGAGGGAAGTAGTGTGAGCGTCCAGCAAGAAGATTCCTGAGTAAAGTTAATCCGTTGGAAGGAGAAAGGGTTGAATTAAGGAAGAGTAGATCGTTGAAGTTCAGTGAGTAAATGTGTTCGATGTTTCTGGTTTCTGGTTCCTGGTTCAAAACCAGAACCAGTCCGCTCGATTTAGAGCTACATTCGCTCAGTTCAGAGCTACATTCTTTTGTCTTCTCAGTTTTCTTCATTTGCTTTTGCAAACCTTCGTTTACTCAAGCTGTATGTCAGCGGATGTTAAAGCTGTAAATCAGCGGTTGGCTAAGCTGTATTGCCCAGCAGCAGAGGAAGAATCCTCTGGTTGGCTTAAGCTATAAAGCTTAGCCTCTGTAGGGAACTTGTTCCCCAAAGCTGTGGATCAGCGGTGGCAAGCTGTGTTGCCCAGCAGTGAATCCTTACTCGGTTGAGTAAGGGGTGGACGTAGATCTCTGAAGGAGATCGAACCACCTAAAATCTCTTGTGTCTGTGGTTGTGATTGCATGTGTGATTGCTGCTTCACTTTCTGCTTAGTTGTCTGAATTAATTACTGCATCTCTTGCTCATTTGAGAGCTAGGAGAAGGTATATAAAAAGGTGCCACACAAAGGGTAGGTCAAGCCTACTGGAAGGTGGACAATCTAGCGTGATGAGTCTCCTAGAGTCGAACCTCCGCCAGGTGCCTCTTCTGGTTCACTGATGTGTAACAGATCAATTAGCAATTAAGTCAGTTTCTATATAGACTGATATCTCTGCTTACTGACATTGATCTCTGAGCTGATAAACCTGTGATCACCTTGGCTAACGAGATTTGGTAAAATTTTGTATTCCGCTTCTATCATTTAATCTCGTTATTTTTAGGGGTAAAGATCTATTCACCCCCCCTCTAGATCACTACACTTGGTATCAGAGCCTAACTCTCTATTAAAGGACTCACATCCTAGAGTGGTTAGATATGGATTCTAGAGGGTTAACTACTGAGGGTCACTCGACCACCAAGCCACCATACTTTGATGGCTCGAACTATTCTTATTGGAAAAGTAGAATGCAGGTTTTCTTGAGAGCCAAGGACTATGAGATATGGAAGACTGTTAGTAAAGGTCCTTTTGAACTTCCCCCTGATGAGGAAGTCTGGACTAAGGAGCAGATTCATAGGTGCACTTTGAATTGGAGCGTTGTAAATGCTATACAGTGTGCTCTTCATCCTACCGAGTTCTCCAGAGTATCTTCATGCACTACCGCTAAGGAAATGTGGGATAAATTAGAAGTTATTTACGAGGGAACTAGAAGTTATTTACGAGGGAACTTCTCAGGTCAGAGAAACCAAGGTCAATATGCTAATGACTCAGTACGAGGCCTTCAGAATGAAGAATGATGAATCCATCTCCGAGATGTTTGCTCGATTAATGGTAATCATCAACAGCTTAAGAAGTTTGGGTAAGACTTACACTGATTATGAGCTAGTCAGGAAAATCCTTAGGTCCTTGACACATATCTGGCATACTAAGGCCACTGTCATGGAGGAGTCCAGGAATCTTGCTGCTACTACCGTGGATGAACTCATCGGATCTCTCATGGCATATGAGGTAAATCTGAAGAATATTGAGGAGCCCGAGAAGAAAAGGAAATCCCTGGCACTTAAGGTTACTTCTAGTAAAAAGGAGTCATCTAGTGAGAATACCTCCAGCAGCTCTGGAGATGATCAAGATCTGTTTGCTATGTTTACCAGGAGCTTTAGAAGAATTCTTAGACAAGAAAGGAAAGGGAATAGAAGAAGACATTATTCAGGAAAGAGATAGTCAAAGCATAAATCCGATTTTGCTAAGAAATCTGATGAAATTATTTGTTATAATTGCAGGAAGGCAGGACATCTTAAGGCAGACTGTCCTGAGCTGAAAAAGAAGGTGAATAGAAAGAAGGGCAACAGAAAGAAGGCCATGGTGAGTACCTGGAGCGATGAGGAGGAGGAAAGTTAAAGTAGCTCTTCTGAAAGTGAGAAGGAAGACAAACTGTGTCTCATGGCCAAAAGTGATGAAGAAAATGATGAGGTAATCTCTCCCTTCAATAATTTCTCTCATAGTGATCGGGAAGATACATATAGATAAATATGATGAAGTATGTAAAGAAAATAGGCATTTGAAAAGGAAAATTACTTCATTAGCTCAAGATACTACTCTAAATGATAAAATTTCATGTTTGGAAATGGAAAATCTCAGACTGAAAAACTCTCTTGATGAAATTGAAAAAGATAAAACTCTTTTGAATGATCTGAAAACTGAAAATGAAGAACTGAAAAACTTCATTGACGAGCTCAAAATAAAGTTGCAAGAATGTAGAGACCAAACTGGAATAATCACTGAAACATATGAGGCTGTCAATGGAGTGAATTCGGATCTGAAAAAGGTCATTGAAAATCTAGAAAATGAAAACCAAGAAAAATAGAAAACCCTAGAAAAAATGACACAGGGTTCAGAAAATCTTAATGCTATCTTGGGAACTAGAGTTTATTTCAGGAAGGAAGGATTAGGCTTTAATCCATCCAATCAGAAAAGATTTGATGTTAGAACCATCTCTTTTGTGGTAGAAAAGAGAACAGCACAACCCTTAATAAAGATGACATCTGAACAAATCCAGAAAGAAAAACAGATTAAAAATGTTAAGAAAATTAAGCCTAGTGTCAAGGACAAGGGAAAAGATAAGATAAAGATGTCTAAGGGATCATGTTCATACACCACCTCACCTCAGACCAGAGCTCAATTTAAGGGTCAGGGAGCTGAAACAAGAACTCAAAGAAGTCCCAAGGCCAAAGTAGCTCAATTTCAACAGAAAGGTCAAGGCAACTTCAAACTTGCACCCACCTTTATGCATTCTAGGTTCAATATTTTTAGCACTTATGGTCTTGGAAGAGGAAACTCATATGAAAGTTCCTATCATAATGGCCCACCCCATCCTTCATTTCAAAACTCATATCACCACTACTCTGATAGGAAAAACCAAAGAAATTTCTATATTAGATCAAGGTATAGAACTCACTCCTTGAATTCATATGTGCATCCCTAGCATAAAACCCCTAGAAGCCAGAGCTTTCATAGCTTTGCCAAATTCATGCCCAATCAGTCCAGAGTTTTCTATGTACATGCTACTTCCAATGCCCATTGGATTGGTAACTGGCAAAGACAATTCCAGAATGAGCTTAAAAGGAAAAGTGGAACACCTCAAACTCAATTTCATAAAATCAGAGATAACAAGAAAAAATAGACCAAGCTGAATATCAAGAGCTCTTCACCTGCAGTGAAGAAATAAAATCAAATGTGGTTACCAAAACAACTTGTACCATGTTTGCGTGAGATGAATGCTTATTTGGGGCCCAACCAGACTTGGGTTCCAAAATTTTCTGCTTGATTCTGCTTGCAGGTATGCCTGGCAGCCAGATAAAATAAGTGGTATCTTGATAGTGGCTGCTCGAGGCACATGACCGGGGACAAAGAAAAATTATGCATGCTAGCTGAAAAGAATGGTGGTCATGTTACATTTGGAGGTAATACCAAGGGCAGAATTAGTGGAACAGGTAAAGTAGGTAAGAATTCTTCTTGCTGCATTGAGGAAGTTTTATTAGTTGAAAGACTTGCCTATAACCTTCTTAGTATTAGCCAGCTGTGTGATAAAGGGCATAAGGTTATATTTGATTCTCTTGCATGTACAATTTTTGAACCAAATTCTAAAACTGTTAAATTCATTGGTAAGAGGGTCAATAATATCTACATGGTAGATTTAGATAATGAAGCACATTCAAGTCTATGTCTCATAGTTAGCAAGAATGACACAGCCAATCTTTGGCACCGCAGGCTGGGTCATGCTAGGTATACTGTGCTGCACAAACTGAATAAACACAGCATGGTTAAGGGCCTCCCTGAAAATACATTTAAGAGGAATGACAAAATTTGTGAAGTGTGTATTCAATGTAAGCAAACCAGGAAATCATTTAAACTCAGAACTGAAAGCATGTCCTCAAAACCATTTGAGCTGGTTCATATGGATTTATTTGGACCATCTAGATCAGCCAACTTATCTGGTAAGAGATATGGCTATGTGTTGATAGATGACTTCTCTAGGTTTACATGGGTAGTCTTCTTAGCACATAAACATGATGCATTTGCTGAATTTGAAGAGTTTTACTTTAAAATAAATCAGGGTGGTGAGCACTCAATTCTGAATATATTGTCTGACTATGGTGGTGAGTTTGAAAACTCACAATTTGATGATTTCTGCAGGAACAACGGAATCAATCACAAGTTCTCTTCTCCAAGGACTCCAGAGCAAAATGGAGTAGTAGAAAGAAGAAACATGACTTTAGTTTAAATGGCAAGGACGATGCTGGCAGAAGGTAACCTACCTGAAGGTTTTGGGCCGAGACAGTGAACACATCATGTTATATCATCAACAGGGCCATGGTAAGACCTTCTACTCACAAAACTCCTTATGAAATTTTAAAAGGTAAGAAAGCTTCAATAGCACATCTCAAGGTTTTTGGCTGCAAGTGTTTTATCCATGTAAATTCTAAGAGAGATCTTGACAAATTCGAACCTAAAAGTAAACCTAGAATTTTTCTAGGTTACTCTGGAAAATCCAGAGCTTATAGAATTTACAATCTAAACTCTAAACTTGTTGAAGAATTACCACATGTTGTCTTTGATGAGTTTTCAAATAACTCTGAAATTGGCTTCTGCAGGGACAAATTTAATGATGATATTCTGGAGGATAAAGTAAAAGAAAATCTTGAATTAGCAGAAGGAGGTGAGACAAGTGGGTCTAGAGGTCAGGGGGAGGTAAATGCAAAAACAGGTAATCATCTTACCAATATTAGAGTTCTTAGAGATCACCCTCTTGAAAATATTATTGGTAATTTGAATGAATCCCCTAGAACTAGATCACACTTTAGAATAGACAATGAATTAAACTCTTTTGCTCTAGTCTCACAGATAGAACCCAAGGACATAAATAGTGCATTAAAAGATGAACATTGGATAAATGCCATGCATGAGGAACTGAACCAATTTGAAAGGAACAAGGTATGACACCTAGTTCCAAAACCTACTCGTGGCTCTATTATAGGCACTAAATGGGTTTTCAGAAATAAAACAGATGAGCAGGGAAAGATTGTTAGAAATAAAGCTAGGCTAGTTGCACAAGGGTACAACCAGGAGTATGGGGTAGACTTTGAAGAGTCTTTTGGTCCTGTCGCCAGGTTAGAGGCTGTCAGAATTCTTCTAGCCTTTGCTTTTAGCCTAGGAATAAAATTACAATAGATGGACATTAAATCCGCCTTTTTGAATGGTCTAATAAAGGAGGATGTATTTGTTAAACAACCTCCAGGTTTTGAATGTCTTGATTTCCCAGATCATGTATACAAGTTAGACAAGGCTTTATATGGACTAAAACAAGCACCCAGGGCCTGGTATGACAGGCTGAGCTCCTTCCTCACTGGTAAGGGTTTCTCTAGAGGTGAAGTTGACCAGACACTGTTCACAAAGGTAAGCAACAAAGATATTCTTGTTGCACAGATTTATGTAGATGATATAGTATTTGGTTCAACTAAACCAACCATGTGTGAGGAATTCTCTGCTTTTATGACAAATGAATTTGAGATGAGTTTCATGGGAGAATTGAAATTCTTTTTAGGTATGCAGGTCATTCAAACATCTGAAGGAAGCTTCATCAATCAGTCAAAGTACATAAAGAACATGCTAAAAAGGTATCAAATGAAAAATCTCAAGGCAATAGCTGCACCCATGGGCACCTCAACCAGCCTAGATGGTGACCCAGAAGGTAAATCAATAGATCCAAAGTTATACAGAGGTATGATCGGATCCCTTCTTTACCTTACAGCATCTAGGCCTGATATTCAGTTCTCTGTATACTTGTGTGCTAGGTTTCAGGCTAGTCCTAAAGAGTCACATCTGAGTGCTGTTAAGAGGATTTTTAGGTATCTATCAGGCACCCTAGAACTAGGACTTTGGTATCCTACAAAGTGTGAGCTAGATCTTATAGCCTACACTGATGCAGATTATGCAGAGTGCAGGGTAGATAGGAAAAGCACTAGTGGGTACTATCACTACCTAGGTGGTTGTCTGGTAACTTGGGCTTCTAAAAAGTAACACATTGTTGCTCTATCTACAGCTGAAGCAGAATATGTTGCAGCTGGGAGCTGTGCAGCCCAGGTACTTTGGATCAAGCACCAACTTATTGATTATCAAATAAAATTGGGATGCATTCCAATTTTATGTGATAATACTAGTGCTATATCTCTCACTAAAATCATGTTCATCACTCTAGGACTAAGCACATAGAAATCAAACACCATTTTCTTAGAGATGAGGTAAACAAAAATGAAATTGAATTGCATTTCATTGAATCTGAAAAACAGATAGCTGATATATTTACTAAACCTCTAGGTAATGAGAGATTTAAATTCTTAAGAAGAGAATTATGTTTATTTAAATTTTAGCATGATAACTAATCTCAATTTCATTTCTGAATAAATCTTCTAATATGATTTGTGAATGTCTGCCTGCCTTGGAATAAATTTACTAATCTGACTGAAATTGGCTCATGATTTTATCTGTCTGAAAATCCATGTTTGAATAAATCCTTTGAATAAACTAGTCTCAACTCACTGCTCTGAATAAATGATCTGATCTGTTCAATGATTGTCCGTTAATGGTATGTGAATAAAAACTCAGATCCTGTTTCGTGATCACTTCATCAAATCCATACATTGAGTATCTTGATTTCAGAGGTCTTGCAAATGCTATCAAATGGAATGACTTCACTACATGTCATGCATTCTCATCTAAACTTCTATACAATCATGCATGTAGGACAGGTGATTGCACTGCATTCTACTTCATGATGGTATGTCTAGAAATGCATGCATAACTGTGGTTGAATAAGTAAGTAAAGGTGCATATAGTCAGGGGGAGCTTTCTAAGAATAAGAAAATGTATGTGCTTGCTGCATAGTGTCAGGGGGAGTATTGAGCATGACTATTTGTCTGTCACTCGGATCTCCTCCACTCCAACCCCTTTGAAGTTTAGACCTTAATTTTTTTCTCATTCAACTTGCTGGTTCTGATACAAATTTTGTGAGCTCTCATATCATTATTCCATATCTTGAGTTCTGACATAATGACAGTCTGATAATAAGTTCAAAATTTTAAGCAATAGAAATCAGACATCTTCTATTATATGAATTTTGCTTGATTCTTGAATGAACTGATGGTTTAAATTTAATAATCTTTAGAATCAAGAAACTGCATTTAGTAAATAGGAATGTTGATAACTGATAATCGCTCTCAACCCTTGTCTCATTACATGCTTGATTAAGTTTTTCTTGTATCTGAAATTTGCTAAATTGATGAAATCTTGGTAGAGAAAACTGAGTTTGTGTATTGTCTTTAAACAAGTCTCTCTGAAAAATAAAAAGGATAGTAAACTAATCGTATGAAAAATAAAAATGGCAGAGCAATGACTGAGTAAACACTGAGAAACTGAGTGCTCCATCAAAGAAATGGAGAATACTTAAGTCATGAAGTGGCTCAAATTATCTCTGATCATATGATAAAAAAATTGTAAGTGTTGAGAAACTAAGTGCTCCATCAAAGAAATGGAAAACACTTATGTCATGAAGTGCCGCAAACTACTTGGTTCATATAGTTAAAATAATGTTCCTCAAATAGAATTCAGAAGTGTCATATTGTTTAACTTCAATACATGCCTTGGTCACTCTCAAAAATTATCACTGATTTTCTGAGAGTAAGATACAATTAAACATTTCTCACATGATTAATGTGATACTGGTTTATTGATATTATCAGGAACAACAAACTAATACAATGAATGAAGTATATGGATTCTAAGCTTTATCGCCTTTAAACCAGAAATCTATCAGGAATACACTGTATTGATTCATATATCTGAAGACTCAGAGCTTTGAAATGCTTAGTTCTGAACTATTAAACAGAGTGTCAGTCAGATTTCTCTCTGTTGATATACTTCCACTTGCACTTCTCTGAGTTACTGTCCTATTGATAATTCTTCCTCCTTGTTGTTGTCAAAGGGGGAAATTACATTAAAAGGGGGAAGTGCATATCTATCGTAGAAAAGGGGAGATCATTTCTGAGTCTACTCTCTGTCTACCTCCCTTCCTATTTGATGATGTCAAAGGGGCAGAGATATGTCTGTATTTTGGTTTCAGACTTTGGCATGTGGCAATTGGTACTGTGCTGCATATGTTATTTGGCATTGTGTTGCATTATGTCTGCATGTTCATCTGCATCAGCCTGCATTGCATGTTAATAGATCATATGTTTGGACTGAATGCTTTTCATCAAAATACATCCAATATAAACTGTTGCTATCATCAAAAAGGGGGAGATTGTTGTGCCTCCTTATTCGATGATGTCTGGGGAAGAATAATCTGACTCCTCTTGACATAATTTCTAATAGGAGTTGTTAGGAGTCTGTGTGTTTTGAATGACTGGCATAAGTTTAATTGACGAGGTTGACTTACTGAATTCACTATTGATTATTTTGATGAAATCAACTTAGTCAGTGTTAGTATAGTCTTCTATAGGTCTGTGCATGTTTTCCTCCCTCACAAAAAGTTTATGCACAAATATCTCCAGGACTGTGCTAGACGAGTCCGTGCATATATATGTCTAAGGCACACACAAGGTCGATGCATGTATGTATAAGCCTAAGGCATTTGCAAGGTCGGTGCATAGCTTGCGTCTCACATTGCGTCTCATGCATATACTAGGGTTTGTGCACACTAGCAAGTCTGTGCATATCCCTGTAGCAACGCTTTTGGAGTCGGTGCTATTCTGTGTCTCATACATATTTTTTTTTGCGTCTCATATTGTGTCTTATGCATATGAGGGCTATGGTCTTGTGTCTCTGTTAGCGTCTCATGCATTAATGGTCTTGCATCTCTGTTAACATCTCATGCACTAATGGTCTTGCATCTCATATTGCGTCTCATGTGCATATGTGTCTCAGTGCATGAACTGCGTCTCACTCTGCGTCTCAATGCATGCCTGTGTCTCATGTTTCATCTAAGGCATATACATAGTAGCACGGTCGGTGCAAGGTTTAGTTTCTAAGGCTTATAAGGTCGGTGCAAGGTATGGTTTCTAAGGCTCATAAGGTCGATGCAAACCTAGCCTCGATCGGTGCATATTGTGTTCATGCTCACATTAAGGTCTATACAAATCTATGTTCACTCTGCATAGTATATCAGTGCACGTTTCTATGCTAAGGTCGGTGTAGTTTTGTGCTTACAAAGTCCGTGCTATTTCCTATAGCTCCGATCGGTGCAATGTTTGGTCCGTGCATACTTAGTTCATAGAAGGTCATGACAAAGTTGGTATCAGCGTTGTTAGCGTCGGTGCATATTTGGTGTCAGCTTGAGTCGGTGCAATTTTTGCTGCGAGCACAAGTCGATGCATTCCTATCTTTACCTACGTTTTGAGCTATACAACGTCTGTGCTAAGGAATATAAGGTCGGTGCAAGTTTCTTTGTTTCATGCATGTAATGTCAGTGCTAGTTTTTATCTCGCACACTTAAGGTATGTGCATGATGTGTCTTATGTAGACATAGGTCAGTGTATGCCGTGTTTACTCTTGCTACAAGTCAGTGCATGTTTTCAGGTCTTTGTATATTATCAAATGGCTTATAACATGTCTGATATTCTGCTAGGTCAGCTATATGATCGAGCACTAACTGGGCAACCTGCGGCTCATCTCTCATGGAATTTAAGTACCAGGTAATCAACATGTGATCCAAGGTAGGCTGATACCAGGGGATCTTGCCACATGTAAAGCAACGGTAATGTGATGGTGACACATGGAAAGTTCTGGATCAGATCTGCTTGAATTTTAGGCGGGAATTGTGGCAACCACGTGCCTAGTTCCTATCGTCTATAAAAGAAGAGCTGATCACCCAGTTCGAAAGTGATGAAGGAGCAGAGAGCTTGAAGAGATTGAGAGAAATAGAAGGCCAAGAGGGAAGTAGTGTGAGCGTCCAGCAAGAAAATTCCTGAGTAAAGTTAATCAGTTGGAAGGAGAAAGGGTTGAATTAAGGAAGAGCAGATCGTTGAAGTTCAGTGAGTAAATGTGTTCGATGTTTCTGGTTCCTGGTTCAAAACCAGAACCAGTCCGCTCGATTTAGAGATACATTCGCTCAGTTTAGAGCTACATTCTTTTGTCTTCTCAGTTTTCTTCATTTGCTTTTGTAAACCTTCATTTACTCAAGCTGTATGTCAGCGGATTGTTAAAGCTGTAAATCAGCGGTTGGCTAAGCTGTATTGCCCAACAGCAGAGGAAGAATCCTCTTGTTGGCTTAAGCTATAAAGCTCATTGTCTATAGGGAACTTGTTCCCCAAAGCTGTGGATCAGCGGTGGCAAGCTATGTTGCCCAGCAGTGAAGCCTTACTCGGTTGAGTAAGGGGTGGACGTAGATCTCTGAAGAAGATCGAACCACCTAAAATCTCTTGTGTCTGTGGTTGTGATTGTATGTGTGATTGCTGCTTCACTTTCTGCTTAGTTGTCTGAATTAATTGCTGCATCTCTTGCTCATTTGAGAGCTAGAAGAAGGTATATAAAAAGGCGCCACACAAAGGGTAGGTCAAGCGTACCTGGAAGGTGGACGATCTAGCGTGAGGAGTCTCCTAGAGTCGAACCTCCGCCAGGTACCTCTTCTGGTTCACTGATGTGCAACAGATCAATTAGCAATTAAGTCAGTTTCTATATAGACTGATATCTCTACTTACTAACATTGATCTCTAAGCTGATAAACTTGTGATCACCTTGGCTAACGAGATTTGGTAAAATTTTGTATTCCGCTTCTATCATTTAATCTTGTTATTTTTAGGGGTAAAGATCTATTCACCCCCCTCTAGATCACTACATAGGAGAGAGAGGGGGGGCGCACAAGGCTCTCTTGCAATCTTCACAAATTTTCTTCATTAACTTCTACCAAATGGAAAAATACAAGGATATATAGAAATTGACAAAAGACCAAGCTTACCCCTAGATCTTGGATTTGGGAAGGGTAAATGGGGTATTAGACTTTATTCCCCCATGTGGTCAAAACCCAAAATAAATAAAAATACAACACCTATTTATTATATACTGAATGGGGGGCGCTCCCTTGACTTCATGGCCCTTTTTTTTGAATTTTTATCCCCTTTGTCCCCCTTGAATGGTCAAGCCATCTAGAAGCCACCTAGGACATTTGACCAGCCCCACATGGGTCCTAAGGCTTAGGTGGACCAATGGGGAATAAGGTGGGGGGGCCCTACTTGACCTACTGACCTTTTACAAATAAACCCAAAGACTTCTATGGACTGACAAATTGGCTTATAAAGTCTTACAATTGCAAATCCATTTATGCAAGGACATAAATACAAACTAAAGGACATCGATGTAAATAAAAATACTAGTGTCTGGAGCCGATTCCCATCAACAAGACCAAGGCTCCTATTCAACGATATCCCTTCAGGGACTTCCATACTCATGCATCATCTATTACATAGTCTCATCAAATCCTTCATCTCAAATATTCCAAATGGACACCTGCCAACCCCGGCTCCGCTCTCACCACAGAGCCACAGGACATAACCTTAGCAATCCATGGCACATGTCTCCATGATAGATGATTGTCATCCTCATATCGTAGTAGCCTGGTCGACGACGTCACAACCAATCTACACAAATCTCCACACATCGTAGATCCTTGCCACAACTAGGTCCTTACAACATTCTGAAACTCTCGGACTTAACTGGGCATCTTCCAGGCATTATAACAGTCGACCACTCGGCTAGCCTCATCACTTGTTCACAGCTACCAACTGAAATCCTCTCTTTGCATCCACGTCTCTAGGGTCCCAATTCTATCTCGAGGACACAACTTCTAACACAGGTCGAACACCTAGCTTACCGACTCTGACCATCCTGTCCTCATCCTCTATCAGCCTATTTCCTTTGCGACCCCCAATTGGGTCCACCACCAAATACCTGACATCACTTCCATTGGGTGGATAAGGTACTCATCCGACAAACTTACCATCATATTTCCCCAACTCTCTATTCCACCAGTGCCACAAATCACAATGCCTCGAGCAATGGCACGGTAATCAACATGGCTCACACAGCCAGAAACGATCCTATATCAAGGAAGTGACCCTCTCTATTGGTCAAAACCTCTGGCACTCTACCAATTCTCTGGAATCCTTCCAATTCCTACCATCAGCACGATCCTACACCAGTGGGTCATGGGCCTACCGTGCTTCCATTGCACACTCTGCACAACGCGCACAATTATCACAGTCAACTTTGCATCCGCATTCCAAAACATTCTCAACACGGCTAGCTAACTCTAGACAAGAGGGTGAGGAAAGCTCAAATATCTCGAATCCAGAGCATAGGCTCTCCCTCCTGATCTAGCAACCCTCCTACAACTCTGCAGGCTCCGATCCACAACGCATCAAAAATTACAACACCAGTCGCGAATTCTCACACACATAACCCAATTGACACTCATCCTTCTTAAATAGCGCAAACACACCCTTATGCATCAGAGGGATGGGCATGAATTCACATAGGTAGTCGCACTACCGAAACATAGAACATGTCTCACACGCACTCCTTGGCATATAAGAGGAGGCCAATCAATCCGAACACGCGATGCGAGATAATAGAACTTTAACCAAAACGCAATTCTCTTCAATCAAGGAGGTACCAATATACCTTCCATGAAGCGTGAGATTTACATGCTTGACCTGACCTTTGAATCTCATGCATGCTGAGAACCTCACCTTCCAGCACCAGGAAAAACCATTGCCATCACCAGGTCAGCTTTTTCGACAATACTCGCCTAGTGTCCTGCCGGACCACACAGGTAGGATCTCCCAGCATACCATTGCAATTCCCAAAACTGCAACTCACTACACCTCAAGCATTGACTCTGCTGATCGCCAGCCACACTCTGCCATAGCGGTTGAGCTAGCCGCTGCCACACTCTCCTTACCTATGCATGTCTCTGATCCTGAAGTCATTAACACGTCAAAACACTTACCAAAGAGCAAAGAAATCACTAAAGACGCCAGGCTCAAAGGCTGCTACATTAACAGTCTCATGAGATTATTCCCTCGAATCTATTATCACTAACACTAACCCATTCTTAATTCTCAGGTCCTCAAAATATCCATCTCCTAAACTGCTACCGCACGGACCACCACGCCAAGAACCACGACATAAACCATGATCAGCACCTTCCAAAGCTTATCCTCAGATCTCAAATCTACCGTGGAACCTTCACATCTCAACTGCCACCTCGCATGGCACATCTAGTGCGGTGCATAATGGCCCCCAATTCCACAACTTGGGCCCCGAGTTATATGGTTGCACAGAAATCGAGGCAACTAGTTGCACAAAAATCAAGGCAGGTGAAAATACTTATAGGTGCACAAAAATCGAGATAACTGATTGCACAGAATTCAAGTTGTCTGCAATCCAGAGAAAGAATGCTTAGATGCTCTCCTGAGCCCATGGATGCTCTCCGATGATTGCATATGACCTCCTCGCTACAGCTGATAAAGGCTCGTACCAAGGTCGATGCACATTATTGTTCATGAAGAATGAAGGTCAGTGTATATTCCTTCTCCTTATCAAGTAAGATCAATGCACATCTCATATAGACTCATTCAATCAAACAGGTGACGGCCAATGCATATTGCATATAGGTCGATGCATGTATCTCTTCTAAGCAACTAAGGTCGATGCATGTACTGTAGCTAGTGCACATTTGTATGAAAGGCCTGTGTAACTTCTTCTAAACTGTTAGGAAGGTCGATGCACCTTAGCCACTTCAGAAGAAAGGTCTGTGCAACTTTTTCCAGTCTGCTGTCTCAAGGTCTGCGCATATGTCCAAGTCTGTGCACATGAAGGAACCAAGGTCTGTGCATGTTTGATGAACTGCCTCAATGAAGAAGAAATGTTTGTGCATGTTTTGGCCCCAACTTTACAAGGTCTGAGCATACTCCGAACCAAGGTATGTGCATGTTTGCCTTTAGCAAAAGAAGAATGAAGTGTTTGATGAAATGCCTCAATGAAGAAGAAGGTCTACCTCTGTCCTCCCAGAAGCATTTCAAGCCAATTTTCTGTCAGATCAAGTGGGCCATCCAGAGAGAGAAAATAGGTACCGCAAGTGTCCAAATATACGGATTTCGAGATTTGGATGGAGTACCAAGGTTTGACTTTTGTTCCAGACATCATTACCCTACCAGAACAACATTGTTTGGTGGCTATTTCTGTCAGAACCCATACCTGGGACTGACTCCTGTCAGGACCACTTTCTGCTATCATTAAAAAGAGATATGATCCCAGAATGGTACTGTGTACGGAAAGTTGACCAAAGCCAACAGGAATGCAGAGCGCAAGTTATCCTTCTCTGAGGGTCATTAATTGCTCAAGTTTTTGGAGATCTGAATAGTAACAAAAGGAAAGATATGGTCTATTTTTTTTACTTGCCACCATCCTACCATGGGACTGACTTGGAAAAGCACTCAAGCTCACATCGGCGCATGCTTCAAAGGAAGGAGACCTTCTGGCGGGAAAAGTTTCCTAGGGTTCCCTATTTATATGAAGCTTCCTCAAGAGAAGAAGGCGCTGCCACCTTGAGAAAAAGCCACGCCCTTGAGCCTCAAAGAAGAAAACTTGTGAGAAAGAAAGGAAGGGAGTGAGAGCAGCCCAGCACCAGTTGACCTCAGTCCAGTGCTGTACAAGAAGAACAAAAGAGAAGCCTTGAGAGAGAGAGAGAGAGCAGTCCTGTAGTCTATCGGTGTTTGAAGAGAAGGATCCTTGGATCTAACCTTGTAGCTGCAGTCACCAGCATCCTTGTCTTGATCTATTGTTTTAGCTGGTGTTTGTATTTTCATTATTATTTCCCCACTGTATTTGCAGTATTTTCCTTTGTGTTTTCGGTTCGTTTTTCTTGTTTTTCTGATCCCCTGTTTTGGGGACCGGGTTCCTTCTGAGCAATCAGAAGAAGGGAGGGTTGTCCCTCCAGTGTCCCTCTATGGCTTCAGAGGAAGGGAGAAGTGCTCTTCTCTGGGTTCCCTCTGGGTTTTCAGAGGAAGAGAGGATCTGATCCTCTGGGCCTGTGAGCAGCGGGGTGCTGTCTTACAGTTCCTTCTGGGTTTTCAGAAGAAGAGAGGTTTGGGCTCCTCTGGTCACTACCGTAGGTAGTTGGTCTAGTCTTGTGGATTCAAGATCAGGGTGATGGATTTGTCTCCCTCTGGTCAAGATGTGAGTCAACATTTATTGTGGAGGTTCTCTGCGGTTCTTGCTTTTGCAAGGGTAAGCCTCACCGGGTTTGGTGAGGGGTGGACGTAGGTTGCGGACTTGCAACCGAACCACCTTAAAAATCCATGTGTTATGGTTTATGAATCTTGTGTGATTGCTCCTTATCCTTTATCTCCATTCACAGGTTATTGTGCTGGTTTGAGCAAATGCAATCCTGATCATTTGTGTTGCAAATGTTTTTGATCTGCACTAATGGTTTTATCTTGGCACCCTTTGCTAACATATCATAGCTACACCTATATCTCCTCAGTTGCCTGCTGCACTCTTGCTCACAGGCACTAGGGAGTACACTCCGAGCAAAAGGGTGTTGTATATTTCATGCACGCAGCTTTCTCCTTTGCTCCTTGTTTTGTTAAGAACGGTTGAAACGGTGTCGACCTCTGTAATAAAAGTGTGTACAAGTCTGATAGAAGTATCGACCTACCCAGTTATCCGTGGGAGGAGTGCCGACCTCGTGGCCGTGCAGTGCTGACCTCAGCCTTCCATATTGCTAGGATTGGTTAAAGGAGTGTCGACCTACCCACTTGGGAGTATCGACACATCTGTGTTGTTTGTGCACTGTGCTTTGCCAAGATGATGACTACCAGGCATGGAGTTTATCCTCCTCAGGAAGATGTTCAGTGGCATCTACTTATCAGGTTCTGTCCTGAAAGTGTCTCCACCCAGACAACTATAAATTGGGCTAGGCTTTGGTCACAATGGCTCCCAACGAAAATATCTGTACATCTGTGGAAAATTCTTCAAAACTGCCTCCCTGTTGACTCTAATGTCCAGCGTCTGGGTGTGCAAATGTGCTCTATTTGTTCCTGCTGTCAGGTCCACCATGGGGAAAACATGACTCATATTTTCTTACACAGTGAGCTAGCTTCTCATATCTGGTCGTATTTCAAATCAGTGGGGCTACAACTAGAAGGAAACTCTGTTACATCATTTATTTCGAATGCTGCTAGCAAAATTCATCTGAAATCTGCTTATGGCCACCTAATTCTAGCAGTCATAGCCTATGGTTTCTGGGATATTTGGAGAGCTCGGAATGCTGTGAGATATGAAGGCAAAACCATTTCCAAAAACAGTGTTCTCCACCAAATCATTAATCATGTGAAACAGGTTTGTGTTAGTGCTAACTTAAAGGAATCAGACATTAGCAATCAGAAGATACTGGTAAAGTTTGGTATTATAACTCAACTCTCAAATGGTGCTCAGCTGAAAATCATCAAATGGATATGCCCCCCTTGGCCCTTTCTTAAATTAAATTCTGATGGTGCTTGCAAACCCAATGGAACATCTGGAGGAGGAGGTGTTATCAGAGATCACAGTGGTAATGTTATTCTTGCCTATTCCCACTATTATGGCCAGACCAACAGTCTTGTAGCAGAAGCAAGGGCTTTAATTGATGGCATCAAATACCTTCATACAGTCTCAAATCACCCAGCTCATATTGAATGTGACTCACAAGTCCTTGTTCGGGTAATTAAACAGGAATATCAATGTCCATGGTCTATCCTTCCATATGCCAGAGAGATATGGAGATCTATTACACAGTATGATAAGATTGATCATATTTACAGAGAAGGAAATAAAGTAGCGGATTCTTTGGCCTCCATAGCTTGCTCATCCAAATGTAATGATTTTTTCTATTACAATGAGTTACCCTCAATTATAAAGGGAGAGGCTCGTTTGGATAAGCTGGGTTTACCCAGCATCAGACTGATGTAATCTTTTTGTCATTTTATTTCGTAATAAAATTCACCTCCTAGTGGGCTGATGGTGGAGTGTCATGCATTCCCTCATCTGTCCCTAGGCAGGGCTTTTTGGAATAAAAAAAATAATATTATTACCTTTGCCATTTCCATTTACTCCATTCCTATTTACTTCCGTTGTGCATTGTGTCTAAGTACTTTATGTTGGGGTGCGAGGCACGGATTCAGAGGGGGTGAATGAATCCCCTTTAAAAAACTATTGCGGAATAAAACTTTTGCCTACACTCAATGAAGTCTACTGAGACCACTGAGCTCTCTTACTCAGGAAACTGAAAATGTTGAAGATAGATAACCCAAGGAATCGCACAGACTCAACTCACAAATTTGCTCAGGGGACGAGAAGCACTAAGAAGCATATGTTTCTATTAAGCACTCAGTCAAACACTTAACAGCAATACCAAATCACGCAGGAAAGCTTCTGATATAAAACACTCAAACAACCTGAGAAGGGGGATAGAAGATATGGAAATGTACGCAAGGCAAACCACGATGGACAAGATATTTTTAGGTGGTTCGGCCAGACCCACAGTCTGCCTACGTCCACCCCTCACCCCAAACCGGAGTGAAGCTTCCCTTGCAAAAGCAAGAACCGCAGACTCAGTCTGTAAAAGACGCTGCCTAACAGCTTGACCAGAGGAACACTCTCCTCTCTTCCTCCAACCCGGAGGGGAACCACTAGTGACACCCAGTCACTAGCAACCAGAGACCCAAGTCTCTCTTCCTCTAAATCGGAGGGAAACCACAAGTGACACCCAGTCACTTACAAATTGAAGGACCAGTCCTCCCTTCCTCCAAACCGGAGGGAAACCCATAAGTAGCACACCACTACTTGCAACCGGAGACTACGACTCCCTTCTCTTGAGTCCACAAGAGGAACCCGACCACAAACCAGAGGATCAGAAAAACAAAGATGGAAATGCAAAATGGGAAACCGAAAAGTCAAAAAGAAAAGCAAAAACAGCAAGCTCTAATGAGCATAGTCGTTCTGGATTTGATCTACGAACAGACTAAATAGGTCTTCAGAATGAATGACAGCACGCTCTCTCTTCTTCCTTTTTCGATCTCTTCCTCTAGGCTCTCTCTTCCCACTTTTCAACTCTCTCGCTCTCTGGCGACTTCTTCTTCTTCTTCTTCTTCTTCTTCTTCTTCTTCTTCTTCTTCTTCTTCTTCTTCTTCTTCTTTTCAGTATCAGGCTCACTCTTCTTTCTTTTACTCTTTTCTCTGGCGGCACACCCTTTCTTCTATTTTTCTACTACCTTCTTGAAGAACAAGATAGCCTTATAAATATAGTAGAGCCTCCTTATGGATGAGGCAGAAACGCCCTAGTGAAGTCACATTGGTCCACGTGTTAGGGAATAGAAGCTTCCTTTCCTCGGATCACGTGCCTGTCATTTGCCCCTTTATCCACGAGCCAACCTTCTGCCATTTCAGAGATCACGTGCCTCTACTGCGAACGAAATTGTTCCCTACAAAAGACAGAGTCTCGTTTAGGATCACTTGCAGAAAATTAGAGTTCATCATGTGGAAGAGCAGACCTTGCACAGACAGCTTAATTAGACCAGATGTGCACTGACTGTAAAATGCGTAAATAGACAAATGCACAGACCTAGAATAGAGAAGAGCTCAGTGCAAAGTTTGCACCAACTATAATATGTCTAAGACAAAAACCTACACCGACTGAATAGGCTTTAGCCATGCACCGAGATCTATAGTGACTTGCACCGAGTTCGTATGCTGACAGACATATGAACATGCACAGTGTATTGCACCGACTTTCTATATGCACGGACCTTCATATGCAGCAAGAGTGTATTGCACCGAGTTTCTATATGCATGGAGTAAAACGTGCACAGACCAGAGCTATAGTGATTTGCATCGACTATGTGGTGAGACTTATACCTACGTTTAACTAAAAGTTGCACCGACTTGGTGCAAACCAAACCTTGCACCGATCGTGTGAAAACCAAAACTAGCACTGACCTGACGCGCTCACAGTAAGGAATATGCACTAGCAAAACTTGCACAGACTTGCAACATGCACTGACTTAGAAGCTTATGTGCACAAGACTGAGCATGAGGCAAAAGATGCACCGATGCAAGGGTTGCACCGACCATGCTTGAGCTAGACGAAAAGATTGCACCGACTATGAATATGTCGTAGATGAGTCATGAGACGCAGGCATGCATTGAGACGCAGAATGACACGCAGTTCATGCACTGAGACACATATGCACATGAGATGCAATATGAGATGCAAAACCATTAGTGCATGAGACACGGTCGCAGCTGTGCCTGAGACACTAATAGAGACGCAAGACCAAGAGTATGCGCTAGAGATGTAGGCGAGAGAGAGACGCTAAGACTGGCGCTAAGACGCAGCATGAGACGCAGGCTACAGGAATGTGCACAGACTTTGAAGTGTCCACAGACCCTAAACAGTAATATGCATGGACCTAAACATGCACTGAATGTATATGCTCTAGACAAAAATCTGCACAGACCTAGTCTCGCATAATGCACAACGTGCACAAACGTTGTATTAAGGAGGAAAAACATGCACCGACTCTATAGACTCTATGCAGAACCAAACATGCACTGATTCTAAAGACATGTGATTGTATAGGAATGTGCAAATATGCACATACTATGTTACGCCCATGAGACACAAAATAGCACCGACCTCATATGTTCATGTGAACAGAGTGCAAAAGTGCACAGATCTATGTATGCAAAGTACAAAGACTTGCACTAACCTACATTGCACCAACCCTATGACCAATATGAACGTGAAGACTCATGAATACAAATTGGTTGATAAAATGGCTTGTTTCAGTATGAAGGTGCAAGCATTACCCGATCTGACTGTGCATTGATCTTACCTGTCACTGAGTTGACTTTGACTTGGGTTGATTTCCTTTTCATGACCCGTGAGTCATTCTTAAACCTATTCTGACAGTTACTCATAATACATCAGGATTATATCATCAGGGATGTACATGTAAACATAATGAGACATAATATTTGTCATCACCAAAACTCCAGAACCACAGGGGACACAACAATCTCCCCCTTTTTAATGATGGCAATATTATGAGTCATTGCAATAGATTCATCATGATGATTATAAGATACCATATGAAAATTCATGAACATTCACCATAGAATAGCTCAGTCAGAAATGAGCATGTAAAACACCATATGTGTAACATCTGACAAGAGTTACAATTGGTGATGCAAATGATGACTGACCAAGAGTGAGTGACAAATGACTCAATGACTCACAAAAGTTCTCCCCCTTTGACAACATCAAAAAAAAATATGGAATGATCATCGACTGTTGAAGGTGAGAATATTGAACTAAAACTCCCCTTGACAAGATACTCTCTTGTATGACAGAGCAGGAGGGGTGAAATGAGATGAATGATCATTGAACCACAGGGACATGCAAAAATTCTCCCCCTTGGACGGACAGTGTGATTGGAATGAATCACATGGGTAATTATGGACAGATAAATCAATGACATAAAGAAGTCAACAGTTAGGTCTAAAATAATGGAGTCCAATTTGAGAAAGTAAGCATTCAGAATGAATGAGAAAGGTTTTTAATGGGATATCAATTTCATAAATCTGATTAAACATGTATTTCAGACTCTTCTATTATAGAGATTTATGAATGATTCTTCATTGACTAGTCAGATCAGAATATGATGTATGCAAGGCTTGTTCATACGCTTTCTGTACTCATATCTGAAATTAGTTTTCTTAATAAAAGTGAACCATGCTTTCATATTGAAAGTCTTGTTTAACCTTCTTCTTTCTTACTCACTCAATTTCAAAGATTCCCTTAAGAGATGCAATCAATAGTATTGAGGTTAAACACATAAGAGAACATTTGTTTCTGTCAAGGGTTCCAATAGAATATTTCTTTTGTAAACATTTTCAAATGATACACAAGATCAGCAACAATTTTCATAACAATCTTCATGAGCACTTGAGTTTAGTACACCTTTGTAACTAGAGGATACACGTTGTTTAGACGTCAGTATCCCTAAGCACTTGGAAGGACTAACTGTCATGCTTCATAAGAACAGAGATAGCATTTACACTTCATGACACACAGCAACTCATCTCTTTGATGAGTGAGATGTATTTCTCAGTGTGCATGCCATTGCTCTGCCAGATTTTCAATCAATTTTTTAAGCAGAGTTAACTATGGCACTTCATGACACACCTCAACTCATTTCCTTGATGAGTAAGATGTGTTTCTCAGTGACCAAAGATATTGCCCTGACTAGATTTACCCTTAGACATGTTCGAGATTCTCATATGTTTAAAACTAATACTTATTTCTTGTATATCAATCAAGGAATATCATGATTTCAGAATTTTCAGAATTCAGAAGAGTTTAAAAGACAACGTGAAAACGTTGGTTAAAGTTTATTAAGACTAACTCAGATATTTTCAAGATATGTTCATAAACAAACATAAGACATACATGAAACTTCAACCGGCTGAGAATTTCAGACATTCATAGTCCTATATAATAGAAGATTCCTCTTTAAGTTGTTTTCAGATTTATGATCAGGATATGCACAGAGAAATCTTTCTGAATTTTCAGAGAAGGCAGAAACGTTTTAAGGAGCAGCCAATTCAACAAGGATGGATGATAATGGCTGATAACAGTTGAACCAAGAAGCTGAGATGCGTTGCATTTCACATTCATCACAGGGTTTTCAACAAGATAGCAGATCAAACTGAAATGGAAAGTTCAGTTTACCAGGATAGACAATTATGGAAATATGATGCAAGGTTCAGATAACAGACATGCAACTTCAAGAATATGATATGTGCTCTCCCTGCATGTATGCATGAGCTAGCAATCAAGGTATGTAAACAAAATCACATGAATGTATCACATGATCACTGCACTTGCATGAAATATATGCAATGATCACATTGTTTCCTTGGTATGCAACTCCCCCTGACACCATGCACTTTATGACTAAAATCTAAGAACACTGGATGCAATGAAATTTATGTATGAAATTTTATGACCTATGCTCATGAACATTTAGACTGCTCTTCGTGTAACTTTGACCTATGGTACCAGGCAGAGGACTTGGTCTAAAGACCACCTCACACATAGCAAGAACTTCCAGACAGAATTCATCTTCCCTTTAGTATCTCACTATTTATATACCAAGAGTCATGCATGACAATCCAATGCAGATGCAGTTCTATATACATTTTAAGCTAACAATATGCTACTTATATGCAATTGTGAATACATGTGCATGTCAAATGTGCAGGTGAACATTTTAAGCATGAGACATCGTGCAAGCAACAAATTCATTCAAATCAGCTTTTCAGTTTTGTGATGTGTAATTCATTTTCAGTCAGTTTCAATCAATTCAGATAACACATCATATTCATTGAGAAATTTTAATGCCAAGCATGGATGTGTAGACACGCCAAAATTGACATTATGTTAAGTAAATCTCATGTCACCATGTGACGCCCCAAAGTGAACTTCAATATTGCCGTAATATGAAGTTTTTCTATTTTTATGTGTTTTATGTGATTTTCTTAGCATTCTTTGGAATTAACATCTTAACGTGGGGCGTGTTTTAAATAACGGCTTAGCCTTGGGCGTCTCTTAATGAAAGGACGACCGTTGTTGGAGGCGTCAATTTCTGGAATTTTTCGTATCCTACTCAAATTGAAAAAAGCAAGAATTGATGTCCACCAGAGGGTCGTTTATCAACTAACGCCCGTTGGTACAGGCGTCATTTCATCATTTTAAATAAGGAAAGGATTTTGTTGCTAAAATTAAATCCATGAATTGACGCCTTTGTCTCGGTCGTCATTTTAATTAACGCCGTAAGGCAGGTCGTCAATTTCAATTGACGCCCTTCTGAGAGTCGTCTTTTCCCCTTTTGTGTCCTGCTCGACTGAACCTTTCCTGGAGAGTTCACTGCTATGTTTTAATCACTTTGTGAGATTAGGGAAGTAGAGGCCTTGCCGTAGAGGAGTGTTGCCAGTTCTAATCCTACTAAATCTTTGGTTTGTACCCTATAAATAGAGCCTTGGGTTCTACTCGCGCGAGGTTAACAGCAGAGAGACACACACGGAGACACACGGATTTTCACACATAGACGAACATACACACGAAAGAAAGATAGTTTGCTGTTGTTCGTTGCTTCTTTCTTCTTCCTGTTGCAGCAGCCCAAAGCCACCCTATTTGGTTCTCTCCCTTTACTGTTGTCAGGAACAGCAGGGAGTTGTTTCATTAGCTTGTTAACTCATCTCACCTCCTTCATTCATCATATAGTGTTTCTTTTATACGTTTGTCTTAGTCTTTGCATCATATCTCCAATCCCTAATTCTCTTAGGGGTTTTAAAAAGACCAAAAGGTGCATCCTTTATGCTCATATTTCATTATCTTATTCTAATTGTGGATTGATACTACACTTGGCTAATCCTCTTCTACTTTGGTTGTTTGTGTTTTGTTTAAGGGTAATCAAGAAAGAGAAACCCCCTTCATCGGCCGCTCGGTAGAAGGAGGAGGAGGAAAATCACAATCCATCTCGCATCACTTTTCTTACCAGGTATTCGCGATCATTCTCCCTCCCTTTTGAGGTAATCCCTCTAGCGATCACACTCCTTTAGCAACCTCTTGCTCCTTTTCTTTTACTTAATTTATTTTAATATTTTGATGTCGGCGTGACACGGTTCACAGGATGCAAATGAGAAACTATATGCATGAAATTTTGATTAACAAATCAAACATGATATGCAACTATCTACACAAGGTTATCAAAAGCTTAAAGGTCTACCAGCAGAGGTGGGGTTTTACCAAACTTTGGATGCCTTGGTTTATTTGACCATCTTTTATTATTTTTCTTTATTTCTTTCCTCCAAGGCATTCCTGCAAAGCAAAGATCTTATTTTACGGATTTAGGTACCCAAGTGTTCTTGGGTCCAACATGGTTAGTAACACCTCTGATAGGTGCTTTCCAGAATCTTTGAGCTTTCTCATCATCAGAAATCATTAAATTGCAATCACACATAGAATGCCCAAAGACTCCACAGTAATGACATGAAATATCAGATCTTGAATTCTTTTTATGCACATTATCATAAGCATGGAATCTATGTGCATTAACATGAAATTTTCTGTTATTTGCATGAACATACTATTTTCCATATCGTGCCATCCAGCAGTCAGAGCCTCGGTGGCCATGTTTTCTACATTCAAAACATGTAGGAATCTTTCTTTTAAATGCAAATTTATTCCTACCAAGATCATTTCTGTCTGCAGGGAGATTGACAATTCTAGAATTAAATTTTCTACCCTGAGCATGCCATCATTCAATGGCCATGTGGCATGTCTTTCCACAATTGAAACATGCAGAGTATTTTCCATTTACAACAAATTTATTCCTACCAACAACATTATGGTTTGCAGGGGATTTAGCAGATTTGAAATGAACATCTCTCCCCTGTTTGTGCCAACAACGAGATGCAATGTGGCCTATCTTGCCACAGTGAAAGCAATGATTTCTCTTTTGCTTAAGTACATGATTTCTATCATGTGATTTTCTAGCATGCTTTGCATTTAGATCATCTTGTTCCATCAATCTACACTCATGCATCAAATGACCAAATTTATGACAATAATGACATGACATTTTATTTTTGTATGCATGAATGTGTGTGTTTGGGTTATGCACAGTACCAGCATGAATGTTTCTTTCCCTATTCTGCACTTGAACATTCTTTTTCACTTTTTCAGCTTGATTCTAAATTTTGGTTTTCTGAATTTTGTTTTGTTTTTGATTTCCTTGAGCTGTGGGCTGTTCAACTTGAGATGTGGTGGCAACATTTGAAGCTTTTACAAATGAAGTAATCAGTTTATTTTCAAAGGCTTTCTTATTAGCAGTTTTGTCGCCCAGCCCTTCTTTTCTGAGATTGACCTTCACTCCTAGCAACTTATCCAGATTTTCTTGCCCATCAACAAATTTAGACAAAGCACTGTTCAAATCTGAATTTCATTTTCAAGAGATGCAATGTGTATTTCATAACTTACAATCTCTTGTTCACTGCAATTGACAGCTTCATTCAAAACTTTGTTGGCAATTTTATATTCTTCGATCTCCTTTCTAAACTCATCAACCCTTTTAGATTCGTCTGTAAAGATGGTTTTTCCTTTTTCCAATGTGAGAAGCCTTTCAGACATAGCATTGTTTAACAGTTTCAACCTTTCAATTTCTTCTTTAAGCTTATCGTTCTGAACTAATTCATTTATTAGAATTTGATCATCTGAATTGGCATCCTCTCTCCTTTTAAATTCAGAAGTTTCCTTTAGATCTTTTTGAAGGTTTTTAATATTTCTTTGCAAGTCCCTTTTTACAGATGTAATAGCATCAAATTTCTCAGCAAGTAGGTTCTTCCCTTGTTTGAGTTTCTCACATTTTCCTTCATTCTCAATGACAGATTTTCTGAGAGACTCATTTTCATATTTGAGTTTGTTCAGTTCTAAGTTAGCAAGTTCAAGATCTTCTAGTGATTTTTTATTCTGAACAGGATCATTAGCACAGAACTGATTATCACTAGCTGAGCTAAGCTTCTCTTCTAGATCAGAGATCTCATTTGCAAGTTCTTTATTTTCAGTTTTTAGCAATCCAATTTGTTTCTTAATCTTTTGATTATCAGACAAACATGCATCATGAGATTGTTTCAATTCCATACATTTTTCATAAGAAGAATTTGAACTATCCAATCCAGTCCTCTTTTTCAACTTTTTATATTATTTTCTTAACTTCTCATGTGACTCTAATAAGTCAGCATATGCATCCTCCCAGTCATCTATAGTATAGTTCTTAAAAGGGTTTACCTCATCATCGTCCTCTTCTTCATTTTGGCTGCCACTTTGATTACTTCCGTTAGCCATCATGCAGATGTCCTCATTTCTCCTGTGTGCTAGCTTCAGCTGATCCAGAATGTCCTTAGCGGACCTGCAGTCATGAAAGCAAGAATGTAGGGCCTTGTCAGTAGCTGCTTTCATTAGATTGAAAACTTTCTGATTTTCTCCAATCTTTGATCTGTGACTGTTAGTCCATTTGGACTCTTTCTTTGGTAATATGTGAGGACCGTGTGAAATTAATTTCCACGGATCAGGATTAATCAATTTTACATAATTATGCAGACTACTAATTAAACCACGAATCAAAATTAGACCCATTGAAAACCGGTGGATGAGCCATGGTGATCAGTTCAAGAGTAATTCTCGCGATAGACTGTGAACAAATAGAAATTCACCTGAAATAGGATAGCAGGATCCACTGCAGATCGTTGGATCTGATGAGTTAGAGACCCGCTCTGATACCACTTCTTGGGGTGCGAGACACGGATTCAGAGGGGGGGTGAATGAATCCCCTTTAAAAAACTATTGCGAATAAAACTTTTGCCTACACTCAATGAAGTCTACTGAGACCACTGAGCTCTCTTACTCAGGAAACTAAAAATGCTGAAGATAGATAACCCAAGGAATCGCATAGACTCAACTCACAAATTCGCTCAAGGGATGAGAAGCACTAAGAAGCATATGTTTCTATTAAGCACTCAGTCAAACACTTAACAGCAATACCAAATCACGTAGGAAAGCTTCTGATATAAAACGCTCAAACAACCTGAGAAAGGGGATAGAAGATATGGAAATGTACGCAAGGCAAACCACGATGGATAAGATATTTTAGGTGGTTCGGCCAGACCCACAGTCTGCCTACGTCCACCCCTCACCCCAAATCGGAGTAAGGCTTCCCTTGCAAAAGTAAGAACCGCAGACTCAGTCTGCAATAGATGCTACCTAACAGCTCGACCAGAGGAACACTCTCCTCTCTTCCTCCAACTCGGAGGGGAACCACTAGTGACACCCAGTCACAAGTCTCTCTTCCTCCAAACCGGAGGGAAACCACAAGTGACACCCAGTCACTTGCAAACCGGAGGACCAGTCCTCCCTTCCTCCAAACCGGAGGGAAACCCTCAAGTAGCACACCACTACTTGCAACCGGAGACTACGTCTCCCTTCTCCTAAGTCCACAGGAGGAACCCGACCTCAAACCAGAGGATCATAAAAACAAAGATGGAAATGCAAAAATGGAAACCGAAAAGTCAAAAAGAAAAGCAAAAATAGCAAGCCCCAATGAGCATAGTCATTCTGGATTTGAACGACGAACAGACTAAACATGTCTTCAGAATGAATGATAGCGCTCTCTCTCTTCTTCCTTTTTCGATCTCTTCCTCTAGGCTCTCTCTTCTCACTTTTCAACTCTCTCGCTCTCTGGCGACTCCTTCTTCTTCTTCTTCTTCTTCTTCTTCTTCTTCTTCTTCTTCTTCTTCTTCTTCAGTATCAGGCTCACTCTTCTTTCTTTTACTCTTTTCTCTGGCGGCACACCCTTTCTTCTATTTTTCTACTACCTTCTTGAAGAACAAGACATCCTTATATATATAGTAGAGCCTCCTTATGGATGAGGCAGAAACGCCCTAGTGAAGTCCCATTGGTCCACGTGTTAGGGAATAGAAGCTTCCTTTCCTCGGATCATGTGCCTGTCATTTGCCCCTTTATCCACGAGCCAGCCTTCTGCCATTTCAGAGATCACGTGCCTCTACTACGAACGAAATTGTTCCCTACAAAAGACAGAGTCTCGTTTAGGATCACTTGCAGAAAATTAGAGTTCATCACGTGGAAGAGCAGACCTTGCACAGACAGCTTAATTAGACCATATGTGCACTGACCGTAAAATGCGTAAACAGACAAATGCACATACCTAGAATAGAGAAGAGCTCAATGCAAAGTTTGCACCGACTATAATATGTCTAAGACAAAAACCTGCACCGACTGAATAGGCTTTAGCCATGCACCGAGATCTACAGTGACTTGCACCAAGTTCGTATGCTGACAGATATATATGAACATGCATAGTGTATTGCACCGACTTTCTATATGCACGGACCTTCAGATGCAGCAAGAGTGTATTGCACCGAGTTTCTATATGCATGGAGTAAAACGTGCACAAACCAGAGCTATAGTGATTTGCATCGACTATGTGGTGAGACTTATACCTATGTTTAACCAAAAGTTGCACCGACTTGGTGCAAACCAAACCTTGCACCGACCATGTGCAAACTGAAACTAGCACTGACCTGATGCGCTCACAGCAAGGAATATGCACTAGCAAAACTTGCACAGACTTGCAACATGCACCGACTTAGAAGCTTATGTGCACAAGATCGAGCATGAGGCAAAAGATGCACCGATGCAAGGGTTGCACCGACCGTGCTTGAGCTAGACGAAAAGATTGCACCGACTATGAATATGCCTTAGATGAGTCATGAGATGCAGGCATGCATTGAGACGCAGAATGACACGCAGTTCATGCACTGAGACACATATGCACATGAGACGCAATATGAGACACAAAACCATTAGTGCATGAGACACGGTCGCAGCTATGCATGAGACACAAACAGAGACGCAAGACCAAGAGTATGCGTTAGAGACGCAGGCGAGAGAGAGACGCTAAGACTGGCGCTAAAGACGCAGCATGAGACGCATGCTATAGGAATGTGCACGGATTTTGAAGTGTCCACAGACCCTAAACAGTAATATGCATGGACCTAAAAATGCACCGGATGTACATGCTGTAGATAAAAATCTGCACATACCTATTCTCGCATAATGCACAACGTGCACATACGTTGTATTAAGGAGGAAAAACATGCACCGACTCTATAGACTCTATGCAGAACCAAACATGCACCAATTCTAAAGACATGTGATTGTATAGGAATGTGCAAATATGCACATACTATGTTATGCCCACGAGACACAAAATAGCACCGACCTCATATGTTCATGTGAACATGTGGACGCGGGATTTTTTTCTTCCGTTATCTTGTTTAATTTTATTTGTTTATTTATTGATTTATTGGTTTAGTTAATTGGCGTGCCAGTCACATGTGTGACGATTTCATTGTGCGCTCGACTTCACTTGGTCAGTCGATTGTGAAGTCTGAGTCGGGACCAAAAGTCCGCCATACCATAAAGGCTATGACGTTAATTACGCCCTTCCTAAGAAGGACAACCCTTGATTAAACGTCGAAATAGGAGGCCTCATAAGGCAAACAGATATTCATGTGCACCATTTTAAACTTCATACCAGGGCCAGGAAGGCGGGTAAGATAATAACATCAACCACAGGAACAGACGATATCGTTGAATCAGCGGTTCAAAAACTGGGTGTAGGGGAAAGGGGAGAAAGCGGATTTAAATCACAGGCATACTGAGCTGTAACCATGATGGGGTTTTAAAGCATCGATCAACATTTCAACAGCATCTCCCCATAATCTGGATTATGCCCAGGGGAGAATAGGCTATCACCCACGGAGTGCCGGGATGAAAGCCGAGAGATAGAGGGGCCGAACCTCTCGCATTACACATGTATGCCTTGGGGCAATGTTTGACTCTTCCCTTATAAGAGCTGGTGGCACTCATGCATTGGCAGAGCTCACCGGAGCTAAAAAGGGGGTGGGTTGTCGTAATCCCGACACGAACTGATGGAACATAAGGGAGTCTGACTCCCTTTAATTTTATCCCCGGGACATATCTGGTGATCCACGGATATCCCTGTGTGGGTTTGCTCTGGGTGTTGGGGTTCATTGGGTGGCAGATTAGGCTCTCGGTGCACTCTGAATGGGCACGGGCTCTCGGCATGACCCAAAATGGGAAGGCCAGGGCTCCCGGCGCCAATGGCAAGGAGGCCTGGGGTTCCCGGCGCCAAGGTGAGAGGGCCGGGGTTCCCGGCGCGATGAAGAAGAGGACAGGGGGTCCTCGGCGCCAATGGCAAGAAGGTCGGGGGGTTCCCGGTGCCAAGGTAAGGAGTTGGGTGGGTTCCCGACGCGAGACAGAGAAGCCAAAGAGGAGCTCCCGGCACGAGCTTCTCGGTGCGAAGACAAAAGGGCCGGGGAGCTTATCGGCGCAGCTCAATGTGAGGGGTTTCCGGCGCGACGGAGAAGAGGCTTTCGGCGCAGGCAAGAAAGCCAGGAGACGGGCTCTCGGTGAGCAGGGGAAGGAGGCTAGGTTCCCGGCGCGGACGAGGAGGCAAAGGGGTTAGGGTTCTCGGCGCCAGAAAGACCGCGCCGAGAACTGTTCAGTCCTTTTACTGTGCACGGGACCGAGAAGGGAGATGGTGCCGAGAGGGTTTCTGGGTTTTACAGCACCCTGTTTTTGGGGTTTCTTTCTGGGATTCAGGTAACGGCTGGGAATTTACGATGCAAATGAGGGGGGAAGCCAAGGGCTTTGCTGGGGCAGTGCCAGGGGATCACTGGAAGGCGAAGTTTATGGAGGGCTCGAGATCATCACCCATTTAAAACCCATGGAGATATGTTTTTCTGTCGTCGGCCGTCCAGGGAAACCAAGGGATAACTGTCCCTGATTCCTGGGGCGACCTTGATGGCTTAAGAAAAAGAAACAAACGGAATGAAAGATGGGGAGACTACCCAGCGTAGGCATCACTGAAGGGGTGAGAGGATAGAGTCCAATAACCCATGGGTGTGAAGATTGGGACTCTTCCTTTGACATTCCTCCAGGAAGAACAATCGGAGCATAGAAACCTGAAGCATCAGAACGATCATTCAAGACATTGAGCAGCACTCATTCGAGAGAAACCAGAGAAGGGAAGGCTTCATCAGTTCATGTTCAGTTGAACCAGAAACATCGATACATGTAAGGAAGAAGAAAGAAAACGGGGAAACGCCCAAATAGGCCATCAAAGCATTTCATTCCATTGCATCATCCCAAACTTACACCAATCAAAAAGGGGGGAATGAGGGAAATAGAAATAGAACGAAGGCCGGGATATCCCGGTTACATTTGATAAATCGAGGTAAGACTCGTAAGATTACATAGAGAAGAAAAGAAAACACGGGGGGGGAGGGCGGAGCATTGACTCCTCTCCCTCCCCAGCTGCCCACCTGGAGCTTCTTCTCCTTCTTCCTCTTCTTCTTTTTTTTTTCTCTCTTGCTCTGCTGGTCTCTTCTCTCTTTTCTCTATCGTTTCTCTCTTCTATTCTATTGTCTCCCTCGTTTCTTGCTCGAGGGGAAGGGGGTTTTATAACTGTATTTTGTATCTTCTCGGCAGGCCTGTCACGGCGCGCCTCAACTGAGGGACTTCCCAGCGCGCAGGCCTTCAGCTTCTCGGCGCAGCTTTTGGGCTTCGACAAGAGGATCCCGGCGCCACTTTATAGGCCCACTTAGGTCTTTTAGACTAGGCCTCTTATTGGTCCTTCAAGTGCATCAGCACCCAAAAGGGCCCTCCATTAGTGACATAGTTTCTATTGAGATCATTTATAGGTTTTTCATCAGTCGGTAGACCGGGGTTTCATCGGCGTTGCCATATGAATGATGACAAAACCGGACATCATTTCATTGGCATCGTCACCGGAACGGTGACAAGACCGGACATCAGCTTTAGCCTGGAAAGACTTCAGCCAGGTGACTGCTATTTCATCAGTGACGTCGTCTGACTGACAATGGCATCGGACATCAGCTTGGCCGGGAAAAGGCTTCAGCCGGGTAGATGGTTGACGAACTTCGTCATTGATCTTTCACTGTTGGTCTGATCTTCCTTTCAATTCTATCTCTGCCCTTGCTTATTTTCAAGGTGTCAACAAATGCCCCCCACCTGCGGGCGGCGTAAGCGCAGAATAAGCGGCACGGGGTCTGCAGGTGCCTTTCATCATTCGAGGGTATCTTCCTCCATTTCCCTTTGACGTTGTTCTTCGGCTTAATCATGTTGCTGCAGCAATATTATGCACATGTATCTTTCATTTTCATGTTTTTCATTTCCATATCTTCTCAGCACTTTGGAACCTTCTTGGCCTTGCCTTGGGCTTCTCGGCGCGAGGCAGGACACTTCTCGGCGCGGGTGCTTCTCGGCGCGGCCTGTTATCGGTGCGGCCGTCTCGGCGCGACCTTCTCGGAGCGGGCCGTCTTCAGCAGGGTTCTCGGCGCGGAGGTCTCGGCGCGCCCCCTTTTTTCCGGCCGACAGGGGGGTTCTCGGCGCGCTTTTCTTCGCACCGAGAAGCCTCTCCTGCTTCCTCTTTCTAACCCCCCCGAGAGGGTTTTTACCTCACTTCTTACCTCTTCTTCTCTCTCTTCATCTCGGCGGCGGTGGTGAGCTCCCCCCTCCGAGACCCTTGTCGCCTTCCTCCCCCTTTTTGACCCGTTCATTCTCGGGTAAGTTCATTATGTGGGATTGAGTCCCATTTTATGCTCGGGATCACTCCCTCTTGGTGGGTGACTTCCTATTTTTTCTTGGGCAGACCCCGGACAAGAGGAGATGCTGCCGAAATTTAATTGGAACTATTTATTTAATCCTCCCATGCTCATTCATCTTTCCGATGCTTATTTTCATCTTTTCTTGATTGCAGTCACTGACATGGCTTCCGACTCTTCTGTTGCGGCTTCCATGACTGTGGGAGCGAGTTCATCGGCTCAGCCGGACATATCTCGGGCTTCAGTCAACTGGCTGAATGTGAATAGTCTGAGCTTCGGCTATAACCAGATCGCCAATGTTGATGAGTCCTCTGATTCTGAGACTGACACAGTGCCGTCTTCCGGAGTCTATTCTTCCACAGAAGGGATTGATTTCAGAAGGGCTGCCGACTACCATCCGGACCTGCCGAAGGATCGTCATCTGCTGCCATTTATCCAGACCTTCACCATAGGCGGAATGAGGGATTTCCTGCTTGCTCGGTCTGTGGAGGCGGCAATACTTGCTGACAGAGACAGCATGAAGGGTTCGGTTTATCGAGCCCGAGCTATATATCTCCCAGGCGAGCAGAGGGACTGGAATGCCGTGCTGGGCATTTCCGAATTAGAGCCGGAGAAGAAGATGCTGACCCGGGCTCCAGAGTTTACCCCGGCAAGGTGGGACCATGCAGCCGGTCGCGTCCATTGGGAGAAGCCCAACTTTGGACTTTTTCTAGCTCCTGTGAAGTGGGGTTACAGGGACGAGCCATTTATTCTGAACTGTCTGGCCGTTCAATTTAAATATCAGCTGGCTGCCGGCTGGTTTGGGGATGCTAAAGTGACAGACGCCCATCTCTTCAGGGTAGGAGCAGTGGAGTTTACAGAATTTCTCTTGAAGGAATACGCCCCTTTACTGATTAGAGCTGGGGTATATCATAGTGTATTTGCCTCCAGGTTCCGCTATCCCATCTCTCGGGGATTATGTTGCGGCATGCTTGAAGTGTTCTGCCCACAGTTTAATACGTTCTACACAGCAGAAGGTGAGACTTCTCTCGATCTTTGGAGTCTTGCGCAGCTTTCAGGCCTGCCTATAGATGGGGAGCCGTACGAGGAGGTCTGTCTAGACGACTCTGTAAAGGACGCCTCTGATGGAGAGGGCAGATATTCTTTTGGCTACGCATACCGGTGCTTGATGAAGGCTTATCGCACCATCTGTCTGGCCTACAGCAGGGGATCTTCCAAAGGATATCAACCCCGGGAAAAGAGCAGCAGATTGAGAGTCCGTGTAGGACAGTGGATACAGTACTTCTTCGGGGGTCCCTTGAAGTATACAGACTTCCCTTCCGTGGGACCGACTCCCAGTAAGCAGATCAGGGCCCCTCGTTATAAATCAGCATTGTCGGCTTCACTGCGCCGAGCAGGTGTAGATGGCCCGAACCCAGCAGGGGTTGACCCCATTACTCATTGTGCAGCTTATCTGACCTTCTAGCTGTGCACTTTCGCTCTCCCCCAAGGGGACGAGACGATTATCAGACCGGAGGCTATATATCCGGCCTATCAGATGGCCTGGGGGATGAGACTGTCTCTGTGCCCGGCGGCTTTGTGTTTAATTTACAAATCGCTGGGAGATTTGCATAGACATCGGGTTCCCCGTTCCTTACGGACTGTAGGTCCATTTCATTTCTTCAATGCTTGGGTTTGCAGCATTTTCCCCGAGCTGGCCCCGAGAACTTTGCAGTCAGACACACTGCTCCCTCGGATGATTGAGTTTGCTAGCGCCGAACCTGGCCTTTTCTCAGAGCAGCTGTTTAAGATAAGGGGCAGGTTGACATGAGTGCCTGTAGATGCTCCTGGCAGCATTCATTTCTAGAGCTTGGCAGCAGGTTCGGCTCCTTTAGTAGACCCTCAGAGGGAATGCAAAATGGAGGAGGTAGAAGTTTATGTCCATCCTGTTTCGGGGGCCAATGCCACCCGGCCCATATTAGAACCAGAACTGGTAAGGTGGGCTATGGCTATCCGACCTAGTGTATTGGTCTTCAGGAAGGGAGGCTTGCTCATTTTGGAGCCCTATTACCCATTCCGTTTTAGCAGGAACTTTGGCTACGATCAGCATATTCCTTCATCAGCTGCTCAGTTCCCTTTGGACAGCCGTGCCAAGCATGGGTCCTCCATTGCCAGTGACGGTCGGATATGGTGGGATTTCTTTCATCGCCGAGAGGGCGTAACTTTCAGGGTCCCGACCGTTTCTAATCGTATTCCCCGTGTCACATCAGAATACATCAAGTAGTGGAATACCCGCACCAATTTTTATAAGGATGGCAGAGGCGCCTTCTGGGATGTAAGACCCCAAATTCTTTAGAAATTTATTTAGAAAGTTATTTGTAATTATTTGGAATTTATTTGAAGTTATTCGAATTAATGAGAATTATCCAAATTAATTAGATTAATTAATTAATTAATAGAATAAGTCATTTTTCTACTATTTTCTAAAAATCCCCAAAAATCACATCTTGTAGAATTAATTTTGTTTAGCAACTTTGTCTTCTACATTTAAGCCTAAGAAAATCATTTATTATGCCGAATTAGTGAACTTAGTTTTCCGAACTTAACATTTAACTATTTACGGAATAGTATAAGTAATAATCCGACTACCTTAGAAAAATCTGTAAAAATAGTAAATAGATTTAAGTCGATGTAGATAACAACTTTTCTTTCTGGCATTAGGCCATTGTAAATCCGTGGTAAGATCTATTTAGAGTTTAAACCCAAAAGTGCACACTTTTGACCCATACCTAACCCTTAGTTTAAAACACGAAATTCGACCTCAATACTCGACCAAATGATCTGAAATCAAGGGCAAATGGAAGGCCACAATGTAAGGAACATTTACCCTCAATCAATTTGAGGTAAACCTAGCCCCAAAACGTGCTGCCGACATAGTTTGGTCAAGTCAAGGATTTCGACGCCGTTTCTAAACACGTAGCTTGCAGCAGCGAATACTCCCAATTTCGAAGGCTCCAGAAGCTCTATGAGCTATCAAAATGAAGCCCTACGAGTATTCTTTCATTTGGCTGCTGTGGGGTTCGCTGAAGTTTCAGATCTGGAGAGATCTAGCTCGATTTGTGGAGGTGGGTCAGCAGGTCGTTGGCTTTCCTTCATCCTTCTTTGATCCATCGATTGACGTAGGAATTCTCAACCAAATCTTGATCATGAGTATAGCAAATTGTTCCTCTCATCGAGCTCTATCCATTGGTGGCAAAAGATCAAATTTTCATTAGGTGTCCGTGGAGAAATCGAGCTTTTTGTGAGGTGCTGTCCAAGTGTTCTTCATCCTAGGGTTTGAGTTTTCTCTCTCCGATTTGAGATAGGATCTAACAACCAAACTCTAATTAACTTACATGATGTAATCAGCATGTTGTTAGCTTTCATTTAACGTAGGAAGCCCCAAATTTCATTGAGCATACTTGGAAAATTTTGATTTTTAGTAAGAGCATGTCTAGAATTTGATGTATATTATGTTCTTCAAGTAGAAGCTTGATTTTCGGGCTGTTTTTGGATTAGATAACTTGATCCACATATGGCTTATAGTATATGGTTGGATTCATCATTAAGTTAGCTTTCTTTTGATATAAAAAGCCTCAAATTTCGTTGTGTATATTGAGAGAAATCTACGTTTTAGTAGACGCATGTCAAGAACTAGGTTTTTCAGGTATTCATCATAAATAGGTTGTGATTCGATTGAGTTTTCAGCAAATTTCTTATTTCAATCTCTTGTTTTATGACCTTAGTATGTATATTAAGAACCCTAGAGCATTTGGTTAAAATCTCAACTCATTTAGACCCCAAATCATTGAGTTTTCATGGTTTACGGAATCGCCCGTCGCTTCTGGAAGTGTAGGGGTCGACCCATGGGGTCGACCCATGCACCCAGTGAAGGGGGTCGACCCAATGGGTCGACCCATGAAGCTTTTTTTTTGAGGGGTCGACCCAATGGGTCGACCCATGACCTGTATGACCCCATTAATGATGTTTTTGACCCGGGGATCAATCCGGATCATTGGGGAATCAATCCATTCAACCTAATCACATTGAAAACTATATTTTTGAGGAACTAATGACCTATTCATGTACCCTTTTAGTTTCAATTAACATTGGTCCATACATGCAAACTTAGTGTAAAAACACACCGTTTATCATCTTCATTTCAATGCATACAAGATTAAATAGAAACTCACATAATTAGTGGTTAATGGTGTAACTAAATCTCTGTTAATGCATTCTATTTCACTCCTGTGGGAGTTGTTCTTTGCCTTATCATCTTGAATCAGCTTCTTGGCAATTGTCTTAATGCAAATGATAATGGTTAATCATGATATCTTAACTTGATGATTAGGATTAATATGTTGATTAGCTTGTTTGATTGCTGCTGTTTTATAGTAGCGCAACACGATTAACTCTTGTTGTGACTTGGTTTCGATCTCCTTGATGATTATACTTACCTTGAAATTCTGGAAATGAATCTCTTTCCTACGTGAAGTTGTTATTGCTACTTAGTTTAAACCTTGGAATTCTGGCCATAAACTGTGGAAGTCTAGATTCGTGGGATCTTTGATCCAAAGAAATCAATGCCTGGCAAACAATTAAGGGCTCGGTCTGGTCCTGGGAAGAGCGCCCGAACACTACGTGTACCCCCGGGGAGGTGAATGACTAGGTGTGGCATTTGGCACCAGTACTTGACATGTGTTAAATCTAGGACTGTCCACTACTCTCTCCACTACTCTCTACATTACTTTCTACTACTTTTCACTTTCCACTCTTCACTGTTCTATACTCTACTTGTGGTTACTTTACTTGCTTATTACTTGGACGTGGAAATGAAATTACATACGTGCTTGACATGACTTGAATTGTCTTGATATGGCCAACTTTTTATCGTTATCTCCTGTAGTAAATTCTTGTCTTACTATTCTATTCATTATATTTCTTGACCTTGCAAGATCTTTGAATTCTGTTTCGTGATATCACCGTTATCTTTTTATTGTTTTTATCATTTGTAGCATGACATTTTAAAATGTAATTAAACTGTTAATCACTTATACCTGTCTGTTATTTCCTACTGAGCGTCAGCTCATAGTTGTGTTTTCCCCCCTTTCCAGGCTTTTCAGGTGACGCGCTTACCGATGGGGAAGGGCAGGAGTGATGTTTTGAGTGTATCAGTTCTAGTGTGTTAGTAGTGTGTTATCCTTCTTTAGTTGTGTTTTGGAGAGCTTTTAGTCTCAGTCATGTTATTGAGTTTTAGTGGTTGATTATTCCAGTTGTATTAAGTTGAACTTGAGGTTATTGTATCAGTTGTGGTTTGTTAATGATCATTTAGTATTTCCATCTTGTAGCACTTGTGTATTATTTTAGATTAGTTCTCTCTCTTGCCAGCGTGTCCCTAACTGTACGTCCCGATATTTCCGCCTTGTTCGGGGCGTGACAGTTTAGTTGGTATCAGAGCCTAGGTTTCACATTCCTAGGTTTCCTAAGTTTTAGGTTTTCTTGCATTGCATCCCAATAATCGGTATATCAAAAGGTGTTGTCCGAACGTTAGGCTACGCCTATCGGGAAGGTCGCACACTTGCGCGAGTGGTCTTCGACCGATTACCTCCGCCAGGTACCGAGTTTTTGGTCGTGTCTAGGTGCATTAGATCCCTAACCTTGTAAAAGTCTAGGACCTGACCTGGTGAGAATGGGTAGAAACTTGGGTTAAGATCGTTTCTTAATCGTGTAATTATTTATCTTGATTAAACCTAAGTAATCTATTTCTCGTGTAGATGGCAGCTGATCGTGCTGAATGGAGGAACCTACAGCGTACGGTGCAAGGCCTTACTCAGGCCCTTCAGCAAGTAGCTCAGGCAGGAGCGGCACCGCATGGCACCGGTGATCTATACCGGAACTTCGCGGAATGAACCCGCCTAGATTCGCTGGTTCGACTGACCCTGACCAAGCCGAGCACTGGCTAGATGAGATGGGGAGAATCTTTGAAGTTATGCAATGCACCAACCAGGAGCGTGTCCTTTTGTCCACATTTCAACTGGAACATGATGCACGTACTTGGTGGGATTCTATCAAGGCAACTCTCGGTGATCGGCAAGTTATGTGGGAAGAGTTCGAAGAACTCTTCAACAGCAAGTATTTTTCTGATAGAGTGCAAGAGAAGAAAGCGGTAAAGTTCGCGGCCTTGAAACAGCGAGGTTTGTCCGTGGCAGAGTATGAGGCTCAATTTGCACGGCTTTCTCGTTATGCTACTCATCTCATTTCCACCGAGAAGATGAAGGCGAAGCGCTTTCTCAATGGATTGAAGCTTCATTATATCAACCAATTGGCACCGATGGAGATTTCCACTTATTCTGAGATGGTAAGGAAAGCGCAAGTTCTAGAGGATACTCTTGAGATGACGGAGAGAATCCGTGGGAAAGGCACCAAGAAAGAATTACCTACGGGATCCGGGAGTGTCAAACCCGGGTATACCAAGAAGTGGCCTGTTAGTGGACCTGGTTCGTGGAGCGGGTCCGGATCGTGGAGGGGCAAGATGCTGAGGCATGAAGACAAGAAGCCTGGCCCTATTGTTCCATTCAAGGGCGTGTGCAACTATTGTGATCGTCCGGGTCACAAGATAGAGGAGTGCTGGCGCAAGCAAGGCGCCTGTTTGCGATGTGGAAGCAAGGAGCACCGTATCCCCAATTGTCCTCTCATACCGGAACAAGCTACACCGGCAAAACCTCTAGTCTTCAAGAAACCACAAGGTAAGCTTCAAGCTTTACATGAAGATGAAACTGGGATTTCTGATGATGGCGGACTCGTCGAAGGTACCCTTACTATAATCGATAAGCCCGCATTTGCTCTCTTTGATACTGGTGCAACACATTCATTTATTTCTCGGAGATTTGCTAAGTCATTAGTTGTGGAACCTGTTTTGATGAATACTCCGTTAGAGATTTCAACCCCTATTGGCACTAGATCAACAATCCAGTATTCTATCCTTCTAGTAAGGTTATGATTGGTGAACAGAACTTTCCAGCAGATTTGGTCTGCATGGACATGAAGGATTATGATGTAATCCTAGGAGCAGATTGGTTGGCCAAGTATGAGGCCAATGTTCACTGTAGTTCTAGCTCAGTGACTTTTACTGGACATTCTGGTTTATCTTTTACGGGAGTCAAGCACCATAACTCCGTACCGCTCATCTCGGCTCTTCGAGCTGATAATCTTTTGAGGCATGGGTGTGAGGCTTTTCTAGCCTTTGTTTGTGCAACTCCTGAGCAGCAGATGGAGATCAAGGACATTCCTGTTGTCCGAGATTTTCCTGATGTCTTTCCAGAAGAACTACCAGGACTTCCGCCTGAGCGGGAAGTTATCTTTTCTATTGATCTTATTCCTGGCACAGCTCCTATTTCTAAGGCTCCTTATCATATGTCTCCTGCGGAACTGAGGGAACTGAAGCAGCAACTGATGGAATTACTTGAGAAGGGTTTTATTCGTCCTAGTACTTCTCCGTGGGGAGCCCCTGTACTATTTGTCAGGAAGAAAGATGGTTCGATGAGGCTGTGCATTGATTATCGGCAATTAAACCAGCAGACTGTCAAGAACAAATATCCCTTGCCGAGGATTGACGAGTTATTTGACCAGATAGCGGGAGCTCAATATTTCTCTAAGATCGATCTTCGATCTGGATATCACCAGTTGCGGATTAAGGAAGAGGATATTTATAAAACGACTTTTCGCAACAGGTATGGTCATTTTGAGTTTGTCGTTATGCCTTTTGGTCTAACGAATGCACCAGCGGCTTTCATGCAGTTGATGAACGATGCATTTCGGCCCTATCTTGATCAATGGGTCGTGGTCTTTATTGATGACATCCTGATTTATTCTAAGAATGAGGAGGAACATGCTGAACATCTGAGAATGGCATTGCAATTGTTGAGAGATCATCAACTATATGCTAAGTTCAGTAAGTGTGAATTCTGACTGCAAGAGGTGTCCTTTCTAGGACATATCATTACGAAGAACAGTATTTCTGTTGATCCTTCGAAGGTTGAGGCAGTGAAGAATTGGGAACAGCCTACCAGTGTGACAGAAGTTAGAAGTTTTCTAGGCCTGGCAGGTTATTATCGAAGATTTATTCAAGATTTCTCCAAGATTGCAGTACCTATGACAAGATTAACCCGCAAGGAGAATAAGTTTGATTGGTCAGATGATTGTCAGCGAAGCTTTCAGACTCTGAAGGAGTGTTTGACTACTGCACCTGTTTTGGGTTTACCTTCTGGTGAAGGAGGATTTGTTGTTTATACTGATGCATCAGGTATTGGCTTAGGCTGTGTACTTATGCAGCATGGGAAGGTGATTGCCTATTCCTCTAGACAGTTGAGGAAGCACGAAGATAATTATCCTGTTCATGATTTGGAACTTGCTGCAGTCGTGTTTGCTTTGAAGATATGGAGGCATTACTTGTATGGAGAAACCTTTACAGTGTTCTCAGATCATAAGAGTTTGAAGTATTTATTTTCTCAGAAGGAACTCAACATGAGGCAGCGGAGATGGTTGGAGTACTTGAAAGACTTCGACTTCTCGATTGAGTATCATCCTGGCAAAGGTAATGTTGTGGCAGATGCATTAAGCCGGAAGCCGGTAGCTAGATTGTCAAGTCTCATGTTACAAGAATGGAGGTTGTTGGAACAATTATCTAGTCTGGATCTTAATATTGACAATGATCGGATCTTGATTGCTCAGATTCAACTTAAACCTGAATTATTGATAGAGATCAAGTCCTTGCAAGATAATGACCCCGAGTTGGTAGAGATCAAGGGAAGCTTGAGCAGCAGACCTGACTTCATGTTGGCCGATGATGGTAGATTATTATTTAAAGGCAGAACTTGTGTTCCGGATGAGGCTACAATAAAGAACAAAATTCTTGAGGAAGCTCATAGATCCAGATATACCATTCATCCTGGAGGCACTAAGATGTACCGAGATTTGAAAAGGTCCTTTTGGTGGCCGAATATGAAAAGAGAAGTTGCAGATTTTGTGAGCAGATGTTTGGTATGTCAGCAAGTTAAGGCCGAACATTTCAGACCAGCAGGGAAATTGAAACCACTCGACATACCCCAATGGAAGTGGGAAAGCATTGGCATGGATTTCATTATGGGTCTACCTAGGACTCGTGGTGGATTTGATGCGATATGGGTGATTGTCGATCGATTGACAAAGTCGGCTCATTTCTTACCAATTAAGTCCAAGTGGACGATTGATGTATTGGCTGCCTTGTATATAAAGGAAGTGGTGAGATTGCATGGTATCCCAGTGAATATAGTATCTGATCGAGACCCCAGATTTACTTCACATTTCTGGAAGGGACTGCAAGAGTCTTTGGGTACTCGTCTGAATTTCAGTACTGCTTTTCATCCACAGACAGATGGACAGACTGAAAGAACCAATCAGATAGTGGAAGATATGTTGCGAGCTTGCATGATTGATTTCGGTGGTAATTGGAGTGAGCATTTGGCATTAATTGAATTCGCTTACAATAACAGCTATCAGTCTAGCATTCAGATGGCTCCTTTTGAAGCACTATATGGTAGAAGTTGTCGTTCCCCGTTGTGTTGGGACGAGGTAGGTGAGAAACAGTGGCTTGGACCAGATCTTGTTTCGGAATCATCACAGAACATCCGTGTTATCCGAGACCGGTTACAAGTAGCCCAGTCAAGACAGAAGAGTTATGCCGACAACAGGAGAAGAGCATTGGAATTTCAGGTTGGCGAGCATGTGTTCTTAAAGGTCTCTCCAACGAGAGGGATCCGAAGATTTGGCATTCATGGCAAGCTGAGTCCGAGGTACATTGGTCCATTCGAGATTCTAGATAGAGTGGGAGAGGTGGCATACAGACTGGCTTTACCACCGCATTTGTCTGGCGTACATAATATTTTCCATGTGTCTATGTTGCGGAAATATGTGTACGATCCCACTCATATCATTCAGCAGGTGGATTTTGAACTGAAGGAAGATTTGACCTATGAGGAAAGACCTGTCAAGATTCTGGACCGGAAGCAACAGCAACTCCGGAATCGTTCGATACCGATGGTCAAGATTCAGTGGAGTCGGCGTGGGACCGAAGAAGCTACATGGGAGTCTGAAGAGACTATGCGAAAGCGGTATCCCGATCTATTCTAGGTGAGTGATCTTTTTCTACTCTCAGTTTTAGTGCAGTGAATTTGGAGGACCAAATTCCTTTAAGTAGGGGAGGGTGTAAGACCTCAAATTCTTTAAAAATTTATTTAGAAAGTTATTTGTAATTATTTGGAATTTATTTGAAGTTATTCGAATTAATGAGAATTATCCAAATTAATTAGATTAATTAATTAATTAATAGAATAAGTCATTTTTCTACTATTTTCTAAAAATCCCCAAAAATCACATCTTGTAGAATTAATTTTGTTTAGCAACTTTTTCTTCTACATTTAAGCCTAAGAAAATCATTTATTATGCCGAATTAGTGAACTTAGTTTTCCGAACTTAACATTTAACTATTTACGGAATAGTATAAGTAATAATCCGACTACCTTAGAAAAATCTGTAAAAATAGTAAATAGATTTAAGTCGATGTAGATAACAACTTTTCCTTCTGGCATTAGGCCATTGTAAATCCGTGGTAAGATCTATTTAGAGTTTAAACCCAAAAGTGCACACTTTTGACCCATACCTAACCCTTAGTTTAAAACACGAAATTCGACCTCAATACTCGACCAAATGATCTGAAATCATGGGCAAATGGAAGGCCACAATGTAAGGAACATTTACCCTCAATCAATTTGAGGTAAACCTAGCCCCAAAACGTGCTGCCGACATAGTTTGGTCAAGTCAAGGATTTCGGCGCCGTTTCTAAACACGTAGCTTGCAGCAGCGAATACTCCCAATTCCGAAGGCTCCAGAAGCTCTATGTGCTATCAAAATGAAGCCCGACGAGTATTCTTTCATTTGGCTACTGTGGGGTTCACTGAAGTTTCAGATCTGGAGAGATCTAGCTCGATTTGTGGAGGTGGGTCAGCAGGCCGTTGGCTTTCCTTCTTCCTTCTTTAATCCATCGATTGACGTAGGAATTCTCAACCAAATCTTGATCATGAGTATAGAAAATTGTTCCTCTCATCGAGCTCTATCCATTGGTGGCAAAAGACCCAATTTTCATTAGGTGTCCGTGGAGAAATCGAGCTTTTTGTGAGGTGCTGTCCAAGTGTTCTTCATCCTAGGGTTTGAGTTTTCTCTCTCCGATTTGAGGTAGGATCTAACAACCAAACTCTAATTAACTTACATGATGTAATCAGCATGGTGTTAGCTTTCATTTAACGTAGGAAGCCCCAAATTTCATTGAGCATACTTGGAAAATTTTGATTTTTAGTAAGAGCATGTCTAGAATTTGATGTATATTATGTTCTTCAAGTAGAAGCTTGATTTTCGGGCTGTTTTTGGATTAGATAACTTGATCCACATATGGCTTATAGTATATGGTTGGATTCATCATTAAGTTAGCTTTCTTTTGATATAAAAAGCCCCAAATTCCGTTGTGTATATTGAGAGAAATCTACGTTTTAGTAGACGCATGTCAAGAACTAGGTTTTTCAGGTATTCATCATAAATAGGTTGTGATTCGATTGAGTTTTCAGCAAATTTCTTATTTCAATCTCTTGTTTTATGACCTTAGTATGTATATTAAGAACCCTAGAGCATTTGGTTAAAATCCCAACTCATTTAGACCCCAAATCATTGAGTTTTCATGGTTTACGGAATCACCCGTCGCTTCTGGAAGTGTAGGGGTCGACCCATGGGGTCGACCCATGCACCCAGTGAAGGGGGTCGACCCAATGGGTCGACCCATGAAGCTTTTTTTTTGAGGGGTCGACCCAATGGGTCGACCCACACCCAGGAAGGCTCCTGGAATGCCAGGGGTCGACCCAATGGGTCGACCCATGACCTGTATGACCCCATTAATGATGTTTTTGACCCGGGGATCAATCCGGATCATTGGGGAATCAATCCATTCAACCTAATCACATTGAAAACTACATTTTTGAGGAACTAATGACCTATTCATGTACCCTTTTTAGTTTCAATTAACATTGGTCCATACATGCAAACTTAGTGTAAAAACACACCGTTTATCATCTTCATTTCAATGCATACAAGATTAAATAGAAACCCACATAATTAGTGGTTAATGGTGTAACTAAATCTCTGTTAATGCATTCTATTTCACTCCTGTGGGAGTTGTTCTTTGCCTTATCATCTTGAATCAGCTTCTTGGCAATTGTCTTAATGCAAATGATAATGGTTAATCATGATATCTTAACTTGATGATTAGGATTAATATGTTGATTAGCTTGTTTGATTGCTGCTGTTTTACAGTAGCGCAGCACGATTAACTCTTGTTGTGACTTGGTTTCGATCTCCTTGATGATTATACTTACCTTGAAATTCTGGAAATGAATCTCTTTCCTACGTAAAGTTGTTATTGCTACTTAGTTTAAACCTTGGAATTCTGGCCATAAACTGTGGAAGTCTAGATTCGTGGGATCTTTGATCCAAAGAAATCAATGCCTGGCAAACAATTAAGGGCTCGGTCTGGTCCTAGGAAGAGCGCCCGAACACTACGTGTACCCCCGGGGAGGTGAATGACTAGGTGTGGCATTTGGCACCAGTACTTGACATGTGTTAAATCTAGGACTGTCCACTACTCTCTCCACTACTCTCTACATTACTTTCTACTACTTTTCACTTTCCACTCTTCACTGTTCTATACTCTACTTGTGGTTACTTTACTTGCTTATTACTTGGACGTGGAAATGAAATTACATACGTGCTTGACATGACTTGAATTGTCTTGATATGGCCAACTTTTTATCGTTATCTCCTGTAGTAAATTCTTGTCTTACTATTCTATTCATTATATTTCTTGACCTTGCAAGATCTTTGAATTCTGTTTCGTGATATCACCGTTATCTTTTTATTATTTTTATCATTTGTAGCATGACATTTTAAAATGTAATTAAACTGTTAATCACTTATACCTGTCTGTTATTTCCTACTGAGCGTCAGCTCATAGTTGTGTTTTCCCCCCTTTCCAGGCTTTTCAGGTGACGCGCTTACCGATGGGGAAGGGCAGGAGTGATGTTTTGAGTGTATCAGTTCTAGTGTGTTAGTAGTGTGTTATCCTTCTTTAGTTGTGTTTTGGAGAGCTTTTAGTCTCAGTCATGTTATTGAGTTTTAGTGGTTGATTATTCCAGTTGTATTAAGTTGAACTTGAGGTTATTGTATCAGTTGTGGTTTGTTAATGATCATTTAGTATTTCCATCTTGTAGCACTTGTGTATTATTTTAGATTAGTTCTCTCTCTTGCCAGCGTGTCCCTAACTGTACGTCCCGATATTTCCGCCTTGTTCGGGGCGTGACATGGGATGTGGCCGAGCGCTCTTTCTTAAAGCGGCAATCAGGGCCTGTATTTGAAATTGATGAGGTTCATCTGAAAAGGCTCTATTCACAGCATCCGAGGGAGGCGGACACATACATTGCCAGGCGTCGGTCCTTAACAGAGGAAGGCTCTGAAATACCCACTCCTGTATTTTCTGAGATCAATGAAGATGCTTTTACAAAGGACCTGAGGCAGCTGGGCCACATAGGGAGTATTCAGGTGGAGGTGCAGTATCCATTTCCCCCGGAGGAGCCTCTCCCGACAGCAGCCCCCTGGAGGGGCCCGGTAGACAGATTTCACCCTTATCGGACATTTGTGCGGAGGGAAGACCGCACCAAGACATATTATCAGCACACTTCTTGGCTTTTCATGCTGCTGAATGTTCACGGGCTGTCAGTAGAGAACCCGATAGCTGGCATTCTGAATAAGCCACTTTTTATTTCTTTTCATTATGTCGACGGCTGGTGCATGGATTACCTCGGCCTGTTTCATTGCCTTGACTTCCACGGACATAAAGATTTAGCTGCCTTGACAGAGAAGTGCCAGACCATAGGTGACGTATGCTGGCTCATGAAGGAGGCTGCTTCCCGCTCGAAGGAGGTGGCTTATCTATATTGGCCGCTTTCCACCTTCTATGACGGCCCAGCAGGTATGACCCTTCCTGTGCGCTCATGGCGTCTTTCTTTTATTGTTATGTTCTGCATCTGTCGACTATGACTGCCTTTCTTGTGTCTTGCACAGATAGACTAGACATAAAAAGGCAGGGACTTTACAGGAAGATTATCGCTCAAGCTGAAAAGCCTGCTTACTTTGAAATTCCTACAGCGGCACCCACGACCACTCCCCTGCCTCCGGGCAAGAAGAGGAAGCCTTCTGTGGTGAAAGCTGCAGTTGTCAAGGCCAAGAGGGCCAAAGTTGTTCGGGTCCAGCAGTCAGCTCCAGTTGCGACGGATGCCGGGACCCCTCTTCCAGACATCCCCTCTTTTGACGAGTTCAGGTCTCAGAGGGAGGCTGCTCAGGAACCTGCCGAGAGTAGCGGTAAATATCTTGCAGATGCAATCTTCATTATTTTCTTGACTGTTCTTTTAAGGCGTCCTTCGAGACTGAGCTTCTCTTTATCTGATACAGCCCCAGAGCAGGTTGTAGTGCCTGCGGAAAGGGACACAAGGCTGCCTTCTCCTACCCCGGCTGGCGAGGAGGAGGGTAAATGTGCTCTCTCATCTTTTCTCTTTATACTTTTGTTGTTATTCTTTTCCATTATATCCCTCAGAGTTCCCCTTTTGTTGAGGTGACAGTCAGGGAGCCGACTGGGTCTACGATAGCAGCGGGAGAGTCGTCTCAGCCGCAGGAAAGTGAAAGGACTCAAACAAAATAGAGCCCTATTCCGGCCAGACGCATAATCACCCGGTCTGCATCCGGCATGCTCTAGAGGCGACCTCGCAGCACATAGCTAGAGTGGAGATATCCTCGGGCAGCTCCGAGACCGTCCCTGATAATGAGGAGGAAGTGACCTTCAGCGGCAGTGAGGAGGAAATCCAAAAATCAGAAGCCCTGCCTGTATTTGCAAAAGGCCTCCCGCCCTTTCAGCCTCCTAAACTGTTGATGCTATCTTCTGAGGAGGAATTGCAAGAGGAGTTTGTCGGGCTCGACACTGAGGTCGACATAACCCCTCCATTTGTTGCTTCAACTACGGAGCTTTCTCCCCTTTTGTCTCATCTTGAGGATATAGACCCCACTTTAAAGGTAAGCTTCTTTTTTTGTTTGTTGTTCTATTTATTTTCTTCCATCCATTGATGAGGATCATTCTGCTCTGTCCTCAGGACCCTGTCACTACCAGCTCAGACGCGGCTGCAGTCTCCATGGATGTCTCATCTGCAGACTTGATCATCATCCCTGCTTTACCTTCGACTTTCATGGGAATTTCTGAGGTTATTCGCCCCGTGCCAGTGAGAATACAATCTTCAACTGACTTAACATCACTGGACTTGGGATGATCAGGTGAGATTTCCATCCCTGTCAGGGCCTCAGAGTTTAGAGCCGAAGCGGACCCAGCTAGAAGCTCCGCTTTTATACCAGCTGTCGTAATGTCAATTGCGCCTGAGTCAGCAGTCCCTGCCACAGTGGCTATAGAGACTGGATTTCTGCCTTTACAGACTAGGGACCCTTCGTCCCCATTATTAGAAAGAGCAGCTGAAGATGAAGCCCTTATTCAGAAGACTCATGAAGAGATAGCTTCATCATTTATTGGTTCTCTCTCCGCAGGTGTTCAAGCCATAGCTCCCGAAACAGCGGTAGAGGAGGAGTCTTCAGCTCGACAGGAGAGCACAGAGAGGGACTGGCCAGTTCTTCCAGCAGATTTGCCGTCTTCGTCCTCTCAGCCGGATGTCGCACTGTGGACAGACATTGATAGTGAAGTGACCTTTGAAGTGATCCCCTCTGCTTATTTTGGCTTCGCATCGTCTGAGAGCTTTGTCTGGCAGAACCTGGATATGCTGCGCCAGCTGGTAGAATCTCAGCCTGGCTTGACACATTTGCAGCTGAAGGAAATTGCTGATCGCTTCACTGCCGGCCTGCAAGCCATGGGCTGCCCTCTGGACACATGGGCTCAGCGGGTCTTGCTTTTGCTGAAATTCGTGCATCGGAGAGATTTCCTAGCACGGACTATGACCGACAAGCTGACGGCATTGAAGTTGCAGAGGTCAGAATGCAAATCTGAGCTGGAAAAGCTGACGCTTGCCCTTGACGAACGCCAAGCTGAGCTACAGAGCGTTGTCCAGCGGGAGGAAGCCGTCCAGGACCAGATAGCCATTCTGGAAGCGAACTCGCTGGACTTCGAGCCGAGCTACAACAATTATCGTCTATTCGGCCACGGTCCACCGAGGAGGTGGCCTTGTTGGAGGGACGGGTGATGTCTCTCCGGGATATGTCCGTGAAGCTTCAGGAAGAGGAGGCGCGCCTTCATGAGCTAAGAGTCGCTCCCGATGTGGGTCTTTTGGCCTTTGAAGATATCTTCCGGCGGCCTTGAATTATCTCTTCTTTGTTTTCTTCTGCCCTCTTTTGTGATACAGTGTCCCCTCGGGGCTCTTCATGTACTCCTCTTTTAATGGAAAGGAATCTTCGGTTTCATATGTGTCCATTGTCTTTTCCATGTGGTTTCATCACTTTGGGAAGTGGGGTAGTGGTTTTAGCGGTCCCTCATACGAATGGCTCGTACCTGGCAGGAGAGCGTCCACCCCTTCAGAGAAAGGATGGGGAACTCGCTCCACCGCGTGACGGCCTCCGGGTGGGGTGCTTTAAACCGAATTTTGTTGGTGGTAGCAAACGTCCTTCTTGGCCATACGTGCCGCAAGGGAGACGGTTTGCAGGAATGTGAATGAAGAGGCTCAGAGCACTATCCGGAACGGGCGAATGGTCCATCCCGGGCAGGTTTCAAAGCTAGTCGGGGCAATGTGCCAATTGACCAGTACATGATTTCATCATCGATATTGGGTTTATATCGATGCAAAGGAGTTTTATAGGTTTCATCAGAGTAGACGTAAGGTCTACCCTGGGTAGAGGTTATCACAGGTGGGACATTGAAGGGTACGCGGTTTTCATCAGGACAGACGTAGGGTCTGAACTGGATAGGATTTCATCATTGATCAGGTGAGGTGCCGGTCGATCAATAGCTAGTGTCATCATCGACATTGGGTTCATATCGATGCAAAGAAAGTGTTATAAGTTTCATCAGAATAGACGAAAGGTCTACACTGACAGGGTTCCATCATTGATCGAGCGAGGTGCCGGTCGATCAACAGTTGGTTTCATCATCGATATTGGGTTTATATCGATGTAAAGAAAGAGTTATAAGTTTCATCAGAATAGACGAAAGGTCTACACTGACAGGGTTTCATCATTGATCGGGCGAAGTGCCGGTCGATCAACAGTTGGTTTCATCATCGATATTGGGTTTATATCGATGTAAAGAAAGAGTTATCAGTTTCATCAGAATAGACGAAAGGTCTACACTGACAGGGTTTCATCATTGAACATGGTTTCATCACTGATCGGGCGAGGTGCCAGTCGGTCAGTGGTTGGTTTCATCGTCGATATTGGGTTTATATCGACGCAAAGAGTCTCATAGGTTTCATCAGTATAGACGTAAGGTCTAAACCGGACAGAGGATTTCATCATTGATCGGGCGAGGTGCCGGTCGATCAACGGTGGGACATATGTAGAGGTGTAGATCTCGTTAGGACAGACGTAAGGTCTATTCCAGCAGGTTTTATGGCGGGTGGGACTTTGCCAAGAAATACGTAGGTTTCATCAGGATAGGCGTAGGGTCTATCCTGGCAGGGTTTCATCGTTGACCGGGCAAGGAGCCGATCGATCAAGGGAAGGTTCAGGAGTTTGATCAGGACAGACGTAAGGTCTGAACCGGCCAGGCTTTATCAGACTGGTGACGGGTTTTATTGTCGGTGGGACATAGAGCCAGATGACCGACAGAAGGCTTCATCAGTGAAGGGGAGGTAGAGGCAACGTGCCGGTTGGCATGGAACTTCTGAATTACCACATTACTGACCCAAGTGCCCTTTTGGGTTTTCACCAGAGCCAGCCCCCTCTTGCTTTTGCCCACGCGTCCTTTCGGATTTTCACGTGGCGGGGTACCTGATTTTGCCTGCAGTGCCCTTTCGGGTTTTCACCACAGCTGGGTTTTAGCCATTTTTGCCCTTGTCCAGAATGCCTGAACAAGTCTGGCGGGGTATCTTATTTTTAACCCCATTTTTTATATATAGACTTTTTGTCGTTTTCTTTCTCCTTTCCTTTTTCATTATCTTTTCTGGGACCAGAACTTTCATCTTATGGACCATGGGGGCCATATGTTTATTGTGGATACACGATCATTGATGTGGGTGTCAACATCAATGGAAAGGGAAGTAGGGTTTCATGATCTATCCAGATGAAAGGTCCGAATTGATTTAGAGGATATAGATAGCAGCTCGGGCGCGAGGCCGTTTGCTGAAAATATGAGTTTCATCGTTAATGTGGGGTTTAACATTAACGTAAAGGAATAGAGTTTCATGATCTATCCAGACGGAGGGTCTGAATCGATTCAAAGAGCAGTGTTGCGCTATGTCAGAACGGACGGAAGGTCCACCCTGGATGGATTTTAGCGTCGAACGGGCAGCGTGCCAACCGATCGATAGCAGGTTTCATCATTGGTATTGGCTCATACCAATGCAAGGATTTCATATGCTTCATCAGGATAGACGTAGGGTCTAAACTGGGTAGGGTTTTATCATTGATATTAGGCGAGGTGCCAGTCGATCAATGGCGGGTTTCATCATTGGTATTGGATTTATACCAACGCAAGGAGTTCATGGATTTCATCAGGATAGACGGAAGGTCTAAACTGGATAGGTTTCATCGTAGGTCGGGCAATGTGCCAATCGACCAACAGCAGGTTTCATCACGGCGGGACGTAAAGAGACATGTAGATCTAGTCGGAATAGATGTAAGGTCTAAACCGGACAAGGTTTTATCGCTGATCGGGCAGTGTGCCGGTCGATCAGTATCAAGTTTCATCATCAGTATTGGGTTTATACCAATGCAAGGATTTTTATAGGTTCCATCGGGATAGACGTAAGGTCTAAACCGGATAGGTTTTATCGTTGATCGGGCAGTGTGTCAATCGATCAACAGCGGGTTTCATCATCGGTATTGGGTTTATACCAATGCGAGGATTTCATAGGTTCCATCGGGATAGACATAAGGTCTAAACCGGATAGGTTTTATCGTTGATCGGGCAGTGTGTCGATCGATCAACAGCGGGTTTCATCACGGTGGGACATATGATAGGTTTCATAGAATAGATGTAAGATCTAAACTGGATAGGTTTTACCGTGGTGGGTCTCAGGCGGAAAGTGGAAGGGTTTTGTCGGAACAGACGGAAGGTCTATTCCGAGATGGGCTTTAGCATTGATCGAGATGATATGCCTTATGATCAATGAGATTTTATCATCGGTGGGACATGCGGTGGATGTGTTGCCGAAGGAGACTCATGAAGTGAACTTTTTATATTACCACATTACTGGTTTAAGCGCCCTTTCGAGTTTTCACCGAAGCCAGCCCCCTCTTGCTTTTGCCCACGCGCCCTTTCGGGTTTTCACGTGGCGGGGTACCCAATTTTACCTGCAGTGCCCTTTTGGGTTTTCACCACAGCTGGGTTCTAGCCATTTTTGCACTTGTTCCTAGTATAGGAGCAAGTCTGGCGGGGTATCTCTATTCTTAACCCCATTTTTTTTTATTCTTCTTCCTTTTTTTTTAGAGGGTGACAGGCCATTAGATCAAGAAAAAGGTAGCTTGGCTAGGGTGGAGTGCCACTAGACCAAGGAAAGGTAGCTCGGCTAGGGCAGAGTGCCGCTAGGCCAAGAAAAAAGGTAGCTTAGCTAGGGTGGAGCGCCGCTAGACCGGAAAAAGGTAGCTTGGCTGGGGCGGAATACCGGTAGACCAAGAAAGAGGTAGCTCGATCAGGGCGGAGTGCCACTCGATCAAGGTGGGGTAGCTCGGCTAGGGCGGAGTGCCGCTAGGCCGGGAAAAGTAGCTTGGTTAGGGCGGAATGCCACCAGACCAAGGTAAGGGTAGCTTGATTAGGGCGGAATGTCACTAAACCAAGGAGAAGTAGCTCGATCAGGGCGGAGTGCCACTAGACCAAGGTGGGGTAGCTCGGCTAGGGTGGAGTACCGCTAGACCAAGAGAATGGTGGCTTGGCTAGGGCGGAGTGTTGCTAGACCAAGGAAAGGGTGTAGCTTTTGCCCGATTACTCGGGGAATGTTGGTTTTACTGTATGATACAGCTTCAGATGTCTTCGTTGAGTGGCGAGAATTGGATTTCCCCTCGATGGTTAACAACCACGTAGGCCCCTCCTTCGTAGACCCTCTGTATCACATAAGGACCTTCCCAATTAGCATTCAGCTTTCCTTTTGGGTTGGACGCCATGACTTCTTTTTTCTTGACCATGACGAGGTCGCCTTTCTTGAATTCTCGTCCTTTTACGAGTTTGTTGAATGCAGTGGCCATGCGGGCCTGATACATTTGGATATTCTTCTGAGCTCGGAGGCGCTTCCCTTCCAATTCAGCCAGTTCTTCTAGTCTTCTTTCTGCATTGGTCTGTTCGCCACGGGCCAGGCCATATTGGACTGCCACTCTGAGTGACGGGACTTCCAGCTCTAGCGGAACCACTGCCTCTGAGCCGTATACCAGCGAGTATGGTGAGCACCCTGTAGGTGTCTTGAAGACGGTGCGGTATGCCCACAGAGCTTCATACATTTTCTCTTCCCAGTCCTTCTTATTAGAACTGACGACCTTGGCCAGCAAGGTGCAGAGAGTCTTGTTAAAAGCTTCTGCCAATCCGTTTGCATGTGGATTGTAAGGAGTGGAGGTCCTCCATTCGATCTTATACTTCTCAGCAAGCCGATAGACCTTCTGATTTCTGAAATGACTTCCATTGTCAGATATTATTCGGCTGGGGATCCCGAATCGGAAGATAATGTTCTGCTTGATGAATCTGGTGACCAGTTCTGCGGTCACTTCTCTTAATGCTATAGCCTCCGCCCATCTGGAGAAGTAATCTGTTATGGCCAGTATGTACTTATGTCCGGCCGAGGAAGTCGGCAGTGGCCCGACTACATCAGTTCCCCATTGTGCAAACGGCCAACTGGGAACTGTAGGGTGCAGAGTCGTAGGAGGCCTTCTAGGCACAGTAGCATGCTCCTGGCATTTCTGGCATGATTTTGCAAATTTACAGCAGTCTTCAAACATGGTGGGCCAATAGTAGCCCAGCTTCTTGATTTCTATCTTCATCTTGGGACCAGCCTGGTGGGCACCTGCTGTCCCAGCATGTGTTTCTTTCATCGCTTGCCAGGCTTCCTCAGTGGACAGACAGCGGAGTAGAATCTTCTTGCGTGTATCTGCCATTATTCGGAACAAAATTCCATTCCTGAGTTCATAAGAATCTTTGATTCTTAGGAGTTTCATCTTTTCTTCTCTTATCTGCGGCAGTTGTTGGTGTAGAAACCACTGCAGCAGGTGCTGTCTCCAATCAGATGCTTGTTCTGTGCTGATGGTGGCAACTTCGTCTTCTTCGGGGCACCCTTCTAGCATACTGGGGACTTGCCGCCAGTTCATAACGACAATGTTCAGTGTCTTATTTGGTGGGACTGCTAGTGAGCTGGCCAGCTTTGCCAGTGCATCAGCATGGGCATTGTGTCCACGGCCCACATGCTTGAGCTCAATATGGTAGAATTTCGTCATGAGGCGCACAGCTTTTTGGTGGTAGGGATTCAGTTCTGGCTTCCGCACTTCGAACTCCCCTCGGATCTGTTTTATTATCAACATCGAATCCCCGAATACTTGAAGAATTTGGATACCCATGTTGAGGCTGACATATAGCCCGATTATCAGAGCTTCATACTCGGCTTCATTATTGGTGCAGGGCTTGTTTATAGAACAGGAAGTATGCACGACCTCCCCTTCTGGTGACTTCAGCACAATACCGGCCCCGGCCCGTATTCTGGTCTTTCCGTCGGAGTCTGTCTCTGTTCTAGATGCTCCATCAAAGAATAGTTGCCACATAACTGACTGGGTCTGGCAGGCCTCGAGTGTCTCATCATCGGGTAACTCAGTCCCTAGCATATCATTTTCCGGCACAGGATGCTCTGCGAAGAAATCAGCCACAGCCTGTCCTTTTATCGCCCACTGGGGTGTATAGGTAATATCGAATTCCATCAGGATCATTGCCCATTTGCCCAATCGGCCCTTCAGTACTTGCTGAGTCAATATATATTTGAGCGGATCTGCTGCAGATATCAATCTGACTTCATGTGACAACATATAGTGTCGGAGCTTTTTGACAGCAAAGACCAGTGCCAAGCAGGTCTTTTCTATGTAGCTGTAACTTTCTTCAGTTCTAATCAGCCTCCTACTCAGGTAGTATAAGGCTTGTTCTTTGCCTTCTTCATTTATCTGTGCCAGCATTGCCCCCAGTGAACAGTATGTGGCTGCGATGTATAGTATTAAGGGCCTGCCCTTAATTGGTGCCCCCAGCACCGGAGGGGTCTTGAGATATTCTTTCAGCTTCTCAAAGGCTTCCTGACAGCCATCGTCCTAGAGGAACGGCACATCTTTCATCATGAGCTTGTGAAAGGGGTGGCATCTTCCCAACAGATTTGATATAAATCGTCGGATATAGGCCAGACGCCCTTGCAAAGATCTCAGCTCGGACAGATTCCTTGGTGGAGGGAGCTCCTGGATAGCCTTAATCTTGGATGGGTCAATTTCAATGCCCCTATGACGGACAATAAACCTGAGGAATTTTCCACTGGACACGCCGAAGGCGCATTTCATGGGATTCATCTTGAGTTCATATTTGCGCAGCCTCTGGAATACTACCCTCAGGTCTTGCAAATGGTTTTCTCTTCTGCTAGTTTTTACTACCAAATCATCAATGTAGCACTCTACTTTCTTGAAGAGCAAATCATCAAAGATCTTGGTCATAGCTCTTTGGTAGGTAGCGCCGGCATTCTTGAGACTGAACGGCATCCTTTTGTAGTGGAATATCCCTTTCGGGGTACGGAATGCAGTGTGCACTCTGTCTTCCTCAGCAATTCAGATTTGGTTGTATCCGGATGACCCATCCATAAATGATAGGGCCTCATGACCAGTAGTCGCATCGATCATCACTTTAGTGATTGGAACTGGGAAGTCATCTTTCGGGCAAGCCTTATTGAGGTCTCGGAAATCAACACATATTTTGATCTGCCCATTCTTCTTCTTTACGGGCACTATATTGGCTAGCCATGTAGTGTATTGATTTTCTTCAACAAAGCCTACATCAATCAGCTTGTCAACCTCTTTGTTAATCTGATTTATTAATTCAGGGTGCATTCTCCTGGAAGGCTGCTTTACAGGGCTAGCCTCTGGGTTTATTGCCAATCGGTGTTGTGCCACATCAGAACTCAGTCCCGGTATTTCATCATATGTCCATGCAAAGCAGTCTCGGAATTCCTTCAAAAACTGTATATACTGTTCCCTGGTAGCTGGCTCCAGCAGTGCACTGAGGAATGTCGGCCTTGGCTCATCTGCGGTCCCCAGATTTATTTCCACCAGCTCATCGACGGTGGCCTGACCTCCATCTTCGACCTCGGGCGGGGCTTCTTGTAAGTCAATGAAGCCTCCCGGGATATAATCTTCTTCAGTTTCATGATTTTCTGTTTCATCATACTGGTCATCAGCGGGTGCTGGCTCATCATATACGGCCAATATTGTTGTATTCTGTTCAGTATGCCCCGAGGACGTAACTGGATCAACAGGAAACTCAAAAACGGAGTCTTCCGCCCTTAGAGGCTCTTCTGATGCAGACTCCCTTGAGAGATCATCATTCTGTAGAGCCCGGACTTCTTCCAGGATGCGCTCAAACTCCAGGCATTCCCTCAGCTCTTTGGCTGCTTGATCTTCCTCCGGGATTCCCGTGTCAAACTTTGCTTCAGCATGGAACATATCCTCTTTGCAAGGTAGGTCTTCCCAGCACCAATCTTTCTTTGCTTCATCAGATGTCCCTGTCTCCGGCTGACTGTCTGGGGCTTCATTGTTCATTATGGATTGATAAATGATTTCTTCATCTTCCGAGGGATATTTGTCATATCCTACCTCGGGAGGGTCTTCATGCTGGTAGGAGACAGATATGACGTCCACCTCAGTTTCATAGTATTCTTGAAGGGTATAACCCAATCCTGGGTGCTGAGTGATCTTCCTCAGTTCTTTATTATCCCGAGGCGGATCCCATAACTCCTTGAACGCTTTCTTCTGGGCAGCAGGCTGCAATGACGGCATTTGCATCTTAGAGAACATCTGCGAAACTCATCGGGTAGTATAATCCAAGCCTGTAATTGGCACCATCTGGTTTGCAGCCTCTTCAGGGACCATGCAGTCTTGATCATCTTCCTCGACTGACTCCCCGGTGTAGAATATGGTAGGAGGCTCGCAGAAGCGAGGGACTTCCATAGTCTTCAGTGGTAGCACAGTCTGGTACTCGAGGCTGACGATGGGTTTAAATAAACCTTGCGGCACCTCCACTTGTGTGTACTTTTCTTTCATTTCTTCATTGATATCATCCGGGTGAATGCTAGGAGGGGTGATCCAAGCAAAGTCACCGGCATAAGAGATGTGAGATACCTCATGCTTTTTAATATAGCCCTTTGGTGGCGGTGGAGACCAATTTCTTGCCTTCGTCGCCGGCTTTTTCTGGCTGACCACAGCCTCTTTCTCTTCACCCTTTTGCGACACCTCCGTGTAGTAGGATGCATCGAGCATATGGCACTCGAATACTTCGAAGGGATGCAGATCCGCAAACACCCTCTCTTCTTTTCCTTCATGGCAGTATTTAATGCATTGATGTAGCGTGGACGGCACTATCTGATATTCATGCAGCCACGGTCTCCCCAGCAGGGCCTTGTATGTGGTGTTGGAGTCGATTACATAGAATCGTACCACGGTAGTGAGATCCCCCAATGTGAGGTTAAAATCAGCCACCCCAAGGGGCGTCTCACATTTCTGGTTGAATCCCGCAATTTTCATGTCTCTGACCTTGGTAAGCTGCAGATCAAAGTAATATTTTTGGTAGATGCGGTATGGGAGAATGTTCACGGCAGCCCCGGGATCTATTAGTATCCTGCTCAGTGGCTGACAATTCAGAGAACCCCTCATATACAGCGGTCTGTTATGACAGGAATTCGGAATCAGCATGTCATCCTCTGTGAATGTAACTGACAGCCCAGAATTCACTTCTGTCAGAGTGCTTCATATTGGGCCGGCGACTGCAAGGCATCAACAATTGCTTGGCGAGCCTCTTCACTCAGAGAGAGAATCTCCCAGATGGAGAATCTGGTAGGGAGCTTCTTTAGCATTTTCATGATCTGGCTGCCCACCCTGACATTAGACAGTCTCATTTCTTCCGCCCATCGGGATTTTGGAGGTTCATGTGGTGCCCGTGGCCTCTGCTGCCCAGTGCTGGTTTCATCAGAGGGTTATCCCCTGGACTGATTTCTTGGGGGGCTTCTTCTATAGCAACGGCCCCTGGTGCCATCAGAGGGTTATCCCCTTCTTTCTCATTCTGCTTGTAGGCTACAGACGCCGACTGCTGAGGTCTCTTGCCTTTATCTGGCCCAGCCCGTATCGACTGCCCAGTGCTGGTTTCATCAGAGGGTTATCCCCTGGACTGATTTCTTGGGGGGCTTCTTCTATAGCAACGGCCCCTGGTGCCATCAGAGGGTTATCCCCTTCTTTCTCATTCTGCTTGTAGGCTACAGACGCCGACTGCTGAGGTCTCTTGCCTTTATCTGGCCCAACCCGTATCGACTGCCCATCTTCTAGACTAGACAGAAATTCCAGAAATGTTGGAGTTTGACCTCCTTTCTTCTTTTCTTGGTACAGGCTGGCAGGGGGAGGAACCTGGACACCTCGTATCTCTGGTTCAGGAATCTGGTAGGGTTGTTCCCCTCTGAACATAATGTTATGATTGGCTGGTGGTGGGCGCCCCCACCTTCTTCCGGAGCGTGTTGCATGTGTTGAGGTTGAGGCCTCGGCATGGTTGGCTTCTAGTGGGGCATTTGATGTTTCATCCTCATCATTCTCCCCGGGTGAGGTAAAGAGTGCCGACAGGGTGTTACATTATACTGTCACGACCCTCTTTCCCTTCTTGGACTTGGGCCGTCTCTTCTTTTTCTTGGAATTTGGCTTTATTAGCCCCTGCCCCCAGAAGGGTTCAGTCTCAGCTTTTTCTTGTTCTGTCTCTGACTGCTCTTTAATTTTCAATCCTTCGAGCTGTTCCCAAAGTATACAGTCTTTCACCAGCAGGTGCCCGGGCTTTTTCTGTTCATATTCATCGAGCCCATTAATATACTGCTGTAAACGCATGGCTGCAGGACTTACTTCCTTATGTGCAGGTAGGGGGACTTGTCTTCTTCGGTTATGAGTGGGGATCCGGATGACCGGCCCTGTCTCAGCTGTGCGCCATACTGGCTTTACTGGAGGTGGTTCGGGCCTTGGTGTGACACCGCAGATAATTGCTCCACTGGTATTGGCTGCGGGAGTCTTCTTTCTGTTCTTTATGGGTTTCATCTGCCATCCTTCCTGATCCTTCATTGGGGTGAGGAAGCAAGCTTCATAAGTATGTCTGGTACATTCTTCAACGGCCTCCTTAGGCAGCTGCTGGTAGATTGAAATCATATTGGCGGCCATTTTTAATGCCGGAGGCTCATGTGGACGAGGTGGCTCTACCTGGTAATCTCCCAGCTGTAGCTCGCCCTTTTTGACCATGCCTTCCATAATATCTTTGAAGACGTAGCAATCTTCAATTGCGTGCCCCAGCGCACGGTGATATGGACAAGACAGTGGATCACCTTTCTTCGCCACGTCATCGGGTCTCTTTGGCTCAGGCAATGTTACCTTGTTGAACTTGTATGCCCAGTTGAATAGTGCGGCTGTCTTATCCTTCGGGAAAGAGTACGGCTTCCTCATTTTGTTTCTCAGAGAGACCTTATCTTTTCTTTCTGCTGTGTCTGCTGGTGGGGGAGCTTCATCTGCCCCCTTCTTCCCTTTCTGTTGCTCGAAGGTTCTGAAATCGACGGTGTTAGCCTCAGAGTGCGATGGTCGTCGATCATTAGATTTCCCTTTCGGCACAGTTGGAGCATTGGCCGTCGGACGCTTAGACAGGAATGTCTCGACCTCCGCCACTATATTGTTCAGCCGGTCAAATGTTCTGACATCTGCACCAATCATCTTTTCCAGTACCTCTCTCCTGAGGCTTTGCTTACATATTTGCACTGCATCTTCTTGATGAGGAGGTCTTCTGCATCTCATAGCTAAGTTCCTCCACCTTTTGATGTAGTCCAGTGCTGTTTCATCTTGCTTTTACCTGGTTGCATATAGTTCTGCTATTGTAATCTCTCTTTCCGTGACGTGAAATCTGTCGCGGAACTTTCTTTGCATATCAAGCCAATCGGTCACTGACCCAGCCGGCAGGCTTGAATACCATTCAAAGGCTATCCCGGTGAGGGATGAGTCGAAGAACTTAAGTAAATAAGCTTCATCAGCTGCCAAGTCACCCATGATTGTGGTGTAGTAAGCTATGTGCTCCCTGGGAGAGCCCTGGCCATTAAACTTTTCAAACTTCGGCGGCTTACTGACGCCTGGAGGTAGTCTCTTAGCAGCATACTGGGGAGGATATGGTACCTTGTACACTTCGTAGGTACTAGCATCATCACCAGTCTTTTCAGACAGCTTCATCTCCACAATCTTTTCAATCATCAGCTTTTGGGCTATGGCTGGATCTATGTTTTCCGGGAAGAAGTGAGCTTGTTGCTGACTATAAGGAGTTGTCATCACAGTTGCGCGCAAGGCCGGCGCGGCAGGCTGCGTCTGAGATACAGAGGGCTGAGCTACCGTCTGCTGCAGAACGGGTTGGCTCGGTGCTTTGCCCTTATCAGCTGGAAGAGGATTAGCTGGGATAGCCATTTCTGTTGAGCTGGCAGTCTGCCCCACAGGCTCGGCTTGCTTGGAGACCGGTGTAACTTCGTGCCTCTCATTTAGCTGTCTTCTGAGAGCATTGATCTCTTGTTGATATCTTCTAAACATCATCTGGATCATGAGATCCAGGGTTGACGGGATCTGTAGATCTTCTGAAGTCCCTTCAGTATCATCAACGAAGGGATTGTCTTCCTCTTCCACTGTTACCACATTAACTGTCATAGTGGTGATCTTGCAGGCTTCATCATTAGTCTTCATCTTATCTTTTGCCGCCTGGCCTCTTCTTGCGACGGGGCCTGGTCTGGTTGCTAGTCTGAGCAGTTCATCTGGCTGTGTCGGTAACATATCCTGCCCTTCGACAAGCCCGGCCATATTGCAGGCAAAGATCTGCATCTTTTCCCTCTACCTGTAGACTTTCCTTCTCACCTGATCGGGGTATTTGAGCCGGTCAAAGACTGATATTCTTTCTCTAGCTTCTTCCCTATGCAGGTCTTCTTTCCCATAACCGGCTCTGTGGCCTTCTTCATAATCATTGGAATCGGAGGAGGAGACTCCGAGCATCACTTCTTGAAGGGTTTCTTCTTCTTCTTCATCCATGGTGCCCAAGGCATGGGATAATCTTTGCTGCCCGAGGGCGGAGTTCCCCAGGTAGTGAAAGTAGTCTTGAGCCACTTGTTTCATCTCCTCTTGATTGTGCCTTCGTGGCTTTGGTTGGAGCATCAATCTTTCCTGGCTCTTCTGCTGATAAGCCAGTCTCCCCACCTGAGCAGTCAGGTGCTCGGCTTTGCAGTATTTGAGTATATCAGCCTGTCTGGCGCAGGCTCTTGGTCTTCTTAGAGTGACAGCAGCGACTGGTTCTCTTATTCTCATTTCCTCTACCTCCCTGAACCTTCTACTCCCATCCTGGCAGCAGCAGCATAATTCTTTCTTTCCCATCTTTTGCCCCCAGCCATGGGGTGAGTGACCGTTAGGTCTTCCTTCTGCTCATATCTTCTGCCCCTCATCCTGGGGCGAATTGTAGTCAGATTTCTTCCTTCATTCTCTTCCTCATCTCTCCTACCCCGAGCTCTGGGGTGAACAGCAGCAGCATTTCTTATGTCTCTTCCTTCTTCTCTTCTGCTTCCTGCCCTGAAGCGGGCAATAGTGGTATCAACAATGTTTTCTTCCTCTCGAGCTGGGACCCAGCTCTGGATCTTCTTCGGCCGCCAGATCTGCCTGAACTTGGGCGGCTTCGGCGCCAGTGGCCTTCCATCCAACTCTTTCATGTCGGCCCTCCTGGCAGCTAGTACCCGGAACCTGTTGGTAGTAGGCACCATCGGGATGATCATGTCTGGCCTGACCGCCCTTGGGCGACCATTGAGGTTTACCCGGACATCTCCAATCAGCATGGTCTTTCCTGAGTTGGATATCCGGCGACCCGCAGCAGTGGATCGGGCTCTTCTGTCGGATCTCCTCCTTCTTCCAGCAGCAGAGGGTATGCCCCTTTTCGCCTCGTGATGGACGAAGCAGGCCACGACCTCAGGAGTATCCTGCATCCCCCGGCTCATTTTGGGGATGGTAGCTTGTGGAAATGTCTCGACAACAGTCTTTTGTTCCTGGTTGTCGATCTCGAGCAAGTCAGCGAAGATGAGGCCCAGGCAGTTGGGCATCCCGACAGCATGCGGCATCGATCCGAACGAAAGAGGTACTGCCAGGTAGCCTTCTCGAACATGCACATCGACCGCTTGTTGATCAAAGCGTACGGACATGATTCCAGCCGTCATCGTAGCTTCCTGAAAATAGAGAAAGCACGGAATCAGAAATTTGAGGGGGGGGCCCACTGGGCCTCCTATTTCGACGTAGAGATGAAGGGAGACTAGGTCCCACCGGGCGTGCCAGACTTGTGGACGCGGGATTTTTTTCTTCCGTTATCTTGTTTAATTTTATTTGTTTATTTATTGATTTATTGGTTTAGTTAATTGGCGTGCCAGTCACATGTGTGACGATTTCATTGTGCGCTCGACTTGACTTGGTCAGTCGATTGTGAAGTCCGAGTCGGGACCAAAGTCCGCCATACCATAAAGGCTATGACGTTAATTACTCCCTTCCTAAGAAGGACAACCCTTGATTAAACGCCGAAATAGGAGGCCTCATAAGGCAAACAGATATTCATGTGCACCATTTTAAACTTCATACCAGGGCCAGGAAGGCGGGTAAGATAATAACATCAACCACAGGAACAGACGATATCGTTGAATCAGCGGTTCAAAAACTGGGTGTAGGGGAAAGGGGAGAAAGCGGATTTAAATCACAGGCATACTGAGCTGTAACCATGATGGGGTTTTAAAGCATCGATCAACATTTCGACAGCATCTCCCCATAATCTGGATTATGCCCAGGGGAGAATAGGCTATCACCCACGGAGTGCCGGGATGAAAGCCGAGAGATAGAGGGGCCGAACCTCTCGCATTACACATGTATGCCTTGGGGCAATGTTTGACTCTTCCCTTATAAGAGCTGGTGGCACTCATGCATTGGCAGAGCTCACCGGAGCTAAAAAGGGGGGTGGGTTGTCGTAATCCCGACACGAACTGATGGAACATAAGGGAGTCTGACTCCCTTTAATTTTATCCCCGGGACATATCTGGTGATCCACGGATATCCCTGTGTGGGTTTGCTCTGGGTGTTGGGGTTCATTGGGTGGCAGATTAGGCTCTCGGTGCACTCTGAATGGGCACGGTCTCTCGGCATGACCCAAAATGGGAAGGCCAGGGCTCCCAGCGCCAATGGCAAGAAGGCCTGGGGTTCCCGGCGCCAAGGTGAGAGGGCCGGGGTTCCCGGCACGATGAAGAAGAGGACAGGGGGTCCTCGGCGCCAATGGCAAGAAGGTCGGGGGGTTCCCGGCGCCAAGGTAAGGAGTTGGGTGGGTTCCCGGCGTGAGACAAAGAAGCCAAAGAGGAGCTCCCGGCGCGAGCTTCTCGGCGCGAAGACAAAAGGGCCGGGGAGCTTATCGGCGCAGCTCAATGTGAGGGGTTTCCGGCGCGACAGAGAAGAGGCTTTCGGCGCAGGCAAGAAAGCTAGGAGACGGGCTCTCGGTGAGCAGGGGAAGGAGGCTAGGTTCCCGGTGCGGACGAGGAGGCAAAGGGGTTAGGGTTCTCGGCGCCAGAAAGACCGCGCCGAGAACTGCACGGGACCGAGAAGGGAGATGGTGCCGAGAGGGTTTCTGGGTTTTGCGGCACCCTATTTTTGGGGTTTCTTTCTGGGATTCAGGTAACGACTGGGAATTTAGGATGCAAATGAGGGGGGAAGCCAAGGGCTTTGCTGGGGCAGTGCCAGGGGATCACTGAAAGGCGAAGTTTATGGAGGGCTCGAGATCATCACCCATTTAAAACCCATGGAGATATGTTTTTCTGTCGCCGGCCGTCCAGGGAAACCAAGGGATAACAGTCCCTGATTCCTGGGGTGACCTTGATGGCTTAAGAAAAAGAAACAAACGGAATGAAAGATGGGGAGACTACCCAGCGTAAGCATCACTGAAGGGGTGAGAGGATAGAGTCCAATAACCCATGGGTGTGAAGATTGGGACTCTTCCTTCGACATTCCTTTAAGGAAGAACAATCGGAGCATAGAAACCTGAAGCATCAGAACGATCATTCAAGACATTGAGCAGCACTCATTCGAGAGAAACCAGAGAAGGGAAGGCTTCATCAGTTCACGTTCAGTTGAACCAGAAACATCGATACATGTAAGGAAGAAGAAAGAAAATGGGGAAACGCCCAAACAGGCCATCAAAGCATTTCATTCCATTGCATCATCCCAAACTTACACCAATCAAAAAGGGGGGAATGATGGAAAGGGAAATAGAACGAAGGCCGGGATATCCCGGTTACATTTGATAAATCGAGGTAAGACTCGTAAGATTACATAGAGAAGAAAAGAAAACACGGGGGGGGAGGGCGGAGCATTGACTCCTCTCCCTCCCCAGCTGCCCACCTGGAGCTTCTTCTCCTTCTTCCTCTTCTTCTTTTTTTTTTCTCTCTTGCTCTGTTGGTCTCTTCTCTCTTTTCTCTATCGTTTCTCTCTTCTATTCTATTGTCTCCCTCGTTTCTTGCTCGAGGGGAAGGGGGTTTTATAACTGTATTTTGTATCTTCTCGGCAGGCCTGTCACGGCGCGCCTCAACTGAGGGACTTCCCGGCGCGCAGGACTTCAGCTTCTCGGCACAGCTTTTGGGCTTCGACAAGAGGATCCCGGCGCCACTTTATAGGCCCACTTAGGTCTTTTAGACTAGGCCTCTTATTGGTCCTTCAAGTGCATCAGCACCCAAAAGGGCCCTCCATTGGTGACATAGTTTCTATTGAGATCATTTATCGGTTTTTCATCAGTCGGTAGACCGGGGTTTCATCGGCGTTGCCATCTGAATGATGACAAAACCGGACATCATTTCATTGGCATCGTCACCGGAACGGTGACAAGACCGGACATCAGCTTTAGCCTGGAAAGACTTCAGCCAGGTGACTGCTATTTCATCAGTGCCGTCGTCTGACTGACAATGGCATCAGACATCAGCTTGGCCGGGAAAAGGCTTCAGCCGAGTAGATGGTTGACGAACTTCGTCATTGATCTTTCACTGTTGGTCTGATCTTCCTTTCAATTCTGTCTCTGCCCTTGCTTATTTTCAAGGTGTCAACAGAACATAGTGCAAAAGTGCACAGATCTATGTATGCAAAGTACAAAGACTTGCACTAACCTACATTGCACCAACCCTATGACCAATATGAACATGAAGGCTCATGAATACAAACTGTTTGATAAAATGACTTGTTTCAGTATGAGGGTACAAGCATTACCTGATCTGACTGTGCATTGACCTTACATGTCACTGAGTTGACTTTGACTTGGGTTGACTTCCTTTTCAAGACCCGTGAGTCATTCTTAAACCTATTCTGATAGTTTATCATAATACATCAGGATTATATCATCAGGGATGTACATGTAAACATGATGAGACATAATATTTGTCATCATCAAAACTCCAGAACCACAGGGGACACAACACTTTATAGGAGTGGTTCATGTGATTTATCATTAAGAGTTTTTAATTGGGCAAGGTTTGTGAAAGGATCTATTCAACCCCCCTTCTAGATCCTATTGCACCACTCGGGACCCAACACGTGGTATCAGAGCCAAGCTCTGCCATTCTCAGATCCTACGATTTGTCGGGAAAGATCCCGGTGCATTTTGATAAAATGGCTTCATATGCTACACATGCTTCGATGGTCTCTCCGCCCATTTATGATGGTTCAGATTTTTCTACATGGGTAGGGAGAATGTTTATATATGTTAACTCCATAGATCCACAACTGTGGACTCTTATATTCAATGGACCTCATGAGCTGCCATCAAATTCAGTTGAACAGCTGATCACGAGACCAAACATTGTGATAACCTTGCTGCATTTAATCTGATAAAAGCTACAGTTGATTTCAGGTTACTTCATCGTGTGTCCACCTGCAGCACAGCCAAGCAAGTTCTGGACATGTTGGTGAACATCCATGAGAAGGGAGAAGAACAAACGCATGAATGCCTTATGGCCGACCGTCCAGAACAGTCTATGTTGGGATGGATGGACACTAAGATCTAGAGGGGAGGTGAATAGATCAACACCTTAGAAATCTACAGCGGTCAAAATTAATGCGGAATAAAAACAAACTACTATAACTTAATCCAGAAATGAAGATTTCAGCAATATTAACAGAGATCAGATGGCATCATTTAGCATATAGCTAATCATCCATGTATAGTACGATGGCGGAGACTAATCCTCACGCAAGAGGTGGAATTCCAGATAATCTTTGCTTATCCTTTCAACCACGCCTTTTGATATACCTACTGGATGAGAAGCTTTAGCAACAATCTCATATATCAATTATAACGAGTGAAAGCATGTATCACTAAAACACTCTTAAGCATTCATCCGAACACCAAGCAGACAGAAGCTATAAAGACACAGAAGCACAATCCAATGACACAAAACACCAGGGATTGTAGGTGGTTCGGTTTTCACCTACATCCACCCCACACTCAGACTAAGTGTGGCTTACTGTCGATTCACAGCTTCAATCCACTGATCCACAGCCTTGGGGATTAGATCCCTACACACCGCTGATCCACAACTTCGGGAAAAGATCCCAGACTGCTAAGCCTCACAGCTTGCTACTACTGAGCTTTACAACTTCGCTGTCCGAGGACTCACCCTCGCCCGCTGACTCACAGCTTGATAGAGTTCAGAAAACTTAAAACGAAAGAAAGGAAACAAGATAACAATGTGCCTCTCTAGAAACAGATTGACTCTGGATTTGATCCACGAGTCAATTACAATTTACCAAAACTCTCAAGCTCTCTCAAACTCTGACTTACGATACTCTGTTCTCCTTCAGATTTCTCCTCTCAGCTTCAGGCTCTCTTCAACTTCGTAGTCTTCTCCGTCTCTCTGCGCTTGCTCTGCCAATCTTCAGCTCTTGCTTACTCACTCTGTCAATCTTCTTCTCTTCAATTTTTGATGTCTTTAGATCTGAGGGATCATGTTCCTTTTATAGCTTTTGCGAGGAGAGGGCGCGTGGAAACCACGTTTACCGCCCAGGGAATCTTGAGACGAGCGCTTTACTGGTGGTCCACGTGTAAAGATCTGAAGGCTCGCAGTTCCATGTGGCTAAATCTCCTTTCGAACCTAGCCTCGGATCACGTGACATTGACCTGGTACTTTGACTTCCTCCTAAGTCAAGTTCGCAGGTTGTCAGTGTGCTCATCATGTGTTCGACCATATAACTGACCTGGCAAACAAGCGACCATATTAGCTTTTAATTCAAGGGAATGCTGCTAGCATTGACTCTTATATATGTAGCACAGTAATGTGCACTGACCTTACATGCTGAACAGCTAAGTATGCATCGATCCTAAGCAAGCAGACCATCTAAGTGTGCATCGACCTTCTATTGAATGATCAGGAATATGCTCGGACCAATATGCTGGCCGATCAGAATATGCACGGACTTACCATGCATAGAAAGACAAAGATGCGCTGACGTTGTATATCTCAGTAGAAAGATGCACCGACCTCTGCATACGTAAGACAAAGAATGCACTTATTTCTTACATGCGTAAGACAATGTATGCACCGACTATGGTTATGCACGATACAAATGTGCACTGACCTGAGTCCATGCATATATCAATATGCATCGACTTTATTCTGCTATAAAAAGGATGTGCACTGACCTTACTGAAACTTGTACCGACTTATATGTGTTTCTACAGAGATATGCACAGACTGTATGCAAGTAAAATGCAAAACCTGCACCGACTATATGCACAATGCAAACTTGCACCGACTATATGCAAAACCTGCACCAACTATATGCTCAATGCAAAACGTGCACCGACTATATGCTCAACGCAAAACCTGCATCGACTATATGCAAAACCTGCACCGACTATATGCTCAACGCAAAACCTGCACCGACTATATGCTCAATGCAAACATGCACCGACCCTATCAAAGACTTAGGCCGATATGCACTGACCTTTTACGTCCTTCTATGAAAACATGCATCGATCTTGTATGGAGTTATACAAGACGTGCACCAACCGTAGATGCAGAAGAATAAACTGTTAAGTAGTGTTGAAATGCATTATTTATCAAATTAACTTCAGTGAATTAAGACAGAGGAGACATGACATGAAATTTATTTTACCACACAAACTCCCACAACATTCTCCCCCTTTTTGATGATGGCAACACCTTTACATTTTGATGTCAACACTGGCTTTATTAAGAATCAAGACTTGTGCTCTCAGCAAGATGCAAATGCAATGCACAACCAATGCAATGCAAAACTCCCCCTTTCCCTTTAAACTAACATCAAACTCTCTCCCCCTTAAACTCTCTCCCCATTTGCCATTAACAGAAAGGATAAACAAGAGGATATCATGATGAGTACCATATTTAAGAGGAGATCTGATGTGACAAACTGTGTAAACATTTCAGTAATCAAGCAAGTAGAGCACAGATTCTTGTATTATAGGAGTGCAGATAGTTCATTCTTGAACTTATGTGGTTTAAAGAGTATGAAAGTGAGAGACTAGTAACACCACTCTGTGATGACCAGTCTGTACAAGCTCTTAATAGTAATGAACCAAAAGCACATGGAACATGTCAGCTTTTGTCTTACTTTATCTTGTTTATCTGAGCCTCAAGGCATCATCAGGATTGACCGGAACTTGTATTGAGATTAAACAACCTTCACAGTCCTGAATTAATCTTCAGAGGAGCAGATATGGTTTCATATATTTCTTTTCTTTACTTTCTTAGAACAGTCAAGTATGATCTAGCCTTTTTACATAAGAGTACACGTTTATCAGACGCCAGTACCCCTAGTTACTTGACAAGATCCACTATTCTGTCTCGGGTATAGTTTCCACCTTTTTGCGTAAGGGTACACGTTTATCAGACGCAAGTACCCCTAGTTACTTAGTGGAACTAACCTTTTATTTTCTGAACAGAGATAAACTGAGGCACTTCATGACATGGGTTTTTCTCCATTTCATCGATGAAGTACCCAGTTTCTCAGTGCATTCAATCAGTGCTCTGCCTTTAGAGTAAATGATTTATCATTTTGACACATCTGTCCATTTGATTTTCAGACATTGTTGTTTAAGAACAATACATATTTTCAGGTTCTCTCGACCAATTTAGCCTGAGTCTAGATAGATTCAGATTTTGCAAGACTCAATTAGACATGGCATGCACCAAATGGTTAAGAGGTATTAAAAGTATTCCATAGACTTTCTTCATTAAGTTTGGTTTTTAGTCTCTAGAGATCATAAAGTTTAAATCAAAAATTCATTCAGGGTTTATTATTGTTTCTTATAAGAGAAACTTTCTGATTTCATCAGCTTGGATTAATGAACATGTCTTTCAATTTGTCATTTGATCAGATTCAAAATGGATTCCAAGAAATGTTCAGATACTAAGGCCAAGGATGAGGATAGATCATGACAGATTCAAAAAAAAAAACAAAGTGAGTTTTCAAAAGAGTCAGCACTAAAAGTTGACATTTCAGAGCAGTGATCAGGAGTATGAATTGAAAGTCGACATTATTGAGCAATAGTATGTTCAATCACTAAAGAATTATTCTTAATTCCCCACATCAACATGAATGAGATGAAATTAAAATGCATGAATTGAAATTATAGGGATGATATGACAATGCACAAACTCCCCTTGACTGTGTACATGAGGTTTCAGATGAGAATGAGAGAGACACTAACCTATTCTAGACAAAAGAGGACCCATGGTACTAGGCGAAGGACTTGCCTCTACGTATAGAGTGGGTTTTCAGACAGAAGATATCTGTCCTTCCCCCATCTTCTATTTTATATACATATGGGCCAACCATGAAATGCAGTAAACATGCATTCAGTGACTCATATTCCGTCAGAAGCAATAAGGAGATACAATAAATCTGAATGAGCATTCATGCAGAGAATTTACAAAGACCAAGTTCTCTTCTTAAAAACTTAAATCTTTCATTTCCCAGTGGTTTTGTAAAAATGTCAGCAATTTGTCTTTCAGATTCAATGAATTCAAGCTCAATCTCCTTTTTACTAACTTCATCTCTAAGAAAGTGATGTTTGATTTCAATGTGCTTTGTCCCAGAGTGGTGAACATGATTTTTAGTTAAGGAGATGGTACTAGTGTTATCACAGAAGATTGTAATGCAGCCAAGATTGATGATATAGTCAATTAATTGGTGTTTAATCCAAAGGACTTGGGCAACACAGTTACCTGCAGCCACATACTCTGCCTCAGCAGTGGATAGGGTGACAGTGTGTTGTTTCTTAGATACCCAAGACACTAGACACCCACCTAGAAATTGACAATATCCACTAGTACTTTTCCTATCTATCCTACACCCGGCATAGTCTGCATCTGTGTAAGCTATCAGATCCAGCTCACACTTAGTAGGATACCATAAGCCTAAGTCTAGGATGCCAGACAGATATCTAAAAATCTATTTCACAGCTATCAAGTGTGATTCCTTAGGACATGCTTGAAATCTAGCACACAAACATACTAAGAATTGAATGTCAGGTCGAGAAGCAGTAAGGTATAGCAAGGATCCAATCATACCTCTGTATAATTTGGGGTCTATTATTTTACCTTCAGGGTCAGAATCAAGACTGGTAGATGTTCCCATTGGCGCTGTTATTATCTTGAGGTTCTCCATCTTGAATTTCTTCATAAGATCCTTGACGTATTTCTCTTAAGTTATAAATGTTCCTTCTTTGCTCTGACATACCTGCAATCCAAGGAAAAATTTTAGCTCTCCCATTGAGCTCATCTTAAATTCACTGGTCATTAAAGCTGAGAATTCCTCACACATGGATAAATTTGTTGATCCAAATACTATATCATCTACATAAATTTGAATGATTAAAATTTCCTTTTCACATACCTTGGTGAATAATGTTTGGTCAACTTTACCTTTGGAGAATCCTTTTTCTGTGAGGAACTTGCTCAGTCTGGCATACCAAGCTCGGGGAGCTTGCTTCAATCCATAAAGTGCTTATCAAGTTTATACACATGGTCAGGAAATTCAAGACACTCAAAACCCGGGGGTTGCTTAACAAATACATCCTCTTTTATTTCACCATTTAGAAAAGCAGATTTGACATCCATCTGCTGTAGGGTTATTCCTAAACTGCATGCAGTAGCCAAAAGAATTCTAATGGCTTCTAGCCTAGCTATAGGGGCAAAAGACACTTCAAAGTCAATACCAAACTCTTGGTTGTACCCCTGAGCAACCAGCCTAGACTTATTTCTAACAATTTTACCCTGCTCATCAGTTTTATTACGAAAGACCCATTTAGTGCCTATTATGTTGCCATGAGAGGGTTTAGGAACTAGGTGCCAGACCTTGTTCCTATCAAATTGATTGAGTTCTTCATGCATGACATTAATCCAATGCACATCCTGAAGGGCACTATCTATGTTTTTAGGTTCTACCTGAGATACTAAAGTAAATGAGTTCAATTCACTTTCAATTCTCAAGTGTGCTTTAGTTCTCGGTGGGTCATTTAAACTACCAATTATGTTCTCAAGGGGATGGTCTCTAAGAAATTTAAGGTTAGTGACCTGATTACTTGGATTCTCACTTACCTCCCCCTAAGTTTCAGATTCTTCAGCTTCTTCACCATATTCCTTATTATGGTCTTCTTTGGTTTTCAGAATTGCTCCATCAATCTTGTCCCTGCATAAATCAATTTTCAGTTCTAATTTCAGACTCATCAAAGACAACATGAGGAGACTCTTCTACAGTTTTGGAATTGAGATTAAAAATTTTGTAGGCTCTTGACTGATCAGAATAACCTACAAATATTCTAGGTTCACTTTTAGTTTCGAACTTCTCAAGGTCTCTTTTGGAATTTATATGAACAAAATATTTACAACCGAAATCCTTGAAATGAGCTAGAGAGGGTTTCTTACCTTTCAGAATTTCATAAGGAGTCATTTGAGTTGTGGGTCTTACCAGGGCTCTATTAATAATGTAGCATGAAGTGTTAATAGTCTCTGCCCAAAACTTCCTTGGTAGATTCCCTTCTACTAGCATAGTTCAAGACATTTCTACTAATGTTCGGTTTCTCCTTTCCACCACTCCATTCTGCTCTAGAGTTCTTAGTGAGGAGAACCTGTGAGATATGCCATTCTCCCTGCAAAAATCATCAAAATGTGAGTTGACAAACTCATCACCATGATCAGACAAGATATTCAAAATATCATGCTCATTAGTTTGTTTTATTTTGTAAAAGAACTCCTGAAATTCTTCAAAAGCTTCATTTTTGTGAGACAAGTAAAAGACCCAAGTAAATCTAGAAAAATCATCAACAAGTACAAAACCATATCTTTTTCCAGATAAGCTCATTGACCTGGTGGGTCCAAATAAGTCCATGTGAATTAGCTCATATGGTTTAGAAGATAGGTTTTCGGTTCTAGATTTAAATGATTTTATGGTCTGTTTACATTGAGTGCATGCCTCACAGATTTTATTTTCATTTTTGAAAGAAATTTCAGTAAGCCCTTTTACCATGCTATGTTTATTCAGTTTGTGTAGCACACTATAGCTAGCATGACCTAATCTACGATGCCATAGATAACCTAGGTCATCCTTATTGCCATTAAGACAAAGGTTAGAATGTGCTACATCATCTAAGTCTACCATGTAGATGTTATTGATTCTCTTACCAGAAAATTTGACAGATTCAGAATTAGGTTCAAAAATCGTGCATGCAAGAGAGTCAAAAATCACTTTATGACCTTTATCACACAGCTGACTAAAGCTCAGCAAGTTATAGGCAAGGCCTTCTACCAACAGTACTCCATCAATGCAACAAGAAGAACACTTACCTACTTTACCTGATCCAATTATTTTCCCTTTGGTATTACCTCCGAAGGTAACATGACATGCATCCTTCTTTACAAGCATGCAAAATTTGCTTTTATCCCCGGTCATGTGCCTTGAGCAGCCACTGTCAAGATACCATCTGTTTTGATTGGCTACCAGGCATACCTGCAAGGGAATCAAGTGGAATGATTTGGAACCCAGAGCTTCTTGGGTCCCATAAAAGTATTTATCTCATGTAGACTAGAAACAAGATGTTTTGGTATTCACATTTGATTTGACTTCTTCATAGCAGTTGTGGATCTCTTATCATTCAGTTTTGTCTGCCTTTTCTTGCCACTTTTATTCTTTGAGACTTGTTTCTTAGGTGTGGCTTGTTTCTTGTTTTTGAAGTCATTCTGATAGTTCCTTTGCCAGTGATTAGTCCAATAGACATTGGGAGCAGTAGGTGTACCATAGACCCTGGACTGACTTGGCTTGGAGTTGATAAAGCTATAAGAGTTATGATTTCTGAAATTATTAACCCCAGTCATGTAGGAGTCCCAAGGATAAGGCTGATGCCTTTGAGTAGAGTATGAATTCTGAAAATAATTCTGCATTGGCCTCATGTAGAAGCCACCTTGACCTCCCTTTCCAAAGTTATGATAATAATTGCTGTGAAATGTAGGGTAGGTAGGACCGGTATTGTGGTAGCCTTGACCTAAGGTTTTTCTACTCGGTCCTTGATTCCTAGTGGACTTATCCCAAGATGAAGTTGAGGTAGATGGAAATTGATAGGTGCCGTGACCATTCTGTGGAGATTTGTCTATTTTGATTTTGGGGCTTCCTTGGACTTTAGCTCTAGAAGTCTGACCTCTATCCTGTCCCTTGGTCTGAAGCATGGGAGTGTATGAGCATGATTCCCTAGACACCTTCCCTTTGCCCCTGTCCTTGGCACTGGGTTTACTTTTCTCAACATATTTCATCTTGTTCTTTTTCTAACTTTCTCCAGAAGTCATTTTTATCAGGGGTTGGAATGTCCCCTTTTCTGCAACAAAGGAGATAGTTCTCATGTCAAACCTCTCCTTATTAGTTGGGTTGAAACCCAAACCTTCCTTTTTAAAATTTTCTTTTGATCCCAAGATGGCGTCCAGATTTTCTGCACCTTGTGTCATTCCTTCAAGGGAGTTTTGTTTGTCTTTGTTTTCCTTTTGAAGATTTTTAATGACCTTTTTAAGTTCAGCATTTACACCATTGATAGCTTCATATTTTTCAATTGTTGTTCTGGTTTCTTCCTTAAATTCATGTATTCTCATTTTAAGTTCATCAATGGAGTTCTGCAAATTCTCATTTTCCTTTTTCAAGTCATCTAACATGCTTTTACTACTTTCAGCTTCATTTAGGGAGTTTTTCTGTTCTGAATTTTCAGCTTGCAGACAAGTAATTTTATTAGACAGAGAAGTATCATTAGCTAAAGAATTCATTTTTCTTTTTAAATGTCTGTTCTCCCTACGCATGTCTTCATATTTTTTTAAAATTTCAGCATAAGCATCCTCCCATTCATTCTGTGTAAAATTATCAAACGGAGAAATTACCTCATCATCACTTTTTGCCATCAGGCAAATCCTATCTTCTGTCTCACTGTCAGAGGAGCTGCTCTGACTTCCTTCTTCTTCATCGCTCCAGGTGTTAACCATAGCTTTTCCCTTTTTGTTCTTCCACCTGGGCTGCTTGCCCTTGAGCTCTGGGCAGTCTGCTTTGAGATGTCCTGCTTTCCTGGAGTTATAGCAAACAATGGCATCAGTTTTCTTGGCAGTTTCAGGTTTGTGTTTGGACTGTCTTTTTCCTGAGAAGTACTTTTTTCTTAGCCCTTTCCCTTCTTTCCTCAGGAATTTCTTGAACTTCCTGGTAATCATAGCAAACTCATCCTGATCTTCCTCAGAACTAGTGCAGCTGCACTCACTAGATGACCCTTTGCCAGAGTTAACCTTAAGAGCTAAAGGTTTCCTTCTCTTCTCAGTCTCATCAGTTTTCTTGAGGTTCAACTCATATGTCATGAGAGAACCTATAAGCTCATCTATAGTGGTCGTAGCTAGGTTCCTGGACTCCTCCACTACAATGGCCTTGATATGCCAGATGGGTGTTAGGGACTTTAGATTTTTTCTAACAATTTCATGCTCACTGTAGGTCTTTCCTAGACTTCTCAAGTTGTTAGTGATCACATTCAAGCGAGCGTACATCTCAGATATGGACTCTTCAGGCTTCATTTTGAAAGCCTCGTACTCAGAGACTAACATATTGGCTTTAGTTTCTCTAACCTAGGACGTCCCTTTGTAAATAACCTTTAACTTATCCCACATCTCCTTAGCATTGAGACAGGAGGAAACTCTGGAGAATTCAGTGGGATGGAGTGCACATTGTATAGCATTAATGGCTCCCCAATTCAGAGTAGACTTTCGGATATGCTCCTTAGTCCAAAATTCCTCATCTGGACGTAAATCAAATGGACCCTTACTAACCACCTTCCAGATCTCATAGTCCTTAGCACGGAGAAAAACATGTATCCTATTCTTCTAGTAAGCATAATTGCTACCATTAAAGAATGGTGGCTTGCTAGTTGAGTGACCCTCAGCGACTACACCTTTAGCATCCACATCTAATCTCTCCGGGATGTGAGGCCCTAAGGGAGGGTTAGGCTCTGATACCACCTGTTGGGACGGATGGACACTAAGATCTAGAGGGGGGGTGAATAGATCAACCCCTTAGAAAACTACAGCAGTCAAAATTAATGCGGAATAAAAACAAACTACTATAACTCAATCCAGAAATGAAGATTTCAGCAATATTAACAAAGATCAAATGGCATCATTTAGCATATAGCTAATCATCCAGGTACAGTACGATGGCGGAGACTAATCCTCACGCAAGAGGTGGAATTCCAGATAAGCTTTGCTTATCCTTTCAACCACGCCTTTTGATATACCTACTGGATGAGAAGCTTTAGCAACAATCTCATATATCAATTATAACGAGTGAAAGCATGTATCACTAAAACACTCTTAAGCATTCATCCGAACACCAAGCAGACAGAAGCTATAAAGACACAGAAGCACAATCCAATGACACAGAACACCAGGGATTTTAGGTGGTTCGATTTTCACCTACATCCACCCCACACTCAGACTAAGTGTGGCTTACTGCTAATTCACAGCTTCAATCCGCTGATCCACAGCTTCGGGAAATGATCCCAGACCGCTGAGCCTCACAGCTTGCTACTGCTGAGCTTTACAACTTTGTTGTCCGAGGACTCACCCTCGCCCACTGACTCACAACTTGATAGAGTTCAGAAAACTTAAAAAGAAAGAAAGGAAACAAGATAACAATGTACCTCTCTAGAAATAGATTGACTCTGGATTTGATCCACGAGTCAATTAAAATTTACCAAAACTCTCAAGCTCTCTCAAACTCTGACTTACGATACTCTGTTCTACTTCAGATTTCTCCTCTCAGCTTCAGGCTCTCTTCAACTTCGTAGTCTTCTCCGTCTCTCTGCGCTTGCTCTGCCAATCTTCAGCTCTCGCTCACTCGCTCTGTCAATCTTCTTCTCTTCAATTTTTGATGTCTTTAGATCTGAGGGATCATGTCCCTTTTATAGCCTTTGCCAGGAGAGGGCGCGTGGAAACCACGTTTACCGCCCAGGGAATCTTGAGACGAGCGCTTTACTGGTGGTCCACGTGTAAAGATCTGAAGGCTCGTAGTTCCACGTGGCTGAATCTCCTTTTGAACCTAGCCTTGGATCACGTGCCATTGACCTGGTACTTTGACTTCCTCGTGTGTCAAGTTCACAGGTTGTCAGTGTGCTCATCATGTGTTCGACCATATAACTGACCTGGCAAACAAGCGACCATATTAGCTTTTAATTCAAGGGAATGCTGCTAGCATCGACTCTTATATATGCAGCACAGTAATGTGCACTGACCTTACATGCTGAACAGCTAAGTATGTATCGATCCTTAGCAAGCATACCATCTAAATGTGCATTGACCTTCTATTGAATGATCAGGAATATGCTCGGACCAATATGCTGTCCGATCAGAATATGCACGGACTTACCATGAATAGAAAGACAAAGATGCACTGACGTTGTATATCTCAGTAGAAAGATGCACCGACCTCTACATACGTAAGACAAACAATGCACTTATTTCTTACATGCGTAAGACAATGCATGCACCGACTATGGTTATGCACGATACAAATGTGCACTGACCTGAGTCCATGCATTTATCAATATGCATCGACTTTATTCTGCCTTAAAAAGGATGTGCACTGACCTTACTGAAACTTGCACCGACTTATATGTGTTTCTACAGAGATATGCACAGACTGTATGCAAGTAAAATGCAAAACCTGCACCGACTATATGCACAATGCAAACCTGCACCGACTATATGCAAAATCTGCACCGACTATATGCTCAATGCAAAACCTGCACCGACTATATGCACAATGCAAAACCTGCACCGACTATATGCTCAACGCAAAACCTACACTGACTATATGCTCAATGCAAACATGCACCGACCCTATCAAAGACTTAGGCCGATATGCACTGACCCTTTACGTCCTTCTATGAAAACATGCACCGATCTTGTATGGAGTTATACAAGACGTGCACCGACCTTAGATGCAGAAGAATAAACTGTTAAGCAGTGTTGAAAGGCATCATTTATCAAAATCCAAGGTTTGACAAATAAAATGTATAGTTACCAATCATTAAAACAAAATAGGAAATTAACTTCGGTGAATTAAGACAAAGGAGACATGACATGAAATTTATTAACTTTAGTGAATTAAAGAAGCGGGTTTTATCAGGAGGCGTCAGGATCGCAAGGAGTCGAGGTAGCAGTCAGCGAGCAGCGTTCACCAACCGTCTTATCAGAGTCAGGGTACGGTGAGTGGTTCTCGGGGCGGGTATCCTCGGTGTGGCAAATCTCATCTAGGCAGACAGTGCTCGGTGCCCGTGATTTGCTTCAGGTGTGACCAGCCAGGACACATGGCACGTGACTTTCCGCAGAGACCGCGTCAGCCGCATGAGTTTCAACAGCAGCAATAGTTTCAGCCCTAGCAGATGCCATCGCAACCGCAACAATACCAACAGCAGGGATAGTTTCTTCAGTTGACTCGGTCAACTACAGTAGAGAGGCAGAGATCCCGAGGCAGAGTTACTCACATGACCAGAGCAGAGGCTGAGGCGTCGCAGTTGGTGGAAGGTACTATTCCAATTTTGGGTTGTGCGGCTCGAGTTTTGTTCGATTCTGGTGCATCTCATTCGTTCATGTTGACACTTGTTTTATGACCAGTAAGTTGGGTCATCTCCTTATTCATTTTAAATGATGCTCTGAGTTGTTCACCCTTTGTTGAGCCATCTTGGTCAATTTGAGGTCTATTTCATGGGTCATGTCTCCTTGGTTGGGTCTAGTTCCTTACCTCTTTCCACTGGACGAAGCTTTGTAAACTTTCATTTCATTTGCACCCCATTGTCTCTAACGGTCCTTTGATGGCGCGTTACAATCCTCTAACGCATCTACCTTGGTCCGTTACATCAGGCCAGAGTCCTTAAGTCAAAGGCTTCTTTCAAAAGCTTATCTCATATCCTATCCGTTGAGTGTGATGGCTTATCATGTGGCCGTTACATTCACTGTGATGCATCTATCTTTGACCGTTACATTCATCTAGAGTCCTGTGTTCAAAAACTTCACCCGTTGGCCTTATCTTTCAGTGGATAAAGTTGTGTGACGGTCTCTTCCTAGGGCGTTACATCCATGTGGCGGTCTATCGTGCAGCCGTTACGTTAAACAGAGAGTTCTAGCAGAACTGCTCTTTCTCTGCTACTCTGTGGCCGAATTAAGAGTTTGATCTAAGGATTTCTCCTTCAAATCTAGTCCTCAGAACCTTTTGTTTGTTTCTATGGACTCTTGGGAGTATTATCTTCAAGAGTTTGCTAAGAAACGTCCTACTTTCTAGCTGGATTATCCTCTACTCGACCGGAGAGTTTGAGAATCTATAAATAGAACCCTTGACTTCATGGCTTGAAGGGGAGACATCCGGAGTTCGCGTTGAAGTGCTTCCGCATCCTGGAGCTAGAACCAACCAAGGAGAGCTGTTTCCCATGTCCATCTACTTCCAAAGTCCAGGGAGTATTGATTCCAAGGGTTTAGTTCAGTCAAAGTTTTCTTCTCTAGCATCTTTTCCCTCTTCCAAGCATCATAGCATTGTCCCTCTTCCTCTACCACATTCTTGCATCTTCTGCATCCATTTACATCCTTCCTATCTTTTTAAACGCCCTAGAGGGGTTAAAAAAAAAAACCAACCTCCCCGGTATTTCCCTTTCCTTTTGCATGTTCTTAAGTTTCTTTGATTTATTGATACTACTTTGTTCAAGGGCTAATTTGGGGTTATTTTTCTTGTGATCTACACTCTTTTGCAAGTTTACAGAGCTCTTAGCACGAGGCCCAAGCTTCCTGGCCGGCTGGAAAGCTTGGAGATCAAAGATTCCCAGTTTTTATTCTGCAGAAGCTCTAACGGTCTACCATAGACGCGTTATATTCCCATAGCTGCTTATCGTGAGGCCGTCACAGTTCTGTGACGCATCCGTCTTCAGCCGTGAAGGAGCGTGATCTCGCGTTGGTCCTGAGCTGGGAGGATGAGTACCAGATAGTGAACTGCAGAGAAAGGGAAACAAATCAGGGGGCCCAGGGATGGTTCCCTAGGGAAACCCTCCGATGCTTAAGTCAGTAGAGAAATGGTGGAAGGTATCGAGGGAGGTAGAAAGAAATGCGCGAGATTCCCCATCACCAAGATGGTGAAGTGGTTCCTGCTCAGGGATTGTTAGGCCTATATCTGCCTTACTTGCCGCCAGAGGGAGTCCCTGGTTTATATAGCGAGCTCCCCTGATGAGTTCCATAAGTTGAGGAGTTTCAGGCGGGAGTTACGTCCTCATCATGGGATCGTTACGTCCTCATCATGGGATCGTTACGTTCTCGTCGTGGGCTCTTCATGACCTTGGGGGATCGTGGCTCCCTTATCCCGCTGAACTCTTGCTCATAAAAGACTGTCAACGGCTGCATGGATAAATATTTGTCAGTCGATCCAAGCATGAGAAGTGCCAGCCCTGTCCGGACGATAGGCATAGCTCGGATGCAGTCAGATGGGAGTGGGTGCGGAGCGCCCGCCCTTCATCCCGATGGAGGGATGGCTCGAGCGTGGGTCTTCCTCCGTTCTGACGTTCGGGCCTTCCGAGCCTAAGGGCCGCCGAGGAAGGATGGGATCCCGAGTGATCTTTATTGGGCTTTTCTGTCGAAGTGGGCCCTAGAGGGCTGTCACTTAGATGAGCTGAGCCTCGTTCGGTCCTGATGGGCCTAGTTTGGCTGCTCTTAATTGGGCTATAGAAATCCCCCTCTCCACTTGTCCCCCTCCTACTCCCGAGCTTTAGTAAGCTCGGACGAGTAGCTGCTTGGGGTTTCGGACCAGCGTTGCTCAGGTGGGTGGAGATCTGGCAGTGTTTAGGAAGCCACGTGTCGTGGTCACCTGTGCCCGTGTTAATGATGATCCTGACGGATTTGAACTGAAGGGGCGCCCTTTCCTCGGAGGTCAGAACGACGCGCCGCCTTCCGCGTGGGTTTATAGGCGTTGGGCGCTTGTTGTCATTCCAGACTCCCTCTGTCTCTTAGGGTTTGGGCTCTCCTTATTCTTGTTTTTGGGGCTCTTCGATGCACCGTGAGGACATGACGGAGGAGCAGAGGCTTGCGGCGACGTTTGAGGAGTTGGCGGCGATAACCGCGGAGGCCGTCCGGTAGCTTCCTCCTCCCCCGGAATTTTCAGGGTCTCGAGACCGTCTTCCCTCAGAGTCTTCTTCGACTCCATGGCGGGCCAGCGCCCAGATGTTGAGGAGTGCGAGGACGAGCCGGTGGTGAGGGCGCCGGTCCCAAACTGTAGTGAACTGGGGGAGATGGATGTGAGGAGGCTGGAGCACCAGTCTCGCCTGCCCTACAAGTTCAGTTTTGCCGCTGCTACCCCATACGAGACGAGCTTGGACTCTCGTACAGGCCACATCTGTATGTTTCTTCTGTCGTGGAAGGGTGGATTTCGCCTTCCTTTCGAACCTTTCGTCCTTCAGCTTCTTAATTTTTTTCGGTTGGCGCCCATTCAGTTGGTATCCAACTCCTATCTCCTCCTTTCCGCCTTCCGTATTCTCTGTCGTCAGTGCGGAGTTCCTCCTTCCATGGACCTCTTCCACTATTTCTTTGAGTTGAAAGTGCATCATTCGACGGGGAAGGGCTTCTATTTCATCCAGGCGAGGCGGAATAGGAGCTGTATCTCTTTGGCGGCGAAGGATTCTTCGCATAAAGGGTGGAAAACCCAATTCTTCTGGGTAAAAATTTGTTCAGTGGAGGAAACCTGGAGGTGCCTGGTAATCCCCAATTTCCACCCTAATATTCCTCACAGGCAGGATGAGTTCCCCCCTCACGTGGAGAAGTACGCAGCCACCCTGCTGAAAAACCGCCAGTCCATCGAGGAACTGGTGACACCGGAGAATATCGAGCGGTGTCTTCTCACGCGGCTGCACCCATCGGGCTCAGGTGCCACAACTTAGATTTTCCTTCGGAAGTGGGGGTCATCTTTCTTTTCCTGAATGTCGTGTTGTTTTCTTCGTATGTGGTCTTGTGCGTGCTGTTCTGGCACTACGCAAGGTGATTTTTGCTCCCGTCATCATGTGATGAGATGCTTCTTTCTATCGTGGTGTCTGTCTCGATCATGTCGTACATGGCAGTGTTCGCTAGAAGGCTTGAATCTGTAGTACGTTGTTCAAGATTTTCTTCGTGTGTTGTTCAGGTTGCTGTTGACCTTTAGCCTTGGTCTGATGACCGTACACGTTCTTACGTTGTTTTGGTCGTCCCGGCTTGAGTCTGTTTAGCTCCTAATGTGTCTCGCTTCTGTTAAGGTGCTTGATTAGATTCCGTGTTTGAGAAGTTGCTTAGGCAAGCTAGGATTTTCTCTTCCTGGTGAGCTTTCGTAATTGAGCTTATTGCTTCTCATCCCTTCTGGTGGAATCTTTTCGAGGTTTTCCTTGGAATTGCTGTCTTAGTGATGCCTTTGTCTCGTGTCTGCTTAAGCGTGGACAGCTTTGTTCTGAGCCTGATCTGCTCTTTGCTATATGGTTGCTTGGCTTTGGACTCCATCATGGTGTTAAGAGCTGTTGCGTACTGTATTTGTCGTGCCGTGTCCAGCGGCCGATGTATTGTGAAGGCTCGATGATTGTTTCAGGACGTGAAGGTAAGCTGAGATTAGCCTTTTCCTTGGGCCTTGTGTTGAAGTTGGTACTCCTCTTCTTTGCACTGAGGCTTCTTGTGATCGGTTGTTCACTTGATCAGTACTCGTCGCGTGTTATATTGTGATTTTCATGAATTGCGACGTCGCCGTACGTGTGCTAGGATGCGGATACCGAGATATTCCCTGATGCATGTGTGCGTTTTGTGAGTGTGCAGTTGAAGCGTGTGGGCTGGTTACCTACGGGCTCAGGATCGTTGGTGGTAAGATTCTGGCCAGTCGAGAGGTTTTCTGTTCTCGATGTAACTTTATCTTGGCTTCCTGTGCCTTGACGTTGTTGTTGCCGTGCCGTGCTGTTATTGGAGGCATTTCTAGCGTTGGCATTGGCATTTGCGAGTGTTGGGGAATATGTCGGCATTCCTTGCTGATTGAGTACCCTCTGTTCTGCATTCTTTCTCTTGGGTGTTGTGCTCTCGAGGCGTGAGCGTGGTCCTTGAGGTGCATTCCCTGATATTTTCATTTCTCGTTGTCGTGGGTCTTTTCTTGGTGAGCAGTCTGATGCATGACCCGTCCCTTGTGGTCGTGTGTTCAGCTGTTCTTGTGCCTTGATGTGACCCTGCTTGCAGTTGTGTTCCATGGTCCTGTGTTCTATACGAAGCCAAAATCTTACAAATGCTGTTGTTATCATTTTATCATTGTTTCTCTATGATTTTGTGTCTCTGCCGTGGACCATTGTCTTGTCAGTTAGCGGTGTCGTACTCTCTTTTCCCGGTAAGAGTTGGCATGCGACTCGATCAGAGGGAATATCTGAGTGAGAACTGACTTGACCGTGTTTGTGGTCCGGTGCTGTTGCCGTTGGCGTCCTGTGTGTCGGGTGCTCTCTGCCACCTTTGGCACTGGAGCCGATGATGTGGTCGAGCTGTCAGCTGAGAGGACTGTGTCTCCTTGTGTAAGCTGCTGCTTGCCGTGCCGTCATTGTGCTCCTCGGTATCGGTTGTCTGTTGTTATGGCAGTCGTGTCTGCATTTCTGGTGAGACGTAAGCGATGTTGCCTTATTTCAGAGGTGTCAGACTTGTGTCCACTTGTGTCGTGCTTGATCCAGAGCCTGTGCTCATAATTATGGTCTGATAATGTTCCTCTAAGCCGTGTTTCTCAAGATTGTGTTGTCGTATGTTGGGTTGTTCTTCCCTTGCTTCTCTATTGCTAGTCCTTAAATTTTGAGGACGAAATTTCTTAAAGGAGGGGAGGATGTAATGTCACGGATCTTCGCTGGATCCTTAATGGGTCTTGTTGGATCTTTCGAATCTGTTTCGGTGAGTTTCGGTTCGCATTTGTGGCTTCCGAGTTGAGTTTCGCGATCCGTGTGGATTTTTGTCTCGTACTAGTTACGGAACCCTACGGTGAGTTTATTTGTCGTTTCATCGACTCGAGGATGCTGCAGCGATGATGTACTCTCCGAGCCGGTCGTTTTGACTATTTTTGCATATTTTTCTGAGATAGGGCCAAAAATCGGATTTTCAGAAATTAGGAAAATTCCTAATTTCTTTTCCTATTTCTTTCCTTTCCTCTCTCCTCCTTCTCATTCACGCCGCCGCCCTCTCTCTCTCCCGTTTCTCTCCCGTTTCGCCTCCTTGGCTCCGGCTGTAGACGGAGGACCAGGGGCGAGTGCTGGGGATGCTGTGGAGCTGGCTGGGTGCGCGACGGGGCGAGGATGGAATGGTTTTGGCGCGATCCTGAACGGTGGGTTCAAAGCCGGCGTTTGAGCTCGCGGCATGGTTTTCGGCGCGGTTTAGTCCCTTCGGGGCACGGTTTCTTCGGTGGAGGTAGGGTGACGAATCTTCACTTCCTCCCGCACGTTTTCCCTGCCATTGCACGTTGTTCGACGCAGAAACGGCTGAGTTTGGGCTTGTTTAGCCTAAACCGTGATTTTTGTGGTTTGTAGGGTTCGTCGAAAAACGGCATCCATTTTTAGATCAGTTACTGTCAATGGACTCCCTGGGACGTCAGCGTTCCATAGTCACTGATTTCGTTTCGTTTAGTGGTCCCGTTTGACCGCTAGGGCTCCGGGAAGTCCGGAAACCCTTTTGGGTGATTTCGTTAGAATCGCCCGTTTCTTGCGATCTGTGCATCGTTTTGACTCCGGTTGGAGTCCATGTGATTGTATGTGTGTTCAGGGTTGTATCCCCTTCGTCTCGGGACGAACGGGGCGTGGAAAGGCCTCCGTTGGGTCGAATCCACGGTTTGCTCGCCGTGACGCTTGAATGGTCACTCAGGGACCGTTCATGTATAAGGGCGGCCATCCCTGGACCGTTTATCCTTATGTCGGTTGTGGTTGTGTGGTCGCACGATAGACCGCACATCCCCTTGGGTGGGTGGTCTTGGACCATCCATCTTATGTCGGTTTGGAGTTGTGTGGTCGTCTGCTGACAACATATCCCCTTGTGTGGTCGTCTGCTGACCACATATCCCCTGGGAGTTGTGCGGTTTGGTTCGGACCATCCATCCCGTTGTGCGGTTCTGTATGGACCGTTTATCCTGTTGTGTGGTCCCTTTCGGACCGTCCATCCCTGTTGGTTGAGTGGTCAGTTTTGGACCGTTCATCCCCTTTGTGTGGTCAGTTTCGGACTATCCATCCTGTTGAGTGGTCCATTCTGAACCGCCCATCCCCGATGTGTCATCGGTTTACCGTGGTGGCTTCTCCTGGTGTCATGTTAGAGTCATTGCTCTGGTCTGGTCGACCCGGTGTGATCCAATGGTCGACATGCGACCTTGCCTGTGTCTCGATGGATTTGTCCAGCTCGAGACATGGTTCTGGACACCTAGAGGTACGATTTGGCCTCGGTTTGTGTGTCCAGGTGCCTTGAGGATGTCGGAGTTCCCCCAAGTCTCCGCATGTCCCGTCTGTTCCGTGTCGGTCATCTGCGTGAGTTAGGGCGATGTTTCTAGTGATCCTATCATAGACTGCTCATGTTGGTTTGTCTGTCCGGTGGTTCCCTGGATTGGTCGGTTCGGGTGAATTGTGTGCGGTCTATTCCTTGACTGCTATAGTTTCTCCGAGCGACTTAATCTAGGATCGCCAGTGTCTTTGCCTCTGGTTGCGTGGCGAGTCCTCCTTGACTGCTTGGTTGACCTAGCGGCCGAGTGATGGATAGCCTAGGCCCAGAGAGTGGTTTACCAGTGGTTTGGTTTCTGGTATCTTGGCTTGACCTTGGGGTTTGCCATTGTCACGCGGACATCACCCGATGTCCTGTGAGGGCTGTAACCGTGTTCCGAGGTGGCCAAGAGGGTTTGTGCTTGTGTGTCTTTGCCTGGTTCCGGTCAACCCGGGGTCACCCAGTGGTTGACAAGTAGCCTTATGTGTCTCGACGGTTCTGTCCAATTTGAGACATGGTTCTGGATGCTTCGAGGTATCATCCTACCTCGATCTGCATGTCCAGGCGTGTTTGAGGGTCCTCGGTGTTCTCTCAGGTCTTCGTGAGTCGTTTTCTGCGAAGTGTCGTTTCGCGTGGCTTAGGATTAGACCGATTGGCGGCTTGTTCCGCTGTCAGTGATGATCTTGCCTTTGAGTCGTCTGACTCAAGGATCGTTACATAGTAGGTCTAGTCGCCTTGTCCTGAGTCTGTTGGCAGTTGTCTTACTGCCTTGGTGCTTCGTAGTATGTGTGACAGTGCTTCTTTGCCTGTTTGTACTACAGCACTCTGGTTTCAGAGTCTCTGTGTCTAGTGAGCCTCCAATTGTTGTAGCCCTAAGGTCTTGAGTTGCCGACCCGCCTGGGAATGGCGGAGGGGTGTTCCGTTATACGGTTTGTAAGCTAGTTTCCGTGGGCTCCCGCTGTACAGTGGCGTCCTGCTGGGTGGGGAAAACTAGCTAGAGACCTGGCTCTCTAGCAAGAGTCGGTGTGTGCACACGTGGTCAGGGGCTTTGGACTGACGCCGACGGGCGTGACCCTGACTAGTACTTGTATTGTGGTTCTGCGTGGGTCTGCGACTCAGCCGTGCCCGTGTTGGTCGCGCTCGGTGGGTAGTCGAGACACTTGTGGTGTGTGTTGCGGCGCAGCATAAGACGTCAGTGGACGCAGCTGGCTGTTCTTCTAGTGAGGAGGTGCTTCCATCACGTGACACGTGACTCTTCGTGTTCTTCATGTTTCTTGCGCGTCGTGACCTTTCCGGGTTAGCCCTCTCGTGGCCCTACTCGAGGTCAGTGTTGTGTTGTGTGCACGATGTTCTAGTCGTGTGTGCCGTCGAGTATGTCCGTTGTTTGTCTAGGTTTTTCCTAGACTTTTTCTCTGTCCTTGCTGGTCTTTGTCTTAGGCCTGGCATTGTGTCAGCAGATCGATAACTCCTGACTTTGTCAGATCAGAGTCGCCCTTCTATCGTTGCTTGGAGTATTTTGGGGAGCTGAGGTTGGTTCAGCTGTCACGCCTGTTCGGTACGACTTTTTCCCTTTTCTTTTAGCTTCCTTTGCTCTTAGCCTGTTCCCTACTCCTGCTATTCCCGTTCTTTTTACAACTTGGTAGTGTAGCTTTTCCTGCTTTGCTACTACTGTTGCTTTCTGTTTCGTGTACTACGTACTTTTCAGTGGGGATCCGCGTGACCCCTACTGAGTCTCTGTTTGGAGACTCACCCCTGCTTTTCAGGTGGGTGGCGTCGTCTCTGTTCCTGGTTCAGTGGGGATTCCACTATTTGCTCATACTTTCATCATAGTTGGCATCATAGCCCATCTTGCAAAAGAAGGGACACATTATAACCAACAGAATTTTTTGGCGATCACGGTGGGACATCTAGTGCCAATCGTGCTTTTGAATCTCTGTTAAAAACATGTTGTCCTTTGTTTACCCTAAGTTGCTCTGGTTTTCCCCAGATTTTCCCTTTATTTCTCTGTTGTTTCTGGTTCTCTGGCTAATCTGACGGTCGCCTCTTCACGCGTTACGGTATATCTAACGATCCAGTCTTGGACCGTCACATTATTCTGGCGCGGGTGTTCTAGACCGTCACATACTCCAGATAGGTACGCATCCCGAGGTGCAGATTATTTCTACAGTTTTTTGCTGTGATTTTCAACGCTTGGGTGCTATTTGGTATCCTCCTTGGTTGGTTCACATATTCATATCATTGTGTGCATATTTGATTGCTAGATTTTAGGCTAGAATTTGCATGCACTCCGGTGCACATAGGGCCATTCACATATTCATACTTTAGATTGCATCTGCCTACCTTGGTGTGTGGACCCCTCGTCTCCATATTCCTTGGAGCCTACTAGGAAATCACATCAGGGACCTTCATAAGTCCCCGCGAGCCGTGGATTCCCACACGGACGCCGGGCTGGTTGTACCACTTCCCACCCCATGCCTAGAATTGCATAAGTAAAAGAGTGATTACATTTAGAGTCAAGCAAGCCACATATCCTTCCCCTATTAGGAACCTATTTTGGAGAGCACATTTTAATCAAGTCGCTAAGGTTCTAAAGGAGAAAAGCATAAAAATCTTGTTGCATCATCTAAGTAACTTGGTTGACCTTGAGTGTTGTTATCTCTTTTTCACTTACATCTTTGTTAAAATCATCTAAGTTTAGTTACTCATTGTGTGTTTGTTGTGTGTTGTTTGCATTTTTCTAAGGTCTTTCGTTGCATGTGGAGTTGCTTCCATCCTCTAGAAGCTTCATCACCTAGGGGCGATTCCCTTTCCACATCCTACTTCAATCCACTCTTTGAATCCACCATGGCTTCTTTCGATCTTCCCCGTTCCCAAGAGGAGTCTCTTCCTCAAGGGCTTCTAGAGGATCCCTCTAGGGTTATCTCATTCTAACCCAGAAAGGGGGCCATCCCTCCTTTGTCCTCCATCCCTATGGAGGGCGCCCAATCCACTCAAGCTCTTCTTCCTCCTTCCGCTAATTCTATTCTTCAAATGATGGCCCAATTAGACCCGGCCCAACTTCAGGCGGTTTATCAGGCCATGCAGGGGTCCAACACCCCCACCTTCCCCGATTATGCAAGGTCAGAGCAATCCTTATATTGCTCAGCCTAGGGCCGATGGGTCCGCCGTCCAGCCCATTCCCATTGACCTCACTCCGGTCCAACCTAGGACCCTCAGATTCTCTAATCTGGAGATAGGCCAGTCTTCTGATTCGGCCCAGCAATTTTTGGATAAGGGAAAGACCATTGTCCCTCCTTCTTCTATGTCAGATCATCACATGTCCAGCCCATCAGTGCCGCAGGTCCTTGTCGGCCCAAATGATTTCATGCGCCCTCATCAAGGGGCAGCCCAAGTTCACACCAATATGGGTCATCCTTCGGCCCAATATCCTTCCTATGGGCCGCCCCCTCCATCTACTTACCCCTCTGCTCCTCAAATTCCATCTTTCACTATCCCTACTCCGTCCAGAGAGCAGGAATTACTCGATAAATGGGCCACCATGCAACAATAACTTAACTTCATCCAGAAGCGGGTTGGCCCACAATCCTTGGCAGACGTTCCGGTCCCAAGTTTCCAGAACATCTGATTCCCTCCGCAATCAGAGCTCCCCAATTACCGCAAGTATGATCGGAACACTAATCCCTTTATCCATGTGAGGGACTTTTTATATGAATCGGCCCAGTTTCAGTATGATGATCGCCTCATGACGTATCTATTCCGCCGATCGTTAGATGGGGTCGCGCTTGAATGGTTCTACTCTCTGCCACTAGAGGATGCCGAAAGCTTCAAGATAGTGAAAGATAAGTTCATTCAACAGTTTCAAGACAGGGTCGGCCCAGAATATTCCTTCACAAACTTGGTAGTCGAGAAAATGAAGCCCGATGAGGAGTTTGCAACCTATGCTGACAGGTGGAGACAGATGGCCGCCAGGGTACCATGCCACATTTCGGAGGAAGAGAAGGTCAAGCTACTCATTTCCAATGCCACTCCGACCTTCCGCAACATCCTTGCCATGAATGATATAGCAAACATGCATCAATTATATAGCCGGGCGCGGTTTATCCAAACCTATTTCAAGGACTCTCCTATCCATTCACTTTTTGAAAACCAAAAGCCCAAATACCACAAGAAATCTCAAGGGCCCATTACCGAGGGAGTCCAAACAAATGAGCAAGTGCAAGCCGTTAACTTTCCCTCCGCCAACCCAAATAACCAAATTCGCTTCCCCCAGAACTCCCGCAACACTCAATACGCTCCACAAAACCCTCCGCTAGCCTACTCCACCCCACAAAACCTTCCGCAAAATACCTTTGCCGCTCCGCAAAACCCCTTTGCCGCTCCGCAACAACCTCCACAGCCTCCTCAATACCATAATGTCCTTCCACCAAACGGCTACAACAACAACAATAAGCGCCCGGCTCCGAAGAGAGCACAGTACCCACCTCTGCCAGAAACCCTCACGGACATTTTCTTAGATCTTATGTCCATTAATGCTACACAACTCTCTCCAGAACGGCCCAATTGGAATCCGGCCGTTGATCAGACAAAGTATTGTATGATCCACAGGCAGCCGGGACATACTATTGAAGGGTGTTTTCAATTCAGAGACTTGGTCTATGACCTCCATGAAGGGCAAAGGATTGATTGGGCTGAAATGCATAGGGCCATTACAGAAATTAAAGAGAAAAGAAGGCAGCCGCCGAGGCAGCAAGTGCAGCAACAACAGGCACCGCAGCCACAGCAGCAGTCGCAACAGCAACCGCAGCCGGTTCAAGACTTGGGGATCCACCAGAACCCAATGCCGAACCATCCTCCCGCTCCACAGCCTCAGCCGCCGGCACCAGCCTAGGTCAATGTAGTTCAAGCCCTGGCCCCCGATGCCGGGTGGTCCTTTGACGATGACGGCTCCGCACCACAAGTCATGGCCCTCCACCACAACTACCCCACTCTTTCCACTCCCACCATCCTTACACCCGCACACCAAAACCCTCCTCCGCCTTCTAGACCACTCATCCTTTCACCAGTTTTCACCCCACCACCCGTCTCTCACCCATTGCTCACACCCGCTATCACCACGCCTCCATCTAACCCTCCGCTCATTACACCTCCGCTTACCACCCCACTTTCTCTCACCCCCGCTACCACCATACCCACAACTAACCCTCCGCCCATTATTCTGTCATCACAACCTGTTACCTCCATTCCCGCTCCCATTATTACCTCCACGCCCTCCTCTGTACCATTCATTCACCCCACCGGGCCTGTTAAGTCACTTATTTTGAGCCCATCCGAGGCTGCGACAGCTTATAATTTCACCCTTCGGAGCGGGCGCATGTTTCATCGCAATTTTGCTCCTACCTCAAATCCCCAGTCTTCCCAACCGGCTGCTGAGCAGGAAGAGGCTGAGCCACTGCTGGGTAGCTAGTATGATTTGCTACATCATTTGGATAGGGTGCCCGCCAAGATATCTGTACTGGAACTCATTAAAAGATATACCCTTCACCAAGATGCTCTCAGGAACTTTCTTCAGAAGGTGATGGTTAGTGAAGATGTGGCAGTCAACAGCTTACCTACAGCACTGGCAACTATCTCTAAAGGACCAGCAATAACCTTCTCTGAGACCGAGCTAACACTCCCGGAAGCTCAGCAAATGCCGCTTTGCGTCACAATAATCTTGAACAAAGTCAGCATTGACGTGGCGTTAGTTGACATAGGAGCATCTATCAATGTATGTCCACTCAGCACTCTCAGGGCCTGTAACTTATCAGAGGAACTTTTACAGCCGACCCCCACAACTATAGCTGCATATGATAACTCATGAAGAGCATGTCACGGGATTGTTACTATTCAAGCTGAGCTTGGGCCTCTCACTATGCCCATTGAATTTTATGTACTGAACATTGACCCTATGTTTAAGGCTATCTTGGGTCGTTCGTGGATCGATACTCTCAGTGTCATGCCATCCACCACGCATCAATGTCTTAAGTTTCCTTTTCAAGGGAGGGTGGTTAAAGTAAAAAGCTTATCCACGGTCCAGTCTGTTAAATCTATCTCAGAGAAGATCTTGCCTATGATATGGCCCAGCAGTCGGCCTGTTATCTCGGTATTGGATCTGGACTTTCCTTGGGCTTATGCACCTCGCAGGCCTGCCACTACACATGTTGATATCAAAGCAAAACCCCAGATCCGAGATTCCAAGGGCTGGGATATTATTTTGAAATTGGGCTACCAACCGGGGAGAGGCCTCGACGCGTAATTACAAGGGCGAACTAAGCCCATTCCCAAGGGTAGAAAAATGAGTAGACCGGGTCTCGGCTACCGAGAGTCTGCACTTTCAATGATGGAAGACTCAGGACCGCTTACATGGGACTATCGCCAACACTTTGTTAAAGGCCCTCTCCAGCCAGGAACACTTCAGCCGCAGCCAGCACAGTCAGAGAAGGAGAATACATCTTGTACGGTTGCCAATCCGCCTTTGCTGCCAAAAGGGCATGTTGATGATATGCCAGATTTCAGTCAGTCATTTGCCAGAATATTCAGCGAGCCAAATGGTTATGGTCAGAAGAAGAATCAGGAGGTATGGCTTGTTCAGTGGAAACCGAAGCCAGCATACCGTCCACGGGGAAGAGTGAGCTCTCCAATTGTTGTTTCTTTATCTCCTTCCCGCCTGCGCGCATTGTTCCATATGCTGGACTTTATTCCCGTCCTCCTTCAATTGTGATTGATCCACTTTGTCCAATATCTCTGTTCCGGTACGACCTACCGATGGAATTCTCAATAAGTCGCTCTCCTTGTGGGTATTCCCCACCTCTTAATTCCCCCTCCTCTATCTTTTCCTCATCTGATTCTCCCCTCAATCTTCTCTATTCCTCTCTTCTTCCACTCACACTTCCTCCTCCACCATCTCCTCCATCCTGCTATATGATCTCCACTGATCTCCAAAAAAAACGTCAAATTTGAAACGGAGATTTCAGTGGAAGATTACGCTATCTTGTCTCCATCATCCTCCCAGGGGCACGAGTCCCCTGTTCCTTCCTTTCCACTAAATTTCCTTTCTCCTAGGTTAGGCGTAGGGTCCGTTGAGTCTAGGGAAGTAGAGTCAGTTAGGTCTAGAGAAGTAGGGTCCTGTTATAGGTTGTCCAATCCTTCCGAGCCTGAGCTGCGCTCACTTACGCGTCATTCCAAATCTATCCCTGATAGGTTCTTGCAAGATTTAGCTCAGCGATGTCATGCTCTCTTGAAGTGTCCGGAATTTGTCGCTACGGCAATTGTGATAGAGGACGATGAGGAAGTAGACAGGGTGTGGAGCGATGACGGACTAGGTGTGTATGAAGTCCTGGATGAAAAGGACCCAATCGATGATGAGGACAGCAATGTAGATGACACTGCCGATCTATATGCGCAAGGATTAAAGAGATTCGATGAGTCATCGTCGGCAGTGGATGAACCTACAAAGGAAATAAATTTGGGAACTGAAGAAGACCCAAGGCCCATTATTATTACCGCTAACCTCCCTCTGCAAGTAGAAGAAGATCTAATCAAGGTTCTGAGGGAGTATAGTGATTCTTTCGCCTGGTCTTATGAGGACATGCCGGGTCTTGACCCCTCTTTAGTGGAACACCGACTCGTACTTAAACCAGGGGCAACGCCTGTAAAGTAAAGATCGAGAAGATTCCACCCCCACATGGCTTTAAGGATTAAAGAAGAGGTCGATAAGTTATATAAGGCCAGGTTCATTAGAGTCGTCTTATATCCCCAGTGGGTGGCGAACATAGTCCCCGTCATCAAGAAGGATGGGAAGGTGCGCATTTGCATCGATTTCAGGGATCTTAATAAGGCATGTCCCAAAGATGATTTCCTGCTGCCTCACATAGATGTCTTGGTGGATAATACCGCCGGATACGAAGCCTTATCATTCATGGATGGTTATTCAGGTTATAACCAGATTCGTCTCGCACCGGAAGATCAAGAGAAAACCTCCTTCACCACGCCCTGGGGCACGTATTGCTACGTGGTTATGCTGTTCGGTCTGAAAAACGCAGGTGCCACCTACCAAAGGGCGATGATGGCCATCTTCCACGACATGATGCATATCTATATGGAAGCCTATGTGGATGACATCTTGGTGAAGTCGAGAACCAAAGAAGAACACCCCTCTATTCTGGCTAAGGTGCTGTAAAGAGCTAGGGAGTACAAGCTCAAAATGAATCCGAAGAAGTGTGTTTTTGGAGTCTCTTCAGGGAAGCTGTTAGGCTTTATAGTTAGCAAACGTGGGATCCAGATTGATCCTAATAAAGCAAAGGCCGTAATGGACATGCCTCTGCCGAAGAACATTACGGAACTTCGAAGACTGATTGGTAGATTACAATTCATCAGAAGATTCATATCCCAACATTCTCATAGGTGCCGCCCATTTTATGAATTGCTAAAGGCGGGAGTCAAATTTGAATGGAATGAAGAGTGTCAAAAGGCCTATGGGGACTTAAAGGAATATTTATCCAATCCCCCGGTTCTACAACCTCCTGTCCCTAGGAAACCCCTAATCCTGTATATTTCGGTCATTGAGGACTCCTTAGGTGTGGTTTTAGCACAAGTAGATGATGAAGGGAAAGAGCGGACAGCTTATTACCTCTCCAGGTTGTTTAACCCGGCTGAGGCTAAATATACCGCTATGGAGAAGACTTGTGCCGCCTTAGTGTGGGTAGCTCAGAAGCTTAAACACTACTTCCTAGCCCACCCAGTTAGGTTGATCTCTAGAATGGACCCGATCCGTTATCTCTTAGAAAAGCTCGTCCTTTCTAGTAGGTTGGCTCGCTGGCAGAGTTTCCTCTCTCAGTTCGATATCACCTTCGTCGTCCAGAAGGCAGTCAAAGGATATGCCATTGCTGAACATCTCGCTCATCTCCCTATTCCCTGCACAGATTTTATTCAGGATGATTTCCTTGTTGAACATCTCTCTATCCTTACTCATCATCCCTTTTGGTCTCTGCACTTCGACGGTGCACTCAATTCTCAGGGCCGAGGGATAGGCGTTGTTCTGCTCACTCCGGAAGGAGTGACAATTCCCTTTGCTTATCAACTCCGATTTCCTACTACCAATAATATCACCGAGTATGAAGCTCTCCTAGCCGGATTGAAGCATGCCTACGTCTTAGGCGCGCGTTACTTAAATATCATAGGGGACTCTCAGCTCGTCCTGCGGCAGGTGATGTCCACTTACCGCACCCGTGACCCTAAGCTCAAGCCATATCAAGATTTGGTCACGCTCCTAGCAAGGCAATTCTGCAAGTTGATCTACATCCACACTCCTCGATCTCAGAACATTCTAGCCGATGCTTTAGCATCCCTCGCTTCCTCTCTATCTTTCCCTCTCAGCCGGAGTACTGAGACTATCGTCGTTCAGAGATTGGACGCACCCTCTCTTCAGGATCCTTGGTATGCCAACCTTAGGAAGACTGTAGAGGCGAGGGCTGAGAAGGAAGAGCTGAAGAAGGTATCTTTGATGGAATTAGAAGAGATCTTACAAGAGGAAGAATTGCCCTGGTATCATGAAATTGAGTTGTTTTGCAATGATGGAGCATTCCCAGAAGGGGCAAGCGCTGAGCAGCGTAAGTCAATAAGAAGAACCGCCTCAAGGTATACTATCATCGCAGGTGAACTATACGGGCGCGCTACCAATGGGATGCTCATGAGATGCTTAGACGACGATGAGGCTTGGAAGGTGGCCGAAGCAGCCCATTCTAGTGAGTGTGGAGGTCATGTTAATGGCCAAGCTCTAGCAAAGAAAATCCATAGGCAGGGCTACTACTAGCCCACTCTAGAGGAAGATTGCTCCCTCTATGTCCGGAGGTGTCTTAAGTGCCAACTCCACGCTGATAAGATTCATGCTCCAGCTTCATCTCTTCATCGTCTATCTGCTCCTTGGCCATTCTCCATGTGGACGTTCGACGTTGTCGGCCCGCTCGGTGATACCAACTCTCAGATCAAGCAAAAATCCTTCATCCTTACCGCCACTGAGTACTTCACCAAGTGGGCTGAAGCCAAAGCGTATGCGGAGATTAAAGCTACCACGGTGTGCTGCTTCATCATGAAGAACATCATCTCATGGTTCGGAGTGCCAAGCAGCATCGTCACCGATAACGGACCCCAGTTCGTTTCTCAAGAGCTCAAGGACCTATGTAAGAAGTTCAATATTGCATTGCATCATTCATCTCCATATTACCCACAAGGTAACGGTCAGGCCGAAGCCACTAACAAAACTCTTCTCAAAATCATAAAGAAAACATGCAAATCTCACAAATTTTCTGATTGGCCAGAAAGATTAGTGGAAGCTCTATGGGCTTACCGCACCTCCGTCCGCACTCCCACGGGGCAAACCCCCTATGCTCTCACTTATGGGATGGAGGCGGTGCTCCCATATGAAATCCTGATCCCTTCCCTAGGGGTACAGCTCGATAAGGAACTTAATATCGATGAACGTCGAGAGGCATTGCTCGTCCAGCTGGAACTCTTAGACGAGAAGAGGATGAATGCGGCCGATCACGTATTCGTTTATCAAAAGAGAGTTTCGCATTATTTTCAAAAGAATGTCATTGAGCGCAAATTTCAAAAAGGCGATATGGTTTTGAAACGTAAATTCATACGGTCTACAGGTCCTAGGTCTAAATTACAACCTAACTGGGAAGGGCCGTTTGTTGTCAAAGATGCTTATCCAGGGAATGCTTAGTGAATGCAGAAGGTGAGGATCTCGCTCACGCTTGGAATGGGTTGTATCTTAAGCATTTCTTTCCTTAGAGTCTAAACCATTGCCACCCCGGTAGCAAGGTGTCATTTCCCTCTCGCTATGAAAGAGGACCCCAAGCGCGGCAATCACACCCTACATGACGTCCCTGGTCGGGTTTTCCACTTGGTAGACACCATTTCTCCTTGGCCATGCTTGGGGGAGAGTCAAAGTCCATGTCTGTTTCTTTCTTCGGCTGAATCCAGGGGTAGGAGGTGAATAATGAGGCGACAACCAATCTAGACACCCGGACGAGAGGAGGTCTCAAATAGGGGCAGTCCGTTATGACCTGACGTCACAAAGAAAAGAAAAAAGAAAAAAAAAAGCAAAAGAAAAGAAGCAATCTTCTTGACAAAAGCAAAAATTTATCTCGAAAGTCCATCAATCATAATCTCCAAAGCTCCAAGAAAAGTAAAAGGCTAGGCATGGCAAGAGTGGCAGTACAGTTTCCCCCCGGGACGTTATGGTCCGGTCGTATGCGTGCCTAGAGTGGACAAAGGTTCGATGATGGATACAAAGCCCCGACGCAACAGACCAAGTCTCTGAATGGGTTGTCTGGAGAGGAACTCAAGCCCTGAACACTTCTATATCTGGCCTAAGCTTACCCCCGCATCCTATTTTCCTTTTCAGGACTAAAACAAATACCCTGGGTATGGCATTGGTAGAACCACCGTCACGCAAGTTAGGCCCTGGCCAGGGGTTGTCACCTCTATTGCACGCCAACCTTGGGAACTCTCAATGGAATGGGGAGGACCCGCATTTCTCGGGAGGCACTGGCGTTTTCAAAATCAAAATCTAAAAAATCATATATTTCAAAATCTAAAAAATCATATATTTTAAAATCCAAAAAATCATATATTTCAAAATCCAAAAAATCATATGTTTCAAAATCCAAAAAAAATCATATTCCAAAATCCAAAAACATCAGATATTTACAAAATCTCACAAAAAATATGAGTATTTGCAAAAATCCCAAAAATACCAGCATATACATCGCATGCATTACATTGTTTCCATTATGTTTTCCGCCTATTTAATAAGGCTCCACCCCTTGACCAAATATCAAGAATGGTCATTTTCTAACTTGTTTTAGGCAAGGGGTCGAGTCTAAGAACAGATTTAACTTGTCTCTTATTTAAATGTGTGCAGAACGCAGGTTCAAGATCCAAGCTCACAAACCTACAAGGCATGTAACGCTCCAGTCTTAGACCGTCACAGAACTGTGACGATCCATGGTTCGGCCGTCACCTTCTCTCGAAGGTTGAAACTCATCTGTTCTCAGTAAACCCTCCCTGACGCGTCTACATTAGACCGTCACTTCACTCTGGCGGCCCATGATTAGACCGTTATACCTTCCCGAGGACAGAATACTCAGTTTTCTGAATTCATCCATTCTGACGGCTCATCGTGAGACTATCAGAGAGTTGTGGCGGCCCTATGTAGGACCGTTACATCCACCAGAAGCTCTGTTTTCGAAGGACATTTGGGTCTAATCAAGCATCAAATTTATATTCCATCAACTAAAGGCACTTCCATGTCATTCAATTGAATTCAATGATATATAAGATTGGTTGGTAAACTTCAATTGTCATTACATTCAAGAAAATTCAAGCTACGTTCAGTTTTTTATCCGCAAGAGGCCGGATCTTGCGTAATTTCTTCACATAGCCACGACGTCCCTCGTCGTTTTCTTCCACCTCTTCTTGCCACGGACGCACTTTGCTGATCTCCGACATGGTCAGGGCGCTCCGGACTGCTCTCTCATCCTCCCCGGTCCCCATCTTCCTAGCTTGAAGGGGAGGGAAATGCGATAGTGCAGGAACTACGGTACGGGGTAGCCCGATCTGAAGATAGCACCGGTGTGGGTTGTAGATCGCCATGGTGGTGTTCCCCACTAGCTGAAGATCAAGACCTGGTCGCCGTGGTACCTTGAGCAAGGTGCTCCGAAGAACTCTTGGATGCATCATGAACTTCTCTATTGGCAAGGTGTTGAGGAAGAGGCGCCAATTGTCTCGCGTTTTCTTATCCGCCGTTCGGCATTCAACCTGTGAAGAGAACCCAAAGGCACCTCCAATAAAGAACAAAGGGTGGCTCCCGAAGATCCGGCTAGCTGAAGGTATGTCCTCCTTGGGTTGGAACTTGATTCTCACGCCCATCCAACACTCAAGGAGTATCATTGAGCTGAATAGAGGTCCTCCTAAGCAAGCTGAGCTAAGTCCTTCATAAAGATATGAGAGGACTGCTTGAGAAATCGATAAACCCCGCCACAACCTGCTGATGATACTAAGGTTTTGGATATCTAGGAGGTGGTCGGTGGTGGTGAAAAGGAAGACCCCGCATAAGCAAACCGACACGGCTTTGGCAATGGCTTCATATCTTTCCCACTTGTTTTTGCAATGAGAGACTATCCATTGAGCCATGGGTATCAAGTGAATATGGCATGGGCTGATCATGGTCCTCACGTCCTTCGAGTTGTGTATGAAATCACTTAGAATCAAGGATGGGTCGATGGGTTCAACCGTATGGCACACTAGATCTTCATCCCCCACCTCAGTCTTAGCAAGGCTAGGTAGGTCTCTACCTCCTCCAATAGGACTGTAGCTTCAAAGGAAGGGAAAAGGAAGGTGTGTGTTTGTGGATGCCATAGCTCTATGAGGGCTGAAATGCTTGCCCAATCTAAGGACAATTTCTGAAAGTTTTTGGCCAAAACTAATAAAGGTTGGAGGTGCCATGCCCTAAGGATCGACAAAACTTCTAATGGGAGTTCTTTGACCATGGGAGCCACCCACTTTAAGTTGGAATAACACCTTGGGCCAGGCAAAGGCTAGAGAGAAAAGGAAGAGAGAAGGAGAAAAAGGAAGAATCATAAGAAGCATGGAAAGTGCCAAAATTGATGAACTTTTGAATTCAGTTGGAACTTACCACTCTTTGGGCACTTGAGCTCAGATGCTTGGGGATGGATGTCAATCTTTGTAGCTCCCCATGCTCTCTCTTAGCTGCTTTGGGACCGGTGTAGACCCTCTCCTCCATGCCCATCACTCCGAAGCTCCTCTTCATGGTGTTCTTGACTATTTTGATGAAGTTTTCAGCCCTTGAAACAGAGGATTAACGAAAGCTGCGATTTCTGGGCTTATAAAGGCTTGATTTTGGTGCTAGAATGATAAGACTGGGGTTAGAAAGCCTTATCCTAAGACTAGGAGGGTTCTAGTGTGGATTAAGGTCTCCTTGCCTCGAGTTCGGGCTCTCACGGCAGAATCCGTCTCAGATTACAGTTCTTTCTCTGACGGTTCATCGTAGGACCGCCACAGATCCTTGACGCTCCATCACTGGACCGTCACATTTCCTGCTACACGTTTTTTAGGTCAATTTCACTGTCACGTCTAACGGTCTAACCTTGGACCGTTACCTGATCCTGACGCTCCATCATTAGACCGTCATATTTTCTGCAACAGGTTTTTCAGTCCACTTTCGCTCTGTCATCTCTGACGGCCTAAGCTTGATGTGTTACATGGACCTGACGCTCCACCATTGGACCGTCACAACCTCTGCTATAGGTTTTTGTTCTTTCCATCATCCTTTGGTCTAACCTGCCAGTCTTACACCTTGTCCCCTGTTTACATTCATTTACACCTTCATTTACATTCATCCACACATTCACATCCATTTTCATCCACGCATCCATTCATTCATCCACATAAACAAAACACAAAAAAGAATTTTCATTCATTTCTATCATTCCATTTCATTCACATAAGTCATGTACAAGTGTGGGTGTCAAAAGAAGAAAGAAAAATAGATCATTCGGCTGGTTTGTCACCCAGGCCATCACTATCGCTAGCACCCATAGGTCTCCTCGCTGGTGGGGCTATGGAGACTCTCCCCTCCTCTCGATGCTGCCTCTGCTCCGCCTCCTCATTCCTCCACTGGCCGGAGGAGCTGGCAAGAAAGTCTGCCACTGATCCGCTCGGGGCGACGCTCCTCCGTGCTCCACTCTGTGAGGTACTCCGCTCTGGTCCGCGGCCCATCATCCGCACCGTCCGCTCCATCGTCCGCAGCTCGATCTTCAACTCAAAGATCTGACGTCGTGTCTTACAGGCCTCGGTACGGTAACGCTCCAAGTCCGCCGTCCCGGTACGGAGTCTCTCCACTTTAGCTCGTGCCTGAGCCAACTCTGTCCGGAGTCTCTCTGCCTCCGATCATCCTTGCTCTACCTCCGCTTGAGCCCACTCAGCCTCGGCTACCACTGCGGTCAGCTCTCTCGCCTGCATTTTGCATTTGATCATAGGTAGTCAGTCCATTAGGCATTTGCATAATCAAAAGCATTTAAAGAAGCATTTTAAGTCTAAGGGAATTGGGTTGATTCTTACCCGCTCCGTGAGGGTGGCCTCCGCCTCCTCGGCCCGAGCTACCACCCGATCAAACTCTGCATCCCGCTCAGCTCTGCCCCCGGCAGGCTGTGACGATGAGGACGGAGCATCCGGTCCTGCTCTTTGGGCTCCCTCAGCCTGCTGCATTTAGAAGTCAAGGTCGGTCACATTCACATCATAATCATAAGCATTTAAGTCCAAGGTTTAGGGAAACTCACCAAGAGCTCCAAGGCAGCCCGGTACTTATCCCGCTGCTGGATGGTGGCATGGAGAAGTCCCTCAAGCTCGGCTATCCTTCCCTGTGGGTCTAGCTGCATTTAGAAAACAATGTCAGTGCATATAGAAATTAATTGAAATAGACAAGGGTTTTAAGTTTAGAAGTTCATACCGGTCGTCAGGTGCCTCGAAACACCTGGTTGTCGTACCGCTGCGAGTAGGCCTTGAGGTTGGCCTCATCGCTGTCTGCTCGATCCTTTATGGCCCGACCTCTCTTGTTCCAATCGTGCACATATTTTGCCTTCCGGGCGCACCAATCGACGTCTCCGCTAATGCCCTTTGAAGATTTACCCGGTCGCTCATCATCTCTGCGGGGGAATGTCACCTCTGGCTGATGAACTCCCGTGTCCTCAGGATCAGGCGATAGTGCAGCGGCTCGATCACATTGATGCAATGTAGCCAGACATCTCGCCCGTTGTATGCCAGGGACGCCTTGACCCATGGCTGTCCCTCGTAGCTCTCATCCCGGTATGGTGTCCAGCGCACCTGAAAAGGCAATTGAGTCCATGTCAGCATTTAGAAGGCATTAGAAAACATTTCAGAAGCATATAGAAAGTTTAATCTCGGAGTTTACCGTTGTGTGTGGGAATGAATCCAGATCATCCTGGATGGCCTGGGTTAGCCTGTTGATTGACCCCGTGTCCCTCGCAACCATCCATCGCCTTGCGATCGGGATCCACCCAGGATACATCTGCGTACCTCGCCCAATCCCCGGGAGGTAGACAAAGCTCCAGATCTACATTTTAGAAAGTCAAGTATCAGCAAATTGCATTCATGTTCATAATCATATAAGCATTTTATAGTTCAGCATTTACCTGAAGAAAAGGTGAGAAGCCGCCTAGCATCGTCTGCCGGTCGGTCGTGCTCAAGGACTCAAACAGGAAGGCCAGTGCTGCCGCTCCCCATGCATATTTTCCTACTCTGCCCAAATCCTCCAACAATGGCAGCAGCTTGCAGCTGATCACATCTACTCGGGTCGGGAATAGCAACTTCCCGAACAATAAAATCAGGAACCACATCAAAACTTTGTCTCCCTTTGGTCCCGCCTCCGCTGCTACCCTCGGGCGGACCTGCTCAATCACTCAATCTAGGTGCTGTTCTGGGAGCTCCCCAACTGCTATAGCTGCTCCCCGAAGGCCCAGGCTCTCTTGGAGTCTTGATCGTGATAGCTGGGATGATGGATGACCCGGTCTCACCAAGTCTAGCCCTAACAGCTCCTGGGCTATCACTCTATAATCGCCGTAGGTCCAGCCGGTCACTGCTGCTCCGTGGACTCGCAACCCTGTAATCCTGGCCATATCTTCTAGTGTTGGGATCATGTGACCCCAGGGGAAGATGAATGCTCAGCTGACCGGGTCCCATCTCTTGTGCAACGCGTATAGCACAGGCGTATCCATCCGTATCACCTCTATGCTCAAGACTTCCCCGAAGCCCATAGCAGCTAGTCTCTCCCGCTGATACTCGGGCAATGCTTGGTACACCGCCCTGATCTGCACCCAAGATATTCTGGTTCTTCTTTTCCCCTGCACACATATAGAGCATAAGTTAGTCATCTCATTAGTTTCAAATCATTGCATTTAATACGAATAAAACAACAACAAAAATTTGAATGAGCATAAAAACCTAAAAAAAAATCAGTTCTGTCTCTAGTTCATCTAACGGTCGTACCCTGGCGCGTCAGAGTTCTCTGACGCACCAAGGGTGGTGCATCATGTGTTGTAACGGTCCCTGGAAGGACCGTTACGTGGTTCCAAAATAGACATCACCCCCTTTGGTCCCCCAGTTTGTGGAATTGGCCACAATGACCTACAAACGTTCCCAATGGGTCCCCAGACCCATTTCTATCCCCTCAATCGCATATGAATGGACTTAAAAATTGAAAGAATTGATTTTTGGGCGAGGGACCTACCTCTCGGTCTCGGCCCCGTTTCTTCTTCTCCGGTGCCGTGGCCCCTTCTTCACCTCCAATAGCCTCCTCCATGGCCTCTTCCCCTTCTTCTCCGGCCGTGGGAGGGTTCTCCTCTGCCATTCTCTCCGCCGCCGCCGCCGGTTGCTCGGTCGCTGCCGGGGGAGTCTTTTCCCAGGCTATGCGATCCCGGTAACGCTTGATCGCCAATTTCTTATTCCCCTTTTCTCTTGCCATTAGTAGCCGAGGGAGCTCATCGCCGGTCATGGTCGTCGGTAAAGAGTGGCATCTCGGTGGGGTCTTGGTGGGGTTTGTTGCTCGGTTTGGGTGTTTGAACGAATGTGAGAGGGGAACGGCCGTTCGGTTTGTTTTTTTGAACGCCCAGAAACTATAACGGTCTATCGTAAGACCGTCGCAGTCTATGACGCGTCTCTATTGGGCCGTCAGGTGAAATAGTTATCTATTTTTGAAAAATGTGAACCGACGTTGTGTGACGCGTCTATCTCAGACCGTTACAATTTTCTGACGCACCTTCCATGGACCGTCAAAGGCTTTAAAACATTTGGTGAATGACAATGCCCTATTTTATGATTGACTGATCAGTATGCTTTCATGCCTTATATTATCAATGAAGTTCATGCTTGAAGATGATTAATTGTTGTTGGCTAATCTCTTTTCTATGGATGAAAATCATGAATGCCATTTAGCCATTATGCTTCGCCACTTCGTCGCACAGGTAAGTCAGGTACAGTATCTCGATCCTTTATCCCTTGATGCATTACTATATGTTATATATGATATATTATCTCGAGAACCGGCTGGTCATTCATGTGTTCTAGGATCTAATGTTCCCCTTAAACAAAAATGATGATGATCTAAGTGCACATGTTTAATCGTTGGATAGGCCGTTAGGTTGGAAAAACTTGGGGACGATGGTTCTGTCTTGCACGCCGTGGTTGCAGATAGTATCTTGACCCTAGTTTCTCCGGTCTAGCAATACTATTCTTGAGTATTTTGTTATTTTATCTTTCTTTGCATTCGTTTTGACGGTTTCTTTATTTTAGCCCAGCATGCATCATACGCATTTTTGAGCATTCACGTACCTTCATCTGTTCAGGTGTTTCAATAATGGTGGATAACTTTATGTTCATGATCTTGAATAAGGAGAGTTATTTCACTCTGAATTGGAAGGTTTCCTTCGGTCTATTCACTTGATCTGGTTAGCTGAAGATTCATGTCTGGAGTTTTAGTTAATTGTCTTTTTCCTTTCTGTCGCTCCGGCCATTGGCCGTGTTTTCCTTTCCTTAGTTGTTAGTTCCTCCAGACATGCGTCATTTAGTTGGCTATTTCCTTGTGATTGGTTCGAGGTTTTCCAAAAAATTCCTATCGCTCGTTGGTTGAGAACGGGTGTCGTTTGCCTTAACGCCCGCTTTTCAGTCCGCTCTACTTCATCTCCGCTTCATCTCTATGTTCCATTTCACTTTCGCTTCACCTCCGCTCGCTCCCCTGCAAAGAGGACGTTAAGGAGGGGCATCTGTTGACACCCATTTTATGACCAGTAAGTTGGGTCATCTCCTTATTCATTTTAAATGATGCTCCGAATTGTTCACCCTTTGTTGAGCCATCTTGGTCAATTTGAGGTCTATTTCATAGGTCATGTCTCCTTGGTTGGGTCTGGTTCCTTACCTCTTTCCGCTGGACGAAACTTTGCAAACTTTCATTTCATTTGCACCCCATTGTCTCTAACGGTCCTTTGATGGCGCGTTACAATCCTCTAACGCATCTACCTTGGTCCGTTACATCAGGCCAGAGTCCTTAAGTCAAAGGCTTCTTTCAAAAGCTTATCCCATATCCTATCCGTTGAGTGTGACGGCTTATCGTGCGGCCGTTACATTCATTGTGACGCATCTATCTTTGACCGTTACATTCATCTAGAGTCCTGTGTTCGAAAACTTTGCCCATTGGCCTTATCTTTCAGTGGATAAGGTTGTGTGACGGTCTCTTCCTGGGGCGTTACATCCATGTGGCGGTCTATCGTGCAGCCGTTACGTTAAACAGAGAGTTCTAGCAGAACTGCTCTTTCTCTGCTACTCCGTGGCCGAATTAAGAGTTTGATCTGAGGATTTCTCCTTCAAATCTGATCCTCAAAATCTTCTGTTTATTTCTATGGACTCTTGGGAGCATTATCTTCAAGAGTTTTCTAAGAAACGTCCTACTTTCTAGCTGGATTATCCTCTACTCGACCGGAGAGTTTGAGGGTCTATAAATAGAACTCTTGACTTCATGGCTTGAATGGGAGACATCTGGAGTTCGCGTCGAAGTGCTGCCGCATACTGGAGCTAGAACCAACCAAGGAGAGCTGCTTCCCACGGCTATTTGGTTCCAAAGTCCAGGGAGTATTGATTCCAAGGGTTTAGTTCAGTCAAAGTTTTCTTCTCTAGCGTCTTTTCCCTCTTCCAAGCATCATAGCATTGTCCCTCTTCCTCTACCACATTCTTGCATCTTCTGCATCCATTTACATCCTTCCTATCTTTTAAAATGCCCCAGAGGGGTTAAAAAAAAAACCAACCTCCCCGGTATTTTCCTTTCCTTTTGCATGTTCTTAAGTTTCTTTGATTTATTGATACTATTTTGTTCAAGGGCTAATTTGGGGTTGTTTTTCTTGTGATCTACACTCTTTTTCAGGTTTACAGAGCTCTTAGCACGAGGCCCAAGCTTCCTGGCCGGCTGGAAAGCTTGGACATCAAAGATTCCCAGTTTTTATTCTGCAGAAGCTCTAACGGTCTACCATAGACGCGTTATATTCCCGTAGTGGCTTATCGTGAGGCCGTCACAGTTCTGTGACGCATCCGTCTTCAGCCGTTACATCTGACAGAGCTGTAGTTTTCCTGGTTGCTTTTTCTCTCCCGTGGGCGGGTGCATCATCATCCTATTCTAAGGTATTTACCAGGTCTTTGGCTTGTTTCTACCTTTGTGGCGATCACATCTTTCCTTAGTTTGGGTATTAGCTCTCTCCTTCTTCATATTTTCTCTTTATTTGCTTGTTCCACCTATACGGTGTATTTTTATTTATCTCCTTATTCCACGCCCCGCGTGTGTTTTTCTTTGTTTGCTTAGCTTAGTTCTGATTGAGATAGCATGCCCATGCTAGTATTCATGTCGGTTGCCTAGGTTCATGTTGCACATGTTCATGGGTTGATGGATTCCACTATTTGCTTATACTTTCATCATAGTTGGCATCATAGCCCATCTTGCAAAAGAAGGGACACATTATAACCAACAGTTCATATCCGAGGATTTTGCTCAGAGTGTTGAGGACCCGGTGGTCGAGATGTCCTGGATTTGGCGGTAGAGTTGCCTACCGGTGACTTCACGATCACCCCGTATTATTTTGAGAAGGTGCCTGTATGGGTGGAAGGGCGAAACTTACTAGCCAGGCTTTATGCATTGCCGCTTCAGGACTTTGATGTGATTTTGAGGATGGATTGGCTCAAGGCCCATCTTGCCATGGTGGATTGCGGCTCGAAGAAGGTCTATTTCTGGCAGCTTCGTGGACCCACCTTCTATTTCTAAGGTATCCGGTCTTCCTCCTCTCGTTTTCTTATTTTGACTATTAGGGCTCGTCGATTGCTTGATACGGATTGCCAAGGTTTTCTCGCTTCTGTGGTTCTGGTCGATCGGTAGTGTCCGGATGTGGAGGATATTCCGGTTGTGTGCGAGTTTTCTGATGTTTTTCCCGAGGAGTTGTCGGGGTTGCCACCGCAGCGGGAGATTGATTTCGTGATTGAGGTGGTACCAGGTACGGTGCCTATGTTGAAGGCCCGTTATCTTATGGCGCCTGCGGAGTTGAGAGAACTGAAGGCGCAGTTGTAAGAGTTGCTGGCCAAGGGGTACATTCGTCCTAACTTTTCCCCTTGGGGTGCGCCTGTGTTATTTGTGAAGAAGAAGGATGGTAGTTTGAGGTTGTGCATTGACTACCAGCAGTTGAACCAGGTGACTGTTAGGAACAAGTATCAGTTGCCTCGGATTAATGACTTGTTTGATCAGCTTCAGTCGGCCCATGTGTTTTCGCAGATTGATTTGAGGTCGGGTTATTACCAACTGTGGATTTGAGAGTCTGACATTGAGAAGACTGTGTTCCGCTCGAGGTATGGGCACTATGAGTTCTTGGTGATGCCGTTTGGGCTCACCAACGCCCCTGCGACATTTATGGATTTGATGTATATGGTGTTTCGTCCGTATCTAGACCAGTTCGTGGTCGTATTCGTGGACGACATCCTCGTGTATTCGCAGTCTGCGGAGGAGCATGTGCATCATTTGAGAGTGGTGTTGCAGACCTTGCGAGATCACCAACTGTATGCCAAGCTCAGTAAATGTGAGTTCTGGGTTCGGGAAGTGTACTTTTTGGTGCACGTGATTTCTGGTGATGTTGTTTCCGTGGACCCGGCCAAGGTTGAGGTTGTGGTGCAGTGGCCTAGGCTGAGTTCGGTCACAGAGATTCGGAGCTTTTTGGGGCTTGCGGGCTATTATAGGAGGTTCATTCAGCATTTTGCTCGTATTGCAGCCCCGATGACCAAGCTTCCGCGGAAGGATGTACCGTTTGTCTGGACAGAGGAGTGTGAGTGGAGCTTCATGGAGCTGAAGAGATCGCTCACCACCGCTCCGGTGTTGGTGTTGCCTTCAGGATCGGGAGGTTTCGTGGTGTGTACGGATGCTTCCGGGGTAGGTTTGGGTGCTGTGCTAATGCAGCATGGTAGAGTTGTGGCGTATGCGTCTCGGCAGTTGAAGCCACATGAAGAGAACTACCCTCCTCATGATATGGAGTTGGTGGCGGTGGTTTTCGCTCTGAAGATCTGGAGGTATTATCTGTACGGCGAGAAGTTCGAGATGTTCACTGACCATCAGAGTTTGAGGTATGTGTTTACCCAGAAGGATCTTAACCTCATGCAGTGGAGGTGGATGGAGTACATGAAGGATTATGATTTTACTCTGTCGTATTAGCCTGGTAGGATGAACGTTGTGGCTGACGCCTTGAGTAGGAAGGTGGTGGTAAGTTGGATGCTGTTGATGAAGTGGAGGTTATGGGAGCAAGTGCCGGCCATGACTTTTAGGCTCAAGATCCCTCGGGATCAGGGTTCGGCTATTCTCGCGAGCTTGACTGTCACGTCAGCTATTCGTCGTCAGGTGACTGAGGCTCAGCGTGCAGACCCCGAGCTGCCCCAAATCTTATCGATGGTCGAGGTGGAATTTGGTAAGGATGGGGCTGTGCGGTTCTGAGGTAGGTTGTACGTCCCAGCCGAGGAGCAGACGAGGCGCGCGGTGTTGCGAGAGGCTCATGGGAGCCGGTATGCCATGCATCCTGGATCGGTAAAGATGTACCAACACCTGAAGAGGCAGTTTTGGTGGCCTGGTATGAAGAGAGATGTTGCAAAGTTTGTGGCCAAGTGTTTGGTCTGTCAGCAGGTGAAGGCGGAGCTCCAGCGACCAGGAGGTGCACTACAGCCCTTGGAGATCCCCGCGTGGAAGTGGGACCACGTGACCACTGATTTTGTGGTTGGGTTGCCTAGGACGTCCAGTGGGCATGATAGTATTTGGTTACTGGTGGATAGACTGACGAAGACGGCTCGGTTGTTGCCGATCAAAGTCAGTTGGAGCGTGCATAAGTTGGTCCGATTGTATGTGGAGCGGATTGTTCCGTTGCATGGAGTCCACATCTCCATTGTGTCCGATCGTGATTCACACTTCACTTTGGGATTCTGGAGGAGTTTCTAGAGAGCTTTGGGCACGGAGTTGGCTTTTAGCTCGGCGTACCATCCTAAGTCGGATGGTCAGTCTGAGAGGACCATCCAGACTTTGGAAGATATGTTGAGATCATGCTGCCTGGAATGGCAAGGGAGTTGGACACACCATTTACCGTTAGTGGAGTTTGCCTACAACAACGGCTATCATTCGAGCATTGGTGTGGCTCCTTATGAGGCGTTATATGGGTGACCTTGTCGAACTCCACTTGATTGGTTCGAGGTGGGCGAGCTTGTCCTGACAGGACCATATTTGGTGCAGCAGTGTGTTGAGGTGGTGCATTTCGTTCGGCAGAAGATGTTGCTAGCACAGAGCCGGCAGAAGAGTTATGCCGATCGGAGGAGGCAACCCCTCAGTTTTACTGTGGGAGATCAGGTGTTCCTGAGAGTTTCTCCCATGAAGGGTGTAATGCACTTTGGCAGGCGTGGGAAGTTGAGTCCCCGCTACATTGGTCCTTTTCCTATTGTCGAGCGTATTGGTGAAGTTGCTTATCGGTTGCAGTTACCCCCGTAGCTATCTGCAGTGCATGACGTGTTCCATGTGTCTATGCTATGGAGGTATATGCCGATGATTCCCATGTTTTGGAGGATGCCGTTTGGCCCGAGGTGGCCCCAGACTTGTCCCTTCTGGGGTACCCTGATTAAGGTAGTCTGGCAGAGCCATTCTGGTGGCGAGGCGTCGTGGGAGTGTGAGGATGAGATGCGGCAGCTGTATCCTTATTTGTTCGAGTGAGTCTTCTCCCCTGTTATTGTGCCTTGTCCTTAATTTCGAGGATGAAATTTGTTTAAGGGGAGAGGGCTGTAACATCCCGGGTTTTTCGTGTTGTGCCCCTGTGGTTGTGATGATATCAACCACTATGAGTCATCTTGATCATTTCTTAATGTGAATATGATTCTTATGTTACATCTGCTTGATAATCATGATTCAATTATGTATGCAAAGCATGTACATTCAGTAAGAACATGTTCTGAAGAATGATCAAAAGGTGGATCAGTGATCACAAGGACAGAAAATAATAAACTGAGCATACGATCAACAAGTCAATGCTCAACAAGTCAAAGTCAACTGAGTTAGAGTCAAAGGTTCAGTCAAGTGATGAAGAAATCAGAAATGCTAAAAAAGCAGGATGATATATCTGACTATGCATAGACCAAGGTCGGTGTACGCTATCTGTAAGGTCAGTGCGTGTTGTCAGGGAGGTCAGTGCACATTTGCCTTCCTCACATAGAACGTCGGTGCACATTTGTAGTATGCATATTGAAGGTCAGTGCATATATTGTAGCGGCCCAAGATCCGGATACCGGGAAAGGAACCCGATACCAATCGAATCCTGACCTGCCGCCCACGAGCCGAGGCTCGGAAGGGCTAAAAGGAGTGTGGAGGTACAAAGAAATAGGAAATAAAGTAGGACAATTCAACAATTAACAGAAATAAATAAGTAACTACAACAGAGTCCAGTCCAACAAAATGATAGTCTAAGGCAGAAGAACGTACCCAACACCGAGTGAACACTCGGCCCGGCGAGCTGGCAACTAAGAATCTCCCCGCAGCGCTCTCAAATCTCGAGGAAGAATCGCCGCACCTGAAAAGCAGGGGTGAGCCTCCTGTCACTGGCTCAGTAGGGGTCCCGCGGAACCCCAACAGTAAATAATGGTTGCACGGAAAGTAGCAACTGCAAGAACAACAGTAACAGTAGGAATGGTAAACACGGTGGCCGATAAAACCTCGGCTCTACAGCTACTCCTACTGTACTGGAAAGCACGTACCACGATCTCCCAGTCGGGGGACCACCAGACTAACGGGAAAACCTCTGGCCACACTGCCAGGAAAACCATCATGACACCACTGTCCTGAACCGAGCACTACCCAGGAAAACCCTCGATGACGCTCACCGGAACCCTAGACCTCTCCCTCGGGAACACCCTCGGAACCCGCACGCGAAATCACGTCTCGCAGACGTGAAGCGAAAACTTGACTCACGAGAAACTCACGTCACGTGACGGGAGCACTGCCCACCAGAAATAAGGCCGGATGCGTCCACTAACGACTTTGTCCACAGCCTCAGGTGACTCACTACCACGCCCCAGGCGGAGACAGAGACACCGTACTAGTAATCAGGAACACAAAATAAGGACTAGCTGGGGTCGCGCTCGTCAGTGCGGGTCCGTCGCCCCCAACCAAGTGTGCACACACAGACCATGCACCCTAGGTCAGATCCTCTAGTTGGTTCTTTCCCCGAAGCTCGGACTCGGTTGCGCGTAGGGGCCCAATGCTAACCAGCCTAAAAACCGTCTCCCTCGGGTCACGCTCTCCACCACTCCCAAGTGGGTTTGCACACGCGTGCGTAAGAAAACTACGTCTAGTGGCAGGTCACTCAACGTGAACACGGAAAGCCACACACGCACCCATCGCGAGTAACATGGAGTAATAGGTGGCTCGGGGCCACCAGACTCTGGATGGTCCACTAGACCTAATAAACCTAACGGTCCTTGAGCCACACGACTCGGGTCAAGACCGTCGTATAGGGACAGCTCCACGCCGTCAATCTGACCTATCCCTAGGTCTAAAACCACGGTGACATGATTCCCAAGGCAGCTCACAAGCCGCCGAGGTAATTCCCTATCCAAGGGAAGAGCGAGAAACCTCCAGCACCAGGCTGGGCAATTGGACTCACAGTCCAAGGCCATCCACATGGCCTACACTTAAAACACTTCCCGGAAAGCCACTGACGTGCGGAAATAGCCTTCCGCACTCACGCCGGCTCACGGCGACTCGATCTAGCAAGAACGCGAAAGCCCGAAACACGTGAGGTCACCCGGACCCACCAAACCTATGGGCACACTAATCGAGATAATACGATACCTTCGGACACCCCCAAAAGCATGAACATAGGTCCCACGGTGTCCGGGACATTCACGAGGCCGAAGGTCAACCACTGGGTCACCACCGGGTCGACCGGAGACCAACACAATGCGAAACGGACACGGCGATCATGAAAAACTGCCTAGCGGTCTACCCCTAGACGGTTAGGGAGCCTAGCGGTCTACCCCTGGACTGCTAAGGCCAGCCTAGCGGTCTACCACTGGACCGCTAAGCTCCAGGAACTCGCAACCCCTAGCGGTCACTTCTCAGACTGCTAGGCAGAGTGGCGGTCTTTTACCTAACCGCTAGGCGATGCCTGGCGGTCAGTCATAAGACCTCTACCCCACCGACCTCTAATCGACCAAATCACGGTCAAACGGTCACCCCTCGGACCGCAAGGCATAGCCTAGCGGTCCATCGCGTGACCGCAAGGCTCGAACCGACATACGGGAGACCCTAGCGGTCCCCCACAAGACCGCCTGGCACCCTAGAGGTCACTGCAAGGACCGCTAGGCCGTCCCGAACCTGAAAATGGCAAATCACACAGAAAACTCCATTCCACACCCCGTTCACGCCCACGTGAAGGGGAAAATAAGGGGAAATTAGTCCCCTACCTCTCTAGTACCGAGAGGACCCATTTAAACCCCAAAAATACGATCAAAACACTAAATCGGGCTCGCACCCTAAAAATATGCATTTTTCCCAAAACGCCCAAATAAGCCCGCTCGGCTCACCACGGCCTACAAAACTCACGGGAAATGAAGTACACGAGCTAGGGAACCATCCCCCTACCTCCACCGAAGATTTCGCGCGTCGTGGACGCCGATCCATGAAAAAAACACTGTTAAACCCTCGCCGGCTCGTGATCTCACGAACCGCCTCCACCATCGCGATCCTCGCTCCATCCTCGCCGCTCCACGCCCCACGATCCTCACTGCCTCGCCCCTGTCCACCTTCATCGGCCATCGGAGAAGAGAGAGAGAGAGGAGATAGCGTGAGAAGAGAGAGGGAGGGACGAGAGAAATGAGAGATGGGGAGAGAAAAAAATAAAGTTAATATATATAGAAAAACCCAAAAATTCTAGAAATTTAAAAAAATACGGAAAAATTACCTCTGCGATCCTCGGAAAGGGCACAATGCACTGGTCACGTCTCAGAGTTGGAGAGCGTAATGGTTCACCTTGCACAGAGTTCCGAAGGCTCATCAGAGAAAAATACACGTAAAGTACAAAACACACTCCGAGACCCACAAAAATGATCCGAAAAATATTCGAAAAATCCGGGGCGTTACATATATGCCTTAGTAAGTTACAAGGTCGATGCACCTTTGTGATTTCAAGAAGAGAGGTCGGTGCAACTTTCTCTAATCAGAAAGGAAGGTCGATGCAGATTGTCGCTGCTGCATAACAAGGTCGGTGCACATCTGCTACAAGGTCTGTGCACGTTTGGTTTGAATACAACAAGGTCGGTGCACATCTGCTACAAGGTCTGTGCACGTTTGGTTTGAATACAACAAGGTCGGTGCACATCTGCTACAAGGCCGGTGCAGGTTTTGCATTGCGCGTGATAAGGTCAGTGCATGTTTTGCCTTGTGCTAAAAAAGGTCAGTGCACGATCTTGTTGCCTGCATAGAAGGTCAGTGCACATTTGGTTGGTCTGCTTGCTAGGGTCAGTGCATATTGTTGTTGTTCAGCCAAATAACGTCGGTGCACATTTCATTTGTCTACACACAAGGTCGGTGCACATCCAAGACTAGTGCACGCCAAGGTACATATGCTCCATGCGATTCGAGGTCTGTGCATGTTTTGATTTCCAAGGCACAAGGTCGGTGCAAGTTTTGATTTCAAAGGAGCAAGGTCGGTGCAATCCTTCTCAAGCACAGAGGAAGGTCGGTGTAACCTCTTTACTAGCACTGTGAAGGTCTGAGCATACATACAAGGTCTGTGCAACTGAAGAAGTTTATGCATACAAAATCAGTGCAACTGAAGAACACAATACAGTTAAGGTCGGTGCACATTTCATTTATGGCAGAAAAGGTCAGTGCATGTTCTGTTTCATGTCATATAAGGTCTGTGCACATGTTGCCTTATAACACATAAGGTCGATGCACATTTCACTTATGGCTTGTAAGGTCAGTGCACATCTAAACACCATGCTTGTAGCAGAATACCAAAGCTTTGCTTAACAAGGTCGAAGCACATATATTGGTGAAGCACAATCAACTCAATGCACTTATTGAGAAGCTCACCAAGGTCAGTGCAGCTACTGGGATCTGAGGTCATTATAGGAGAAGGAGAAGTGTTTGATGAAATGCTTGACTAAAGTCATCAAGTCTTCAAAAGATCAAACATATCTTCAGCATTTCAAGAGCATCTCACGGCAGTTCAACTGAGAAGCGGCAGAGGCACAGCACAAAGAGGCCAATACAGCTGAGGCAACTAAGGTTGGCATATCCCAAGGTCGAAGCAACCTCAACCATGGTAGATGAAAGGTCTGAGCAATGCTTGCCTTCAACATTAGGAAGGTCTGAGCATACTCCTCCGTGTAAGGTGTTTGATGAAATGCTTGAGTGAGCAGTTGGCAGCAGCGGGACCTAAGTAAATTTGTCTGAACTCATGGCAATCACGTGAGCTCGAACTAGAGAGGAGGCATGTGTTCCTAAGTCAATCCTTGATGGACACGTGATCCGAGGGTGCTATGTCATAAATATTATTCTCTCTCCTGCCACGTGGTCCAATAGAAATAAAAGGGCATCAAATCATTCTTTCCAAATGGGTTCCGATACTCTGTTTTGTATAAATAGACTCTCATAATTCGAAGAGGTGTGTGGCGCAAGGAAGAAAGAAAAAGGGGTGTGCAAAAGAGAGTGGCCGTCTGAGAGAAGAACCAGAGAGCAGAAAGAAGAAGTTGTCAGAGAGCGAGCATCAGAAAAGAAAGAATGAAGAGCTGAGAAGAGGATAGAGAGAAGAAGAGCAAGCTCAAGTCAGAGTAACCGGTCGTGATATTGAAGATATGTAGATCAGTTCCAGGATCAAATATTGAACAGTCTTGCTCCACTTGGAGCTACACTTGTTTTTGTTTCTTCTTTTATTTTTCGTTTGTCGCTTTCCATTTCCTAGAGTTTTATGGTTCCCTGGTTTGGGATCAGGTTTCCTCCTGTGCGTTCAGGAGAAGGGAGAGTTGGACTCTCCGATTGTGAGTGACTGGTTATCACTCACGGTTTCCCTCTGTGGATTCAGAGGAAGAGAGGATTTAATCCTCTGAGTTTTGGTGAGCAGTGGGTTGCTGTTCACGTCCCTTCTGCATTTGTAGAAGAAGGGAGATTGTGGTCTCCGGTTGCTAGTGACGGGGTGTCACTAGTGGTTCCCCTCAGGTTTGGAGGAAGGGAGGACTGGTCCTCCCGGTCTGGACTTACGGGTAGCAAATCCAGGTTTCAGATCTTGTGGGTTGCAGGATTGGTGTTGAGGGATTTGTCACCCTCAGGACAAGCTGTAAGGCAGCGGATGTTTGCAGACTGTGTCTGCTTCTTTCTTGGAGCAAGGGAAGCATCACTCGGTTGGAGTGGGGGGGTGGACGTAGATCTCGGGTCTGAGATCGAACCACCTAAAAAACCCCGTGCGTAGTGGTTTGCCTTGGTGTGATTGTCTATGTCTCCTGCCCCTTCTATTGATTGTTCTTTTGAACGCTAGGTATTTGATATTTGTTTTGCTTGAGCTATGAATGTTGGAGATTACATCTAGTCTCTCGCTGATACTTTGATGGCATGACAAGTATTTGTCCACTGGTCTAAGTATAAGTCTTCATTTCTAAGTATCTTCTGTGGAGCTATTTTCATTTGTTTCTTTGAGTGAAGTTTGTGTTTTAATTGAACGATATTTCCAAAAGATCCATTCACCCCCCCTCTGGATCTATTTCCGTGTACCACCTGTTATAACAATTGGTATCAGAGCAGGTTCTGTTACACAAGATCCAACGATCTGTAGTGAATCCTACTGTTCTTAAGTGCTCTTTTGTGTGTTGATTCGTAGTTCTTGGTTAATCGTTTTTGAATTTATCTATGGCTCGTCCTTCTGTGTTTGATGGTTCTGATTTCGCTGCAAGGCTAGGCAGTGTGTGCACATTTGCAAATGATGTAAATCCAAACCTCTTGAATCTTATTTCCAAAGGGCCACATAGACTGCCCAAAGATGTGTCCAAATGGACAGACAGACATAGAATGGAAAATAATGAAAATATTAGAGCTCTCAATGTCTTGAGAAATGTCATTGATCATAGTGTCTTTCGTTTTGTCTCCACTTGCAGGTCTGCAAAAGAAATCCTGGACAGGTTGAAAGCAGCCGCAACTTCAACCAAGAAGATAAAACCAGGTGAAGATAGATGCATGATGGATGACAACAATGATCGAAGCAGCGATCAAAATGAAGAGGAGGCTGATGATCAGGTAAACCCCTTCGAGAACTATACTTTAGATGATTGGCAGGATACATATGGTGAGTTATTAGAGTCACATGAGATGTTAAGAAAATAATATAAAAAATTAAAAAAGAAAATTGATCTGAATAGTTCAAAGTCTTCATGTAAAAATTGATTAAAACTGAAACAGTCCTATGATGCATGTTTGTCTGATGTCCAAATGCTTAAGAAACAAATTGGACTATGTAAAAATGAAAATCAAGAACTTGTAAATGAGATTTTTGAACTCAAAGGAAAACTTAGCTCAACGAATGATGATCAGGCTCATAACACTAATCTAGTCCAGAATGAAAGATTATTGAAAGATCTTGATTGTGTTAACTCTGAACTGAATGCACTGAAATTTGAGAATGATTGCCTTAGGAAACAATGTGAAAAACACAAAGCTGAAACAACCTCCTCTGATAAATCGGTTTGTAATAAATGTCAATTTATGAAGGAAATAAATGAAAGCCTTCACCTGTGATTTGGAATGGCATCAGAACTTAATCGTTTCCCTAAGAGAAGAAAAGAAAAACTTGTTGGACAAGAACTTGGAAATGGAACAAAGAGAGGAAATGCTAAGTGAAGAGTTGAATTCCAAATCTGATAACAATAGTGAACAAATTGAACAATTAAAATTAGAAAATGAGAGACTCAAATATCTCAACTCTGCTATTTCTGAAAAACTCTTAACCATAGAAAAAGGAAAATCTGTTTGTTCAACTGAATCTGAAAAATTGATAATGTTGCAAAAAGAAAGTGAAGATGTCAAGTCTATTAATGAGGCTTTGAAAATTAAAGTTGCTGAGTGTGAAGAAGAGCTGGCCAGTTATGAGTTTAGTATGTTAGCTCTTCAACAAGAAAATAATGATCCTAATGAATCTTTGTCTAGATTTGTTGAAGGAAGGAACAATTTAGATAAGCTTCTTGGAAGCAAGGTTAATTTTCAGAAGGAAGAGTTATGCTATAACCCTGCAAATAAAAAGAGTTTTAGAAACAAAATTCAAACATCTTTTGTTTCCAGTTCTAATTCTCACAGTTCTCCGAACCAACCTGTTTTTCAGTTTACTGCTCAAAAAACTTCGAAAACAACTGAAAAACAAAAAGAAAAGAACAAAAATGTTCATGCTACCTCTTTGCATGTTGTTCATAAATCATCCACATACACACATGCACACAAGAAAATCATGGCATGTCATTACTTTTACAAGGCTGGTCATCAAATGCATGAATGTAGATTAATGGAACTAGATGATCTGAATGCCAATAAAATACATGCTAGGAAAACTCATGTCAGAAATCATGCATTTCAGAATAAGAAAATTCATTGTTTTCATTGTGGCAAGATGGGCCACATTGCTGCCCATTGCTGGCATGCCCAGGGAAAAGTTCATTCTAAACATGTTAGATTCCCTGCAAAACAGAATGCCTTCAGTAAAGATAAATTTACTTTCAAAGGAAAATCTTCTATATGCTTCAACTGCTGGAAGCCATGCCATCTGGTTAGTGAATGCTGGTATACTATTGAAAGAAAAAATCATTCTTCTTGTTTTAATTGTGGGAAGCATGGTCATACAGTCAAGGACTGTTGGCATGTCCAGGAAAGAATGTTAATTCTAGATATGCTGGATTCCCTGCAAAAGAGAATATGTTTGGTGGAAATAAAAGAAAAAATTTCCATGATAAATACAGAAACTTTCATGAACATGCACATAGATTCCATGTCAATGCTAATGTGCACAAAAAGAATTCAAAATCGGATTTATCATGACATTACTGTGGACGGTTTGGACATTCTATGAATGATTGCTTGGTGATGAAGCTTGATGATCACACTTCTAAGTTAATGTGGAAAGCACCAGTCCGAGCTACTACTAACCATGAAGGACCCAAGAATTCTTGGGTACCTAAAATGGCAAAATAAGATTTGTGCCTAGTAGGAGTGCCTTGGGAGCTGATGAATAAAAAGGGGTTAATAAGCCAAGGCACCCGAGTATGGTAAAACCCCAATTCTGCACTTTACAGGTTTGACTATTTGAGTTTCAATAAGTTTCTTCAGATATATGTATATATATATCTTGCTTGATTTGTTAGTTAAGATCTAGTGCATGCATGCTCATATTTGAATTTGATAATCTGCATTATTTCTCATGAGCATATGTTGAGCAATCAGTGCATATATTAGATTGATAATGAATTGCATATCTTGTCTGAAAATCTGGATTGCATGTGTCTGATGTCTGCATGTTTCATGTGCATCTCTATCATAATCACCCAAAGTCAGTTGCAGACATGCTCATTTGCATACATATCTGTTCATAGCTGTCATTAAAAATTTGGAGATACACATAGGACTGCATTACATTGTCATGCATGACCTCTATGGTATATAAATGGTGAGTTACTGAAGGACAGATGTAATCTGTCTTGAAGTTCTTACTATGTATGAGGTGGTCATAAGACCAAGTCCTCTACCCAGTACCATTGGTTAAAAAATTTACACATAGAGCAGTCTAGACTTTCATGAGCATATCTCATAAAACTCTCTGCATAGATTTCATTGCATACATTGCACTTAGAATTCAGTCACATAGTGCATAAATTCAGGGGGAGTATGTCAAGATAATTGTTGTGATTCATGCATACTTGGTCAGATTAATCCTCTACATGGTTTTCATGTCATATATGATTATTCAATGCATTTAGCAAAGTGAAATCAATGCACATGCATACATATTGTTGATTGCATATCATTTATACTGAAAACACCAAAATAGTGCTTGACATGCATACACTTAGGGGGAGTATTAGTAGGTTTTTGAGAATGGGTGTTTAAAAATCTGTTTCACCACTCATTCTGACTAGCTCGATCGACCTAACTGAGCAAATGCGAGTGTAAGGAGCGTCACGTACCTCCATGACTAGCGCGTGGGGAAGAAAACCCAGGCCGAATCCGAACAACCCCGATACACACAAATAATTAATTGTTACAATTTCAGAAACTTGGCCCACTCTACGTAGGGAGGTAAAGGGCTACGACAGCAAACTTCAGGGTTGCTGGAACACGGGTTGACGGGCCACATTGGTAGGAGACGGGGGAGGCGAGTTGGGGCCAATCGGGTGAGCCGATTGGAAGTCGACTGGTTCTGCCTGCGCTGGTCACCCGGTGTAGAAGACTTGAGGAGGTTGGTACGACTAGATCTGACGTCCGATCAGGGTGCCGTTTATTGGAGCGCGTCGGCGACTAGATGAAGAATGCCTCGGCCAATTGGCGAGATCAGATCTGTTCAGATCTTGGCGTGACGGCGACTGCACTGAAGCTCAGGTTCTGCTCGCATATAACTGCACAGGTAGACAAATAATTAAGGGAAAAATAGTTCCCAGTGTCGGAATGGATCTCTGTTTGTTTCAATTCGTCGGCGTCGTCTAGAGGAAGGATCTGACCAAGGGGTTTGGTCAGATCTATAAAGAGGAAGGTGGGGCAGCTTCTGCAAGTTGCCTCTGGTTCTGGATCGGATCTATACATGGTGGTCGGCGCAGTCCCACAAAAATATTCGCCACGATCAGCACGGAACTCCGAACGATGCAAGGTTGGTGGCGTTGTGAAGGAGACTAGGAGAGCTACGACCACTGAAAATCTCAGATTTAATGGATCTGAGAGTAGATCTGTAGAATTCTCGTATCAGAGAATTTGAGATCTGGACAGAAGGCTCGGACAGATTTACGCGGCTTCGCCGTCGGAATTGTTGCCGGAGATCCCGAACTCCGATTGTGACGAAACAACGCTGAATTGCTCCTGACTGGCAGATCTACCTCTTGTAAAATCACCAGACTCAGATATACTCAGGAAGAGGTCGTGGTCAACTCAGAAGCAAGGGATGAGATCTGGGCGGGTAGATCTGGATCTGCACATGAGCGCGAATCGAACGATAACCTCGGCGTCGTACCGATAGGAAGGGGAGTCGCACCCCGGCTAGATCCGGTCGCAGGATCTAGGGCTCCTGAGCATCACACTCAAGGAAGAACAAGAGAATCACTCTCTACAAATTTTCTCTCACAAAACTTCAATTTTTCATTAATTTCTCCAAGAACACTATACATGGCTTTATATAGATATATAAGGGGGAGAGGGGGGGCTTGGAATGACATGGGGAGAGAGGGGAGGGGCGGCCTAGACATGTGGGAGAGGGTGGAGGCTTGGTCTTGGTCGACCAAGAGAGGTGGGAAGGTGGAAGTAACCTTCCCTTGGTCAAGGAAGGTGGCAAGCCACCATTTGGACCAAGAAAGGGGTGCCCCTTTCCACTAGCCACCAAGCCACCCGTGCATTCACACTAGTCTTGTCCCATTCACACTAGATTAACCCTTTCACACTTGACCCATTCACACTTGCATACCTGTTCACACTATGCCCTTTTCACACTTGATCCCTCTTGGCCCATATGACCCATTCAAAAAGTCCAATTTGAAGCCCAATACTATTCTAGCCCATTAACTCTAACCTAGTCAATTTAGCTATTACAATAGTACATGGACTAAATAGAGCCCAAACAAGGCTAAAACAATGTGGAATGAAGGTCGATGCGTCCACGTCCTCCTCGAGAAAAAAGGGGCTTCGGCGTGTCCTCGTTCACCGGCGTGTACTGCGGCGTGTGTCCGCACCATCATGTGTCTTTCTCTCTCTTAATTGAAAAAAGATCAGTGGATTAAGAAATTGAGGACGTCTAGTGTATTTAGTTGTGTTTAAATCTTGTTGTGGATTTACGATGACATGAAGCCTCGAAAACCTATCTCACCTTCCATTTCTAAGACTTCGTTTGAAAACACACTTAGCTTATTCATTCTCGCAGAAATCTTCTGACCGTACAAATGCCTGTCTCTTTCAAGATTTCTAATGATTAAAAATCCGCAAAATCCTCTTGCCATCTGTTTCCACAGGTTTCCCGATGAAGCCACATATTGTGTCTATAACCTCTTTCCTCAGACTTTTTATCAATACTCAGAAATTGAAGTGCACTTGCATATTTGATAAAAAATAAAATTTATCGAGAGATTATGGCTCGCAAGTCACCGCCCGGTGCATTCTCAAACGCAGCCTAAACGTGGCATGAGAATAGTGAATTACATCTGTGAAAGAATCCGATGGCAACTATTTTGAGGATTGACCCTACCGTATGGTACTCTAGACTGACCTCGAGGATAGTCAAATGGTCTCTACATTGCATCATTGCCTATGCATTACAAAAATGTTATTTCAGCGTCTCAGCTTTACATTATAGGAGCATTTCCAACATAAAATGACTCCATAAAACGCATGGGGCCAATTCCACTCAAAAGCTGCCTCCAAATCTCGTAAAACAGTAGTAATAGTTGCAAATTAAATCACAATCCCAATTTGGTGCAGCAAAATTTTGTACCACTCCGGACAAAAAGGGGCAATTTCTTACTGGGCTGTTGGGCCGAAGGCCAGGCTGTTTTTTGGGGCCCAAGTACGTGACGTCCGCGGGCGGCGGCGCCCATTTCCCGAGGAGGTAGAGCAACACAGCCTTTCCCGCCACTGCACTGACGAGCCGAAGCGTCCCATCCAACTGAAGAGTTAACTATATTTGCAGAGTGGCCATCGAGAGGGGGGGAGGGGGTGGTGGGGGAAATCTCATCTCCCTCGCACGCCATTTCTCTTCCTCTCCTCTTCGCGCCTTCCCGTTCCGCAGCGGCATCGGGCAGCGGGGCTCGGCGGCCATGGAGGAGGACGACCGCTTGGTAGAGCAGAACAAGCTGCCGGAGCTCAAGCTAGGTACCCCCTACACCCCTCGATGCACACACAAACGCCCCATCTGCTTGCTACCTCGTTGCTAATCGAGTGATGTGTGTTGGTGTTGCAGATGCGAGGCAGGCCCAGGGGTTTATCTCTTTCTTCAAAACCCAACCACACGTATGCGCATTCTCGTTTTTGTCTTGTTTTGTTTGCTTCCGTCTTTCAGAACATCGCGGGTTGTGTTTGTGCAGTCCTTTTCTCTTGTTCCTGTTGTATTCCGCTGGTTGATGAGGGATTTTTGCTGCTTGTAGGATCCGAGGGCCGTGCGCTTCTTTGATCGCCGGGTGAGTGCCGCAGGCCCTCCCCTTTTACAAGACGGTGTACACATAATAAGATGGTGGTTTTTCTCTTTGGGAACAATTGTTTACGTGCTAAATTTTTCTCTGTTTTCTGGAGGAAAAAATCGTGCTCTTTTCTATTTTTTAGCAGCGATGAAGTTTGAGAAACTGAAGATGCAGAAATCAGTTGATGGTTGAATACATTCTCACTTTATTCATATTTCATCACTTTGGAAGTTGTCATACCTATATTTTTTATGTTTATTTTCCTTTTGATGCAAGTATATGATGGCCCGGATTTTGATCACCTAGGATCAAGACTATCAGTGCTCTTTTTGCCTCGGAATAAAGGCTTGTCTTCATCATAGTGGAGTATTTCAAATACTCATGTCCATGCTTCAGTCTATATTGGCTGCTTTTGTTTACCAAGTTGTCAACGTGTCCCCCACTTTTGAGAAAAGGCTATCATTTCTGTGCGTCCACATGTCCACCATATATATGTTTATATAAATCCAAATATTAATTTGCCTTCCATTCTTGCATGTAAGTGTATATATTAAAGGATTTAAAATTGATTTATCCACCTTACTGCTCGTCTGCTTATTTTACCACTATAGTTTAATCTGACTCAGTTTGTGGTAAATGAGATTGATTGTCAATCATAGTACTTAAGCTTTGGCCTTTTATGTTATGGATTACGGAATAATTTGAATCTCTTATTTCTTGATACTACTATTTTTTGGGGTATTTATGATGTTGATATTGTCTGTGTTTCTTGTGTTGTTTTTCATTTTCTTATGATTTAACCAGGATTACTATACTGTTCATGGTGAAAATGCCATATTTATTGCAAAAACATATTACCATACTTCTAGTGCGTTGCGACAGCTTGGTAGTGGTTCAGATGGCATTTCTAGTGTAAGTGTAAGTAAGAACATGTTTGAGACAGTTGCTCGTGATCTCCTATTGGAGAGAACAGACCGCACGTTGGAGCTCTATGAAGGCAGTGGATCAAATTGGAGATTGGCTAAAACTGGATCACCGGGCAAACTCGGAAGCTTTGAAGATATTTTATTTGCTAACAATGACATGCAAGATTCTCCTGTAATCGTAGCCTTATGTCTCAGCTTCCGTGAAAATCAATGCACAGTGGGGTTAAGCTTTATAGATATGACTAGACGGGTAATTGGCATAACAGAGTTTCTTGATGATAGTCAGTTCACAAATGTGGAATCAGTTTTGGTAGCTCTTGGTTGCAAGGAGTGTCTTTTACCCATGGAAGGTGGGAAATCTGCAGAATCCAAGACATTGCATGATGCACTGGGTAGGTGTGGTGTCCTCTTGACTGAAAGAAAGAAGTCCGAGTTCAAATCACGAGATTTGGTGCAGGATCTTGGTAGGATAGTCAGAGGTTCTATTGAACCAGTTAGGGATTTACTCTCTGAATTTGACAGTGCATTGGGTGCTGTGGGGGCATTGCTATTATATGTAGATATCCTTGGAGATGATAGTAACTATGGAACTTATACCCTCCAAAAGTACAGTCTGGACAACTATATGAGATTAGACTCTACTGCCGTAAGGGCATTAAATGTCTTTGAGAGCAAAACAGATGCAAACAAAAATTTTAGCTTGTTTGGCCTGATGAACAGGACCTGCACAGCTGGAATGGGCAAAAGGCTATTAAATAGATGGCTCAAACAACCTTTGCTTGATGTACATGAAATCAATTGCAGACTGGATTTGGTTCAAGCATTTGTTGAAGATGCTGAGCTTCGTCAGGGGTTGAGGCAGCACTTAAAAAGAATCCAAGACATCGAGCGGTTGACCCATAATTTGAAGAAGAAATCTTCTAATTTGCACCCTGTCATAAAACTGTACCAGGTAATCATGATATTTCTATGTTCTCTGTTATTATTACATTCCTTGGGTGTTGTATCCTACTGAAAACAACCTGATTAACATAATTCCTTACTTCCTGATGTTTCATACCCTATGCATTTGGATAAGATTTGTACCTTTAATATGGTCCAAATATTATTCTCCTGGGTAGAGTATTTTATTTGAACAAATGCATCAGTTACCTGCCAAGCATGATATTCTCGGGTTTGAGGAAGTGAAATATTGGAAAGGAGTTAATTGTTGAAATTAATTCAGGGGAAAAGACCTTTTACTTGTCTGAGTCATGCAGTTATATGCATTAAATGATGGTAAGAATGAACTATCAAATCTGGAATGGAAAGAGGACCTGCGTTTTGTCTGTTTGAGAAATTTATCTGAAGCTTAGTGCTTCGGACAAGTACAATGCTTCTGCCTCTGGAGCTTGCCATTAATTTCAGAACTTCAAATGTGAGACTCATTGCTTGGTATTATCAAAGCGGTCCTTGTAAATTTCTCAATCACTCATTTGCATTTCTTTTCTTAAATGTGATATCTTACTGATTTTCTTCTCATTTTCCCTTTACAGTCAAGCATAAGACTTCCACATATCAAAGATGTGTTGCAGCATTACAATGGGCAATTTTCGCTGTTAATTAAACAAAAATATTTGGATCCATTGGAATTCTGGATGGATGAAGATCACCTGAGTAAGTTTATTGCTCTTGTTGAAGCTTCTGTTGACCTTGATCAGCTTGAGAATGGGGAGTACATGATATCATCAGGTTATGACCAAAATTTAGCTGCACTGAAGGATGAATTAAATGAAGTTGAACAGAAAATACACAGTTTGCACAGGCAAACTGCAGATGATCTTGATCTTGCAGCTGACAAGGCACTGAAGCTAGAGAAGGCTACGCAATTTGGACATGTATTCAGAATTACAAAGAAAGAGGAGCAGAAAGTTAGAAGAAAGCTCAATGATAATTTTATTGTTCTTGAAACACGAAAGGATGGGGTGAAATTTACAAACTCAAAACTTAAAAAGTTAGGAGATCATTATCAACGTGTACTTAATGACTACTCAAAATGCCAGAAGGAACTTGTTGTCCGTGTTGTTGAGACAGCGGCTACTTTTTCGGAGGTGCTGCAATCCTATTACCTTCAATTTTTTTTGTTTTTATTGTTTGTGGGCTTATCTAAATTATATTGATGCAGGTATTTGAGACTTTTGCCTGCATACTTTCTGAACTGGATGTTCTCCTCAGTTTTTCTGACCTGGCTGTTAGTTGTCCAACACCTTATACAAGGCCTGATATTACACCCTCGGTAGAGTTGACTAAATGTTAATATATGATTCAGATTCCATCCCCCCTCCCCCCTCTATTGTGGAAGAGGTTGCCTTATGATCATAAGTTTTACAGGATGAAGGGGATATCATTCTTGAAGGGAGCAGGCACCCATGTGTGGAGGCTCAAGATGGTGTAAATTTTATACCCAATGATTGTACCCTTGTATGTATTCCTACTGAAGGAATTTGAATTAGACCATGGATATTTTTGTTTATTTTTTATATGTCTTTTTCTTTTTTCACAAACTAGGTTCGTGGAAAGAGTTGGTTCCAGATAATCACGGGCCCTAACATGGGTGGAAAATCTACATTTATACGACAGGTTTGTCTAGCCACTAAGTGCCATCTAGCTAATGTAGAGATATGTTATTCTCTAGTGCTGTGCTTTGGAATTGATTTTTTGGAGCTTTTATTTATTTGCAATGAAAAATGATTTCATGAGGTTTTCATATCCATATTGCAACAATGAGATTGATAATGATCCAGGTGATTCACCGTTGGGTAACCTGTCAGTTGGGTCACAGCCAAGCTTGTCAACTAAAAGGAAATTTAATTGCTAAGCTTGTCAACGAAAGGAAAGTTTAAGTAAAGCATTAAATATGAATGGATTCAACCAAATAGTTTTATGATAATTTTCTTTCTCAGGTTCCGGATCTTGATCATTCCATGTTTCATCTGCACTATAGCATTTTTTCTGTTTTGGGGTCAAAATATCTGAATTTTTTTAATCAATCGAAGTTGTTTGACCTTCTCACTATAGGGGCTTCTAGAGAGAGAAGCTCTGTGGATGCTCAGCAGTGCAGGTGGGTTCTTGGGGCTTGCCTTGGGGGCCCGTTGGGGGGCTTGGGGTCACCGGCCCTCAGGCAGCAGGCTGAGGGGTGTCGTCCAGTCTCGAGGGGCTCAGATGTGCTTCAGATGTGGCTGTCGTGGGCATTTTCAGAGGTTCCGCAGCATACTGCTGGTGGGGTGCTATCAGCGACCGCAGGCGGAGCTTCCCACCTTTGGCGGTCTTGGTCGCTTCCGACAATCTTTTGCTAATGTCATTCGGGGCAGTCTGGCTAATTGTGGTTGTGGGAAGGCTGCTCGGAGATGTGGGGAGGCAGTCCAGATGTCAGAGGAGATTAGTCGGAGGCAAATCCAATGGTTGAGAAGGTGTGCCAAGATTTCTCCGGTCCATGGCGGAGTGGAGGCGTCGTAGGTCCAGGAGTTGTTGAATAGGGGCCAGGAGGGGAAGGATGGGTGGTTTCTCGGGTGGGCGGAGACTTCTTGGCGGTGGCCAGGTTAGAGGAAGCTATCGATGAGGTTGTTAGGGGAGGTTTTGTCAGTGCAGACGGAGCCCTCTTGCGAGTCGCCAGATGGGAATTGTGCAACGGTATGCACCCAGATTCTAGATGTTGTAGAGTCTGGCTGAGGCCGATCGGAGTTCCAATCATCTTCTTTGATGAGTTGGGCGTGACCCTCCCGAGATTTTTCGTCTCGGATATTGGTTCCGTATCGGAAAGGCGAAAGAGGAGAGATCTCGGAAAAATTTCGGGAGATCGGGTTCGAATCCTATTTCGGAAAATATTTTCATATATATTTATATATAGCCTATTTCAAACAACACAATCTCTCGATCATATCATATACCAAAGGTAACAACAATATGAACAAAATAAATATCATGAACTATTAAAAAATAGTGCAATAGATTTAGAATTATACCTCCTAAAATTCAAACAATTCTTCGCTATTTTCTCACGACTGTCACATTGATCAACAACTTCGACGAATTAAACTAAGATAATTGACTCAAAAAAATATTAACATGAAAAACTCAAACTAAGACAACCCCCCCTCTCTCTATGTCTCCCTCTCTTTCTCCCCCCTTCTCTATCTCTATATCTATCTCCCCCTCTCTGTCTGTCACCTTATCTCTTTGTATCTGCTTGTCGTCCTCTCTCTCTCCCCCTCTCGGTCTTTCGGACTCTCCTGCTTTGTCTCACAAAGAGATAGAGAGAGAGAGGGTGAGAGAGTCCGAGGGAGTGTCACAGAGGGGGAGACAGAGAGAGTCTATGGGAGAGGGTGAGAGAGAGAGAGAGATTGGTGAGAGAGAGAGAGAGATCAAGGGGGCCCGAGTAGAGAGAGACATGGAGAGAGGAAGGAGGAAACCAGGGGGAGAGAGGGAGACTGGGGGGAGAAAGACAGAGAGAGAGAGGATGAGATCTCCCTCTCTCTCTCTCTCTCTCTCTCTCTCTCTCTCTTTCACACACACACAGTCACACACTTGCGGAGAGAGGGAGGGAGATAGGTAAGGAAGGGGGAAGAAGATAGAGAGAGAGAATAGGGCATTCCGATGGCCCCGATGCCCGATCCGCCTGTCCACTCCGAGATCCGACGTCGGCGAACTCATTCGTACACCTCTCATCGGCGATTGAGGCAGTCGGCGGTGGGGAGAGCCACCTAAAGGGCTCCAGTGACCGTGTGCAGAGACGATGTGAGAGTGAGTGTTGGGGTGTGAAAGAGTGTGTCGTGGTGGGAGGGGGGCTCGACCGGTGAGGGGGGGTTTAAATCAGCGGACCCCAATTCACTGGTTCACGCACCGGTTCATGCAAAAGGAGCTTTCGCCTTTTAAATCCGCTGAGACGGGGCGACAACTGTGAAACTCGGGGGCTCCGTTTCTTGCGAATCCTCTAAGACCGAGATCTTGCATACCATGGACCCTCATTCTCTATATCGGGAGGGTGGAAGAGGGGCCGGTGAGGTTGGTTGACGGGGGAGGCTTTTGGTGATGGAAGCGGTGGTTTAGATATTGTGTGAGGAGGATAGCTTGGCTGTCCTCTTCGTCGACGTCGACATCGATGGAGGTCGATTCCCCGTCAGGGTGGAGGTTTGCTTGGACTAGTGCTGGCACCGGAGGAGCCCATTCGAATTTCGAATGGCCCACCAATGGAGCCATCAGTTGGGTTTCCCTCCTACTCCAAGGATGGCAGTATCGGTTTCGGTCGGTACCGAAACCGATACGTACCGGTTTCGTATCGGTTTCGGTCAAAACCGGTTGAAACCATTCAAAAAATTAAAAAAATAGTAATTCTCTTTGGTTTCGGCCGAAACTGGACAGTTTCGGACCGAAATAGGTCAGTTTCGGCCGAAACCTTTAATGGTTTCGTCCGAAACCATTAAAAAGCTATTATTTAATAGGATTCGGATTTGCTACAGTGTTAAGGTCCGGTTTCGGATCGGTACCGGCCGAAACCGATACGTTTCGGCCGAAACGTATCAGTTTCGGCCGATACTGCCAACCATGTCCTACTCGGGTGGGTTTCGTCTAGGCCTAGAGTCCACCCCGACCCCGCGGTGCCCATGACTTGTCACCCGTGACTTACCCAATATTCGGGGTCATGGGTTTAATGGACCTTCGATGGGGATCCGCTCCGCGATGCGGCTTCGGGCTTGTCGTCATCCTGACCTGCTACCCACTTGCTTGCTTTAGGGCGGTGGAAGCATGATGTAGGACGAACCTGTTGGGGTGCAAGGCACGAATCCAGAGGGGGGGTGAATGGATTCCCGTTAAAAATTATTGTGGAATTAAACTTTTGACTACACTCAATGTAAACTAATGAGACAACTGAGCTCTCTTACTCAAGAAACTGATCTCTTAAAACATATATCAAACACACGGTGTGTAAACGGATTCCACACTAATCAGCAAGCTGAACAGAATTAAAAGTGCGATCTCTGTTCAGATTAACACTTAGCAAGCTCAAAATAATGTAGGCTAACCAGATGCAAATGTAACGAACCTAAGCATACATCTACTGTGAATCAACAAAGCAAACAAACCACAGACAAAGAGAATTTTTAGATGGTTCGGTCTGCTACCCACAGACCTACGTTCATCCCCCACTCAAACTCGAGTGAGGCTTCTGCTGACTCACAGCTTGAACCGCTGAGCATCACAGCTTGCTTACACCGCTGAGCATCACAACTTGCTTCCGCTGAGCAACACAACTTGCTTCCGCTGAGCATTACAGCTTACTACAGCTGAGCGTCACAACTTGCTCTCCAGAGGAACCAATCCTCTGCAACGCTGACACACAATTTGATAAAATCAGAAATGAAAAACCAAGGAACGAAAATGAAAACAAAAAAGATATAGCTCTCGCAGGAGCAACTTGGCTTGGATCTGATCCAGAGGCCAACACTGATCTGATCTTCAAGGAATTTCTGAACTCTCACAATCTCCTTCTCTCTCTGAACTGCTCTCACTTTTCTTTTAATCTCACACTCACTCACTGGCTCGCCTTCTTCTCTGGTGGCCTCTCCCTCTCTCAGATGGCTACCCTTCTTCCTTTAACAACACTATTTCAACATACTCACAGCTACTCTCACTGTCTCTTCTCTATTTCTTTCTTGCCTTTTCTCTGGAGCTCACACTATTCAATTCCCATTTTTCCACTTGTCAGCTCATCTGCTTTTTGAAGAAGATGTTCCCTATTTATAGAACAGGGGCGTAGTAAACTTCTTCTCAAAATGGCCTGATTAGAGTGGTCCCCACATCGTTCTTTCGAGGGCGTGTGGAGGGAACACTCCCGCCAAGAGGTTCTAGAAGAGACTTTCCACGTGTTGGAATCTGGATAACAGTAGGTCCACGTGACAGATCCTTTCTGGGACTGTCCGCCTTGGATCAAGTGTCCAATCATAAGCTTCCTGGGTCCACGTGCCTTGGAGGATGAACTAACGAACCCACGTGACCACTGAATTCTTCAATCACTCAGACTAAGTAATCCTGATAGTTTTGACTTTAGTTGATCTACAATGTCCACTTGATGCATCGACCTGTTGGCTTGAAGTGTTGGTTTAAACTTTGAGTTAGAAGCCTTTCTTCTTGCTGAATGTTGTAAACCAGATGCTTGATCAAATGACCAGTTGCTTAGAAAGTTCATGATTTAGCTGTACCTGTCAGAATGCGTAGGAAGATTCATTAACAAGTCAATCTTAATATTACTGAACCTCCTATCATTCAGAGAATGCAGTATTGATCACATGTTGAACACAAAGTAAATAATATGAGTGAATGCATGAGGTTCAACCATTGCATCGATGCATAGCAGATATGCATCGACCTTAGAGACATAGCGAGTGGATGTGCACAGACCTTGTATGACACAGTGTTTGAATGTGCACTGACCTTATATGTCAATATATATGAATATGCACAGACCTGAAATCAATATGCATCGACCTTATAACATAGGTGTTAACAAAACTTTCATAGCCACATTAATACATGAAATTGCATCGACCTGGATGATTAACTATATGAAGATGCATGGCAAAAATGAACATGCATAAACTTGTATGCAGTGACATCAGATGCACATCGACCTGATAGAACTAAAACCTCACATGTGCATCGACCTAACAATGCAAGACATTTATCGCTGCATCGGCCTGATAGACTAGTCAACTTATGTGCATCGACCTTAGCTGCACAAGCTAGTTAACTAGCATCGACCTGCCTATGGTATGCACCGACCTTAGCAAATGCAGTACACAAGATGCATCGACCTGATAGCGCATACTGTGCATACCTGCATCGACCTTATAGAGTGTAAAGCATATGTGCATCGACCTTTCTAACATGAAGACTTTAGGCGGACATATGCATTGACCTGAGAGCCTAAGTGTATGGAGGTGCATCGACCTGTCTACTCAAAACACAAGGAGATGCATCGACCTGACTGTCATGAATAACATTGATGCACTGACTTGGTAGACAGAAAGCTTGAATGTGCATCGACCTGCTTAGCTATGTGAGTGCACATGCATTGACCTGTTATGACCCAGATTCTACATGTGCATCGACCTTCTGAATTAAACTGAATGCATGCACTGACCTGACAGGCAATAATGTAGATATGCACCGACCTTTCAATGCAACCATTCTGCACATGCATCGACCTTTAGAATAGGAATGAAGATATGCACCGACCTTGATATGCAACAGTATGAATGTGCATCGACCTTACTTGACAAATAGAAGGTATATGCACTGATCTTGATATGCGATAGTATGAATGTGCATCGACCTTACCTGACAAATAGAAGGTATATGCACCGACCTTGATATGTAACAATATGAATGTGCATCGACCTTACCTGACAAATAGAAGGTATATGCACCGACCTTTCAATGCAATTGCTGTCTCACAATTTGAAGTAGCGTTGACTTGTTGTCACTTCTTGAACAGTAGCGTTGACCTATCTTTTCATGACTTTTTGAGTCATCCTCAGAATCTGTTCTGACAGAATTCATACTTCTATATATTTGATGAGATCATTAATAAATGCATCAAGGTTATATATACAATGATTCATAATAGTTGACATCATCAAAACCGCAGGGACACAACAGAACCAAGACGGAGAGAGTAGCAAGGTGGGTTTCTGCTCGCTCAATACATCTTGCTTGTAGATCCGGAAAAATCACCTCTCAAGACCAAGAATTAAGAATAACTCTTTATTGGGTCACAAATGAACATTAGTAATTTACTATTCCTACTATTCATGACATGAGATCAGTTGTGCATAACAATTGATTCTAACAGTTGATTCACTGTGGTATGCTTCTGCTTTGCTCGTGGGCACTGTGGGGAACGGCGGTCAGCGGGGAGACCTGTTGCAGGGTAGGCCAGGCGGCGGCAGCACTTGCTGCGAACAGCGGTGGGTGGTGGCCGACAGCGACGGCGGTAGTCGCCGTAGCGGCAAACGTAGTGGCGTGGCTTGATTTCCTGGCCGTCGAGGGTGATGGCGTGCTCACCTGCACAGGATGGAGGGGCGGCAGATGCCCTTCTAGCAGTGGTGGACAGGGGCCACCGGTGACACACTGGTAGCGGGTTGCAAGGGGAGGTGGCCAGCGGCGGACCACGTACAGTGCAGGGGGCAGTGGCAGAGGTGTTGCTACCTAGAGGACTGCGGGCAGAGGTCGACGGCGGTGTGGACTGCAGGTAGTGATGGGGAGTGGCCCTGCGGTGGCTGGCCCTAGCACTCACGATGGTGTTGGCTCGCGATGGTTGCAGGCGGCACTACGGTGGTTCGTGGCTGTGGGATGTAGGCACCGGAGTGGAGGGTCGAGGTGGCGGCAGGTCGCAATGGGAGGCGAACGCGGTGGCCCTGGTCGCGTTGGAGTGCCGTAGAGGAGGGGGGGAAAGGGTTCACGTGGGATGGAAGCCGACTGCGGCGGCCTTCTGGAACAGCTGTCGTGGACGGCGCGGTGCTCTGTAATGGCAGCGGGGCGGGGGAAGGTGGCCGGTGGCGATGGGGGGGTTCTGCAACCGTCGTTCCCAGAGAAGAGAAGACGAGGAGAGGAGAAGAAGGCGGTGGGAGAAGAGGAAGAGAGAGGAAAGAAAGGGGGGAAAAGAAAAAAAACAATAATATAAGTGACAGTGGATGGGAGAGGTGTTACGGTGGGGAAAGCAGTTGACTGAGAATTGCAGAGAGGGAGAGTTTGCTCATGTCAGAATAAAAATGGAGAGGGGGGTTCGGCCTCCTGCCAGGAAGAAGGAGGGGTTTGGCATATCACCAGAAGAAGATCACCGCTATGTAATCTAAATTTTTTCCTCTAACCATTGCCTCCCCCAATTAGGGTTAGCACATCTTTATTTATAGAAAAAGAAATTTACAAATAGATCTGTTTCTAGCTCTCGTATCACATTTTTCTATTTATTTGTCGGGGAGGACCACCTGACACTTGCGGAAGCCTACAAACACCAGAAAGAAGGGCGTCAGAAGGAGCCCTGCGCGTTATCCCAGGGGACAACCCTCCGATGCTTAAGTCAGCACCGAGTTAAATAGAGGAATAAGAAGAGTAGGCGAGAAGGAGGAGAAGGAGATCGCCGGAGTAGGCCTGGGAGAGCTGTTGGACTTCTGGACGAGTGCTCACCGTTGCCAGTGACCACTCAATTAGTGCTCGCTGGGCGGTAAGAGTGCTCGGAAGTGATGCTCTCTCTACAGGTAGACGGTTGAGACCTTCTTAGTAGCAGCAGGGCGTGTAGCTTTCTCTAGCATGTTTCTCCTTGACTTCTCTGGGAGTTTCTCGGTGGAATTCACCGTGTCCGTGCTTGTTCGTCGAGGTCCCTTTTATAGGGGATTGTCCTGGAGGGGGGAGTCCATCTTTTAGTAGGGAAGGATGCCAGTCGTGGAGTAATGTTTCCAGTGATCGCGGGGGGAGTTTTCCGTTGAGGGGCTGTTATCTCGGAGTCGGTTGGTTCCTTGGCGAGTCTTACGACGCCCGGGGGGCGTGCTTGCCCTTAGTGGAGTTAAGGCCGATGTTGTGGGGGGCAACGTTCGGTCGTCGGAAAGTCATCCGGCGGCCGTTGCGCCTAGGTCGAAGCCTTTCCTGCGTTGGCGAATCCAAGACTTAATCGTCGTGGGCCGTTTGTGACGGGCCACGACTGTCGGGGGCCTTTGAGCGTGTTGTAGACCGTGGGCCCGTATGGGCCTGGCGGAACTGGGCTTTAAGTGGGCCAAGTCGATTTTACCCTCCTCACTAGCCCCCATACTTTCAGTTGCCGAGCAGTTTTTCGGGAGCTGAGAGTTGAGTTCGAGAGGGTGTGTTCGAAGGGTGATCCCGAGGATGTCCTCCTCGTATTGCTTGAACCGGTGGTCCCAGTCGTATGCTTGGCGCGCAAGGCGCCCCTGGCGGTGGCAGACGGCGCGGCTGCAATCATGACGTGGGTGGTTTTTGTTTGGGAGCGCAGGAGCGAACGGTCGGGAACCGTTCCTTGATGGTGACAGGCGCCTTTTCCCCTTCCATAGGGTTTCGAAGTGACCGTCTGCCCTTCGGAGGTTATAAGAACCGCCATAGGGTCCTTTCAGGAGTCTCACCTGCTTCCTCTTCGTTTGTTGTTGTTCCTGCCTCAGCTCTTCCTTCTCCCGGTGAGGGATTTCTCCAGTCTTTTCTCCTTTCTGGAATCATGCCACCTCGTAGAAGGACCTTTCGTGTTGGCCCTACTTCTTCCGCCGAGGAGGCATAAGTTGGTCGCGACGGCGTTCCGAGCACTTCGGGTGCAGGCCCTAGTCGTCCTCTTTCCCCACCGTTGTTTGCCTATAGGGTGGTCCACGGGCTACGAGAGGCCTTCCAGATCCCTTCTGACTTCGATATCGTCTTCCCAACCGTCGACGATGACCTGTGGAGTCAGCCTTCGGGTGGCATTAGGGTCCCCATAGAGTCCTTCAAGACCGGCTTCCGCCTCCCCGTACACCCTTTCATCGAGTCCGTCCTCCATTATTACGGTCGCTATCCAGGGGATCTTTCCCCCAATTCTTACAACATTCTTTGCGGTTTCGTCTTTGTTTGTAAACAAGCTTCGGTTGTCCCGAACGTCTTTCTCTTCCGGCAGTTCTACAACCTCCAGTGCTATAGTGTCCTGCCGATATTTCGTCTGCTTATTTCCGGGCCCGGACTAACCGGACCCTTGTCCGCGTCAGCTCCGCTGTGTCTAACCTCAAGCACTGGTCGGAGCGTTTTGTCTATATTACCAGGGCGGGGCGTCGCGGCCACCCCTCTGACTGGAGCTTTGTCAGGGGTTCTCGTCCTCTTTGGGCTGATAAGCAACCCAAAGCCTCAGATGAGGAGTCCAGGCCTATAAAAGCCCTTCTTCGCTTCCCCCTTCTCAATGTTGACCTCCAGTTGACTCCGACGGTGCTTCGGGAGTTGGGGTTGAGCCCCCCATTGTCCCAGGGTACTAACTTTGCCTCTCGCCACGCTTTTGTTGGCTGTTCGCCGAACTGATCTTCTCTGGATTTTTGTAGGAGTGCGGGAGTCGGCGGAATTATTGTACGGGGTAGTCGAGCTGCCGTGGTGCGCTCCTCAGCCCGTCGACCACATCGAGCCGGGCACTGACCAGGTGACCGTTGCCGTCCCTCAGGCGGCCGTTGCCCTAGCTCCGGGGCATTTGTCGTATCCGCTCGCCGCAGCGATTCCAGTGGAGGGCTCATCGGGGGTGCCGGCGGCGAGTGTCAGATCAAGTGCTAGGCGAGCTTCCGAGGGGATAGTCAGCTCGCCCGAGGAAGAGTCGACCATGCTGGGTGGTTCGCGTATCCAGGTGGACCTTGAAGAAGTTGTGGCGTTGGACAATCAACGTTGCCAGAGGAAGAGGAGGAGACCATCCGCCGGGGCGAGCCGCAGGGCTCCCTCTCCCCGGCCTGTGGCTCCACCGGCACCATCTCCCTCTGTGGTGCCGACTACTGCTCCGCCCTCCTTGGTCCTTGCCGAGGGGGTTGCTGACAAGGGCAAGACCTCTGCCCTGGAAGATGCGTCGCTCAGCGTGGAGGAGGTGAGGGCTCGCCTCCTGCCGTCCGTCGTTCCCTCCCCCGCTTCCTACCACCGAAAGAACCCATCTTCAAGTCCGCCATTTGGACGGAGGCGGCTGCCTTCATGGACAAGGCTATGCAACCACATGACTGGACCGGGAAATTTGGCTCCGGGGCCCATAATGAGCTAGTCGACCTGACGGTGAAGAACCTGGTCTCGGTTGCCAGGGCGCGAGAGCTGGAAGTCAGCCAGGCCGCGCAGGCGGGGCTGACGGCACGGTGTAACAAGCTTAGGGAGCGGCACACGAGGCTGAGGTCGCCGAGCTTCAAGGACAGTTCGAGCAGCGGGGGCGGACCCTGGCCGAGGCAGAACGGTATCGAGACTTCTTCCGCGTTCAGGCCCAAACGCTGGAGGACTCCCAGCGTGACGCGATTGACCGGGCTGAGGCGGCCGAAGCTCGATTGCCCAGGCTGAGGGCCTTGGCTGACGCCGTCGAGCTCCGTGCCCGTGAGGCGGAGGCGCAGGTCGAAAACCTGCGCTCGTCGATGCTCACTGTTGGCGTGGAGGCGGTGGAGATCTTCCGTTCGTCCCCGGCCTATCGAGCCGAGCTGAACGCGGCTGCTGTCGGAGTTTACGGTCCTGCTCGGGACCGTGGCTTTCAGGAAGGTTGGTCGGCCGCTCTCCAGGTTGTTGCCAATAGCTTGGGGGTTGCTGTGCCTTCCCTCCATCCTCCGCTGACGCCGTTTGGCCCCGAGGCCAGTGATGGCCAGGTGGAGCTTTGCGAGGAAGATCCGAGCACTGAGGGGCAGGCGGCGGAGCGGAGCACTGGCGGGCTCGTAGCTGAGGGTGGTTCGTCAGTGGAGGAGAACCTGGTTGACTTGACCGACGACCCGCTGCCTCTCGAGACCGTGGCTGGAAACGTGCCCGAAGTCCAAGGGCCACAGGACGCGGCTGTTGGGGCGAGCTCTTGAGAGGATGCTCGCCATCTTCTTTTCTTCTTACTGTATCTTCCTTTTTGTCGAGGCGAACGTCCTCTTGTTTTGTAAGTTCTTTAACTTTGAAATGAAGACTTTCCTCTTTCTCGCAAATCTTGGAACTTCCAGTGTCTGCCACGTGACTGGCCTTCTTTTTCCTTTTCGTGGGATACGAAGCGGCACCTTGGGGATCACGCTGAGAGGGCGCGATCTTCGGGATCCGTTGCTTTGAATACGGGGCCAGAGAGGCGGTTGAGTTCCTTCTTCCTTCTTGGAACTTCACTCCTTTCCTATAAATAGCACCCCACGGTGAACCCTAAGGCCATCCTAGTCTGCCGAGTTACTAAGAAGAAGTTCCTGCAGGATGTCGTCGGAGAAGTCTGGTTTTTCGTCGGACGATGAGGTCTCGCCGCACGAGGCCCCTAGCAAGCGTCTGTGCTTTAGGGAAGAGGCACTGTCGGCGCCGTGGCCGGTGTGGCCGGCGTCGGGGGAGAGCAGCGACGGAGGGGCCACCGAAGAGGATAAGCGAGGATACCTGGATGGCTGGCGGGAGGCCTTGGAGAAGGTCAACCGCCTCTATTGTAACAAGGGGGTCCTATCCCTTGAGCCTGACAGGTTCCGTCCCTAGGGGACGAGTGACCTCTTTGTATCCCCCCCCCCCACTTATGAATAAATCTTTTCCTTTCGCCATCTTCCTTTTGCTTTGTGGTGTGTGCTTGCCTTTCCATGGTCCCCATCGTGTGCGCGTGCTTCACTTTCTTAGAAGATCAGGGCTTCGTGTTTGCTCGAAGCCAACGACATGCTTGATGAGCATTTCCTTTGCCTTTGAAGGCCTATGTGCTAACCATGGTTAGCTTCTGGAGGTGAGCGTACGCCTCTCCTTGGCAGGAAAAGCTGTTACTCGTGATTTCTGAAGGAGCATGGATGCTCGCCTCTGGGGAGCTCGGGGCTACCGTCATTTCTAAGGGAGCATGGGTGCTTACCTCTTGGGAGCTTAGAAGTCACCATAGTTTCTAAGGGAGCATGAATGCTCGTCTCTTGGAGACTTAGGAGTCACCATAATTTCTAAGGGAGCATGAATGCTCACCTCTTGGAGACTTAGGAGTCACCACAATTTTCGAAGGAGCATGAGTGTGTTGACACCCGTTTTTTGCCAATAAGTTGAGTCATTTCTCTTATTCTCATTTATTGATGCCTCGAGTTGTCCATCACTCGCTGGGCTATTTTCTGACACGTTCTGGGCCAATTTTATGGATAGCCTCCCTCCCTAGCTGGGTCCGAGTTGATTCAGGGCTTAATGGGCCTTGGTTTTGGTTGATTGAGCTTTTCTATGAATTTCAAACGCCCATATACATGTGTGGTCAACCGCCAGCCGTTCAACGATTTGTGCGGTTGATAGTGGGCCGTCCAAACATTTAGTGGGTATATTGGTTAATTCTCTGAATTATCACCGACAAGCATATATACGGCCTAGTCTTAGCCGCATAAGTTGTTGTGCGGTATATTCTGAGCCGTATATCTCTCAAGAGTCCTAGCGTCGATTGACTATTCAGATAATTACCTATTTATCTTCTTATTTGTGATTTATCACCGACAGGCTTGGGAGGTTTCCAAAGAGCCGTTCAACTATGAAAGAGTCCAGCGCCGAATTTACCAGTCAGTTCAGTGGATAAATTAATTATTTCAGGATTTATTTGAATTTCCACCGACAGGGATGGACGACCCATGTCTGGCCGCTCATCAGTTGTGCGGTCTATCGGGAGACCGTTTATCCTCTCGGACCAGAAATTGGTTAAGGCTTTTCCTATCATTCGTGGCTTTTCTCCCAAACTTTCTCCGGTGATTTCTCCGCGAATCCTTAACCATTTTGAGTGCCGTTTCTTCCAGATGAAAGATAATTGAATTATCTTCATCTTTTATTTGATAATCTCGACCTGAAAATGGTTAGAAACCCTAAATTCGAGCTAAGACTCCAGGTGCTCTATAAATAGACCCTGAGGCCCAGCTTTGAAAGGGGGGGAGATTTTTGGTCGACGGCGAAGCCCTGCCGAATCTTTGAGCGACCTAGCACCAGGGAGGGAGGCCTTCTACGTCTATACAGGCCTCCGGTTCAGGGAGTAGTTGTTTATTGAGTCATTAGTACATTTAGTTCCGTCGTTCTCTCTCGTTTGCATGTATTACTTTCTCCACGTTTCCTCCACGTTTTCTTCATTTTTCATACATCATTCACACACCCTCCCATGCTTTTTGACGCCCCCAGGGGTTTAAAAATCCCCAGGTACCCCCCATTTCATTTAGTCATGTTCATTTCCGTCCGTTTGAGCATTTACTACACTTTCTAGTTCTAACTTGGGTTTTTCTTTGTGTTCAACACGTGGTTTTGCAGTTCAGCAACACACTAACGCGAGACCCATCCTTTCTGGCCGGCCGAAAAGGGTGGAGGTTGGACCTTTGCAACTCACGGCGTGGCAGTCTTAGGCGGCTCCCAATTGTCCGTTCACGAAGACGAGCTGATGGGAATCGACGCCGAGCATGTACCTTTTCTTTTGCATTTATGTCCTTTTAGTTTGTGCTCATATCCTTGGGAAAGTATATGCGCAATTGTACGGCTTTGTAAGCCAATGCGTCATTCCCACGGATTGTGTGGGTTTCTATGTAATTTGTCAGTAGGACCAGCAAGGGGGCCCTCAGCCCTCTACCATTGGTCCATGTCACCTTGTGGGGCTGGTCAACCATCCTAGGTGGACATCTAGAAGGTTGGACTAGTCATATGCCACATGGGTAGACAAGAGGGTAAGAATTTCCATGGTAGGCTACCTACCATGTCAACTTGTCCCCCTTGCCACCCCTTGGTCAATAGGCCCCCCCCCCCCTTATATATTATTTTTATTTTTTGTGTGTTGGTGGCATGCAATCCAGACCATCCATCTCCCATCCCTAGATCCAAGGGTGGAGGTTGGATTTGATTGGAAGCATATAAAACCTTGTATTTTCCTTTAAAAATTAGTGAAAAAGTTAGAAAATTTGTTGGAAGCCTTGGAGCTCCTTGCGCCCCTCCCCTCTCCCTGGTGTTCTTCCCTCTCAAACCCCCAATTCTAGAGTGGTTTCTATCTTCTATCCCCTCCCCTCTATCTCCGGTGATCATCGGTGCCGCCGCCGCCGCCGCCGCCGTTCGTGCCGCCTTCGAGCCGCCGCGGAGCCATCTTCAAGGTTCTGTCCTGCTGGACAGGGTTGTAGTCCACGAATTCCTGCTCTCCACCACGTGAAGATCTCAAGCTGAAATTTTTATGGTGTGTTCCTACCTTGAATCCCCAGTTCCACCTAAATTTTCACGTCCAAATTCCATCGTTTAGTATTTTTTCATTTTCGTTCATCTTTCACTCCCAGCTCTGTCTTGTCTCTGTCTACAGTGACAGCAACTCTGAGTTTCCCATCTCCGACCACCTTTTTGATTTTTCTAAACCCTCCCAATTTTACTGGGAGTTCTGTCCATCAACCCCTCACTCAATGAATTTTCTTAATTTTTGATCAGCCTTCTACCCATTTTTCAAAAATCGTGTTCTACCTCAGCTACAGTGCTGTCAGCCAGATTCCAGATCCGACCACCTTCCGGTGCAAAAATCATAACAAATCATAGCCTCCACCAATCCTCTCATACAAAATATTGCCGTTTACCTGGTTCAATTTCCTACAACTTTGATGAAGACCTCAGGATCAGACATCTTCCTCACGGTCAATGGCAGTTCTCAGACAAGTTCCCGGCAGATCTGAGAGTCCGGTCACTGTACAACAGAAACTCAAAAATTCATTAAAGCCAAGATCCGTGCAGATCCAGGTCCGATCCCCAGGCCTAGATTGAAGTACTTCAAGAGAGCTTTCCAACGGCGCCAGTTTCGTGTCGATCCGACGTCGGGGCTGATCGCAGCGTCCGTTCTCGCCGGAGCGCGCGCCGGAAAACAGAACCGGCAGATCCGTTGCCGGTTGTTCCGATCGGTGCCGAACGGAGCCACCCGGCCTCCGGTCGACGTTCCAGCGTGCCGCCAGCCCAGGGAACGCTTCCTCAAGTGTCCCCACCACAGCGGTGTCCCCGGGTCCCACACGGCCCTCCAGACAGCACGTGGGCCCCACAGTCACAAGTTCGGGTGCTGTCGAAGAGACGCGAGAAGCCGCCGTCAACCCGAATTCGGTCCTCCCGGGTCCATTTGTGTGGCCCTTTACCTCCCTGCGTGGAGTGGGCAGCGACTTATATTGCTGTAATATTGTGTATTATTGTTCCGGGAGTACGAGTTTCGGCCGGGTCCGTCTTCCCCACGCCGAGCGCGTGGAGGTATCGTATTCGCTCCTTGCTTGGCATTTCGCTTATTTCCATATATGCTTGTTTATGCCACTGATAGAGAGCATATTTTAGGACCTAGCTCGCTGTATTTTCATATCACCGCTGCTGCGAGAGAGAGAGCGTGACCGTCCCGTGACCCGACCCGGGCACAAGTGAAAGCCGACCACCCTAGCTCACTGCCGGTTTCTCAACCGCGCACATCCGACGCTTCCCTCGTTAAGGGACAGTCACGAGCTTGTCGTGTCCGTGGTCCGTCCCGCATCACGAGCGGTGGCTTATGGACCGTTCTTCTTCGTCCTGCGGTTGTGCTAGAGCCGTTCATCTGCCAGTCGTTCTCCATCCCGCGTTCCTCTTCAGCCCCTGCAGACGATCTGTCGTACGGCCGCTCATCTTTACAGACGGTTCCTCATGAGCCGCCCATCTTCACAGGGCTGGTCCTAAGGCGAGTACCTCTCTCTCTTTCCAAGGTACGGTGTGTTCATCGCGTTCGACATCTTGGTGGCGATCACATGTTTGTGTATTTCTGTTCCTTCCCACCATTCACATATATATATTTCTCACACTGTTTTAGTGGAAGGAACGGGAGAGACCCTTAAGACGGTAAAAGGGGGGTCAACACATCCCTTTTTTGGCGATCACGGTGGGACACCTAGTGCCCATCGTGTTAGTGACTTGCTGACCTTCTCTCTTGTTTTGGAGTCCTTTTCTCGAAGTGGTTTCAGGTTGATCTCGGCTGGCCGCGCTCTCTGTCCTCTGGAACTTGAGCGGCTCTCCAGGAGCCGTCCAAATCTTGTGCGGCCGTAAACTCATCGTTCTTCTCTGTGAACAGTGCCACTTCTCCTCCAAGCCTGCTGTCGTGAGCGGTCTCTCACCACCCGTTCATCGTCCATACGGCCTGCGTTTGGCCATCCATCTTGCTGTTTCAGGTACGCCTCTGCCTTCATACTGTTGGCTGGATTACTGTCACGCGGTTGCTACAGGTCCGTTCTAGTACTTACGCGGTCTGTCAATAAACCGCTCATCCTGGTACGCTTCTGATTTCTGTCTTTTTTCATTCTAGCATTTTCTGATTTTCCTGTTACTCTGTCGTTACTCCCTGGTATGCACGGTCGTTCACAGACCGTATTTGCTCCCTGAGCGGTCTCGATTAGACCGTCCTTTTGCTGCTACAGTGCACCCCATGCTACAGTTTGATCATTGAGTTATATCATTATATACATATATGTTGGTGCTGTTTGATCTCCCCCTGCTATTGTTATATCCTTCCATGGTTGCGTTCATCTCATTTTCTTACATTTGCTGGATCATTGCTTGCTAGTCTCTAGGCTAGATCTTGCATGCACTCCTGTGCGCATAGGATTCATGCATATTTATCATATGTAGTTGCATTCCTATCGAGGTAGGGTTTCCTCTCGTCTCCATACTCCTTGGAGCCGACTAGGTGACCTTACCGAGGACCTCCGTAAGTCTCCGTGAGCCGTGGATTCTCACACGGACGCCGGGCAGGTTGTACCATATTATCCCTCAGTCTAGGGTTTTGCATCCGAAAAGGGGGAGTCCCTTAGAGTCACCCAGTTTCCCACTCTTACCCTGGTTAGGTACTTTGTGGTTGAGTGAATTCATATAGTAATTAACCCACTAAGGTCCTAAAGAGGAACTTATAAAATTTTCGTGCATCATTCATAACTTGGGTGGTTAATTGGTGGATTCTTCCCTCATCTCTTCCCTCCATTTGTGTATTGCAGTCTATGTAGTCTGAGGCGCGCCTAGGCGCTCGCCTAGGCGCGCCTCAGAGGTGAGGCGGTGACTGCTCGCCTCGCTCTGGCCACAGTTTATCTCACTCTCTCTCTATTTCACATAGACACACAAAATTTGGTTTTTGACAGTGGTTTGTTAAATTCTATGTGAATTTAGTGAGTCATAATAATTTGAATCATAGGATTGAATGAATTTAGGAAATTTATTGACTTTATATATGTATTTTTGTGATATTTAGACATATAATTTATTTTTTCAATTATATATACATATTTAAAAAAAATCTCGCCTCAAACTCCTCAAACGCCTAGGCCATCACCTAGGCGTTTGAGGCATAAGGCGACCCCCTCGTCGCCTCGGCCGCCTCATGCCTCAGACTACATAGATTGCAGTGTCATCATTTGCATTTTTTTGTCAGATTAGGCTCATTTAGACTAGTTCATCTTAGTGTCACATTTGTCTTAGGTTTCTTCCCCTTTTGTATCTCCTCCCATTCTTGATTGTATAAAGTCCCCATTCTCCCCATGGAGCATTTTTCCTCTACATCCTATTCCTATTCTTCTCTACCTTCTTATCCCCGCGTGGATTCCTCTTCCCACGCGGGCCCATCTCCTTATTCCTCCGTTGGACCCTATTCTTTTAACGTGCTTTCTTATCCCGCCCGTGCTGCTGTTGGCCCAATCAGTCCCCGTTCCCACATTCACCATCATTCCGGGCCCATGCATTCCTCCATTCCCGGAATGGGCTTGCCTTCACCTCAGGCCGGATCCCCTCATTCGGCCCATCATCATTATCCTGGTTAAAATTCATCCTCTCTTGCTCAGGCTGGCCCATATCCTTCTCGGACTCTTCCCACCGAGGAGATGATCGCTCAGGCCTAGCGTCAGCTTGATGAATTACAACGCCGAATCAATCCCCAAACTTCTTTGGATATTCCATTTGCATTCTAGGGTCTTCAACCCCCACCACGTTCACAGATTCCCGCATATCGTCGCTATGGTGGAATTGGTGACCCCTACGTCCATTTGAAGGATTTCTTATACGAGTCGGCCCAGTTCCGGCACGATCTACGCTTGATGGCCTATTTGTTTGGTCTATCTTTAGATGGCTCGGCCAAGGATTGGTTCTTCACGTTACCGCAAGAGCAGATGATGAATTTTCAAGTTGTACAACAAAAATTCATTCAGCAGTATCGAGACCAGGTTGGACCAAGGTATTCCATGGTGGATTTGGCCCAAGAGAAGATGAAGCCCGACGAGGAATTCTCCGTGTTCGCCGACCGCTGGCGTCGCCTAGCCGCGCAAGTTCTAGGGCATATTCCGGAGGGCGAACAAATCAAGATGGTTATTTCTAATGCAACGCCCGAGCTCAGATGCATCTTAGCCCTGAACGATATGCAACAACTCTACAGCCGAGCCCGCTTCATTAGCCAACGACTCCTAGTTTCCCTCGACCGCGAGTCTCCTCCACCTTCGCCTTCCACATATCCCTTCTCTTCACCATCCCCCACAAGTCAGCACTCTACTACATATCCCTCCATGAGTCGGCCGTCCGCTCGCACTTATCCATATGCCTTCCCATGTCACCCCACTACATCTTCCTCCACGAGTCAGCCCTCCGCTGTTTCATTTCCCCACACCTCTCCACTTCCGGTCAAGGAAACGTCACACCTTGAGCGGGTGGATGCCGTCCATTATATTTCCACTCCCTCCACGCCTCCACATCATTCTAGCCCTCCGCCTTCACCTACGCAATTTCCCTTGCCTACGCAACCTCCACTACCATCCCCACTACCTTCTCATACCCCTCAGCATCCACCTTGCCCGAAGCGGGCTTCTCACTCTCCGTTGCCAGAGTCTCTTACAGACGTTTTTAGGACTTTGATGGCGACCCATGCTGTACAACTCCCTCCGGTTGTGCCTTGCCAACCCGCGGTCGGGAATTTGTTCCATTTCTGTGAGTTTCATCGTCAACAGGGGCATTTGATTGAGGACTGCCCTGAGTTCCGGGAACTTGTTTACAATTTGGAAGACAAGAAGATGATCGATTGGGCTGTCGTGCGCCAAGTTATTGTAGATCTTCGCAAACAGCGGCAGCAGCAGCAAGCGCCGCCCAGGCAACTGTCTCCGTCTCAAGACCAGGGGCATCCCTGTGATTCTTCAGTTGATAAAGCACCTGCTCCGTTATTTATCCCTTCATCTACCCCCTCACCTTCACCGTCTCCTACTCAATCTCCACGGCCTCCACAAACCCAAGCCTCTGCTCAGGCCAGCACAAACTCTTCTTCTTCCCCCTCCATTTCCACCACCGCTTCTACTCCCAACGCCGCTCGACGTGTTGTACCGACACGTCGGAGATGGGCGCCACGACCTGCCACCTCTTCTGCCTCGCCACCACCTTCTCCACCCCCATCTTCACTGCCTCCATTGACCACATCTCCATCATTGCCTTCTCCGTTATCCCCATTGCCGTCACCACCACCGTTTTCATCGCCTCCTCTCACAACGATCCCTGTTCCGTCACCTTCACAACCATCCCCTCTACCGATGCCGCTCTCTTCACCATCATCGTCCGAGCCTGAGCAAGCTACCCCTACGCCCACACCGCCGCCATTGTCTTCATCTCCACCCACGCCACCTTCACCTTTGCCCTCTCCTACACCTCTACCCTCCAAACCTTTACCCTCACCAGAGCCTATCATCGCCGTTATCTCTCCGCCGCTCGCATTGCCTTCGCCCACACCTGCCAAGCCTTCTCCACCCCTCTCTCCACCTATCTCACCCCACGGAGCGGGTGCGTGATACCTTTGGTGCCCCTCGGGTCTAGTCCCCAGGGAGATAAAGAGCCGAGCCAGGCTTTGATTATGCATTACAAGCTTCAAGATTTCATTTGTCGCATGCCGGTCCGAGTCCTGGTCCCTGGCTATTCTAGGGATAATGAGCCCGCACTTGCTATGAAGACGGTTGCTGAGAAGAGTTCCTTAGCACTGGTGCCAGTTTCTTTCAAAGCGAGGCCGGTGGTAATCTCTTTACTCGTCGGAGAATTCACTGTTGATGTTGTTATCACCTCTCGCTTGATTGCTATTCAGTTTACTGGCCCAGAATAGTTTTCCACCCGGATGGTGCTAACCCACGCGGCCGTCGAAAGTTTAATGAATTCAGCATTCAAGGGGAAATTGGCCGTGCCTTCGAGATTGGCCAGGGGCATTCTACATTTTCTGTCTCATCTCCCTCGGCTTATTGGTGAGGCGGCCACGTCAACGCCGCGCATCGCCCTCCCTCAGTTCCGTCCTGCGCTTCTAGCAAGGGAGTTATGCTTCATGCCCAACTGCCGAGTGAAGATGCCAAAGCTCCATGTTGTAGTGCCGAATGACAAAACTCCACTGTTTCCTGATGTTCATCCCAAGGAGTTGACTGTTTTGGAATGTCTTTCTATGGTTGGCACCGCACAGCTAGGGGCAACCGTCCCGATGAAGTTGCATATTCATGATCGGGCCAGGCCGTCTGCCAGGTGGGCCCGTTATTTAAGAAAATATTGCAAGACAAGGAGCCTGAAGGCCCGAGTCCGTGCCAGGCGGAGTTGTTGCAAGCAGATTTCTGCCAAGAAGAGGCGGTGACGTAAGTATAAGGGCCAACAGTTGTATATTCGGGGGCTCACTCCACCTCCTTCTTCCGTCTCTTCATCTTCCTTCCATTCATCTTTTCTTTTGCTCAGTTCCTATCCTTGGGTAGTGTACCTTCCGCCACCTGACCATGTTTCTACCATCTTCTCCCACCCTCACCCTTCTAGGTCTCGGCCTATGTCCTCCTCTTCCCCTGATCCAGGGGCCTCTTATAGTTTTCCTCCCCGGGTACGTCCGGATTCCACTTCTCATCCTTTTCCTCCGACCCTATTGGGGGTTCCTTATGCTCGTTCCCCGACCTTGTCAGGTAGTTTTTCTTATCTTTACCCGACTTTGTCGGGCGACCGTCACTTTCTCACCCCGACTTTGCCAGGTGGTTTCCATTCCTTTTTCCCGACTTCGTCTGGTGACCATGTCACTTCTTCCCCGCCTTCGGCGGATGACCCTCACTCTTTTCTTCCGCCCATGTCGGATGATTATTCTCCTTCTTCCTTATCTTCGCAGCTATCCTTTCATCATCTTTCCGTTCTTTCCTCCTCACTCATTCAGGGTCATTACCCTTTTTCATGCTGTTTTCGAGGCTTTAGTCCGCCTTGATCTCAGTTAATCTCTGTTCATTATGTATTTGGTTCCTTGTTATCAGGGCCTCTGTGCCTTAACGAGGGAGTTCTAGCCCTCGTCTGTCTTCGTTTTATTCTTCTTCGTCCAGTTTGGTGTCTGTCGCTCCTCCATCTAGGGGAATCTTCAAGTCCTTGTTATCCTCTCCCTTTTACCCTGACAAGCGAGGAATACAAAGCTCGTGATGATCAAAGCTCGATGATCAAGATCGCTTCAGGACGCCGCTTTTCCGTTTCATGGATTCGCAAGGTATCTTTATTTTGTGCAAGAACATACTATTATTGCTATCATTTCTATTTCTCTGCGCATGGTTATGATGTGGTTTCCTCGACACGTTTTGAGCGGCTTTAGTTCATTAAGTTTGGTTAGTTCAAGTCGAGTTGCTTCTGCAGCATCCTTAGGCTGGTGATAACTCCGTGTTAGGAGTCTAGTTTCTGTTGGGACGCTAAAGGTGATCTAGAGGGGGGTGAATAGATCAAACACCCGATAAAAACTACTACAGCAGAATCAAATGCGGAATGAGAAATTTGCTAAACATATAGAATGCACAAATCAAAGACCAACCAGAACTGCTGAAGAACTTAAACAAACATCTACTGCGCAGAGTACTAGAATAAAGAGGCGATGCAAACCACAAAGCAATCACATAGTAGACAGAGGTTTTTAGGTGGTTCGGTCTTCCAGACCTACATCAATCCCACACTCAACCCGAGACTCACAGCTTGAACCGCTGGGCCTCACAGTTTGTCTACAACCCGCTGAGCCTCACAGCTTGCTGTCCAGTGGAATCCTCCACTGCAACCGCTGGGGATTACAGCTTGACCCGTCCAGAGGCAGCACCTCTGCAAACGTTGACTAACAGCTTGATGAAAGGAGTTCGAAAAATAAAACAGAAGCAAACGAAAAGGAAAAAGAATCCCTACAGGGAATGTAGCTCAAACAAGTGAGCAAAACTCAGATCTGGTTTTGAACCAAAGATCTGAGGAACATCTCTCTCAACTCTTCTCTCTCTCAACTCTCTTTCTTTTCTCTCTTTCTATTCTCTTCTGCTGGATCGAAAGGGCTCCCTGCTCTTCTACTTTTCTTTCAAGTCTTCTGTATTCGATCTGTCTTCTTCTAAGGAAGAAGGCTTGCTTTTATAGCAGCAGCAACCAAGAGGGCGTGTGGCTTCCACATTTCCCGCCCAGAGAATTCCTTCATGTGGCAGTATCCTGTCAGTCCTTCCTTCTCGGATCATGTGCTGTTCTGAAACTTCACGAAAAGCACCTGACAGACAGAGAGAAACTTATCAGTTTAATGTCGACACCTTGTACAGACTTTATAGTATGTAATGTGCAGACGTTGTATAGACTTGATGCAGTGTATGCAGCTCACCGATGCAGTGTGTAGACTTTGCAATGTATAGACTTTGCAATGCGAAGACAAAGCATGTATAGACTTGGAAATGCTTGAAGCACAGAATGCACTTGCTAGAGTTATGAGTGTATAGACTTGATAGCACATGCTGCAGTATGCATATGGTGAAGTATGTACATTGACGATGAAAGCTCAGCTTGCCAAACGAATGTGTAGACTCTGCGTGCAATGTATAAGCAATGTACAGACTTCGTGAATGCAAAGCTAAAACATGGCAACACACAATGTGCAGACTTCGTGCAATGCATGAAGCAGCAATGTATAGACTTAGCAAACTGGCTAGCATGCGAGTGTATAGGCTTGCATGAGACTCTGCATGAGAAGTTGAACCAGCCAAGAATGTATAGACTTTTAAATGCTGACGGACGATGTATAGACTTGGCATAAGACGCTGCATGAGACGCTGCGATTTATAGACTTTAAAGCTCAAGTGAGACGGTGGATGTACAGACTTTAAAGCTCAAGTGAGACGGTGGACGCTGTACAGACTTAGCCGATGCATGCTGCAATGTATAGACTTGCCTGATGCATGTAGACGCTAAGTGAGACGCTGGACGCTGTACAGACTTGTCAATGTATAGACTTTAAGTCCAATGTAAAAGGCTGTACAGACTTTGAGACTTAATGCATGGTGGCGAATGTACAGACTTTGTCTGTGATGTGCAGACTTGCTGTGTCTGGGACACATGCAATGTACAGCCTTGAGTGCCTTGACTATGCTCATGCAATGTATAGACTTTCCTTAAGCGAGGGCTGTACAGACTTGCTGCCTAGCCGATGTATAGACTTCCTATATGTTCAAGTCCAATGTATAGACTTGCATATGTTCATGCTAAGGACGCTGTACAGACTTGCTACCAATGTACAGACTTGCTACCAATGTATAGACTTGCTATGCTTACGCATGGACCAAGTCTGTATAGACTTTGATGCAATGCATGAACAAGAAGACGATGTACAGACTTCTTAACAGACACATGCAGCAACTGTTAATGCACTGATGTAGAGTGCGAATAAACAGAGAAAACAAATGCAATGAGCTCACTGTAATGAATGCACCTGTGATACTCTCATTGTGTTGCTATCATCAAAACAAAATACATAAGCTTGTGCCTAAGGGGCACAACATTCTCCCCCTTTTTGATGATGGCAACAAAGTGACAGTGAGTCACCAAACCAAAATTTCTCCCCCTTTGACATGATCAAAAAGAAAGAAAAACATGAGTGCACGGTACATTTTATATGCAGATTTCCCTTAAAACAGCTCAAAACTCCCCCTGAATGAATAACTCCCCCTGAATTATTTCTCCCCCTATGAAAAGGAATATGGACAGATAATCAAAAGGTAGAGAAGGTAGGAGGGTCACTAGACAACAGCTGAAGCAGTGGTTCAGAAAGTGAGCATGATTATAAGCAACAGTTAAAGTATAAGAATCAGCAATATACAGTCTTGAAAAAATTCAGGTTGAACAATGTTAAAAATATAGTAAAGCAGCTGACCACTGAAAAAGAGTTATAGACTCCATTTATAGCAATGAATCTAAGGCACATGATTTTAATAGATAAGTCAGAAATAATACCCTTTGTGGTTAATCATGGAAGTTTAAGAAAGGCAACTTGAATATGTATTGAGAAAAACAATTTTCACTCAATGACTTTTGATTTCAAAGGGTTACAGCAGTTTGTTTTTCACTTTTTAATTTTCAGAAATTGAGTTAAGTGAATAGACCAGTGACATTTATGCTGTTGACATTAGGTGTACACCTTGATCAGAGGCAGGTACCCCCAGTTACTAGGCATAAACTACTAGATCTACTTCAGATCAAGACCTACAAGGAACAATTTTCACCTTTGACATTAAGGGCACACCTTGATCAGAGGCCAGTACCCCCAGTTACTTGGTGAAAACTCCTCCTATAGATTTGACCCTATGAACAGAGGTAGTCTGAAGCACTTCATGACTTATGAATTCTCCTGCTTCTTTGGAGGAGATCACAGTTTCTCAGTGCAATTCAGCCATTGCTCTGTCACTGTGTTCAGCTCTTTGCATTGAAGATCTTATTCACCGCTGCCCTTATTTCTTTTAGAGTGATTGTTTAAAAAACAGTACACACTATTTATCTTTTCTAGACATATCCAGTTTAACACATTCAGGCATTAAAAAAAACTTTTTCTATTCTAACCATGAGACAAAGATTAAGAGCTATAAAAGTTTTCTTTTATCTCAAGTTCTGAAGTGCAGACACTTAACTCTTCCATTTATAAAGGTTAAACCTTTAGTTCCTCTCAATTTGCAAGTGTGATTCTTATAAATGAACAATTGCAATGACCACAGTTCAATGCACTAAACCAGAAGCAATACTGTTGTTCAGTGAGGGTTAGGGAAATGATGGCAATTGTTAAAAAGTGATAGCAATAGGCATGAAAGTCCAAGAGCAGCTGATGTCAAAGATTATGAATGGAGTGAGTGGGAACAATGAGGAGTGAAAAAGATTCAACGTACTGAACATAACTCTCAGCTCCCCCTGACACCATGATGCAAAAATATGCTATGCAATGAGTCATTTCTTTTTAAAATTTTCAAATTTAATGATATGCAGTGCACTGCTCTATATGAAGACTGGACCCTATATACCATAGTGGTCATGCAAAGAAATGCAGTGCAAAGCAGTCCTATATGCATTAAACAACCTCCTTGATGCAAATGAAATATGCAGACATTAGACACATGCATCAACTATATGCATTAAATGAACCATTCAAACTCAGTGCAATAGATGGCAGAAGAGGAGCATCAAATTTATGCAGAATTAAATTCAGTAGCTGAGTCTGGAATGCAGACTGATCAGCTAGACAAGAAGAGAACATCAGAAATTAAACAACCAAATCAACATGACTTTCTCAATTCTGAAGGTAAATCACTTACCTGCTTTACCTGACTGATTTATTTTTACCCTTGGTGTTGCATCAGATTGTTGACAAGGCCTCCAATTTCTTTCAACTTTTAGAATTTTTGGCCCTGCCTCTTGTCATATGCCTGAAGTAGCTATTCCTGTTTCATCATTTTGTTCCCGGCTACCAGGCATACCTGCAAACACACTTAGGGAGTAGATTTTGGAACCCAAAACAGTTTGGGCCCCAAGACAGAAATAGACATCTGAGAGTGAAAACATGACAAAAACTGTTTAGGGATCCACATTTGTGTGAAAGTGGATGGTTTGGTGGATTCTACAGCTTGAGAGTTCTTTTTGTTATTTTTCTTTTTCTCAGCACCAATAGGTTGAGCTTTCTTTTTCTGGTGCTGTGATGGTTTTTGTGTGGTCCTGGCATTCATTTTATTAGAAACATTGTTGTTTTTCTGCCAGTGCCTTGGCCAATGAGTGTATGGGAAGTTGTGGCCCAAATTGGTCCTAGGCTGACCATAGAACACATGTTGACTAGGACTCCATGTCCTAAAATGACTATCTCATCTCCTAGCTGGCTGAGATCTATAGGGCTGAATGTGGAAATTCTGATACCTAGACCTCATGTATACAGGGTTCCACCCAAACCTATTAAGTGGTTGTGAGTGAATGTGATGATAGACTTGGGTTCGAGGGAAATTGGGATGAGCAAACTGGTTCCTAGCTACACTAGGTCTCCCTGCCACCTTTGACCCTCTAGGTTTCTGCACTGACTTATATTGGGTCTTTTTCTGAGCAGTTGATGGTAGTGAAGACTTAGCAGCCTTGGACTGGGGTTTTGATGTGCTAGCTGGCTGACCCCTAGCCTTGGACTTACCCTTGGGAGAAGAGCATGCAGCTCTAGGCTCTACAACTTTCTGCTTTCCCTTGTCCTTAGCACTGGACACTTTTGATTTTACATTATTGAAAGCAGATTTTTCACTGACCATTTTTATGAGTGGTCCTTTATTCTTTTCTCCCACTAATGAAATGGTTTTCAGTTCAAAACTCTTTTTAGCTGAGGGATTAAAACCGAGACCCTCCTTTCTGAAGTTGACTTTTGACCCTAACAAGGCATTAAGATTTTTTGTTCCTTGGGTCATGCTTTCAATGATTTTCCTTTTGTCAGAATTTTCATTTTCCAGATTTTCAATAGTTTTCTTCAATTCAGCATTCACTGACAAGATAGCTGCATATTTTTCAGTTGAAATCTTTATTTCATTTTCAGACTTCTGAATTTTCAATTTCAACTCATCAACAACATTTTTCAGCAGTTCATTTTCTTTCCTACAATTAATCAAAGCATGCTTTAACTCATCAAACTCAGAACATGCACTTTTCAATCTATCATTCTCTGATTGTAGACATGCAACTATATCAGAAAGTGTTTTATCATTAACCAGAGAATTCATTTTCTTCTTCAAGAGTCTGTTTTCCTTCTTAAGATCATTCGCTTTATCTAACAGTTCTCCATAAGCATCTTCCCAATCAGAAATAGTATAATGTTCGAAAGGGGATGATACCTGATCAGACTCTTCTTCTTCTCTATTTCTGGCCATCAAGCAGATGTCCTTTTCTGATTTTTCACTATCTGAGGAAGTGCTCAGCGTGCCTTCTCCCTCATCACTCCATGTACTGACCATGGCCTTTCCCTTTGGCGCTTTCTTCCATGGTCTTCCTATCATTTTCTGTAACTCTGGACAATCAGCCTTCATGTGGCCAGTCTTCCTGCAATGATAACAAGTATTATCGTCAGATTTTTCAGCAGGATTAAATTTATACCTGTTTTGCTTCCTGCTGTGGTATTTTCTATAGACATTTTTCCCTTCTGTTCTAAGAAATCTTCTGAACTCTCTTGTAATCATAGCTAGTTCATCCTTTTCAAGCTCCGATCCAGATAAGCTCCGATCACTGGATGATCCATTGCATCTGGACTGTTTTGAACTACTATGCTTGGCCTTCAGAGCAATAGGATTCTTGTATTCGAGCTCTTCAGCTTGTAGAAGATTCATCTCGTACGCCATCAAAGAGCCTATCAGCTCATTAGGTTTTATCTTTTGTAGATCTTTTGACTCCTCAACCACATTTGCTTTGGTATGCCATATCGGAGTCAACGATCGAAGGATCTTCCTCACAACTTCATGATCAGTATAACTTTTTCCCAGATTTCTTAGACCATTTGTTATGATGGTCAGACGAGCATACATTTCGGTCACTGTCTCACCGGGCTTCATCCGAAATGTTTCATACTTTGACACTAGCATATTTGCCCTCGTCTCTCTCACTTGAGATGTTCCCTCATAAATGACTTCAAGGGTATCCCACATCTCCTTTGCTGTCTTGCAGGATGACACTCTATCAAATTCAGTGGGATGGAGTGCACGCTGAATGGCGTTGATGGCGCTCCAATTCAGAGTAGATTTTCGGATTTCTTCTCTGGTCCACAATTCCTCATTCTCATGTAGCTCATAGGGACCTTTGCTTATAATCTTCCAGATATCGTAATCTTTGGCTCTGAGGAAGACCTGCATCCGGTTCTTCCAATATGGGTAGTTGGATCCGTCGAAGAATGGTGGCTTCGTAGTGGACTGTCCCTCTGCTGTTAACCCTCTAGCATCCATGGCCGTTCCTCTTTAGGATGTTAGTCCTGCACAAAGAGTTAGGCTCTGATACCAATTGTTGGGACGCTAAAGGTGATCTAGAGGGGGGTGAATATATCAAACACCCGATAAAAACTACTGCAGCAGAATCAAATGCGGAATGAGAAATTCTGCTAAACAGATAGAATGCACAAATCAAAGACCAACCAGAACTGCTGAAGAACTTAAACAAACATCTACTGCGCAGAGTACTAGAATAAAGAGGCGATGCAAACCACAAAGCAATCACACAGTAGACAGTGGTTTTTAGGTGGTTCGGTCCTCCAGACCTACATCCACCCCACACTCAACCCGAGTGTGGATTACTGCTGACTCAGCTTGAACCGCTGGGCCTCACAGCTTGCCTACAACCCGCTGAGCCTCACAGCTTGCTGTCCAGTGGAATCCTTCACTGCAACCGCTGGGGATTACAGCTTGACCCGTCCAGAGGCAGCACCTCTGCAAACGCTGACTAACATCTTGATGAAAGGAGTTCGAAAAACAAAACAGAAACAAACGAAAAGGAAAAAGAATCCCTGCAGGGAATGTAGCTCAAACAAGTGAGCAAAACTCAGATCTGGTTTTGAACCAAAGATCTGAGGAACATCTCTCTCAACTCTTCTCTCTCTCAACTCTCTTTCTTTTCTCTCTTTCTATTCTCTTCTGCTGGATCGAAAGGGCTCCCTGCTCTTCTGCTTTTCTTTCAAGTCTTCTGTATTCGATCTGTCTTCTTCTAAGGAAGAAGGCTTGCTTTTATAGCAGCAGCAACCAAGAGGGCGTGTGGCTTCCACATTTCCCGCCCAGAGAATTCCTTCACGTGGCAGCATCCTGTCAGTCCTTCCTTCTCGGATCATGTACTGTTCTGAAACTTCACGAAAAGCACCTGACAGACAGAGAGAAACTTATCAGTTTAATGTCGACACCTTGTACAGACTTTATAGTATGTAATGTGCAGACGTTGTATAGACTTGATGCAGTGTATGCAGCTCACCGATGCAGTGTGTAGACTTTGCAATGTATAGACTTTGCAATGCGAAGACAAAGCATGTATAGACTTGGAAATGCTTGAAGCACAGAATGCACTTGCTAGAGTTATGAGTGTATAGACTTGATAGCACATGCTGCAGTATGCATATGGTGAAGTATGTACATTGACGATGAAAGCTCAGGCTTGCCAAACGAATGTGTAGACTCTGCGTGCAATGTATAAGCAATGTACAGACTTCGTGAATGCAAAGCTAAAACATGGCAACACACAATGTGCAGACTTCGTGCAATGCAGGAAGCAGCAATGTATAGACTTAGCAAACTGGCTAGCATGCGAGTGTATAGGCTTGCATGAGACTCTGCATGAGAAGCTGAACCAGCCAAGAATGTATAGACTTCTAAATGCTGACGGATGATGTATAGACTTGGCATAAGACGCTGCATGAGACGCTGCGATGTATAGACTTTAAAGCTCAAGTGAGATGGTGGATGTACAGACTTTAAAGCTCAAGTGAGACGGTGGACGCTGTACAGACTTAGCCGATGCATGCTGCAATGTATAGACTTGATCGATGCATATAGACGCTAAGTGAGACGCTGGACGCTGTACAGACTTGTCAATGTATAGACTTTAAGTCCAATGTAAAAGGCTGTACAGACTTTGAGACTTAATGCATGGTGGCGAATGTACAGACTTTGTCTGTGATGTGCAGACTTGCTGTGTCTGGGACACATGCAATGTACAGCCTTGAGTGCCTTGACTATGCTCATGCAATGTATAGACTTGCCTTAAGCGAGGGCTGTACAGACTTGCTGCCTAGCCGATGTATAGACTTCCTATATGTTCAAGTCCAATGTATAGACTTGCATATGTTCATGCTAAGGACGCTGTACAGACTTGCTACCAATGTACAGACTTGCTATGCTTACGCATGGACCAAGTCTGTATAGACTTTGATGCAATGCATGAACAAGAAGACGATGTACAGACTTCTTAACAGACACATGCAGCAACTGTTAATGCACTGATGCAGAGTGCGAATAAACAGAGAAAACAAATGCAATGAGCTCACTGTAATGAATGCACCTGTGATACTCTCACTGTGTTGCTATCATCAAAACAAAATACATAAGCTTGTGCCTAAGGGGCACAACAGTTTCTTTCCCTGATTGTTGAGGGTGACTTTGAGTATGGATTTTTCACACACTACACGGCGAGCCATAGCTATCTCTCTAAGGCACACCGTTGCTGCTTTGGCCATACTTTGGGTATGCACGAAGGCCTTTTTCTCTTCTCTGCTCGGTCAAATGCAGGGGCAAGAGATTGATGGGTAAGATGACTAACCTAGGCGCTCCCTAATACGAGAGAGGTCTCAAATAGGGGCAGTCTTGACCCTCAAAAGTAAGCTTTCATGTTATATCTGGCCAATAAGGGCTACCAAAATGAGAAAATGATTTAATGTAAAATTATGATTGGAAGGCATGGCAAGAGTGGCAGTACAGTTCCCCGCGGGACGTCATGAGCCCGGTCGCATGCGTGCCTGATAAATATGGGTCTTAAAATCAAAGACACAAAGTCCCGGCACAACAGGCTATCTCTTTGAGGAGTAGTGCCCTGGAAGGAATTCGAGTCTTGATATCTCCCATCCTGCACGAAGCTGGTCTTCATTTTTCTTCTATTTTTCCTCTTAGGATGGGTTGTATCCCGGGTATGGTCTTAGTAGGGGCACCGTTCTTTAAGAGGCGGTTGGTTGTGGCAAGCCACCCTCGCATGCACGCCCTGCTTAAGGGAAGCCTTTAATGAAAGGGGTAGGAACGACGATTCCTAGCCAGTAGTTTGAGCCCGTCTTTAGGTGCTGCGGATTGTTATGTCAAAAAAAAAATCAAATATTAACAATAGTCTAAAAAAAATTAAAATAATTCAAAAAAAATCCAAAAAAATCAAATATTGTCAAAAAACTAAAAAAAAATCAAATATTTCAAAAACCTAAAAAATCAAATACTTCAAAAAAATCCAGAAAAATGAAATACTATTGAAAATCTAACAAAATCAAAAAAAAATCGAAAAAATGTCTTTTTCATGCATTTGCATTTGTTTTAAGGACAGATACGTAATCCGTTTGTTAAGTGTGCAGGTTGCACGTACTCAGGCATTCCTTGCTATATCTTTGTGCTCTGCCTCCTGTCCACATCTTTGATCTGTTCTTTCCTTCTTCGATCCACTCTCTCGATCTGTTCTGAAGCTCATGTCCTTCTCAGCTTTTGTTTGCAATGATCATATCTTTATGAGAGGGCTTCGCCTTACGATTATGAACCTGGCGGTTCTGCTTCATTCTGATCTTTGGTTTTGATTGAAGGGCGTATTTATTTATGTCTTTTGTCCCGTCTTGTCCTTGTCACGTGTTTATGTCCCACCATGTTGTCCCACACATGTTGTTTTATCCCTCACCACGTGTTGTTAGTGGTCTTGCACATGTTGTTAGTCGTCCCTCTATGTTCCATGTTCTCGTCCCAACCGTGTGGTTATCCGTCATGTTCCTGTCCCAACCGTGTGTTGTCTCCACCGCGTTGTTATCTTGTCACACTGTGTACATGCACGCATGTTGTTTTGTTCATGCCATTGCATATGTGCTCATTTGCCGTTGTTATGTTGCATTGTCTCACATTTCATTTTTGGTATGTTATGTTGATGATCGTTATGTTATCTGCGCTATGTGTTGCTTGTTTATCATATGTGTCTTATACATGAAAATCCATGAAAATCTGAAAATGAAAATCTAAAAAATGCCGTTTCGCCTGCGCAAGTAAGTCAGGTACGGCTCTCTATCCCTACTCATTGTTGCATTACTATATGGTATCTATATTGTTATATTATCTCGAGAACCGGCTGGTCATTCACGTGCTCCAGGATCTGACGTTCCCCTCTAACAAAAACGATGATGATCTAGGTGCACATGTTTAATCATCAGATAGGCCGTTAAGTTGGAAAAATTAGGGGAGGATGGTTCTATCCTGCACGCTGTGGTTGCGGATAGTGTCTTGACTCTGATTTGCCCAATCTAGCAATATTATTCTCGAGTATTTTTTATCCTTTCTTTGCATTCGTTTTAATGGCTTCTTTTATTTTAGCCCAGCATGCATCATGCGCATCTTTTGAGCATTCATGACCCATGGTTTGCCTGCAAAATGTCCCATCAGTGATGGATGGCTATGCGTTCAGTGTTTGGGTAAGAGGAACAATTCCACTCTGAGTTGGAAGGTTCTCTTTGGTCAATTCGCTTGGGTTGGTTGATTAAGAGGTCTTCGTCTGGAGTTTTAGTCTGTTTCTTCATTTTTTCGTTACTGCTTATTCCGGTCTCCTCATCGGTCCGAGGGATTGTGTCTCCCGTGAGGTTGATCGTGTGTTTCCTTTTATTTTAGTTAGTTCCTCCAGACCGGTGTCGCTTTTGGTTTAATCATTCCTTGTGTTTGGTTCGGAGTTTTCCGGAAGATTCCTATCGCTTGTTAGTAAAAACGGGCGTCGTTTTACCTTAACGCCCGCTTTTCGGTCTCCTCCGCTTCATTTCTGCTTCATCTCTATGTTCCATTTCGCTTTCGCTTCACCTCCGCTCGCTCCCCTGCAAAGAGGATGTTAAGGAGGGGCATCTGTTGACACCCGTTTTTTGTCAATAAGTTGAGTCATTTCTCTTATTACCATTTATTGATGTCTCGAGTTGTCCATCACTCGCTGGACTATTTTCTGACACGTTCTGGGCCAATTTTATGGATAGCCTCCCTTCCTGGCTGGGTCCGAGTTGATTCAGGGCTTAATGGGCCTTGGTTTTGGTTGATTGAGCTTTTCTATGAATTTCAAACACACATATACATGTGCGGTCAACCGCCAGCCGTTCAACGATTTGTGCGGTTGATTGTGGGCCGTCCAAACATTTAGTGGGTATATTGGTTAATTCTCTGAATTATCACCGACAAGCATATATACGGCCTAGTCTTAGCCGCATAAGTCATTGTGCGGTATATTCTGAGCCGTCTACCTCTCAAGAGTCCTAGCGTCGATTGACTATTCAGATAATTACCTATTTATCTTCTTATTTGTGATTTATCACCGACAGGCTTGGGCGGTTTCCAAAGAGCCGTTCAACTATGAAAGAGTCCAGCGTCGAATTTACCAGTCAGTTCAGTGGATAAATTAATTATTTAGGATTTATTTGAATTTCCACCGACAGGGATGGACGGCCCATGTCTGGCCGCTCATCAGTTGTGCGGTCTATCGGGAGACCGTTTATCCTCTCGGACCAGAAAGTGGTTAAGGCTTTTCCTATCATTCGTGGCTTTTCTCCCAAACTTTCTCCGGTGATGTCTCCGCGAATCCTTAACCATTTTGAGTGCCATTTCTTCCAGATGAAAGATAATTGAATTATCTTCATCTTTTATTTGATAATCTCGACCTGAAAATGGCTAGAAATCCTAAATTCGAGCTAAGACTCTAGGTGCTCTATAAATAGACCCTGAGGCCCAGCTTTGAAAGGGGGGGAGATTTTTGGTCGACGGCGAAGCCCTGCTGAATCTTTGAGCGACCTAGCACCAGGGAGGGAGGCCTTCTACGTCCATACAGGCCTCCGGTTCAGGGAGTAGTTGTTCTTTGAGTCATTAGTACATTTAGTTCCGTCGTTCTCTCTCGTTTGCATGTATTACTTTCTCCACGTTTTCCTCATTTTTCATACATCATTCACACACCCTCCCATGCTTTTTGACATGTTCATTTCCGTCCGTTTGAGCATTTACTACACTTTCTAGTTCTAACTTGGGTTTTTCTTTGTGTTCTACACGTGGTTTTGCAGGTCAGCAACACACTAACGCGAGGCCCATCCTTTCTGGCCGGCCGGAAAGGGTGGAGGTTGGACCTTTGCAACTCACGGCGTGACAGTCTTAGGCGGCTCCCAATTGTCTGTTCACGAAGACGAGCGGTGGCTTATGGACCGTTCTTCGTCCTGCGGTTGTGCTAGAGCCGTTCATCTGCCAGTCGTTCTCCATCCTGCGTTGCTCTTCAGCCCCTGCAGACGGTCTGTTGTACGGCCGCTCATCTTTACAGACGGTTCCTCATGAGCCGTCCATCTTCGCAGGGCTGGTCCTAAGGCGAGTACCTCTCTCTCTTTCCAAGGTACGGCGTGTTCATCGCGTTCGGCATCTTGGTGGCGATCACAGGTTTGTGTATTTCTGTTCCTTCCCACCATTCACATATATATATTTCTCACACTGTTTTAGTGGAAGGAACGGGAGAGACCCCTAAGACGGTAAAAGGGGGGAAAAACTTGTCAACAGAGTGCTCGCTTCTTGGAGACTTAGAAGTCACCATTGTTTCCGGGGGAGCACGGGTGCTCGCCCCTTAGGAGCTCGGAAGCTACCATGATTGGATACAGCTGGCGACGCTTTTGAAATATGTCGAAGAAAAGGACTTTATTAATAAAAAATCCTGAGATTTACATAATTCCACGTCTTGGGTACCTCTCGCCCCTCCAGCGTCGTTAGCCTGTATGTTCCTTTACCGAGCACTTTTGTTACCCTGTACGGGCCTTCCCAATTTGGCGCTTGTTTTTCCGTGGTTGCTCTAGGGTCCGCCACGCTTGTTCGTCGTAGCACCAGGTCTCCGGGAAAGAAGTGACGTTCTTTGACGCGAGCATTGTAGTATTGCGCCAGCTTCTGCTGATAGGCTATGAGCCTTAGCTGGGCTCGCTCTCTGTTTTCCTCGAGGAGGTCTAGGTTCTCCTGCAACACCTGATTGTTTCTGGCCTCGTCAAATTGTCCAACTCGTAGAGATGGGTTGGATATCTCGACCGTTATGACAACCTTAGCTCCGTACGCGAGATGGAACGGAGTCTCTCCTGTAGCGGCCCTAGCGGTGGTCCGGTGCGCCCATAGTATGCTCGGAATTGAGTCTATCCATGAGTCACCTGCTTGCTCCAGGCGGGTCTTGATGCCATGAAGGAGTGTCCTGTTAGCGTTCTCCACTAACCCATTTGTCTGGGGATGTCCCACCGATGTGTAGTGGTTCCAAATCCCCAGCTTCGAGCACTTTTCTTGGAAAGCGGCGCTTGCAAATTGCCGTCCATTGTCGGTTGCGAGGACCCGAGGGATCCCAAACCGGCAGATAATGCTCCGCAGCACGAATTTCCACGTTACTTCACTTGTGATTCTTCCCAAGGGCTCTGCCTCGACCCATTTGGTGAAGTAGTCAATGACGACGATGAGGAATTTCTTCCTTCCTTGGGCTTCGGGGAAGGGACCCAAGTTGCGTCGTTGGCTGGTGGTGCAGGTTGGAGAACTTCTGACATTGTGGATACTTCCGGACGTAGTTGAGGCAGTCTTGCTGCAACGTAGGCCACCAATATCCTTGTCGGATAAGGGTCTGTGTGAGTGCTCGGCCCCCTACGTGACTCCCGCAAAGTCCTTCGTGTACTTCCTGTACGGCTTGCGTGGCTTCCGTAGGGAACAAGCACTTTAGCAGTGGGGTTGAAAGTGATCGCCTATACAGGCGGCCGCCAACCATTGTGAAGTGCGCCGCGTCTGCTCGCGTACGGCGGGCCTCGGCGCGGTCGCTTGGAAGTTGTTGTCGCAGGAGGAAGTTTAAGAGCGGATCCATCCTTGAGGGTTCATAGTCGATGGCGTTCACCTGGGGCGTCGGTTCCTCCGTGCTCGGCGCCGACAATTCTTCTATCAAGATGGATCTTGAGCTGGAGGTTGTTGTCGAAGACGCTAGGCAAGACAGAGCGTCTGCTCGGACGTTCTCTTCCCTCGGGATATGCACTATCTCGAAATGAGAGAACTCTGAGACTGTTGCCTTGGCCTTCTCAAGGTATTTGATCATTGTCGGCTCTCGGACTTCAAATTCGCCTTTGACTTGGTTGGCGACGAGCATGGAGTCACTGTAGGCCCGCACGCTGTTCGTCCCCAGGTGTTTCGCCATTCGTAATCCCGAAAGGAGCGCTTCATATTCAGCCACATTATTCGTGGTCGGGAAGTTGAAGCGGAGAGCGTACTATAGCTCCACGCCCTCTGGAGATAGTAGGACTTGACTTGCCCCGCTGCCAGCAGCGCAAGACGAACCATTGACGTAGAGCTCCCATCTTGGTCCCAGGGACTGCTCGGGCGAGCTCTCTTCGGGTATCGTGCACTCGACAACGAAATCGGCGAGGGCTTGGGCCTTGATCGCAGTCCTTGGACGGAACTTGATGTCGAACTCGCCCAATTCAATGGCCCACTTGATCAACCTTCCCGAGGCGTCGGGATTCTGGAGAATTTGGCGTAAAGGTTGGTCAGTGAGGATGGCGATTGGGTGAGCCAAGAAGTACGGTTGCAACTTGCGAGCGGCCGTGATTAGGGTCAGCGCGAACTTCTCAGTCTGCGAATATCGGAACTCTAGTCCCTGTAATGCCCGGCTCACGTAGTAGACGGGCTTCATGACCTTCCCTTCCTCTCGTGCGAGTACGACGCTCATCGTGTTCGGAGTCACCGACAGATCCAGGAGCAGTTGTTCTCCCTTTTGTGGCTTGGAGAGCACGGGAGGTGACGCTAGATACTGCTTCAGCTCTTCGAACGCCTGCTCGCATTCCTGATCCCATTCGATCTGCCCCTTTCTCTCCGGTGCTTTGTTGGCTTGCTTGATGAGCCGGAAGAAAGGAAGGCATCTCTCAGCAGCTCGGGACGGGAATCGAGTCAGGGCGGCAACGCGGCCCGTGAGACACTGCACGTCCCTTACTCGGGCTGGTCGCTTCATTTCTAGTACCGCTCGGCTCTGATCGAGATTTGCTTCGATCCCTCTGTGGGTTACAAGGAAACCGAGAAACTTACCCGACTTAACTCCGAATGTGCACTTGCTTGGGTTGAGCTTCATGTTGTATCTTCTGAGCGTCGCGAAGGTCTCTGCCAGGTCTCCGAGGTGCTCGGCAGCTCGACAGCTTTTGACAAGCATGTCGTCGATGTAGACTTCCATGTTGCGGCCGATCTGTGCGTCGAACATATGGTTGACCAGGCGCTGGTAGGTGGCCCCCGCGTTCTTTAAATCGAATGACATTCGTGTGTAGCAGTATAGGCCATGATCGGTCACGAACGTTGTCTTATCTTGGTCGGGCCCATGCATGCTGATCTGATGGTACTCAGAATAGGCATCCAGAAAGCTCAACGTCTCGTGCTCGGCTGTGGCGTCGACCAGTTGGTCGATTCGTGACATAGGGAAACTATCCTTGGGTGTAGCTTTGTTGAGGTCGGTGTAGTCTACGCACATTCGCCATTTTCCGTTACTTTTAGGGGCGAGAGGACCACATTGGCTACCTAGTCAGGGTACTGGGTTGGCCGCAAGAGTCCCGAGCGTAATTTCTCGCTCACTTGTTCCCTGATAACGGCCTGTCGCTCGGGATTGCAGCGCCTCCTGCGCTGCTGAACTGGGCGGCAGCTCGGATCCAGCTTTAGCTGGTGGGTGATGATCTATGGTGAGATTCCGGGGAGCTTGTCCTCGGACCAGGCGAACACGTCTTGGTTTGCTATGAGGAAGTTGGTGTAAGCTTCCTTTTATTGTTCGGATAATGTAGCTCCTATCCGGAGCTTCTTGCTCGGATCCTCCCCCACCTGGATGAGGTACAGGTCTTCCGCTGGGGTGCTCGTGCTCGTGCTCGGACCTGGATCTTCGGTCCTTGCTTTCTTCTCGGGCGGGGCTTCCTCGGCTAGTCGGTCGCGTGTGGAGATCAAATAGCACCTCCTGGACTCCCTTTGGTCCCCCCAGATTTCTCCCACCCCGCGTGGAGTGGGGAACTTCAGCTTTTGATGATAAGAGGAGGGGACGCCACGGAGGGTTCCGAGGATGCCTCGCCCTATGATGGCGTTGTATCTTGTCATCCCGCGGACTATGGTGGAGTCCGCTAGGAACGTCGCGTTCTTCGGTGTGATTCTGAACGTGATTGGCAACGAGATGCGTCCCTCTGGGAGGACGGTCGTGCCAGAGAACCCATACAGAGATGTGTGTAGTGACGTTATTCGCGATAGATCCACACCCATGAGTACTAAGCAGTCGTAAGAAATAACATCGGGATCGCTTCCATTATCCACTAAAATACGTCGGACAGTACATCGATTAATGGTGGCCGAGACCACCAAAGCGTCAGAGTGGGGAGTGGTCACACCTTCCAGATCCTCGTCTGAGAAGACGATGGGGTCCTTGAGGTGCTCCCGGGTGGCAGTCTCCTGGTGGCGACTGTCGTCTCGCTCCACGGTGTTGATTGCTGACGCGTATCGCTGGCGCCTCCTCGAGCTATCGCCTCCTGCGGTCGGCCCCCCGAAGATCATCATGATCTCCTTCCCATTGGGTCGGTTGTCGAGTGGCGGAGGGGATCGTTCGTGCTGTCGCTTCTCCTCGGCCTTGGCGATGAACTTATCGAGGAGTCCTCACCAGATGAGGTCCTCGATAGCATCCTTTAGCTGGATGCAGTCGGCGGTGTCGTGGCCGTGGTCGCGGTGGAAGCGGCAGTACCTCTTTTTACTTCTGGTCCTCGGGTCGGACTTCATCTTCGAGGGCCACTTGAGGTAGGGTTCCTCACGGATCTCCATAAGAATCTGGTCGGGTGGAGCCGTGAGGGGCATGTAGTGGCGGTAGTTGCCCCTTTCTTTATTTTGGGGGCGATCGCGGCGATCCTGGTCTCGTCGCTCTCGCTTGCCACGTCCTTCCCGAGGTGACTCGGCTGATCTTTTGCGGTCGGATCGATCGGACCCGGCCGTGCGGCCAAGGGCCGCAGTGTTCTCGCACCGGGCGTGCTTCTGTGCCAAGGCGAGGAGGTCCGTTAGGGTTGTCGGGGCTTCGACCCTGAGTGATCGCCGGACGATGGGGTCTCGGGTCGCCTGTGCGATGACGGTGGCAGCAATGCTCACGTCGAGGCGGGGTATATAGAGCGCCTTTGCTCAGAAATGAGACACGTAGTCCTAGAGGGTCTCCTCTCGCCCCTGCCTGATGGCGAGCAGGCTCACTGCTGACTTGGTTTTTTTGCGGCAGCCAATGAAGTTCTCCTTGAACAGCTTCTTCAGCTGCAAGGAGGAGGAAATAGTCTCGGCCGGCAGGGACTCGAACCACGTCCGGGCGTTCTCTCTGAGAGTCGTTACGAACGCCAGGCATTTGACAGCGTCCGAGGCCCTGTGGAAGATCAGGTTTGACTCGAAGCTGTGCTTGTGGTCGGCCGGGTCGGTGGTATCGTCGTAGGGGGTGAATGACGGCAACTGAAACTTCGGCGGAATGGGGGCTTCCATGATCTCCTTAGAGAAAGGAACGTGGAAGTCCTGATCGTCGTCGTTGAGGCTGCGAGTCTTGACGGCGAGCAGGACGTCGTCCAAACAATAGACTTTGTCCTCGATCTCACCGATGCGCTGGAGCCGCCGGTCCATCTTCGGGTTAGAGTGCAATGAACTCCGCACCCTTGGTGCGGGCGGGCTGCGCGGTCGTCGGGTTCGTGCTGCGGAGGTATGGGAGGCTTCTCGCACTTGGCGGGAGTTCGCTACAGCTTGAGCCCCCCCATTCTGAGGCCGTTCCGACGGGATGCGCTGGGGGTCCGCAGGTCTATTCAGGAGATCCTTACATAGTCCCGTCAGGGCTTGGATCTGCTGGCATATCTTGGCGAGGTCGTTCGCAGTGACTCCCTGGCGTAGACGGGTAGAGGAAGAAGCTTCCTGCGATCCACGACGGGAACTGGGACCTTGGTGAGAACCGCGCCCCCGGTTGTTGGCGTTGCGGAGACTCCCACGAGGTGCCATTGGCTTTTTGATCGAGGTTCCCACAAACGGCGCCAAAAAGTGTAGAGGCAGAAAACTGGTCTCTAGCTCTCGTACCACACTTTTCTATTTATTTGCTAGGGAGGACCGCCTGGCACTTACGGAAGCCTGCAAACCCCAGAAAGAAGGGGGTCAGAAGGAGTCCTGGGCGTTATCCCAGGAGACAACCCTCCGATGCTTAAGTCAACATCGAGTTAAATAGAGGAAGAAGAAGAGTAGACGAGAAGGAGGAGAAGGAGATCGCCGGAGTAGCCCTGGGAGAGCTGTTGGACTTCCAGACGAGTGCTCGCCGTTGCCAGTGACCACTCAACGAGTGCTCGCTGGGCGGTAAGAGTGCTCGGAAGGGATGCTCTCTCTGCAGGTAGACAGTTGAGACCTCCTTAGTAGTAGCAGGGCGTGTAGCTTTCTCTAGCATGTTTCTCCTTGACTTCTCTGGGAGTTTCTTGGTGGAATTCACCGTGTCCGTGCTTGTTCGTCGAGGTCCCTTTTATAGGGGGTTGTCCTGGAGGGGGGAGCTCATCCCTTAGCAGGAAGGACGCCAGTCGTGGAGTAACGTTTCCCGCGATCGCAGGGGTAGTTTCCTGTTGAGGGGTTGTTATCTCGGAGCCGGCTAGTTCCTTGGCGAGTCTTACAACGTATGGGGGGCGTGCTCGCCCTTAGTGGAGTTAAGGCCGATGTCGTGGGGGGCAATGTTCGGTCGCCGGAAAGTCATCCGGCGGTCGTTGCGCCTAGGTTGAAACCCTTCCTACTTTGGCGAATCTAAGGCTCAATCGTCGTGGGCCGTTTGTGACGGGCCACAATCGTCGGGGGCCTTTGAGCGCGTTGTAGACCGTGGACCTGTATAGGCCTGGCAGAATTGGGCTTTAAGTGGGTCAAGCCGATTTTACCCTCCTCAGATCCTTTTTGTTTTTGTTTTAACAGTAAAATATCCTTACCCTTTAAATAAATAAAAATACATAACAAAATAAAATAGACTATTAGTAAAAATCTCAAATGACTTTGACAAACTACAATTTATTGAACTAAAAAAACCCACAAATTGACTGACATTATAGAAAAATAAAAATTGATTTTCAACATTAATGTCTTCGACAATTCCACATAAATCAGGATCATCTATTGTAAGCCGGGTAACTCGCTCCGCATCATTCTCCTCTGGTTCGAAAAAATTCAACCTCGAATTTTGAAATGATGAAGAAGCGGGAGCATCTTCTACACACAACATCAATAAGTTCATGTGGATCTTCAAATCACTAAATTGGCGGCGACGCTGAGTGATAGCGTGAAACGCACATCGTTAATACGTCCGGTATCAAATTTAAATATTCGGTCCACAAATTAAAAAGAATAGTTAAGTGGTGAGATCGAGTCGAATCCACAGAGAAATTTAGATTTTAGAGTTGAAAATCTTGAGTTCTTAAGATTGAAATTCGTGAAAGTTGGGTTGAAAACTTCATATTGAAATTGAGAAATTAAAATTAATTAAACAAAGTGAAGGACCGAATAAAACTCAGGCTTAAGAATTAACGAGACAAGTGAAAGGAAAACGATAGAATTATCACAATCACCAAATTTTGAACTAGAAAAATAAACAGATGAACCAAGGAAATAAACAAGAAGAACAACAATATCAATTCTATTAAATTTAAAAGACAAGATTATAAGTGCATTGCAAGAAAAATTAAATCAAAGACGAATAACTAACACAATCTAATAAAAGAAATATTACAAGAGACAAAGGAAACAATTTAAAAGAAAAGTGAAAGAAGTTGTAGCATGAAGGAGCCTCCGCCCCCCTCTCTTTCCTTCCTCCCATGGACACCAAAAACTTAACCCCAAAACAACAGAAGGATAACTTTCTCCCAGCCGACGGAACTCCCTCTCTTGCCAACCAGAGCCCCTTTTATAGGGCCAACAACTTTCCCCATCTCCTCTCCAGTGTGAAAATCACCCGCCGTAAAGTGCGAGGGCCAACCAACTGCTTATGCCCGGCAATCTCGCAAAGCTTACCACTCCCCGTTCAACGCACATGGGCTCCTTCCTCGTCAATCACAGCCGCCATTCACGCAATCACGGGACGACCTTGGCCATGCCATGCGTCGTCCAACTTGCATGCGTCTACTGACCATCTCGCACAAGACCGTCGCGCCCCTTCCTTTCAGCTCGTGAGAGCTGCCATTCACGCCGCAACCACCTGTCGAACTCGCGAATGACCTGTTCACCTTTTTCCGAACATGCAGCCTGCCCACGCGGTGCACGCGACTGGAGCACGTCAACGCGCTCCCCCGCCCAGCCACGTGTCGTGCGAACGCCATTGGCAACCAACGGGAGCGTCCAGCCACTCCGAGCGTGATCGTGTTCACAGGTCCTTCTTCCCCTGTTCTCCTGCGAACGCTGGCTTCGCCAAGCCAACCACCACCGTGCTCCACACGCACGCTGTTCTAGCTCTATTGGCCCATGCGAACGCCATGCACGTCGAGCCATTGCTCCTCTTCTTCACTAGCCCAGCCGGTCGCCGCCACACTCCTCCTTCCTTCTTCTCCTCTTCCCGCCAGTAGACCGCCGCGTCCGGCCTCCTCGCCGTTGTCTCCAGCTTCCTCTCTCTTCCTCACTTCTCTGCACCCCGTGACCACCGCAGACATAGTCGACGCCCCTATTTTCTTCTCCACCGGCCACCTGTTGCTATTGTCACCCGTCCCGTGAACTACCCACCGTCGGAGCAACCTCTCTGCGCCGGCCATCCCTACCGTGGGAGAAGATGATACTGTTCATAAAACAAAACTTTGGTGAAGTTTGTGGCATGTAAAAAAAATGATAATTTGACCCCTAGTCAAAAGATATTTAATCATGCAATATTTGTCCTTAATTATATCTCAAGTCTCACTAATTAAATTATGTTTAAAAAATTTGATTAATTCCACAAAAATCTGAATTAAGTGTAAGGTTGAGTTTAACTGTAAAAAATTGCATAATCGACTATGTTAAAGCTCCAAAGATAATATATGTGACATAATTAAATATATGTAAATCCACACTTATCACTGAGTATGTGCCTCAGCACTACACCACACTAGGTCAAAATCACCCTGGGTCATAGAAAATCCCACATCCATAATAGCAAGAGAACATGAAGTATTTTGAATCGAGAGATCAAAGCATGTGTCAACCATGATCATTTGATCCCAAAAGTCTTTGTCAGACGTATCACCAATAGCGTCCAAGGATGAATCTATCTCATAGGGAAACTTGGAAATGAAATCCAATCCAGACTCCAAGAAGAGGTCATGATCCCAAGAATCAATAATCTTCAAGGCTGCACACTGATTATCTGTAGGCTCTGTTGGTGATAAAATAATCTCCTGGGAGTGGTCAACCAAATGGAGTTGCTCATCATTCAATTTTTCTGTTGATTGATATTCATGATTTTGATGCATATTCTTTGTCTCCGAACAAGGTAACAATAAATTATAGAAAACAAATTCATCTTGCAAGTAGTCAGGTCTCAGGTGCAAGTTTTTTTTCTGGATCTATGACAACATTTCTTTCTTTTAACCACTCACTTCTTAATATAATATATGTATCAGCCATTGTACCAATATTACACCAAGCACCATCAGAATAAGTGGTTGTTTTAAAATTTTTATTAAACTCTACAAATATCTGATCACCTCTGCAAATAATTTCTCCAGTCTTTGAGAGAGACTCAACAATATGTGGTAAAATTCAATTTTTAGATTCCATATCAATAAAATCAATTTCTATACGTTCTCCATTAGGTAAGTACGCGACAAATATGATCGGAAGAGGAAGCATATCGCATAAACTCAGGACCTCAACTTATGAAGATAAGTTGATTTCCTAGGGCTCTGATACCAATTTGATGTAGGACGAACCAAGACTAAGAGAGCAGCAAGGTGGTTTTTTGCTCGCTCAATACCTCTTGCTTGTAGATCCGAAAAAATCGCCTCTCAGGACCAAGAATTAAGAATAACTCTTTATTGGGCCATAAATGAACAATAATAATTTACTATTCCTACTGTTCATAACAGTAGATCAACTGTGCATAACAGTTGATTCACTGTGGTATGCTTCTGCTTTGCTCGTGGGCACTGTGGGGAACGACGGCCAGTGGAGAGACCCGCTGTAGGGTAGGCCAGGCGGCGACAGCACTTGCTGTGGACAGCAGTGGGTGGAGGCTGATAGCGACGGCTGTAGCGGCAAGCGCGGTGGCGTGGCCTGATTTCCTGGCCGTCGAGGGCGATGGTGTGTTCACCTGCGCAGGATGGAGGGGCGGCGGATGCCCTTCTAGTAGCGGCGGCCAGGGGCCACCAGTGACGCAGTGGCAGCCGGCTGCAAGGGGAGGTGGCCAGCGGCGGACCACGTACAGCGCAGGGGGCAGTGGCGGAGGCCTTGCTACCTTGAGGATGGTGGGCAGAGATCGACGGCGGCGTGGACTGCAGGCAACGATGGGGAGTGGCCCTGTGGTGGCTGGCCCTAGCACTCACGACGGTGCTGGCTCGCGATGGCCGTAGGCGGCGCTACAGTGGTCCGTGGCTGTGGGACGCAGGCACCGGAGCGGAGGGCTGAGGTGGCGGCAGGTCGCAGTGGGGTGGCGAACGCGGCGGCCCTGATCGTGCTGGAGTGTCGGAGGAGAGGGGGGGAAAGGGTTCATGTGGGATAGAAGCCGACGGCGTCGGCCTTCTGGAGCGGCGGTCGCGGACGACGCAGTGCTCTGCAATGGCAGCGGGGCAGGTGGTCGGCGACGATGGGGGGGGTTCTACAATCGTCGTTCCCAGAGAAGAGAAGGCGGCGGTGAGAGAAGAGGATGAGAGAGGAAAGAAAGGGGGGAAAGGAAAAAAACAGTAATATAGGTGATAGTGGATGGAAGAGCTGTTACGGTGGGGAAAGTAGTTGATTGAGAATTGCAGAGAGGGGGAGTTCGCTCACGCCAGAAGAAAAATGGAGAGGGGGGTTCGGCCTCACGTCAGGAAGAAGGAGGGGTTTGACATCTCATCAGAAGATCACCACTGCGTTATGTATTTTTTTCTCTAACCATTGCTTCCCCCAATTAGGGTTAGCACATCTTTATTTATATAAAACGAAATTTACAAATAGACTCTTTTTGTTTTTGCTTTAACAGCAAAATATCCCTACCGTTAAAATAAATAAAAATACATAACAAAATAAAATAGACTATTAGCAAAAATCCCTACATGACAAACTACAATTTATTGAAAATAAAAATTGATCTTCAATATTAATGTCTTCGACGATTTCACATAAATCAGGATCATCCATTGTAAGTCGGGCAACTCGCTCTGCATCAAAGCAGCTCCGTTCGTCGCCTGCTGTCACCTCCGAGCCATGCCGACGTCGCTTTGACGCCTTTGCTAGTGCCTCGGGCGTTGTGCCACACCCTACTCTTTTCGTGGAGGAGCTCCGGGGCTTCGTAGGACTGAGGCTCTCCTTTGGGTTCGTTGGATTCAGGCGAGTTGGCTGGTGGCTGTGGCGGTGGGGATGGGGAAGGAACCTTCAAGGCCCTGTCTGCCCTCTCTCTGTTGAGCGAGGAGAAGTCCGGTCCGGCTAGGACTCGGATGTCGGCCAGTCCTGCTCCTCTCAACAGGGGCCCTCTCCTGCTGTCAGAGTGTGGCAGTAGCAGGGCTGTGGAGGCTGAGGGCCTTCTCCATCTCCTCTTTAATAGATTGACTGTGCAGGAGGGGGAGGTGGGATCTCTGGAAGGTCGGGGTGTCAGCACCATCTGTCAATCCGATGGACCCTCTGAATAGGTATGCGGCAGTAACAGTGTAGAGGGGTCTAAGGGAGTCCGTCTTCTCCCTTTCAATGCGCACTCGGACCAGGGCGAGGAGGTGGTGGGTGCGGCGGTGGTTGCTTTGGGAGGTGCTGTGGTAGTCCAGGGAGATTCCTCTGTCCGCCAGCTAGCTGGGCCAACTGTTGACTTAGCTCCTCAGACGGGGGACTGCAGCTGATCCAGTGCTCTCAGACCGGCCAATGCTGCAGGTGGCTAGGGTGCTTGGGGAGTCTTGCTCGGTTCCGGAGGAGGAAGCCTTTCTGGAGGGGACAGATCCTGCACAGGAGGAAGCAAGGCGGAGAAAGAGGGAGGTCAAGGAAATCTTATCTGAGGTAGAGAGGTTTGTGGGAGAGCAGGCGAAATATGTGGCTTCCTTGATTGGGGTTTCCTACGAAGAAGTTGATAAGGATATCAAAATAGTGCACAACAAAATTCAGAAAAGATGGAATGCAAAGCCGGCGAGGGAAGCCATGGCAGAGAAAAATGCTTTGAGAGGGGATGTGCAGAGAGTAGGAGAGGGAAAGATGAGTAAGAGGGGCAGCTGAGGACTGTTATGGTGGTGTGGACTGAAGCTTACTAGATAGCCTCTGTGGCAAACAGGTTCCTTTGAGGGGCTGTGTTGGAGAGGGTCCCTATAGGGAATCGGTTAGGGATGAGGTAGGTAGATATAGCTGTTTTCGGGTGGTGGTGATATTTTGTGGGCTCCAGGGTAGGGCGGTGTTGACAACGTAGATTCGTGGTTGGTCATGCGTCTTTTCTTATGAAAGCAGTGTCTGGTGGAGAGCTGTTTTGTTTCTTCCTTTTGCTTGCTTCTGGGGCAGAGAGTTGCCTGCCGAATCTTGTACTTTGGAGTTTTGTGGGAGCACTCCCCCCTTACTTGTAATTACTTTCTTTTCTTTTATATAATCTGTAGTACTATCCACTTTCAAAAAAAACTGAATTTTGTTGCTTCTTGTTTCATATTTTAGATTTTTTTTTTGTGTAGCATAATTTATTATACTGAGGCTTTTCAGTTGTATAACTCAAGGGCACTGGGAGTAGCTGAAGTAGCCACATGGAACCTTTACCTCACCCTTCTTTTTTCCTTTTGAGGCACCCAAGATTTCAAACCTTCAGGCTGTTTTCCGTCAGGACATCATTGAGCATGACCACCATATGGGAACATGAATGCTGGGTCAAGTTTTTATTTTTACTTTTATGATCATTTTGATGTTGGGGAGGGGGGTGGTTATATACCAATTCAGGCAGACAAATGAGCCAGTGGTGGGCGGGCAGGCATGTAGGCTGGTAGGTCAGTGGTGATATGGAAACAAAATGTTTTCCTGTAAGATTTTGGTGTATAAATGTTGGGTATGGTTCACCATTTGAGAGATCCTTTTTTCTGTGTTAATGAAAGGGATCCCCAGGATATAGGGCAGCAAACAGGTTCGAGTCAGAGTTGGAATCATGTGACTTTGATTCTGTTTCTAATAAATGGGAATCAGCATTGGAATCGGTTTGCAAACAGAACTGGGTTACCCCACTTCTAATTACAATTTTCTTATTGGGCATGGGCTAACTGGAACGGATGAAGCCTAGGACAAGCTACTGGGAGTCTCCCTTCTTGCATGAAAAAGATGATAGGGCTAACCCCCTTTTATGGAAGGCCTGGCCCCCTCCCCTGCTGCTGCTAGTCAATGTGGGACTACATAGTGGGAGAGGAGGTGGCATGTGTGCGACTGTTCATGCTTCAGAACACTAGATTGTGCTATTTTATCTGTGTCAACTGTAGAAGAGGAGGGTGACTGACATGAGATAAAGTGGCTGATGACCTCCAATCTGGTGTCCCGATCCATGAGTGCCATGGAAGGCAGTTTCGGCCGAAATCGAAACGTTTCGGCCGAAACATTTCGGTTTCGGACTGGAACTAAACGGTACCGAAAGCCCAGCTTCGGCCGAAACCAAATATACCCTTTTATAAAAAAATATTATTTAATTAGTTTCGGCCGAAATCGAAACCGGTTTCGGTTTCGGACCCGGCCGAAACCGGTACTGCCTTCCTTGATGAGTGCAGGCTTGCTGGGCTGAAAGTTGCTTATGGTTTTCTGTTGTGAAATTCAGTTCTGTGACTTATGTCATTTTGTGCAACTGTAAATTGGCACATGTGCATACTTTTATTGTTTACGCTAGCTGATGTTTCTTATGATTCCTATTACTGTCAGGTTGGTGTAAATGTTCTGATGGCTCAAGCTGGTTCTTTTGTTCCGTGTGATAGAGCAAGCATCAGTGCCCGTGATTGCATTTTTGCTCGTGTTGGGGCTGGTGATTGCCAGGTAGTTGCTATTCAATTAGGATAACAATCTGCGCATAGCTATTGTCTTTGATGAGAATGTCCTTTGATTTATCCAATGGACATAATTTTGTTTCCAAAATGTATGTTATACTATGATTTAATCTATTGTCAAGGAATATCTTTGATGATTTTCAAGTTTCCTATATGCATATGTCAATACTTTAATTTGCTGTTTCGTGTCATTTAATTATTTTCTTCAAGCTTTAGCTTCAACAGTTGATGCTATATATGAGAAATCCTCTATGCAAGCATAGTAAAACCTTTTTAAAGTTTTAATTTCTTAATGCATCCCCATGTAGAATTGTTCCTTTCGCATCATTCAACTGCAAAATGTTTGCTTGGAATATATTGGAGTTTTTTTATTAACATCAGGGCAGATTTCCTTTGTGATAACATCTATTCTGCATTCTAGATGTTCACATCCAATAGAGTTGCAAATACTAATAATTTATCCCCATATGTTGGCATTCGACAGGATTAAATGTATGTTTCTTTGTCGTCATCATCATCATCATCAGAGCCTTATCCCAATTAATTGGGGTCGGCTACATGAATCCTGTTCCGCCAAAGATTTCTATCAAGTGCAATATTCATATTTAAACTCAAGGAACTAATGTCCTTCCTAATAACATCGCACCATCTCATTTTAGGCCTTCCTCGAGCTCTTTTACTAGCATCCACTAAGATTTGGTCACATCTTTTAACCGGCGCTGAGTTAGGGCGACGAAACACATGTCCAAACCACCTGAGTCTATTTTCTCTCATTTTGTTATCAATTGGAGCTATCCCTAAGTCCTTACGGATGCGCTCATTCCTAATCTTGTCTTTCTTAGTCTTGCCACACATCCATCTCAACATCCTCATCTCTGCTACACACATTTTATGGATGTGTTCCTTTCGTACTGCCCAACACTCGGTACCATATAACAAAGCAGGTCTCACAGCCGTTCTATAAAACCTCCCTTTGAGTTTCACAGGCATACGGCGATCACAAAGGACACCTGATGCACTTCTCCATCTTAACCAGCCTGCCTTAATCCTATGTATAACGTCATCATAAATCTCCCCATTCTCTTGTATGATAGACCCTAAATATCGAAAGCTATTACTCTTCGGAATGTTATGTCCATCAATTAAAACCATGTCTTTCTGAACCACTCTTCCATTATTAAAATTACAGTGCATAAACTCTGACTTACTCCTACTAATTTTAAAACCTTTAGACTCCAAGGCAAGTCTCCGACGCTCTAACTTAGCATTTAGAGCATCAATACTCTCATCAATTAAAACAATATCGTATGCAAATAGCATACACCAAGGGATATCCTCATGTAATTGTTTAGTTACTTCATCCATAACTAAGGCAAAGAGATACGGACTTAGTGCAGAACCTTGATGCAAACCTATAGAAACGGGAAATTCACCAGTCTCCCCAGCAATAGTTCGAACACTAGTAATAACACCGTCGTACATATCTTTAATCAAATTAACATATCCTTGAGAGATGCCTTTCTTTCTTAATGTCCACCAAATCAATTCTCTCGGTACTCGATCGTACGCCTTCTCTAAATCAAGAAAAATTATATACAAATCTTTTCTCATCTCTCTATACTTCTCCATTAGCTGCCGTAGTAAGAAAATAGTTTCTGTAGTAGATCTATTTGGCATAAAACCAAACTGATTTTCCGATACAGTAGTCATACATCGGAGGCTTTTTTCAATTACTCTTTTCCAAAGTTTCATAGTATGACTCATAAGCTTAATTCCACGATAATTATTACAACTTTGAATATCTCCTTTGTTTTTATAGAAAGGAACTACAACACTTTTTCTCCAAACTTCTGGCATTCTCCGTTCCTTTAAAATTTTATTAAAAAATTTAGTTAGCCACTGAATACCAATATCTCCTAGGCCTTTCCATACTTCAATAGGTAAGCCATCTAGTCCTTAGGCCTTGCCCACTTTCATTTTCCTTAAAGCATCCTCCACTTCTGACATCTTAATACGCCTGAAATATTGATATTTATCAAATATTGTGGACTCTTCCTTCTAAAGATAAATCCTTGACGGAATCTCCATTAAGTAATTTCTGAAAATAGCTATGCCACCTCCCTTTAATCTCAAGATCCTTAGTTAAAACCCTTTGATCTTCACCTTTAATGCTCCGAACATGATCTAAATCTCTAATTTTCCTTTCTCTTAATTTAGCAAGTTTAAATATGTCCTTTTCACCCTCTCGGGTTCCTAATTTATTATATAAATCTTCAAATGCCTTTGATTTAGCTTCGCTAACTATTTTCTTAGCTCTCTTTTTAGCGATTTTTGTTAATTTGCCAAACTTTAAAGCATTCCTTTTTTACTCTAATGGTATTTTGGATTTCCTCACTCCACCACCAAGTCTCTTTATCTAAATTTTTTTTACCTTTAGATTCGCCTAAGAGTTGTTTTGCAACCCTCGTTATACAATTTGTAACATTATTCCACATTACATTAGTTTCTTGTTCTAAATTCCAAATATTTTTCTTTAATAGATGATTTTTAAATGTTTCTAAACTTTTACCTTTTAAATTCCACCATTTAATCTTGGAATAATTATTTATAATGATCTTTCTTTTGAATTTAGGGATAGTGACATCCATTACTAACAACCTATATTGAGGGGCTAGACTCTCACCAGGAATAACTTTGCAATCTTTACATAAAACTCTATCGACCTTCCTAATGAGAAAATAGTCAATTTGACTTATATGTGTTCCACTCTTTTATGTTATTAAGTGTTCGTCTCTCTTCTTAAAGAAGGTATTAGTAATTGTTAGATCATAGGCCACAGCAAAATCAAGAATAGTGTTACCCATATCATTTTTATTGCCAAAATCAAGCCCTCCATGAATCCTTTCATAGCCTCTATTATCTATACCCATATGACCATTAAGATCCCCTCCAATAAAGATTCTCTCTTCACTAGGGATATTTTGGATCAAACTATCAATAGTCTCTCAAAATTGCTTTTTAATGCTCTCTTCTAATCCTACTTGAGGTGTATATACACTAATTATATTCAAAATATCCTCACATAAGATAAGTTTAATTAACATTAGTCTATCCCCCAATCTATTTACTTCCACAACTCTGTTTTTTAAGTTTTTATCTATTATTATAGCAACACCATTTCTAGAGTTATTATTACCCGTATACCAAATTTTATATCCATCAATGTCTTTAGCTTTATGTCCTTTCCACCTAATTTCTTGTAGGCAAGCTATGTTAACCCTCCTGTCCTTCATTAGCTTAACTAATTCTAAACCCTTACCCGTTAAAGTTCCTATATTCCAAGTAGCTAGACGGATCTTATATTTTTGGACTTGCTTCTTTACCCGTGTGCGTCCAACCCCACACGAGAACCCTTGCCTATTTGACACTGCAATCGGGCGCCATTGCTGCGCGTCGCTCACGGGGAACGCCCTAGCTAGCCCTTGCTCACTTGTCATTCCATCCGGGTTCCGATGTAACGCGTCGCTTACGGGGAACGCCCTAGCTAGTCCTTGCTCACTTGTCATTCCATCCGGGTTCCGATGTAACGCGTCGCTTACGGGGAACGCCCTAGCATTAGCACATAATGTATTTGGATCAGAATTCATGTTGGAGATGTGACAAAATTTTACTGTTGTCTGTCGACCTAACGCAAACCCTCCTCTTTTCTCATCCGGGCTTGGGACCGGCCATGGCAGAGTTGTATGTTTCTTTGTAAATGACATAAAGCTTCATATATATTTTTGACCATCAAGTGTGAACTATAATAGCCTATGGATGTGCCTTTTTGAAGAGAAAAATAGAGTCATGATTATCAGATACAAGCAAGGAAGGCAGAATCGGGAATCTGGATCAGATTAGCCGGTTCCAAAACGATCCATATCGGTGGGATCGGCTGATCCCGGACCGATCCCAGCCGAGTCAGGCCAACAGACCCGGCTAGGGATAAAAATGTCCAAAAAAAATCAAAAAACTTGCAAAAAATTTGAAAAAAATGGAAAAATTATTCTAGGTTAAATTTGTATAATGTGAAATAGTTGACATATGCTCATCATTTCACGAAATAGGTGACATACTAAATTGTGAGGAGAGAAAGTCCTAGAGAGAGAAAGACGTTTACCTTTGAAGATCTCTTGGAGAAAATGGTCCTAGATGAGCTTAGAAGCAATCTTCTAACACCAATTACCCTTGATCAATGATCTTCCTTCAACAATGAGCCTAGATTGAGAGGGAAGAGAGTGTGTGTTTGTATGTGTGTGTGAGAGAGAGAGAGAGAGGTGTGAAGGAGACTCGGAGAGGAAGGAGCCAAGGAGAGTGAAAGAGAAGGGAAGAAAGTGGAAGGGTGTGTGTGAGATAGTGAAATCCCGGTCAAAAATTCCCAAGGACCAAAGACCTTTGGTTGGCCTTCTCCCCAAATACTTTTATTTGAAATTCAAATGGGGACTATTACAGCCAGGATGCAGAAGAACAAGGGAGGAAAAAGAGGAGAAAGCACCGAGGGAACCAAAATAGGGTTGCGCTGATTTTTGGAAAAGCTGGAGTCCTTTCCCCCAACTGCTCCCCACTTATATAAATCAGGTTTTAGGGCAACAGCCACCTTACAAACCATGACAGAAATACCCCTGGCTAGTAACAACCCAGGGCGCACACCTCATGGACCAGGAATAACAAACCAGAAAGATAGATGACTAAACTACCCCTTGCCTTCTTTACACTCCCCCTCAAGCTGAGCATAGACATCTAACATGCTCAGCTTGCTTAGCATTTTTCTGAAATCATCTCTTGACAAACTCTTAGTAAGAACATCAGCAACTTGATCAGCAGACCGAACATAGGGGAGGCACAACTCCTCGGAGTCCAACTTCACCCGGATGAAGTGCCTATCCAACTCTATGTGTTTTGTACGATCATGTTGAACAGGATTGTTAGCAATGCTAATTGCTGCCTTCTTGTCGCAGTAGAGCTTCATGGGAAGCACTGCCTTAACTCCAATGTCTGCTAGAAGAATCTTCACCCACAACAATTCTGCTACAGCTTGTGCCATGGCTCTGTATTCAGCCTCTGCATTTGACCTTGCACAAACAGATTGTTTTTTGCTCCTCCAGGTTGATAGGGTGCAAGGTCCGGATACAGAGGGGGGGTGAATGTATCCCTCTTCAAATATAGCCTAATTAAATCTCTAATGCACAGATATGCGGAATTAAAAAGCTGTTGCAGAAATATACTGAGAATACTTAGAAGGATCAAAGCAAGACAACAATTCAAGTAGCCCTCACACGATCCTAAGCAAGCATCTAATGAGCGCAGCAATGAAAAGAACACATAAGGAAAATCAGACCACAAGTGAACACCAGGATTTTTTAGGTGGTTCGGTCCACAGACCTACGTCCACCTCTCACTCCAAACCGGAGTGAGGCTTCCACTTGCAAGGCTAGAACAACAGACTCCGTCTGCAACAATTGCTGCCAAACAGCTTGACAAACCGAGGGAAACAAATCCCTCAACCCAAGCTCTGCAACCCACAGAAGCTTGACACCTGGACTTGCTACCCACAAGACCAGAACCGGAGACGAATCTCCCTTCCTCCAAACCGGAGGGGAACTGCTAGTGACAGCCCGTCACTGGCAAACCAGAGATCACAGATCTCTCTTCGTCTGCGAACCCAGAGGGAACCCACAAGTGACTCCCAGCCACTTGCAACCCAGAGGTCTCGGACCTCCCTTCCTCCAAACCGGAGGGGAACCACCAGTGACACCCAGTCACAGGCAACCAGAGACGCAAGTCTCTCTTCCTCCAAACCGGAGGGAACCCGACCTCAAACCAGAGGATCGGAAGAACAATTGTGAACAGTTAAAAAGAGAAACAAAAAAAAAACGCAGCGACTGAAAGCTGGAAAATGAAATGCACAAGGTAGCTCTCGCAGGAGCAAATTGGATTGGATCTGATCCAAGGTCCAGTGAAGACAATGAAGCTTCTCTTCTTCTTCACGAGCTCTCCATCTCTCTTTCTCTTTTTCTTTTTCTTCTTCTGCTCTCTCACTCTGGCTCCTAGCTTCTCTCTTCTTCTTCTTTTCTTTCTTCTGCTACTTCTGCTCTTTTCCTCTCTACTTCGATCACTCTTCCTTGATCTCTGCTCTATCTTTTTTCTTCTGAGGAAGAAGCTCCATATTTATACCAGCAGCAGCTAGGGCGTGTGCAGGGCTTGTGCCCTCTTTGTCCTCGGATCACGTGCCAGGTGCCAACCTCGGATCACGTGCCCAGACACCTTTCTTCTCGAAGGATATACCTGTCACACAGTCATAAGAAAATATCAGAGAGATGTACAGACTTGCTGGGTAACACAAGACCGCCGTGTACAGACTTAGTATGAAAGATAGAATGTATAGACTTAGAAATAAAGAATGTACAAACTTTGTCTTGAAGGAGATGCACATATGCACTGAAGTGTGTACAGTCTTCACTGACGAATGTTCATACTTTAACTTGAAGGAGATGCACAACAAACATAAATGATCAGGCATGCAAGGTATGTACAGACCTTTTATGCTCGCAACAAGACAGTGTATAGACTGTTATCATGATGTACAAACATATCAGTAGAGTGTGTAGACATGGAACCAAAGTATGCACGACGTAGAACGATGTACAGACTATGTGAATGCATGAAGAACATGGGCTGTACATACTTATAGCCTGCAGCTGTGTACAGACTTGACCGATGCATAGACAGCAGAGAATGTGCAGACTTGAAGTGAATGCATGGACTATGCACAACGACTGTATAGACTTGCTCATGGACTGCACAGCGAATGTATAGACTTGCTCAGTTCCGCTGCATGAAGCAAGGCAATGTATGGACTTGCCGATGTACAGACTTTGCATCAAATGATGCACGATGTACAGACTTGACTGAGACACATCATAAGATGCAGAATGATGTACTTGCTGGCAGACGTTGTATAGACTTAGCGTGAGACGCTAAGTAAGACGGTGCAGTGTATAGACTTAGCCAAGACATCGTGAACAATTGGACGATGTACAGACTTAGCATGAGTCGTTAAGTGAGACGCAACATGAGACACAAGCCTGTATAGACTTTGAGTTAATGTGTCAGGCAATGTATGGACTTTGAATGTGAGTGATGCAACGATGTATAGACTTTGCATATGTGAGACACTGTACAGACTTTCAGCAACACACGATGTACAGACTTTCTAGGCATGAAGGCAACCGCTGTACAGACTTCGTGTGCAATGGCCAGACAATGTATAGACTTGATGAACATGCAAGTGAGCGATGTACAGACTTGCTAAACGATACATGCGACAATGTATAGACTTAACGATGCAAGCGATGTATAGACTTTGCCAGACGATGCATGCACAAGCCAACCGATGTACAGACTTTGCCAGACGATGCATGCACAAGCCAACCGATGTATAGACTTGATGACCAGTGCAATAAGACTCTGTACAGACTTGGCCAATGTACAGACTTAGCAGCGAGATGCACACGATGTATAGACTTAGTGTTCTGAACGTAGGTGAAGATAAGGTCTGTATAGACTTAGCGTGCCTGAAGCAGGGCAATGTACAGACTTGCCACCAATGTACAGACTTGCTATGACATGTGTGCAGACGACACCAATATGCAGACTTGGAAATGCTTGAAGCACACGATGTATAGACTTGTTCAATTAACAACTGATGGTTGTATAGACTTAGGCAAACGCTGTACAGACTTTAAGTATGCAAGACTATTGCATGTACAGACTTTGTGTGGCCTTATGCAAAGACAATGTACAGACTTGATGCACGAACTGTGCGCATGAATGAAGACCACTGTGTAGACTTGTGTGTGCATGTTACAATGAAATGTGTAGACTTTCTATGCTGACGATGTTCAGACTAGACTGCAATATGTAGACTTGGCAAAAGCATGAAGATAACAACAGAGAGTGTATGGACTTGCTGTATGCATGAACTACCCTGTACAGTTCATATGCCCAAAGCAGAACAATCATTCAGACACAGATTCATGATATGCTATCATCAAAATCATGGAGATCAAAATCATGTCACAGATGTTCAGATAGCTCATAGTGTTTGCTATCATCAAAATCACAGGGGCACAACACAGGTAACAAGGTTTCCACCCAAGTAAATACAATACCCAGATGTTGACCTTCGATCATCTGGTGATCCAGCTCAGTCAGCATCAGTAAACCCTTCCAAACATAGCTGACCTTTCTTGCTAAATAGCAAACTTTTCCTAGCCAGGTTTTGATATATCTCAAGACCCGGTCAACAACTTGCATGTGCTTAGTTCTGGGAGCATGCATGAATTGGCTGACCACATTGGTTGAATACGTAATATCCGGCCTAGTCAAGGACATGTATATAAGTTTTCCAACCATTTTTTGATACCTGCCTTTTTCAGCCTCTGAGAGCACTTCTCCATCAAGAATACTCAGCTTGTGGTTCATTTCAATTGGAGTATCAGCGGCTTTACTTCCCATTTTCCCAGTCTCTTTTAGCAAATCAAGGGCATACTTCCTTTGTGAAATAAGAATGCTGCCATGAGATCTTGCCACTTCAATCCCAAGAAAATAGTTCAAGGGACCAAGATCTTTAATCTCAAATTCCTTCGCTAGATTATCTTTCAGCTGTTGGATGGCAACAGGATCATCACCCGTAACCACCATATCGTCCACATATACAAGAAGGATAACAACCTGTTCACCCTTCCACTTCACAAAGAGAGTATGGTCAGCATTTCCTTGTTTAAAGCCCATCTATAGCATAGCTGCCCTTAGCCTTTCAAACCATGCTCTAGGGGACTGTTTCAGGCCATACGGTGCCCTTTTAAGCCTACAAACTTTCCCATCTATAGTCAAACCTGGGGGCGGCTGCATGTACACCTCTTTTGTTAATTCCCCATTAAGGAATGCATTCTTTACATCTAATTGGTGCAACTCCCAGTCATGGTGGACAGCAAGTGACATCAGAACCCGAACATAGGATAACTTGGCAACCGGAGCAAATGTTTCCTGCTAATCGATGCCATAGGTATGTGTAAACCCTTTGGCAACTAACCTTGCCTTGTACCTTTCCACGGTTCCATCAGACTTGAACTTTATGGTATATACCCATTTAGAGCTCACTGGCTTCTTCCCTGAAGGTAGATCAACCAAATCCCATGTACCATTCTGCCTTAAGGCCTCCAATTCTTCTTCCATTGCCTTAACCCACCTTGGACTCTTCACAACTTCTGAAAAAGACGAAGGCACAGTGGTGCTGGAAATAGATGAAAGGTAGGTCTGGTACGATGACGAGATTTTAGAATAGCACAAGTATTTGGAAATTGGGTGCTTGGTGCACTCTCTCACACCTTTCCTACATGCAATAGGCTGATCAAGGTCAATGAGAGAAACCTGATTTTCTGTTTCAGGAACAACAGGAGATGAGGACCCAGCATCCTCATGAGAGTGGTCCTCAATAAGGGTCTTTTCTTGCCTTCTTGGGGCTGTTCAATCTCCTCTTTTTGTCTTCTAGAGTAGACCTTTCCAAATCTGCTCTTCTCCGTAGAGTTGGTTTCTTCAGCAATCTTGGCATTGGTATCTTGAACATCTAGAACCGAAGAGGGCAGGGAACCCAAGGTGTCAGCAGAAATATGACAAGGAATCAGGTAGGGATCCACTGTAATCTCCCCCTCAGATCCGAGGAGAAGTATGACTGTGACTCAAAAAAGGTAACATCTCCTTGATAGTAGATCTTCCTTGTCTTGGGGTCAACACACTTATACCCTTTCTGACTGGGGGAATAACCAGGAAAAACTCCCCTAATAGCTTTGGGGTCAAGTTTAGAATGACCTGGACCCAAGACATGGATAAAACACAAGCACCCAAATACCCGCGGAGTCAAAGGAAAAATTGGGCGATCCGGGCGTAAGATAGTCACAGGAATACAAAACCCTAGAGCTCTGGATGGCATCCTATTAATGACATATGCTGCTGTGAGGACAACATCTGCCCAGTACTGTTTGGGAATCTTGTGCTGAAACAGGAATGCCCGAGCAGTCTCCATTAGGTGCTGATTCTTTCTCTCCGCCACTCCATTTTGTTGTGGAGTATACGGGCAAGAGGATTCATGTACCATCCCTTCATCTTGCATGAACACATTCAGATTTTTCGTGAAGTATTATTTTGCATTATTAGATCTAAACGTCTTGATTTTTTTCGCAAATTGTGTCAACACCATATTGGAAAAAATCTGAATTGCTCTAGGCACTTCCTCTCTCGACCTCAAGAGATACACCCAAGTGCACAAGGAAAAATCATCAATGAATGTGACGAAGTAGCGATCGCCATTCACAGATCACACGGGTGAGGGACCCCAAACATCAGAATGGATCAAATCAAAAGGAGCACTGCTCTTTTTTATTGAAGTGGAAAATTGGGATCTACAATGTTTTGCCAACTGGCATATAGGACACTGAAATGACTCTGGTTTAATGGACTTAAGTAATGTGGGAAATAAGAGTTTCAAAGACTTGAAAGAAAGATGTCCTAGACGACAATGACATAACTTGAGCTACTGAGTTTGAGCAGAACTATGGATGTTTCTCTTGGACTGAAGAGCAGTCTTCCCTTTGATGTTCAGCTTGTAAAGGCCCCTCTCCTCAAGACCACTCCCAATCGTTTGCTTGGTCTTCAAATCCTGAAACACACAATGGGTTGGGAAGAAGGATATGGAACAATTAAGGGATTTGGTGAGGTTGCTAACAGATAAGAGATTTATCGGAAGGGAAGGAACATGTAAGGTAGATGACAAGGAAAGATGATCATCCAGTCTGATGGTACCTTTACCTGCAATTGTGGCTTGAGTACCATCAGCTACCATCATCTTTTCTTGGCCAGAAGAAAGAGAATAGGTAGAGAAGAGACTAGGGTTACCGGTCATATGATCAGTAGCTCCAATACCAGGTCCATGATGTATCAGTTGGTTGAGATGTAGCAATAAGTGCAGCTCCCTCAACACTGAACTTACCCAGAGCAGAGGTGTCCAGCTGAGACAGAATCCTTTGAAGAGTAGCAATATCAGTTGGGAAGAGGCCCTTGGTGTTACGTACTTGAGCATTGGGTGATCCAGCATCCTGGGAAGAAGCCAGGGAAGTGGCAGCATTTCACTTGGCCTATTTGCTGCCCTTCTTACCACGGAACTTGAGAGGCTTCTTATCAGGATAGAGCTCCCAACCAAGGAAGGCAGTATCGATTTCGGTACCGGTATCGGTTTCGGCCGAAACTGGTTGAAACCCTTTAAAATTTTTTAAAAAATATGATCATGTCTGGTTTCGGCCGAAACATTTAACGGTTTCGTCCGAAACCACTAAAAAATATTTTTTTAATAGTTTCGGACATGCTACAGTATTTAGGTGCGGTTTCGGATCGGTTCCGGCCGAAACCGATACGTTTCGGCCGATACTGCCTTCCATGCTCCCAACAGTCATCCACAAGGTGGTTAGGTCTGCCGCAGTTACTACACTGCCTGTTGGCTTTCCCATCATCATCTTGACTATTACCACTACCCTTCTTAGACTTAGAAGCATTGCTGGTCAGAGCAGAATGGTCATGAAGAACATGGCCACTTGGTGTTTGAATGTCCACCAGCATAGCCTCCCTTCGATTCTCTTCAACCAGCACCCTTTGATATACCTCATCTAGAGATAGAGCACTAGTTTCATTGAGAATCTGTCCCCGGAGTGGTTCCCACTCTGGGTTTAAACCACCAAGGAACTTCAGAACTCCCCCCTTCTGAACAAACTTCAAGTGCCTTTTGTGATCAGCCGGGGTATCCCACTTATCAGCATCAGAGTAGTCGAGTTCATCCCACAGTGTTTGTAGGGTAGTGAAATAATCTGTAACAGAAAGAGTACCTTGCTTTGCTCCATACAAGGCAGTCTCCAGTTGATAGACCCTAACAACATTCTTTTTTTCTCCATACATCTTTTCTAAGAATTCCCACATATCTCTAGCTGTCTCCTTTCGCATAATCAGTTTCCTCTGAGCATCTTCAACGGAGTTGACTAACCAAGTCATCACATCACTATTCTGTTCAGCCCAGTCTTCAAACTCAGCACTATCCTCATCTGGTTTCTCAATTTTACCATTGATATAACCAGTCTTCCGCTTCGCTCCAAGGTACATCTTGGCTGTCACTGACCATTCAACATAATTGATTTTGTTCTGCTTGATTGGGGTAATCTGCAGGGTATGGTGTTCATGACCCGACATAGGGCCAGACACCCTTTTTCCTACAGAAACTTCCTCAAAATCTGTGGATGTGGACTTGGAGACCGATGGGGAGTGCTGTTTGGCCATGAGAATCTCCCCTTCTTCTTGATGCAGAATAAAACCTGAAAAACCCTAGGAGCAGGCAGCGGCTGTCTCCACAAGGGCAGGGTTCTGCAGCTCAATAGAAGAAGGAAAAAACAAGAGGAGAAGGGTGCAGTCCCTGCCAGACAGAGAAGGAGGGGCCGCAAACCTTTCCCAGGCCAAAGAGGGTTGTCCGATGAGGATACCTCCAGAAGAAGACCATCGCCGGCTTGTGCTAGGGAGAAACCCTAGGGCGGATCACCAAAGGACCACAGCGGTGCTGTCTCTGCCCTTGTTTCAGACCTCCTTTGGCTCTGATACCATGTTACAGCCAGGATGCAGAAGAACAAGGGAGGAAAAAGAGGAGAAAGCACCGAGGGAACCAAAACAAGGTTGCGCTGGTTTTTGGAAAAGTTGGAGTCCTTTCCCCCAACCGCTCCCCACTTATATAAATCAGGTTTTAGGGCAACAGCCACCTTACAAACCATGACAGAAATGCCCCTGGCTAGTAACAACCCAGGGCGCACACCTCATGGACTAGGAATAACAAACCAGAAAGATGACTAAACTACCCCTTGCCTTCTTTACAGGGAACATTGGCGGGATTGCCCGGAATCAGCTGGGATCGGCCGATCCGACCCGATCCGGGCCGATCCCACCGATCCTAGTGAAGGATCAGGCCAGCTTGACAATCCAGGCCGATCAGATCGGACAATCCGGGCCGATCCGATCCGATTCGGTGAACCTTGGATACAAGTATATGTCCCATGTGCATCAAACACATCCACATGCAGTCACTATGTGAGCATGCCTACATATAAAGTTTTTGATTCCCTCATGTGATGACGACATTCTGGGAGAAAACACATGTACAGCACTAGTAAGTTTTTTAAGCCATTCAAGTTTGTCTTCCATGACCAGCTAAATCTTTGTTTAATGCTTTATCTGCATCTCATTCTTTGATCTTATGGTTACTTTTCTTTATATTGTCTTCCTTTTCGTTGCTAGAATTTCTGAACTCCCATGTGAATTCACATCTCTTTGTTTGCAGCTTCGTGGTGTTTCTACCTTTATGCAGGAAATGCTTGAAACTGCATCTATCTTAAAAGGTGCTACTCACAAGTCACTGATAATTATCGATGAGTTGGGTCGTGGTACATCTACTTATGATGGATTTGGTCTGTTTTCTATCTTATATTTTGTTGACAAACTTTCATTCTGATCATTGATGAAATATACAAAGTTTGATAATGTGGAGTTAAACACTTGGATTATGATGTGCCCTGTTTTCCATATCCGATTGTTTGCATTACAACACTTCGAAGATTTCCTGACATTACCAAAACAACTTATGTAACACTTAGAACTCTGGAAGATCTTGTTGAATTTTGTAAAGGAGAGTACTTTTGAGCTCTATCTACATCGTTAAGTGGATCAAGCATCTGTAGTTCTCATAAGGTCGCATACTATTCATGCTGTCATTGTGGTAACTCACTGAAATGAAAGCCTGCTAGCAGTACCAACTCACTTTACATGATAATAGGTAACCCCCAAAAAGATGAGTTTTGAACTCTGCTGTGCTAGCATACTTGTGGCCCATTGTGCTATTCACTGAGGAAGACTGCACCCTGAAATTCATCCGGGTATGCCACAAAAAATCATGTGTACATTTGTGAAACCTGACCTTAATTGAATTTCAGATATTCTAGGATGCTAGGCTCACTCTTTGGAACATGCTTTGTTATGTGCCTTGCAGCAAGGTCTACTCCCGACTTTGTCAGCACACATCTACCATTTGTGCCTGAATCATTTTCCTCTCTCTCTGGATTTCTGATTGATTGTTTAAGTATTTGAAACGGCCCAACCTTTTTTAGGAGAAGGTGTGAAAGTATTGCCACATGTATAACATATAGGAGGTGGCAGTACATCCAACACAAAATACAAAAGAAAGCCCAGGTGAGGTCTCTAGTCTGCCCAAAAACAAAGTCAACCCTGACAAGGAATACATCAAAGAAACTAATTATATGTACCTAAGAAATCATCCTTTTCACTACAGTATTCCTGCCAGACACTAGGTAAGCCTGCCACACTTTACAGTGTGAAATTGAAATGTGATATTCGACAGGGGAATGTTGGAGTCAGACTTAATTTTGAAATTTGTTTGGATTTTTAAGACTTTAAATTTAAGAGTCACCACCTTGGAACACAGAAAACTATATTTCTTATTTTTGAATATTAAATTTATTGACTTGCCCAATGGAAAATAGCATCTAGGCTGTCTGGGTTAGGACTCTTTCTGCTGATTTGCAAATCGGTGTTAATTTCGCGTTCCTAGGGAAGGAAACCTTGGATTTCTGCCAATTGTTAATGCCCCATAAATTTGGTTATTTCACCCGGGATGCTTACTCAACCCACGCGATTATGCACCACACACCATTCAGGCTGTAGGTTTTGAATGTATTGAGGGTTCAATGTTGTTATTGCATAACACGTAGCTGATGAGTGGTATGAGTGGATCTAGAGGGGGGGTGAATAGATCCCCACAAACGATTCTTAACCACTTATAGGGTGTTTGGGAGTAAATTTTTTCTTAAGACTATTTCTCCTTTAAAAAATATTTCACTGTGATTTTTGTCACAATTTTTAAATTTATAAAATTTAACTTTTGACATGTTTGGTAAAATCTAAATAATATTTAAGAGAGTATGGAGTTTCCTCATTAGGAGGTGGTTGAAGAGAGAGAGATGGGTGGTAATCGTGTGTGTGTGTGAGAGAGAGAGGTGGTTATGGGAGGGAGAGAAAGAGGGGTGACGTATGTGTGTGAGAGAGAGAGAGGTGGTTATAGGAGAGAGCTCTTTTGAAAAAAAAATAAGGAAAGAGTTATTTTTTATTTGGGGAAGTTTAATGAAGAGTTAACTCTCTCCCTAAAAATTAGGAGAGATGCTCCAAACATGATTTAATCTACATTCTTTTCTCAAAATAAATTTTGAGAGAGAAAATATCTAAAAAAACGTAACCAACCACCCCATTATAAATTCAAAAAGAACTGCAGAACAGAATATACTCAATTGAACAACTTAAGCTCGGTTGTAGGCTGGAAATCGTGTTGTTCTTGAGAGAATATAGTGAGACGCACTAACTAGATGATTGTACCTGTGAAGGAGGTAGAAGATATGGAACAAACCATAGCAAACCACTGCTCAGGGATTTTTAGGTGGTTCGGCTGCTATCTAGCAGACCTACATCTACCCCTCACCAACCTGGTGAGGATTTCACACTTGGCCAAAAGAAAACACACACACACACGCGGAGCTGGTCGGCTACAAGTGTTGATAAACAGCTTGCACGAGGAGCAAGCTCCTCGACCACACACGGCTGTACAGCAGCCAAAACACACTTCGGAGCCTAAAACAGGTTATCGGAAAAACGTTGAAATCTCAGCAACCACAAAAAAAAAAAGAAGATAAATCTCACAAATAAAACTCAAAACAAGAAAACCGAAATGTAGCTTCTGATAGAAGTCAGGAAGCTGAAACATGAAGGTCAGAACTCAGGTCTGTAGCTGCAATGTTTATCTCTCTTCTTCAGTGGCCAGGTAGTAATGGGGAGGAGGATTCTCTCGAGGTGCTCTCAGGACTTCCCTCTTGGCTTTGGAATCACACAGGCCAACTCACTTCAGGTGTTCTTCAGACAAGCTCAGGGCGTCTCAGTTCTTCCCACGCTTCATGTTCTTTAAGGCGATATGTCCATTTTTATCGAAGGAAAACATGAAGAGCGCCTCTTTCTCATATCTGTTTTGTGATTGGTTCGTTTAGAAACTGCTGCCTGATTGGTCCGTGTTTATAGAATAGAAACATGGAAAGAATCCTTTTTCCAGATCTGTTTTCTGACAGGTCCTTTTCACAAAAGTAATCTGACTGGCCTGTGATGAAAAGAACGGATCTTTGTCCTAGGGCCTTTTTCAGACCTTGAGGCGCGTGTCCTGGAGGCGTGTGCCATTGACTTGGAGTAAATAAACACAAGAGTAGTTGACCTTGCTCGAAGTCTGCAAGAGAACCATTATGAGTCGACTTGGTTAGAGTTTTGAGTCTACTTGTTCTTTGAACAGGGCGAGATCCAAGCTACTGGAAGACAGTAAGTCGACTTAGTTTAGAGCTGGAGTCGACTTGCTCCTTTCAGAGTGTGAAGCATGATGCTGGTGTCCTTCTGAGTCGACTTTGTCTCACCCTTGAGTCGACTTGTTCTTTGAACAGGGCGAGATCCAAGCTACTGGAAGATAGTAAGCCGACTTAGTTTAGAGCTTGAGTCGACTTGCTCCTTTCAGAGTGTGAAGCATAATGCTGGATGTCCTTCTGAGTCGACTTAGTCTCACCTTTGAGTCGACTTATTTCATGTGTGTCGACACACTTCGTGGGGTGTGTCGACGCACTTCACCTCCTGCGTTGGTTGCTGCGTGCTAGACTGCGAGCCAAATCTATATGTGTCGACGCACCCTGATGTATGTGTCGACACACTCTTTTAGCATGCTCCTGAAACTGCTTCTGGAACGAGTCCTGTGTCGACACACTAAGAGAATGGTACAGCCTGAAGAAAGTTCCCCGTATAACTGGTACTAGATTTGGAGGTGTGTCGACGCACTGGCAGACTTGTGTCGACACACTTAGTTGTCCATTCTTGTTGTTCTGCTTCTGGCTGTAACTTTCACTGCTGGTTCACCAGTTAGGTCGACCTATCATGAAGGTTAGGTCGACACATCCTGACCATTGATAGAGCAATTTGATCCGGGGAATCAAAGTAGGTCGACACACTTCTGATGTGTGTCGACACACTCTGACCTCTGATGGTTCTGACCAAGCCCTTGCAGTTTCATTTCAGCCATGGTTGGCAGTATCGGTCGAAACCGACGCATTTCGGCCGAAACGTATCACTTTCGGCCGGTATCGAAACGAAATTGGACCTGCTCACTGTAGCAGGTCCGAAACCTAAAAAAAAATAAATCTTTTTTAATGGTTTCGGCCGAAACCGTATTAGTTTCGACCGAAACTCACCTGTTTCGGTCCGAAATCAGACGGTTTCGGCCGAAATCGGACAGGTTCACTATATTTTTTTTTTTGACTTTTTTAATGTTTTGAACTGGTTTCGACCGAAACTGATACGTTTCGGTTTCGGTCCTGGTCGAAACCGATACTGCCATCCTTGATTTCAGCAACTTGAAAGCCCCTTCTTGACAAGTTGGTCGACTGCCCAGTCGGTCGACCGCCCAGTTGGTCGACCGAATTCAAGCATTAGTCGACCGAAACCTGTAACTTCTCGGTCTTTTATTTCTGGGAGATTTGGTCGACCGGACCCTTTCTTGTCGGTTGACCGGCCAGCCTCCGTGGTCTGAAATATGTCGATTTAAACAAAAACATACGTCGACCTATCTTGTCTGTGAGTCAGCCTGTCATTGAATTGAGTCGCTTTTCTTTTAATTGAGTCGACCTATAATGAACACTTGGTCAATTTCTTCACATTCAGCCAATCATAAAAGAAGTTGTTTCATGTGTTCTCAAATTGACTTGCTAATGGCTTTATGGTTAGACGTTATCAAAAACACAATGGACACAACATTCTCCCCTTTTTGATGATGGGAACTATGGGTCATTGTGCTTTATAGTTCTGTTATTTTAAGTCCAGGTAGACTTTCAACATGAATAGCAGGGAGACTGACTGACTTCAGGGACAGACAAAATTGATTGAATTGACCGACTTAACATGTGATCATACAGACTGACTTCAGACATAAAACTTATCACACTATGACTTTGTACACATTATGACTCTACAAATTATGACTCATCACACTTCTCCCCTGTTGACATCATCAAAACACTAGGATGAATCTGCAGTGTGATGTGGGGAGGTAGTGAGGGATGATTGCACTGGGTGTTTCAGTAGATAGAAATTGGTGCTCATTGAAGGGATTCAAGTCTAATACAGATGTCATTATTATTCCAGACTGACTCCAAATTTTGACGCCTTCCTCCAAAAGAGCATTGCATGGTTTTACATTATTTATTGAAGGATTTAAAGTAAATAACTTCAGAGGTTTTAGAAGTCAAGAAGGCAACAAGAACGTCTACACACATGATTACTAGAACAAAAGCATATGTGCATACCAAAGCCCTTGATATTTATCTTTTAGCCTTTCTTATTAAGGTCCAGTAACCTTTTAGGATTAACTGCCATTAGTATTGAAACCAAACAATTTCTTGCAGTGGAAGTTTATCTATTCAAGCACCTCTAGTTTTCTGAATAACACAAAAACAACTTCATTTTATAAGATGACAGTCAGGTTCACCTGACACCTTTTGACGTGAGGAATCACATTGGTTAGATGCAAGATTCCCCAGTTACTCAGTGCAGTTAACCATTCTGTCCTATTTAGACCAGAGATAGCTTGCCATCTCATGTCTTAACCCTTATCACTTCATTAGTGACGGGTTATAGTTTCTCAGCAGACTGAAGCTATTGCTCTGTAATTTTTTTTTATTTTGTTGATAGAAGAAAGTAGGTCAGAGTTAGTTAAGATATTACCTTTTGACCTGAACCACCTCACGTCTCAGGTGAAGTGTGCCGGTTACTCAGTAAGTCTCTACCATTGCTTTGCATTGAGTGCTTTAGATAGACTTAGATGGCATGGTTGTTTGAAGACAATACTCAATGTGAAGTTCATTAACCAAAATTGTTACTGAGTTCTCATAATCAGATTAAAAGGGATATTAGGACTTAGCATATTAGATGCGTTAGTAAGAGTAAGCCTGAGGAGATTTTCCTTTAATTTCCTAGTTTCAGACCTCATGGAGTTATTAACCTTAAAGCCTCAATTTATTTGATCAACTATGATGCCAAATGCAGGAAGATTCTTATTTCAGGAGTGCTAGTCAATAGAGATCAGATATCAGACGTGAATCTCCTTCTTAATTCAAGCTCATTATTTAAGGAGGTTCTGAAAAAGACAAAGCAGAGTTTTGATGGATCAAGAAAGGAGCTCAGAGAAGATAGCAGATGTTTACAGATGGACATCAAAAGATCATACAAGATTAGAGCAGATAAGACTTCGCTACCACTTCTCTATCAGACACAAACCTGACACCTTCAGACCAAAGAAATGACTCACTCAGCAAGTTTTTCATTGAACCTGTCTCACAGCAAGCAAGCTCCACTGACTCCCCCTTATTTACTTAACTCATGGACTCTTGACCACTGTATATAGGGGCCCTTGGTACATGACGGAGTATGTTCTCACGCATTAAGAATGTTTTTGGACAGACTTGATCTGCCCTTTCACAAATCATTATTTTATATACTAGTGGGTCAATTACACACAGTCAACCTAAGACAAACAGACGAAGATAGATATGCACAATTAACTCCCCCTGACAAGAACAACTTATGACTTCTAAGACTTACTAGAACTGAACCTGACAAGATCAAGACGTGGGAGGTCTACACAGATCTAGTTCTCTCCTTAAAGTTGAAAATCTTTCATTATTCAGAGGCTTTGTAAAAATGTCTGCAATTTGCTTTTCAGTTTCAATTCAAAATTTTTCTTACTAACCTCATCTCTAAGGAAATGATGTCTTATTTCTATGTGCTTTGTTCTTGAATGCTGAATGGGATTCTTTGTTAAATTGATGGCACTTGTGTTATCACACAATATGGGTGTACATCTAAGATCTACACCGTAGTCTTGGAGTTGGTGCTTTATCCACAACACTTGGGTCTCACAGCTTCCTGTAATAACATATTCTGCCTCTGTAGTGGATAGGGCCACCGAGTGCTGTTTCTTGGAAGCCCAAGAGACTAGACACCCACCCAAATATTGGCAATAGTCACTAGTGCTTTTTCTCTCAAGCTTACACCCAGCATAATCAACATCAGTATAGGATATTAGATCAAAACAGCATGATGCAGGATATCACAACCCTAAATCATGTGTCCTAGCAATATATCTCAAAATCCTTTTCACATCAATCAGATGAGATTCTTTAGGATTGGCTTGAAATCTTGCACATAAGCACACACTGAATTGAATGTCTGGTCTAGAGGTAGTGAGATATAAAAGGAATCCGATCATACCTCGGTATGTCTTGAGATCTATAGGTTTACCACTCTCCTCTGCATCTAGGGATGCACTTGTTCCCATGGGTGTGGATATATGTTTGACCTCTTTCATTCCGAACTTCTTCAGAATTTTCAGTGTACTTGGACTGGTTTATGAAGAATCCATCTTTAGTCTATGTGACCAGCCGTCCAAGAAAAAATTGAAGTTCATCTATGAGGCTCATTTCAAATTCCTTTGTCATTAACTCAGCAAATTGCTTGCACAGATTGGGATCAGTCGAGCCAAACACTATGCCATCTACATATATCTGTACTACAATGATATGACCATTTAACACCTTGGTAAAGAGAGTTTGGTCGACTTTACCTCTGCTGTAGCCCCTACTTGTCAGGTGAACACTGAGTCTGTCATACCAGGCTCTGGGGCCCTGCTTCAATCCATACAGTGTCTTGTTCAACTTGTAGACATGGTCAGGTAAATCACTATGCTCGAAACCAGGGGGCTGTTCTACATACATTTCTTCTTTTATTAAGCCATTCAGAAATGCACTTTTAACATCTATTTGTTGAAGTTTTATCCCTAGTGAGCATGCAAAAGCTAATAAAATTCTCATGGCTTCTAACCTAGTCACAGGAGCATCAGATTCTTCGAAGTCAATTCTAGCTCTTGATTATACCCTTTAGCTACTCTTTTACGCGCGCGGGGAGTCACTTGTGATTTCTTCCTCGCGGCGGGGGCTCACACTCGCCTTTTTACGGAAGGCCGAGACAGGTTGACTGGGCACGCGGGGATTCCGGGGGTATTGAGAAGGCAGAGAGAACGATGGGAACGCACTGGAAGGGATGGCATATGGTTCATCATTCTGGGAGACTGGGACAGGGATGGCTGGGTGGAATTGTTGGGTTCGGTGCTATGTATTCAGAGGGGGGGTGAATGAATACACCCTTTAAAACTTCGCCCAATTAAAGTCTAGTGCTCAGAACTGTGGAATAAAAGCACTAAGACTAAATAAGAAAGTCTAATCCGGTCATCTATTGAACCTGTAGAGGGATATAAAGAGTGCTCCTAATCAGACATCTAATGTGGGCAGTAGTTAAACAGATCAAGCAAACACACAATACTACTGTCAAGCATATAGTGTGCGCATCAATGAAATGAATACTTATAGAACATCAAACCAAAGCGAACCTAAGCATTCATCTAGCGCCAAACACACAAGAAATCAAACCACTGCACAATGGGTTTTTAGGTGGTTCGGTCCAGCAGACCTACATCCACCCCACACTCAAACCAGAGTGTGGATTCCGCTGACTCACAGCTTGAACAGCTGGGCATCACATCTTGCCATACAACCGCTGGGCAACACAGCTTGCCGTCCGAGGAATCCTCCTCGCCCGCTGAGCAACACAGCTTGCTGTCCAGTGGAATCCACCACTGCAACCGCTGACTAATAGCTTGAAGAAAGGATAAAATGGAACATGAAAACAAGAACCAAACAGCACCGGAAAGCTGTAAACAGTGAAGCACAAAATGTGGCTCTTAAAGAGCTGACTGGAGTGGATCTGATCCAACTTCCAGTGGGAACGATCTTCTCTGCTTTTCTCTTCTCTCTCTCTTTCTTCTTCTTCACTTCACACTCTGCTCTCTCGATCTCTCACTCAATCTCTCTTTTCTCTCTCTTCTTCACTCTCTTTCTTCTTCTCTTCTGTTGGATCGAAGGCTTCTCTGCACTCTGCTTTTTCTTCACGGCTTCTATCTTCGATCTGTCTCCTCCGATCAGCCTTCATCTGTGGACGAAGGCTTGTATATATAGCGGCAGCAGCAGCAGCAGCCAGGGCGCGTGTGGCTTTCACAGTTCCCGCCCTAAGAATTCGGACCACGTGGCAGCATCCAACAGGCTGTCAGTACACGTGTCCTCATCTGGGCACTCTCCTTATCTTCGGATCACGTGCCCTTCATTAGCCTCACGAGCAGAGCCTGTCAGACAGACATAAGAAGATATCAGTTGGATGTATATACTTGGTTCAGGCTGTTAATAAAGTGTTTACAGGCAAGATGTAGCTTGAGTGTATAGACTTGAAGTTGTGAAGCAATGTATATACATTAACAAGAGATGCACGATGTACAGACTTTGATCATCATTCAATAGCCAATGTGAAGACTCCATATGAACAGTTCGATGTGCATACTTCCCTTCGATGCATCTACAGTGCAATGTATTGACTTTGGCTAGACACGCTACAGTGCCGATGTATGGACTTTGTGAATGTTTAGACTTGAATGTTCGACCAGTGTACAAACTTGCAGAGCCAAACCCAATGTATAGACTTGGCAGGTTGACCCACTGTACAGACTTTGAAGCCGAAGACAATGTGTAGACTTGTGAAGCTTGAAGCCAATGTACAGACTTGGCGTTCCACTGTGGATGTATAGACTTGAGTGAAGTGAACGGATGTTCAGACTTTGAAGATCCACAGTGGATGTATAGACTTGAAGGTTCACTGAGACTTTACTTCAATGTGTAGACTTGGAAGTTCAACGAAGGATGCACAGTGCAATGTATGGACTTTGCATAAGACGCTGCATGAGACGCAACTTGAGACGCATGGCTGTACAGACTTCGACTACAATGTATGGACATGGCAAAGACGCTAAGGAAGACGGTCCACTGTACAGACTTAGATGCCATCGTCAAATGCATGCAATGCATTGAAGGATGTACAGACTTCCTAAATGATTCAAGACCATGCACATCGAATGTATAGACTTCATAAAGTGAACGACTGTACAGACTTAATGAATGATGCAAGGCAAACGACTGTATAGACATTCAATGTATGGACTTGCCAAAAGAAGCTCTGTACGGACTTCATCAGATCAAGACAACTGAATGTATGGACTTTGGCAAGAGAACGGATGTAACGTTCCCAATGAACAGACTTTCAAATTTAATCGTAGGTAAAGAGTCCAATGTGCAGACTTGGAGTTGCAACGTAGGAACAGATGCCAATGTACAGACTTAGTAGCTAGCACAGTGTTCAGACTTTCCAATGTCTAGACTTCACTGTATGGACATGTGAGCTCGAATGCAATGTACAGACTTCATATAAGAAGTCACTCGCTGTACATACTTGCTGAAGAGAATGCAATGTGCATACTTTTACGAATAGCAGCCAATGTATGGACTTGATGAGACACTCACTAGTGTATAGACTTAGAGTGAGGCATGCAGTGTATAGACTTTACGAAATGCATGTTACAGTCCAGTGTGTGGACTTTGAGTGTTGAGGCATGAACAGTGCAATGTATAGACTCGATGCCTGAGACGCTACATGAGACGATGCTGGCTGTATAGACATGAGCGATGCATATGCTAAGTGAGACGCAATATGAGACGCTCGAATGTACAGACTTCGCCTGAGACAATGCATGAGACGGACGATGTATATATTTGCGTTACTGTAGCAATGTATAGACTTACTATATGCATGAGACGCAAGTTGAGACGGTGTGTGCACTGTAACGAATGTATAGACTTCAATGATGCGTGCAACAGTCTAATGTATGGACTTTGAAGTTCAACTGGTGAGTGTACACACTTCACCAATGAAACGCTCACTGTACAGATTTGCTGGATGCAACGTGAGACGCTGTATAGACTTCGTCTTCCAGCGTATAGACTTGATGAATGCATATGCCAAGACCATTGTACAGACTTGACATATTTAAAGTGCATGCGATGCAGACTGTACAGACTTTGACATGTGAGACACAGAGAATGCACTGAAGTCTGTATAGACTTTAACAATGAATGCATGAGTCACAAGACCGACAGACTTAGCCTGTATAGACTTAGCATGAAGCACACATGCGATGTACAGACTTCAAGTCATGCAATGCAATGTACACACTTCAGCTAAGCAAGCTTCAGTGAATGTATGGACTTCATGAATGCATGCTACAGTGCCAATGTACAGACTTGGTGGAAGGCATGCAATGTATAGACTTCAGAACAAATCCAGTGTATAGACTTCCACCATGATGCATGCAATGCAATGCAGATTCTGACTGTATAGACTTTGAAGAAATGAGGCGATGTGTGGACTTTGAGGTTCAACAGTGGATGTATAGACTTTGAGCTCCTGAAGCAATGTTCAGACTTTAATCCAAGAAATGCACTGGCGATGTATAGACTTTGGACCCTTGAAGGATGTATAGACTTCAGTTGAGCAAGTCCAATGTATAGACTTGGAAGATTGAACCAATGTATAGACTTGGGGTTCTGAACGTAGGTAAAGGCTGGGAATGTATAGACTTGCCCTTCAGAAACGAATGTATAGGCTTCAGCTTAAGGCCAATGTATAGACTCAATGCAAGCAGATGGATGTACAGGCATGGCGAATGCAATGTATGGACTTGCAGACAGAACACATGCAGTCTCCAGATAATATACCAGTCACAGTCATATGCATTTTCCACAGAGTATATCAGTTATAAACATTCATATCAGTTATAAACATTCATGTTGCTATCATCAAAACACAATATCAAATGCACTCAGAGCATCATTTCATCATCATTCATGTTGCTATCATATGCAGAATGCTCAGGGATCTCAAGGATAAAGGATGCACAGAAATGCACTCACTTTGTTGCTATCATCAAAACAAAATAGCATTGCTATCATCAAATCACATAGCACATGCTTGTGCCTAAGGGGCACAACATTCTCCCCCTTTTTGATGATGGCAACACAAAGTGACAGTGAGTCACACAGAATTTTCTCCCCCTTTGACATGATCAAAAAAGAGAAAAACAGTATGAACATGTGTGCAACATGGCAGTATGCATGCAAATACCCTTAGAGCACCTCATTCTCCCCCTGAATGTATGACTCCCCCTGAATTGGTTCTCCCCTTAAATAATTGCTCCCCCTTTGAGAAGGAATATGAACATATAAACAAAGGTAGAGAAGGTAGGAGGGTCACTTGACAACAGCTGAATCATTGGTTCAGAAAGTAAGTCTGATTATAAACAACAGTTAAAGTATAAGAATCAGCAACATACAGTTTTGACAAAAATTCTGGTTTAACAGTGATAAATATAGAGTAAAACACCTGACCCCTGAAAAAGAGTTTATAGACTCCATTTATAGCAATGAATTTAGGGCACATGGTATTAATAGATAAGTCAAAAATAATACCCTTTTGTGATTAAACAAGGAAATTCAAGAAAGGCAACTTGAATATGTATTGAGAAAAATAATTTTCACTCATTGACTTTTGATTTCAAAGGGTTACAGCAGTTTGATTTTCATTTTGGAATTTTCAGAAACTGAGCTAAGTGAATAGACCAGTGGCATTTATGCTTTTGACATTAGGTGTACCCCTTGATTAGAGGCAGGTACCCCCGGTTACTAGGCATAAACTACTAGATCTATTTCAGATCAAGATCTACAAGGAACAGTTTTCCCTTTGACATTAAGGGCACACCTTGATCAGAGGCCAGTACCCCCAGTTACTTGGTGAAAACTCCCCCTATAGATATGACCCTATGAACAGAGGTAGTCTGAAACACTTCATGACTTATGAGTTCTCCTGCTTCATTTGAGGAGATCACAGTTTCTCAGTGCAATCACCCATTGCTCTGTCACTATGTTCAGCTCTTTGCATTTATGATCTTATTTACTACTGCCCTTATTTCTTTTAGAGTGATTTTTCAAAAATCAGTACACACTCTTATTCACCTTTTCTAGATATTTCCAGATTAACACATTCAGGTATAAAAAAAAAACTTTTTCCATTCTTATCATAAGACAAAGATTAAGAGCTATAAAAGTTTTCTTTTTATCTCAAATTCTGAAGGCAGACACATAACTCTTCAATTTATAAAGGTTAAACCTTTAGTTCCTTTCAATTGCAAGAGTGATTCTTATAAAAGAACAATTGTAATAACTGTAACTCAATTCACTAAACCATGAGCAGTACTGTTGTTCAGTGAAGGTTAGGGAAATGATAGCAATTGATAAGCAGCGATAGCAATAGGCATGGAGTTCAATGGCATATGATGTCAAAGAATATGATAGAGTTGAATGGGGACCATGAGAAGTGAAAGGAATTCAATGTAATAATCAGAACTCTCAGCTCCCCCTGACATCATGATGCAAAATCATGCTATGCAATGATCACTTCTTTTCAGATTTTTAACTTTAATGATATGCATCACAGTGTTCTACATGAAGACTATGCAAGACAATGCAACATAAAGCAGTCCTACATGCATTGAACAACTTCATTGACAGTCATGCAAATGATGTATGCAGACATAAGACACATGCATTGACTGTGTGTACTAAATGACCCATTTAAAATCAGTGCAAGTTATGCATTTAACAACAAATATGTAATGCATTGACACAAAACACATGCATTGACACAGAGTCTATATAGTGCATTAACTGTATATGCTAAAACCATTCAAATTCAGTTCAGCAATTGGCAAGAGAAGAGCATCAGATATATGCAGAGTAAAACTCAGTAGCTGAGTCTGGAATGCAGACTGATCAGCTAGACAAGAGAAGATCATACATCAAACAAGCAAATCAACATGAAATTCTCATTTTTTTTTTATACTCACAAATTCAAATGATGATTCATACAAATTAGGCAGAAGAGAATTACCATAAGCATGATTGTGCAATTTCACATTTCAGAGAGTTTCAGTTCAATATCAACAAATCAACATGATATGCAATCATTTCAAGTTCACAATTTCATATGATGGAATTTTTAAACTGGATGGTCAGAACAAACCTGAAGAGCAGGATCCTGGGGTCTTCTATTGAGTGCCTTGGATCATTAACCCCTTTAGTCATCAGCTTCCAAGGCACACCTGCAACATTTTAATCAATTTGACCCTGCAGGGACCCAAGCAGCTTTGGGTCCTGCATTTACCCTGACAGGTGTTCTAAACATTCTTTTTGTAGCATTATTCATCAAATTCCATTAGAAAACAATCAGACATAGAATGTCCAAAATTTCCACAGTAATAACATGAAACAACAGATTGTCTGGTCCTATGATGCATATCAACAGCAGCATGAGACCTATGAAACTTAGCATGAAATGTTCTGTTGTTTACATGGACATTTTGTTTCTTACTAGCAGCATTGGGAGCAGGAAATTTTACAGATTTGAAATTAAATCTACTTCCTTGTACATGCCAACAGTCCTTGACTGTGTGGCCATGCCTCCCATATTCGAAGCACCTTGGGTGCTTACCTTTGGAGCCAAGGTTATTCCTGTCAAACATCTTTTTGTTAACATGAAAATTAACAGGTTTAGAGTTGAATCTCTTTCTCGGATTCTGCCAACATTGAGCAGCAATGTGGCCAAACTTCCCACAACAAAAACAATTTAGATTCTGTCTCCTAGAAACATGATTTCTAGCATGAAATTCTTTAACATTCAGATTACCCTTTTTCTGATCAGACAGAACTTTTCTAGCATGCTTTCTGTCATCTTGTTTCATCACAAAACACTTACTCATAAAGTGTCCATGCTTACCACAATAATGACAAGAATAAGAACCATTAGATTTATTTAAAACATGGCACTTATCAGATGAGTTTTTAGCATGCAGATTGTTCCTTTGAGTTTTTGGGGTTTTCTGATTTTTATTTCGTTTTTGAATTTCCTTAGCAGCATGCATATTTGAAGAAGAAGCTGAAGTGCTAGCTAAACCAGAGCTACGAATAGAAGTGGTGTACAGCTGGTTCTTCTTAGCTTGCTTAATTTCAGAAATGTTATCAATCTCCTCACATTGATCACTTACTACATCTTCCGAGGATATTTTCATTTTGCCTTTATCCTTAGTAACCTTAGATGAAGTACCATTCAGCTCAGTAATTTTACTTTCCAAGGAGATTATAAGATTTTCTGAATCAACTTTCTTCTTTTCACAACCAGCCAGTTTTTCTTTTAATAACACAATTTCATTTTCCAAATCAGCAGTGTGTATTAAAAAACTAGCAATTTCTTCATCACTGCAATTGATACACTCTTTCAATACTGATTTCTCTTTTTCAATCGTCATCCATCTTTCAGAGAAAACAGTGTTAAGAACCATTAACTTTTTATTTTGTTCCTTCAGATGAGCATTTTCTTCAAGCATTTTGCTTTCAATTTCTTCAGCTTCAGTTTTCTTTTCTAACAATAATTTGTTTTCCTCTTTCAGGGATTTGATTGATTCCTTTTGCAAATTACCATCATGATCAAACTCATTTATCATGTCTTCTAAAATAGCACATGCCTTACAAGAATCATCTTCTCTAATGTGCTTATTTCTGAGGTTCTCATTTTCAGATTTCAAGTTTTCATTTTCTGCCTTCAACCGAGTGACTTCAAGAATCATGTCTTTTCTTAATTTTTTATTTTCAGATTTTAATTTTTTGGACACTTTGAACAGATCTTCATACATCACTGTCAATTCATCAAAAGAAACTCCATCTGATCCGGAGCTTACCTGAGATGAGGTTTTCTCATCATCATTCCCCGAATGGCCATTAAGCATATTGACTTTTCTCCTTCTTCTTCACTGTCCGAGGTGTTCCCTTTGAATTTCGAGAATTTTGGACAGTCAGTCTTCACATGGCCAGCCTTCCTGCATGTGTAGCAAACGTTAGTGTCAACAATCTTAGCAGGGTTAGATCTGTACCTTATTTGCTTTCTGCCATCACCAAGCTTTCCTTCTCCTTTTCTCAGAAATTTCCTGAATTCACTGGTCTGCATTGCAATGTGGTCTACATTAATTTCAGACCCTGAGAAGCTGCTTTTCTCGCTTAATGATCCACTGCGGCTGGATCTGTTTGCTTTGCTGAAGCCAGCCTTCAGCACGATTGGTTCCATTACAAATAATCTGAAAGCACAGAGAAACTGAAGCAGTTAGACCAAATGAGCAAGGCAAGGCACTAAGTCGGAGAAACAAAATAACGAACACAAAAAGCACACTATGAAATGCACCAAACAGAAATGCACTAAACCAGATGATCAAAGTAAAGCAGTAAGATAGTGAAACAAATCAACGAGCAGAAGAAGCCCACTCTGATGTGCACCAAAAGCTAGCAGGAACTGTTGCGGATTGTTAGATCCTATGCACAGCAACCCGCTCTGATACCAATTGTTGGGTTCGGTGCTATGTATTCAGAGGGGGGGTGAATGAATACACCCTTTAAAACTTCGCCCAATTAAAGTCTAGTGCTCAGAACTGCGGAATAAAAGCACTAAGACTAAATAAGAAAGTCTAATCCGGTCATCTATTGAACCTGTAGACGGATATAAAGAGTGCTCCTAATCAGACATCTAATGTGGGCAACAGTTAAACAGATCAAGCAAACACACAATACTACTGTCAAGCATATAGTGTGCGCATCAATGAAATGAATACTTATAGAACATCAAACCAAAGCGAACCTAAGCATTCATCTAGCGCCAAACACACAAGAAATCAAACCACTGCACAATGGGCTTTTAGGTGGTTCGGTCCAGCAGACCTACATCCACCCCACACTCAAGCCAGAGTGTGGATTCCGCTGACTCACAGCTTGAACAGTTGGGCATCACAGCTTGCCATACAACCGCTGGGCAACACAGCTTGCCGTCCGAGGAATCCTCCTCGCCCGCTGAGCAACACAGCTTGCTGTCCAGTGGAATCCACCACTGCAACCGCTGACTAACAGCTTGAAGAAAGGATAAAATGGAAAATGAAAACAAGAACCAAACAGCACCGGAAAGCTGTAAACAGTGAAGCACAAAATGTGGCTCTTAAAGAGCTGACTGGAGTGGATCTGATCCAACTTCCAGTGGGAACGATCTTCTCTGCTTTTCTCTTCTCTCTCTCTTTCTTCTTCTTCACTTCACACTCTGCTCTCTCGATCTCTCACTCAATCTCTCTTCTTTCTCTTTCTCTTCTTCACTCTCTTTCTTCTTCTCTTCTGCTGGATCGAAGGCTTCTCTGCACTCTGCTTTTTCTTCACGGCTTCTATCTTCGATCTGTCTCCTCCGATCAGCCTTCATCTGTGGACGAAGGCTTGTATATATAGCGGCAGCAGCAGCAGCTGCCAGGGCGCGTGTGGCTTCCACAGTTCCCGCCCTAAGAATTCGGACCACGTGGCAGCATCCAGCAGGCTGTCACTACACGTGTCCTCATCTGGGCACTCTCCTTATCCTCGGATCACGTGCCCTTCATTAGCCTCACGAGCAGAGCCTGTCAGACAGACATAAGAAGATATCAGTTGGATGTATATACTTGGTTCAGGCTGTTAACAAAGTGTGTACAGGCAAGATGTAGCTTGAGTGTATAGACTTGAAGTTGTGAAGCAATGTATATACATTAACAAGAGATGCACGATGTACAGACTTTGATCATCATTCAATAGCTAATGTGAAGACTCCATATGAACAGTTCGATGTGCATACTTCCCTTCGATGCATCTACAGTGCAATGTATTGACTTTGGCTAGACAAGCTACAGTGCCGATGTATGGACTTTGTGAATGTTCAGACTTGAATGCTCGACCAGTGTACAGACTTGCAGAGCCAAACCCAATGTATAGACTTGGCAGGTTGACCCACTGTACAGACTTTGAAGCCGAAGATAATGTGTAGACTTGTGAAGCTTGAAGCCAATGTACAGACTTGGCGTTCCACTGTGGATGTATAGAATTGAGTGAAGTGAACGGATGTTCAGACTTTGAAGATCCACAGTGGATGTATAGACTTGAAGGTTCACTGAGACTTTACTTCAATGTGTAGACTTGGAAGTTCAACGAAGGATGCACAGTGCGATGTATGGACTTTGCATAAGACGCTGCATGAGACGCAACTTGAGACGCATGGCTGTACAGACTTCGACTACAATGTATGGACATGGCAAAGACGCTAAGGAAGACGGTCCACTGTAAAGACTTAGATGCCATCGTCAAATGCATGCAATGCATTGAAGGATGTACAGACTTCCTAAATGATTCAAGACCATGCACATTGAATGTATAGACTTCACAAAGTGAACGGCTGTACAGACTTAATGAATAATGCAAGGCAAACGACTGTATAGACATTCAATGTATGGACTTGCCAAAAGAAGCTCTGTACAGACTTCATCAGATCAAGACAACTGAATGTATGGACTTTGGCAAGAGAACGGATGTAACGTTCCCAATGAACAGACTTTCAAATTTAATCGTAGGTAAAGAGTCCAATGTGCAGACTTGGAGTTGCAACGTAGGAACAGATGCCAATGTACAGACTTAGTAGCTAGCACAGTGTTCAGACTTTCCAATGTCTAGACTTCACTGTATGGACATGTGAGCTCGAATGCAATGTACAGACTTCATATAAGAAGTCACTCGCTGTACATACTTGCTGAAGAGAATGCAATGTGCAGACTCTTACGAATAGCAGCCAATGTATGGACTTGATGAGACACTCACTAGTGTATAGACTTAGAGTGAGGCATGCAGTGTATAGACTTTACGAAATGCATGCTACAGTCCAGTGTGTGGACTTTGAGTGTTGAGGCATGAACAGTGCAATGTATAGACTCGATGCCTGAGACGCTACATGAGACGATGCAGGCTGTATAGACATGAGCGATGCATATGCTAAGTGAGACGCAATATGAGACGCTCGAATGTACAGACTTCGCTGAGACAATGCATGAGACGGACGATGTATATACTTGCGTTACTGTAGCAATGTATAGACTTACTATATGCATGAGACGCAAGTTGAGACGGTGTGTGCACTGTAACGAATGTATAGACTTCAATGATGCGTGCAACAGTCCAATGTATGGACTTTGAAGTTCAACTGGTGAGTGTACACACTTCACCAATGAAACGCTCACTGTACAGACTTGCTGGATGCAACGTGAGACGCTGTATAGACTTCGTCTTCCAGCGTATAGACTTGATGAATGCATATGCCAAGACCATTGTACAGACTTGACATATTTAAAGTGCATGCGATGCAGACTGTACAGACTTTGACATGTGAGACACAGAGAATGCACTGAAGTCTGTATAGACTTTAACAATGAATGCATGAGTCACAAGACCGACAGACTTAGCCTGTATAGACTTAGCATGAAGCACACATGCGATGTACAGACTTCAAGTCATGCAATGTAATGTACACACTTCAGCTAAGCAAGCTTCAGTGATTGTATGGACTTCATGAATGCATGCTACAGTGCCAATGTACAGACTTGGTGGAAGGCATGTAATGTATAGACTTCAGAACAAATCCAGTGTATAGACTTCCACCATGATGCATGCAATGCAATGCAGATACTGACTGTATAGACTTTGAAGAAATGAGGCGATGTGTGGACTTTGAGGTTCAACAGTGGATGTATAGACTTTGAGCTCCTGAAGCAATGTTCAGACTTCAATCCAAGAAATGCACTGGCGATGTATAGACTTTGGACTCTTGAAGGATGTATAGACTTCAGTTGAGCACAGTCCAATGTATAGACTTGGAAGATTGAACCAATGTATAGACTTGGGGTTCTGAACGTAGGTAAAGGCTGGGAATGTATAGACTTGCCCTTCAGAAACGAATGTATAGGCTTCAGCTTAAGGCCAATGTATAGACTCAATGCAAGCAGATGGATGTACAGGCATGGCGAATGCAATGTATGGACTTGCAGACAGAACACATGCAGTCTCCAGATAATATACCAGTCACAGTCATATGCATTTTCCACAGAGTATATCAGTTATAAACATTCATATCAGTTATAAACATTCATGTTGCTATCATCAAAACACAATATCAAATGCACTCAGAACATCATTTCATCATCATTCATGTTGCTATCATATGCAGAATGCTCAGGGATCTCAAGGATAAAGGATGCACAGAAATGCACTCACTTTGTTGCTATCATCAAAACAAAATAGCATGGCTATCATCAAATCACATAGCACATGCTTGTGCCTAAGGGGCACAACAGGAATGCGGGCATGCCAGTCGATTTCTCGACAATCACCTATGGAACCAAGGATTGACCGGGGAAGCGTCGCCAGGACGTGGCACGTGGCTCGAGAGATCGGGTGACACGTGGATAGAAGGGGTTCCACGGGTGCGAGTGCGCAGGCGATTATGGGGATTCGTGTACTGGACGTCTTTCTCCACCGGTCGCAAGCAACCGGTGTTTATTTTACATCGGATTGAATCCGAATACCTTTGTTTCTACTGCCGAAGAGAGAGTCAGGGACCCTGGGAGCCGCGACGTCGGGAGGGCTTAGTCCGTGCAACATCGACAGGGCAACAGCAACACAACAGGGATAACTGGGGGCAGAGAGACTGGTTCGTCGAGGAGGGGGATCCGCTCCCTGACTGGATTGCATGACTTGTATGCCATGAAAGGCATTTATATGGGGGCATGAGAGCCCGATTACAATTGCTTGCAAACCACGGGACAATTCCGACGTTCATGACGGTCCCCGGGTCATTGCATTATTGTGTGGGTAGTTCCGTATTTGTACATAGTGTCCGTCATAGGACCTGTGACTCAGCAGGATGGCGCCCGAGGGGCGTCACAATGTATTCCCGACATGAGACAGTGTCGAGGTCGGGGCAGTAGGGGTGCCGTGGGCACTGTTGTGCTGGGGAAGTTGAGTGGTCGGGTGCCGCGAGCCCCGATGTGACTGGAGTAGCTGGCAGTCGGGTGTCGGGGGCACCGTTGTGACTGAGGTTGTTGAATGGTCGGGCGCCGTGGGCCCCGATGTGACTGGGGTAGCTGGCAGTCGGGTGCCAGGGACACCTTTGTGACTGAGGTTGTTGAATGGTCGGGCGCTGTGGGCCCCGATGTGACTGGGGTAGTTGGCAGTCGGGTGCCAAGGGCACCGTTGTGACTGAGGTTGTTGAATGGTCGGGCGCCGTGTGCCCCGATGTGACTGGAGCCCTGGCAGTCGGGTGTCGGGAGCACTGTTGTGACTGGAGTTGTTGAATGGTCGGGCGCCGTGGGCCCCGATGTGACTGGAGTAGCTGGCAGTCGGGTGCCGGGGGTACCGTTGTGACTGGGGGAGACGGGCGCTGGGAGACCTCGATGGTCGTGCTCGGGGCTCGGTGTGACAGGCAGTTGGGTGCCGGAGGCACCGTTGTGACTGAAGTAACTGGGCGCCATGAAGAGGCTGAGCCCCGAGTACAGGTACATGTATTCAACTGGTTTCATGCTGTATGAGAGCCACGTGGGCTTTACAAATGGGCCAAAGAGGCCAAAGTACAATTGGCGCAAGCCACGAGACAATTCCGACACGTAGGTCGATCCCCGGGTCAATGCGTAATAAGGCGGATATCCGCGTGTTTTACAGAGGCTCTCCATGAGGAGATCGAGACAAGCCCGACTGTCTAGGTGGTAGGGGCGGTCGTGGGCTGGCGCTTGACGGAGGCCGGACGCGGCTCAAGGTGAGCGGTCGGGTCCGGGCCTCGGAAGGCGAATGTCATCATGCCGGGGAGTTGAGGCCGGCCCCGGGAATATTACTCCTGGGCCAGGGTCCGGCTAACTCGAGTCATCAGTCCGAGCGGTCGGCGGCCAACTCGAGGCAGCGGTAGGCACGCGGTGCTGTGACGGAAGTAGGTGCAATATCATGGCGTATGCGTGGCCACCGTGGGTTGTCATACGCGGGCGGACCCGGAATACGGGTGTGTTTGCCGTTGTCATAACGCCTTTAGGTGCAACGGCAGTGGACATGTGTGCAATGGCTAGACGCCGCGTGAGGGGAGTACGTGTGACATACTCTTGGCGTGTACGGGCCGATCAACAAGTCAACCACGCGTGCACTTAGTTCCTCGCGTTCTGCGTATGACCCTCGCTGGGTGCCTGCGGAGGAATTCCGAGGGTGCAACAGTTAGGTCGTAGGTTCTTGCATGCATTCCATTCCTTGAGCTCCCTAGGGGGGGCTTTTATAGGGGAAGATGAAAGGGTGGAAGGGTTTAGGCGGACCAAGTTGAGGGCCTAACTTGGTCCGGGTAAACCCTTCACAAAATACCCCCCCTTTTTTTTACGGAGTGGGGGTGGAAGGGTTTAGGCAGACCAGCCCAAGGGGTTGGGTTGGTCCGCCTAAACCCCTCCCCCAGGGGGGGTTTAGGCGGAGTAAAAAATGTTTTTTTTTTGTTTTCTGTGGGGTTTGGGCGGACCAGCCTTAGGGGTGAGGCTGGTCCGCCTAAATCTCCCCCTAGGGGGTTTAGGCGGACCAGCCTGGGGGTCTAGGCTGGTCTGCCTAAACCCTCCCCCAGGGGGGTTTAGGCGGACTAGAGAGGAGAGAGGGGGGGCGGTCTATGCAGGTTTGACTGGGGGGTTTATCTGGGTTTGACCGGGGGTTTGACTGAGGGTTGACCGCGGGTTGGATGGGGGTTTGACTGGGGGTTTGACTGTCATAGGTCAGAGTACCGAAAGACATCAATGCCCCTGTTATAAAAAGAAAATTTCTTCCGGGGGCGGAACGGGGGTTTGCCCCCTTGACCTCCGCGACCTGACTGTGCAGGTCGATCCGTGTGCGAGGCCGCACGATGGTGGTGCATGACGCGGGGTTGCTGGGAGTCCCGAGTTTGGCTCGGACTTGCTGTAGAGTGGCTGGAGCATATGCGTCCACCAGGTGCTCGGGGAAATTCCCGACACGTGTGCGTGGGCCGTATAAGGGTGCTGTGAGCTCCTGAAGCTTGTGGTTGGCCCAGATGGGTCTTCCCTTGACTTCAGAGGGTTGGAGGGAGGCAACTCGAGGGTAGACCCCGGTCTCGTTGCTGGGTGCCACATGGCGTGGCTTGTAGTCAGGGCGCCCCCGGGTCGGCTCGGGTAGCTGTGTTGAACGCGGGTAAACCCGCAAACTGAGTGATCGGGGGTGGGCCCGACCGATTGTCGATGTTGCATGGGTCACGGCTAGTTGGTTAGGACCCTTGGTTGGGCCCGGTGACTGGGGCGTCGACATGATGATGCTGTTTGTCTGGTGGTCGGGGTGACTCTCGCTCCTTGGCAAAGAGTCGTATGATGCGGCATACTGTTCTGAGTCCGGAGTTAACCCGGTTGTTAAGACGTCGGTGGTGTAATACCGTATCCAGGGTGTCCAGGGGGTAAATCCCAAATCTTCACAGAATGCCGTAAGGTACGACAGGTTGTCCCGAATGCCGAAACTGACCCGGTTGTCTGTCATAATGCCATTTGCTCGAGACCGATCCCCGGTTGTTATGTTGCACCGCTTGACCCGGCGAAGTGTCTCGATTTTCGAGCTCAACTCGACTGGTAGAGCAGCTTTGGCGATGTGCCGTTTTGCTCTATTTAGGGAGTATTTCCCTATGCTTAATCCTCAATTAATTCGAGAAAATAAGTCGGTGCCAACAGCTACCAACCTAGCTTTATTTTTGGTTATGACCCCATCTTCATTTAATTTATTCTGAAGACCCATCTAGTCTCAATCACAGACTGATCTGTGGGTCTGGGAACTAGATTCCACATCTTATTTCTCTCAAACTGGCTAAGTTCCTCGTGCATGGCATTAATCCAGTGTTCATCCATTAAGGTTTCCTCAATGTTTTTGGGTTCAATTTGAGATACCATTGCAATGAGGTCCTGATTATTTATATCTCTATGATAAGATATGGTTCTAGGTAGGTCATGGAGATTTTCATTTATGTTCTGAACAGGATGATCCTTTAAGGTTCTGATATTGACAAATGACTCACCGGGCAAGGTCGACTAATTTCCATATCTTGTCGACTGACCTGTTTCCTGTTCTTCAGTTTGCTGTTGACAGTTTTGCCCTGTCTCCTCCTTAGACTCTAGAAATTCTCCATCATCCTTTATTTCTCTGTCATCAGCATTGTTGTCAGATTTATCCGACATTTAAGCAAACACTACATGTGGAGTTTCTTCCACAGTTTGATTTCTTATATTGAAAACCCTATATGCTTTAGATGTTTCAGAATACCCTAAAAATATTCCAATGCCACTTTTGACCTCAAATTTGTCAAGGTCATATTTATCATTGCTATGAATATAACATTTTGACCGACATGCTTTGAAATAGGCCAAGTTGGGTTTCTTACCTTTTAGCATCTCACAAGGGATTTTCTTATTCTTTGGCCTTACCATGGCCCTGTTTATGATAGCATGCAGTGTTTGCTGCCTCTGCTCAGAACTTCCTTGATAGTTGACTTTCGACCAGCATTGTTCGGGTAATATCCACAATTGTCCGGTTCCTCCTTTCTATAATGTCGTTCTATTCTGGGGTCCTGGGAGAGGAAAATCTGTAGATTAGACTTTTTGATTACAGAAATAGTAAATGAAGAGTTTTCAAATTATCCTTGATGGTCATATAAAATGGTAGAGATTATGTCATTCTTAATTTACCTTCATGCTTTACTTTTATGAAGAAATTCTGAAATTCAAAAAAGACATCATTTTTGTGAGCTAAGAAGAAGATCTAAGTAAAGTGAGTAAAATCATCAATTAAAACATAACAAAACCTCTTTCTATTGAGGCTAGCAGTTTTAGTCGACCCAAATAAATCCATATGCAGGAATTCAAGTGGCATGGATGGCACTGGCTCATTTCTAAGTTTGAAAGATTTTTTGGTTTGCTTTCTTAGGGAGCATGCTTCACAGATTTTAGTGTTCTTTTTGAAAGACAAGTTAGGCAGTCCTCTTACCATATCATGCTTTGTCAATTTATGCAGAGCACTATAGTTGACATGCCCTAATCTTCTATGCCACAACCATGAATCATTGGGCTGACTAGCAGACATACAGAGATTTTTAGAAATGGAAGTGTCAAGGTCTACTATGTAGACATTATTTATCGTACGAGCGACAAACTTTACCGAATTAGAATTTTGTTCAAAGATCTTACACTCATTGGCATCAAACAACACCTTGTGGCCTTTGTCACAGAGTTGACTTATGCTAAGCAAATTGTGCTCAAGGCCTTCTGCTAGCATGACATTCTCAATGAGATTGGAAGAATTCTTACCAATTGTTCCTATGTCAATGATCTTACCTTTATCTTTTCCTTTGAACCTTACCTGAGCTCCCTCTCTCTTGATCAGTTGGCTAAATTTTCTTCTATCTCCTGTCATATGCATGGAGCAGTCACTATCCAGATACCACCGGTTGTGCTTAGCTGTTAGGCATTCCTGTAGAGAAGAGATCAAACAGAGAGTTTTGGAACCCAAGTGACTCTGGGTCCACAAGCATTATGAAAAATATGCAACAGAGACTTGGGAATCCAAACTTGCTTAACAGATTGTTTCTTTTGATTAAAAGAGCAATGAGAACTGGTGTGTCTTGGTCTGTTGCATGTAAGGCAGACAAGTTTGACAGAATGCATAAAATATGGATTAGGTTGTGGTCTTGTATTTTGATATTTAAATTTGTTAAATTTGGTATGGTGGACACCCATGTTTGATTGGAAGTTCAACTCTCTTTTATTGTTCCACCTATCATTGAACCAATTGTTCTTTTTCTCATTAAAGTGGAGATTATAGTTGCAGTTCAATTTAGGCCTAAACTGGTTCTTGTTTGGCCTGCGGTGGGCAGGAACATATTGAGCATATCTTCCTGAGTTTGGTTGATATTTCTGATTCTTTCTTGTTTTGTTTTGTTTTATATAGGCAGGCCAGGCTGGATTTTGTCTGGGTTCAAATACTGAATGGGCTAGGTTGTGTTGACCTGGCTGCCTAGCCCACCTTGGCTGAGGAAAAGTCTGTCGACCTGGGGACTTAACCCATTTCTGGTGACCAGACTGATGTCTGCTCCCAGGTTGAAATAAGTTGTTGTTCCTTTTATTTTTGAGGTTTTGTCCCTCACCTTGATTGTTATGAATTTTAATAGTTCTGGGTTTAGGGACATCCTTCTTGATGGGTTCTTCCACTATCAACTTTCCTTTCTCTTTTTCAGGGCTGAACGAGATAGTTTTCAGCTCAATTCTCTTTTTCTCAGTGGGATTGAACCCCAACCCTTCTTTTCTGAAATTTACTCGGGTACCCAAGACGACGTCCAGATTAGACTTACCTTGAACCATTTTTTCCAAGACTGACTATTTGTTCTTCAAATCATTTTCAGCCTTTTCAAGATTTTCTGCATTCTGCATTTCAGCATTTACAACTTTTATAACTTCATATTTTTCAAGACTGAGTTTGTTCTCTTTCTCATTTTCTTGACACCTTAGTTTAACTTCATCTTATTGATTTATGAGATTTTCATTCTCTGCTTTCATGTTTTCCAGTTTTGAGCAGTCAAACCCAGATTCATCAATCTGTTTTCTTAGTTTTTCATTTTTAATTTTTAGAGTTTCTAGATTTTTATTGACCGGGTTATCATGAGCCAAGGCATTGATATTCTTTTTTAAAAACTTGTTTTCTTTCTTGTAAGTCTCATATCTTTCAAATAAATTAGTATAAGCATCCTCCCATTCTTCCGTGGAGAAGTTTTCAAAGGGAGTGGTTACCTGATCATTATCTTCATTAGCCATCAGACACAGGCTGTCCTCTTCTTCATTTGCGGAAGAGTCCTCCTCCTCCTCCTCATCGCTTCAGGTACTGATCATTGCCTTGAGCTTCTTCCCTTTTGCCTTGGTCATCTTCTTGAGCAGCTCGGGGCATTCTCTTCGCATATGCCCTGATTTTTTGCACTGGTAACAGATAACTTTGTCAGATTTTTTTAGTTTGTTCAGGTTTCAGATTGGAAACTCTGTTTACCTGTGGCGACCGTTTCTTCTTCTGGAATTTACCTCTACTCCTTAAGAATTTCTTAAACTGCCTAGTGAGCATAGCATGATCACCTAGGCTACCTTCTTAGAGGTCATCTTCATCGTCCTCATCAGACTCATTAGTGCTCTCAGAGACCTTGAGAGTCATTGGCTTCTTTTTCTTGTGATCTTTCTCGTTCTTTCTCATATTGAGCTCATCTGTCATGAGCGATCCTATCAACCCATCTACTGCCATCACTGACAGATTCTTCGAGTCTTCAATCACAGTGGCCTTAGTGTGCCACGCTAGTGTGAGAGATCTCAATATCTTTCTAACAAGTTCGCAGTCAGAATATTCTTTACCCAATGATTTTAGACAGTTTGTTAGTTGGGTAAGTCTGGCATACATTTCAGAAATGGACTCGTCAGGTTTCATTTTGAACATTTCATAGTCAGAGATTAACATGTTGGCCTTGATGGCCCTTACCTCAGAAGTTCCTTCATAGATCAGCTATAGCCGATCCCAGATTCTTTTGCCGATTTGCAGGTCGACACTCTGGAGTATTCTGTAGGATGGATGGCGCATTACATCACGTTCATTGCGCTCCAATTAATCGTGGACTTCTTGATTTGGTCAGCGGTCCAGGTGTCCTCGTCTTCAGGCAGTTCAAAGGGACCTCAACTCACTACCCGCCAGATTAGGTGATCTTGGGCACGAAGTAAAACCTCCATCCGGTTTTTCCAGTATGCATAATTTGCCCCATCAAAGAATGGGGGTCGATTGATAGAGTGACCCTCAACTACAAAGTTGCGAGGGGCGCTCCCATCAGATCTTCCCTGGTCGTTGGACCACATCTCTGGGGAACCCGCTCTAATACCAATTGAGGAGTGGTATGAGTGGATCTAGAGGGGGGGGTGAATAGATCCCCACAAACGATTCTTGACCACTTCCCAAATTCAAAAAGAACTACAGAACAGAATGAACTCGATTGAACAACTGAAGCTCGGTTGTAGGCTGGAAATCATGTTGTTCGAGAGAGAATATAACGAGACGCACTAACTAGATGATTGTACCTGTGAGGAGGTAGAAGATATGGAACAAACCATAGCAAATCACTGCTCAGGGATTTTTTAGGTGGTTCGGTCGCTATCTAGCAGACCTACATCCACCTCTCACTAACCTGGTGAGGATTTCACACTTGGCCAAAGGAAAACACACATACACACACAGAGCTGGTCCGCTACAAGTGCTGATAAACAGTTTGCACGAGGAGCAAGCTCCTCGACCACACACGGCTGCACATCAGCCAAAACACACTTCAGACCCTAAAATAGGGTATCGAAAAAATACTGAAATCTCAACAACCACACACAGAAAAACAAAAGAGAAATCTCAAAAATAAAACTCAAAAGAAGAAAACCGAAATTTAGCTTCTGATATAAGTCAGGAAGTTGAAAAGCGAAGGTCAGAACTCAGGTCTGTAGCTGACATGTTTATCTCTCTTCTTCAGTGGCCAGACAGTAATGGGGAGGAGGATTCTCTCAAGGTGCTCTCAGGACTTCCCTCTTAGTTTTGGAATCACACATGCCAACTCACTTCAGGTGTTCTTCAGACAAGCTCAGGGCGTCTCAATTCTTTTCACGCTTCATGTTCTTCAAGGCGATAGGTCCATTTTTATCGAAGGAAAACATGAAGAGCGCCTCTTTCTCATATCTGTTTTGTTATTGGTTCGTTTAGAAGCTGCCACCTGATTGGTCCGTGTTTATAGAATAGAAACATGGAAAGAATCCTTTTTCCAGATTTGTTTTCTGACAGGTCCTTTTCACAAAAGTAATCTGACTGGCCTGTGATGAAAAGAACGGATCTTTGTCTTAGGAACTTTTTCAGACCTTGAGGCGCGTGTCCTGGAGGCGTGTGCGATTGACTTGGAGTAAATAAACACAAGACTAGTTGACCTTGCTCAAAGTCTGCAAGAGAACCGTTATGAGTCGACTTGGTTAGAGTTTTGAGTCGACTTGTTCTTTGAACAGGGCGAGATCCAAGCTACTGGAAGACAGTAAGTCGACTTAGTTTAGAGCTTGAGTCGACTTGCTCCTTTCAAAGTGTGAAGCATAATGCTGGATGTCCTTCTGAGTCGACTTAGTCTCACCCTTGAGTCGACTTGTTCTTTGAACATGGCGAGATCCAAGCTACTGGAAGACAGTAAGTCGACTTAGTTTAGAACTTGAGTCGACTTGCTCCTTTCAAAGTTTGAAGCATAATGCTGGATGTCCTTCTGAGTCGACTTAGTCTCACCTTTGAGTCGACTTACTTCATGTGTGTCGACACACTTCGTGGGGTGTGTCGACGCACTTCACCTCCTGTGTTGGTTGCTGTGTGCTAGACTGCGAGCCATATCTATATGTGTCGACGCATCCTGATATGTGTGTCGACACACTCTTTTAGCATGCTTTTGAAGCTGCTCCTGGAACGAGTCCTGTGTCGACACACTGAGAGAATGGTGCAGCCTGAAGAAAGTTCCCCGTATAATTGGTACTAGATTTGGAGGTGTGTCGACGCACTGGCAGACTTGTGTCGACACACTTAGTTGTCTATTCTTGCTATTTTGCTTCTGGCTGCTGGCTGTATCTTTCACTACTGGTTCACTAGTTAGGTCGACCTATCATGAAGGTTAGGTCGACACATCCTGACCATTGATAGAGCAATTTGATCCGGGGAATCAAAGTAGGTCGACACACTTCTGATGTGTGTCGACACACTCTGACCTATGATGGAGTTATGAATCAATGTAGGTCGACACACTTCTGAAGTGTGCCGACACACTGTCCTCTGATGGTTCTGACCAAGCCCTTGCAGCTTCATTTTAGCAACTTGAAAGCCCCTTCTTGACAAGTTGGTCGACTGGCCAGTTGGTCGACCGATTTCAAGCATCATTCGATCGAAACCTGTAACTTCTCAGTCTTTTTATTTCTGGGAGATTTGGTCGACCGGACCCTTTCCTGTCGGTCGACCGGCCAGCCGCTGTGGTCTGAAGTTTGTTGACTTAAACAAAAACATAAGTCGACCTATCTTGTCTGTGAGTCGGCCTGTCATTGAATTGAGTCGACTTTTCTTTGAACTTAGTCGACCTGTAATGAACATTTTGTCAATTTCTTCACATTCAGTCAATCATAAAAGTTGTTTCATTGTTCTCAAATTGACTTGCTAATGACTTATAGTTAGATATCATCGAAACACAATGGACATAACACTAGCTTGGGTTACTATTCATGCGCTGTTCATGGCACACATCTCGAGGTACTATTCATGTGCATGGCACGCTTCCCAAGGTATGCTATTTAGGGTTATCTAGAGGCCAACCATCATTGTTGTGTGACACACATCCGGAGCGCTATTCACATGCATGGCATGCATCCCGGAGTACTGTTTATATGCTATTCACGTGCATGGCATGCTTATTGGGGATGTTGTTCATACTTGTATTCTTTGTATTGACCCTTGATTAGGGGTTGGATGTTACCAGTGCATTATCATTTTCCCAATGGGTGCAAATGTGCGTCACACATATTGAGGCACTATTCACCCTAGATGGCGGGTTCAGACATCCCCTGTTGGGGCCAGAATTAGTGTTATGTATAGGGTGAATTGATTGGTTCAAATTGGAAGTTTTTGCATGGCACACATATCGAGGTACTATGTACCCAGGTCCTGGACCTGATTGTGCAGAAATTTGCATTTGATGGTTAAACTAATCTTAATTAGAATGGGTGAGCATCCCACAATTCACTTTGCCGGGACATTGGCCGTTGTGTGGGAAATACAGGTGTGAGTGGCACCGACATCGAGGCATACGGCAGTCTTTGATTGTCTCCATGGTGGATCATTATCCTAAGAATCAGCGTGACCCAATATGGTTGTGAACGGCACCGACATCGGAGCGTATTGTAGTCTGTGATTCTTTTGACACAACCACATAAAAGTGTTTACTTTCAGCATTACATTAGCCATCCATACTTATTTAAATTTCTCGTATTGTGAACCATCCTTATCCATCTGTTTATACAGATAATTCACTGGGAAGTTAAGTTCCCCCATTTACAAGCCGCTGCATCTTTTCTACAAAGCTGCATTTACAGAAGGTAAGGTTTTCAATAGTTTGGTAACATCTTCAATCTAATCTCTTCCTCCTTGAGGCTACTTCTCAACTGGGAGCCCCAAGATAATCTACCTCTAATGGCTTCATAACAGTCTGAAAATTGATTTTCCAGGCTAGTCTTCCCTGCTCACCTCTCTTTCCAGAAAGAAATACGAGTCCACCACCAATTTTGATTCTCGTACCTCTCCACCCACCATGCTGCTTTGAGAATAACTCTTCAAATTGGAATTACATACTGTGGTTATGCATATGGACATTTTTCTGCCATTCTGATGGTATTTAAATAAATTGATTTTTCCCCACCTGCTAGCTTCTGTTGAAGGCAGTTCTCATAACCATTTCCCCAATAAGCAGGACTCTATGGTGGCCCTTGATTCCTAGACCTTCTTTCTTTGGCATTGGACACCATTACCATCCTATTTTGGGTATACCTGTTGCTTCTCTGGCTACTACTTTCCATAAGAAATTCCTCCAGAGTCTGTCCAATCTGTTCCTTACATGTGCTGGAATGTAGGAAAAGGCGAGTAGAGGGAAGGGATACTAGATAGCACTGAGTTCCGAGGAACAATTCTTCTGCCAAAGCTGAACCCCTTTCTTTTCCATGTAGCAAGCTCCCTCTGCATTTTTTTTGAGTTGGAATATTTTGTCTGAAGCCCACAACCGTTTGATGTGTAAGGGCATTCCTAAACACATTATTGGATACTCCAATTTACAAGTCAGAATTCCAGCACAGAGTTTCACCTCTTCTTCATTCATGTTAATGCCCACTTTGGAGCTCTAAGTGCTTTCGTAATGTGAGGATTAAAGTAGAATTTTCCATCTGAGTTAGACCGCGTTCCATGATGATTAATCTGTCATCTTCAAACTGTAGGCACATAACTGATAGTTTAAGGCAAGAAGTTGCATCCTTGTAGCGAACCCTTCAATTCTACCTTTTTCACACATTCTACTTGGAACACTAACAACCAACAGAAACAAAAAGAGGTGATAATGGATCGCTTGCCTCAAACTATGAGTTTTCTCTGATCATGACGGAAAATTTGGCAGTTGTGACACAATTCTGTATCCAGGTGATCAATCTTTATGGAAAACTGTGCATCGCCAACAAGTTCCAATGAAGTTCCCATGATACTCTGTCACAAGCCTTCTCAACACTTAATTACAAGCCATTGTTTGCATACTTTCCTTCTTCATTGCATAGACTGCTTCATATGCCACCGGAAAACTGTCTTTGAGCTTTCTACCTTATACAGGAGGCTGATTGGTTAGGCTTCAGTTAAACTTTCCATAACTATCCCTAACCTATCAGCAAGGAACTTTGCTATACTTTTGTAAGACCCATTTGGAAGACTATTGGCCCTACAATCCATTATGTTCTCAGCACTTCTTATTCGTAACTAGAATTATATTAGTTTGGTTCAGACTTGCACACCCTGTGGTTTTTTCCATAAACTGCCTTACCATATTTACAATGTCTTCTCTGCCAAGATTCCAGAATTTTTGAACAAAAATTTGAGAGGAAGCTGTCAGGTAAATGGACTTTCTCCCTTCCTAGCTAACATACCACTTTCTTGATACATCTCCTTGGATGTCTAGTGTTTAGAGACTTTGCCAGATCTATTTTGTTCTTGTTAGTATTCGGGCACACCCTAGAGGGGGTTGAATAGGTGTGTTTTGTGTTGGAAAAATGCTTAAAATGTCTTTTCCACAAACTCAATATTTTGGTTATGACAAAATAAATAATTTTTTATCCCAGTAATTAGATAAATTATAGGTTTAACCAAAACTCAGGTCTCCATATATATCTGGGAGAAAATGAAGAGAATACATTTTGAATATATCAAAGAAATAAGATTAAACGATTCATCGTCTAATCCAACTTAAGTTAGATGATAAGGACTCAAATTAGACGATCCAATGCCTAAGTCCTAGAAGATAGTTGGAAGGATAGTTGATCCATCGTCTAAGTCCTTTTCGATAGTTGATCCATTGTCTAAGTCTTGAACGATAGTCGGACGGATAGTCGATCAATCATCTAAGTCGTGAAGGATAGTTGAAAGGATAGGCGATATGCCATCTAAACTCCAGTTGCGTTGGACGATACATAGTCTAATTAGGAAAAGACAAAAAGATCAAGGATAGACAGAACGATAGGCGAAACATCACCTAAGTAAATAGATAATATTCTGTCTAAAAAGTAGAAAAAAAGGTCAATGATAGACGAAACAACGCCTAAATGAATAGATGATGTTTCATCTAAAATGCAGAAAAGAAAAGGTGAATGATAGACGAAACGACGTCTAAATGAATAGACGATGTTCCATCTAGACAAAACAACTTCTAAATGAATAGACGATGTTTCGTCTAAAATGCAGAAAAGAAAAGGTGAACGATAGACGAAACAACGTCTAAATGAATAGACGATGTTCCATCTAAAAAGAAAAAAAGAAAAGTTGAACGATAGACTAAACAACGTCTAAATGAATAGACGATGTTCCATCTAAAAAGCAAAAAAGAAAAGTTGAACAAAACAACTTCTAAATGAATAGACGATATTCTGTCTAAAATTCGAAAAACGAAAAATAGACGATACATCCTCTAATTGACAGAAAGGTCTATAAGATAGGCGGTACATTGTCTAACGACTAAGATCATGATAGACGATGCTCTGCCTAACCCAAACTATATGATGAGTTAGATGATGTTCCGTCAAAAATGGAAAACTGACTAAGCTAATGTGATGGACAGAACTCCGTCTAAATAAATTGATGATCACCATCTGATAGGATATTCCTACACGGGGTTCTTTATTCGGCGCATCGCCGTCCCGTCGAATATTCCTAAGTTTAAGGCTTTATAGCCCACATGTTGTTACAATTTAGACCCCTTAGGGGGTGGTCGCAAGTCAAGTGTAAGCTACAGCGATTGTCAGGATCGTGTAGTTTCATTAAAATCCCTACGGGATTAAGTCTCCATCCTTTGAACGTCTGACTACGGGCAAAGTAAACTTCTACAAGAACAAAGAAGACACCGAAGAAGGTCTATGTACCAAGAACAAGGTCCCTCGTACGTGTATCACGAAGCACTGACAACAAATCGTCCTCCCGCAGCGGCCTACGGCACGAGGAAGACGACAAACGAACAAGGAGGCGCTTCTTCTCGCTATTCTCCACGAGGCACGGCGAGAACTCGAAGCTTCAAAAGCCCCGGAGACCCCTTTTTTTTAAAATCCAGCAAGAGAAGACCCGTCCGGGGCCGAGGGGACTCGTACGGGGTCGCCGTCACCCGGACGGGTCCGCCCCGGAGGCAGACAGTCCCGCGCGGGACTGCCTCGGGGCGGGCGGACCCGCCCGACCTCGGGGATGCCCCCTCGGGGCGCGTGCGGCCCGGGTGGGGACCACCCGAGGTCCGCGACCCCGGGAAGGTCCTCCTCGGGGCGCACGACCCCAAGCGGGACCCACTCAGGGTCCGAGACCCCGGACAGGTTCTGCCCGGGGGGTCGCGACCCTGGGCAGGTCCCCGGGGGTCGCGCGACCCCGGGGAGGTCTTGGACCCGCCCGGGGACCTCCCACTCCGGGGAGGTCCTTCTCCCGCGCGCGGATACTAAAAAAATTTCAAAAAGTGACCTCCCCGGGGTCATTTTCATCCCGTTGGACCCGTACGGGGTCGAACACTCTCGGGGAGGTTCCCCACTTCTATAAATAGACCCCCGGAGGTCTAAAAAGAGAGGAGAAGATCTACGATCTACATACGAACTACACACTTGGAGCATCCAGCACACTTGGAGTTTTTGTTCGTTGTTTTGACCCGCGAGGGGTAAGTCCCCGGGTCTTGTGTATATACCCCTATGAGAGTATTTTTGTAATTTTCCCCTCAGTGGGCTATGTTGTTGTTTCTAAATCCCGGGGCGACTGTCAATTTAGTTTTTCCCCAATAACGGGAGAATTACTTAAATGTCCTCCCCGGGATCCAAGAAACATAAATGTCCTGTAAATTGCAGTTTTACCCTGCAACTTTTGTAATTAGGGCTACGCCCTTATCTCTCGCGTCAGCGCGGACCTTTGTACAGTCGACAACTCGCCGACAACCCTTGTACTCATTCTGATTATAAAAGCACTCAGCATGTTTATGTCCTCGGGGAAAATTATGAGAAAACCTCCGACTTTTACAAAATTGTGTGTATGCCCCTCCTTTGGCAAACTTGACACACGAGTCTTCTATGAAGCCATTGTCACTCCTTGAACCCGGGGACGATGTCAGCTCAGTCCGACACTCAGAGGTCATCCCAACCCTAGGTCTGTGTAGGGTATGGTAAAATTACCAGAATACCCCTGCAACCAAAAAACGGTCTAGTAGCTCTCATAACCCTCAGAAAGAGCCTCAACGCCTTGGGAAGCCAGGAATCCGGTCCAACTTCCATTTCAATCCAGAAATTTCAGAAATGTCCCTGGCCTGGCAATATTATCGAAATATCCCTGGGGTGGTAAAATTACCGAAATACCCTCGGGGTCCAGAAAATTTCTCTGTTTCGAAGATGCCTATGGCTTCCGCATATTTGCGCTTCCATTCCTAAATCCTAGGGTTTTGCTCAGACCTAGCCCTAATTCAATTGTTTCTGTTGGTCGGTGGTGAGTGAGTGGACATCATGAGCTCTTCAAGAGAGTTTGCTCTCAACATCAGAACCATGTAAAAGACTTTGGGAATTTCTTTGACAGTCAAACAAAGGTGTTCGGACGTTAGGCCGATGTAAATCAACACTGATTACGGTCAGTGGGGAGAGGTCCAGCACTCGAACCTAAATCGTCTGATACTATGCGCATACACGGAATCACCCTCTACTTAGTGGGGGATGTTTCTTTTCAAAAAGAACAAAATCTATATTTTTATCTACGATAAAAATCGATTAGATTTTTTCCGTGTCTCACAGACTGGCACCCCCGGTGGGACCTTTCCTGTCTTTCTTCTTTCTGTCAGAGTCGTTCCCAAAAACCCTCTTCGAGGTTCTGATTTCCTCCTCTTCATTTTACAGGACGGGAAGAGGAGGGTATAACTTGCTACTTATTTGAGAGCTTGTCGCGCGCTTGCGCCCTTCTGTGTCCGTGCTACGCACCACCACCAACAGCAACCAGCAGCGATGGCCGCCGTCACCTATGGCCCCGAGATCGTCGCCAACCACGTCAGGTTGGGATACTTGGCGACCCCGCTTGTTTTCGGCGACTTCCCAGCAGTCGACGGCTCGCCTTTTTTCTTGGGCGTTGTGCCTGTGGTTGAGGTCAGTGATCGATTTGTTGGTCGTCACATAGTGGGCGGCCCAAATACTGGCATCGATTTGTTGGTCCACTTGACATGGCGATTCTTAGAGCCTTGGGTCAATTCTTGTAATTTCGGGTCTCCTCCGAAGCGAGCCATGATGGAAGATTACTACAAGACAAATTTCAATTTGCTGTTAGTAAACAATATCAGTACAAGAAAAAAAAAGGGAAAGGAAAAATTCATCATATCAAAAGAAGTCAACGGTGGAAGCAGAAAGGCATATATGCTCAATCAAGGTCTACAAATGACATCACAACCAACACAGAAGGCCCCATTGTGTTGGGAGAATTGAATGAATGAACGTATTTGTTTTGTTGACAAGCAAAGTCAGAAGCAAATACAAAGGTACCCTATCCCAATGTGTGAGTCGAAAGGGAAGAAAATACAGATACACACGCAATACTTGCCACCTGTTGACGTCGTCGGCTCTGAAGGATGTCTCGTGAAGGGCATTTGTTGAGCCAATTTATTTTTCCCTCAACATAATTAGGGGAAAATGAAATTTAAATCTAGTAGCGGACACGAAATGACACAAGGGTCTGTGCGGTTTTAATGTTGGGTGACGCATATGTGCCTCGAGAAAATTCTTTCAGGTACCCGGAATGACCAAAGTACCTACAAAACAAATAAATTTTGCAAGGGATTAATATCTTGCAACTCAGATAGTGAGTAAAGTTGACGAGGAAGGCACAACCTTAATAAAATAGAGCCCTTCCACGCAATGTGCAGGGAGCCACAAACAAGACACAAAAGCACCAAACATGTAGGAAACGCCGTTTTCCCCTTTTTTCACGTGGATTAAATGAACAGTGGGGGCTCTTTATAGAGCCCCCCCAATTCCCTCTAGGGGGGTTTGGACCGGATCAAACCCCCACTTGGGGGGTTTGACTGGATCAAACCCCTACTTGGGGGTTATGACCGGATCCAACTTCCCATGGGGGCTTTTGGACCATATCAATCCCTCTTTGGGGGAGTTTTGACCAGTTAATGCCCTGGGTTGTGCCCGTTGGACTGGATGGAGCCCTGGGTTATGAGATTTTTCCCTAATTAAATTTCCACAAGGGGTCCCCTACCCTAATTAAAACTTTCAAAAGGGCATGTTACCCCCGATTGAACCCCACCGGAGGGATGAAAGTTGACTGGTTATATCATGGATTGATTGTTCGATAAGTGTGCCACGATAAAATTTTGGTCGTCACATAGTGGGCGGCCCAAATACTGGCATCGATTTGTTGGTCCACTTGACATGGCGATTCTTAGAGCCTTGGGTCAATTCTTGTAATTTCGGGTCTCCTCCGAAGCGAGCCATGATGGAAGATTACTACAAGACAAATTTCAATTTGCTGTTAGTAAACAATATCAGTACAAGAAAAAAAAAGGGAAAGGAAAAATTCATCATATCAAAAGAAGTCAACGGTGGAAGCAGAAAGGCATATATGCTCAATCAAGGTCTACAAATGACATCACAACCAACACAGAAGGCCCCATTGTGTTGGGAGAATTGAATGAATGAACGTATTTGTTTTGTTGACAAGCAAAGTCAGAAGCAAATACAAAGGTACCCTATCCCAATGTGTGAGTCGAAAGGGAAGAAAATACAGATACACACGCAATACTTGCCACCTGTTGACGTCGTCGGCTCTGAAGGATGTCTCGTGAAGGGCATTTGTTGAGCCAATTTATTTTTCCCTCAACATAATTAGGGGAAAATGAAATTTAAATCTAGTAGCGGACACGAAATGACACAAGGGTCTGTGCGGTTTTAATGTTGGGTGACGCATATGTGCCTCGAGAAAATTCTTTCAGGTACCCGGAATGACCAAAGTACCTACAAAACAAATAAATTTTGCAAGGGATTAATATCTTGCAACTCAGATAGTGAGTAAAGTTGACGAGGAAGGCACAACCTTAATAAAATAGAGCCCTTCCACGCAATGTGCAGGGAGCCACAAACAAGACACAAAAGCACCAAACATGTAGGAAACGCCGTTTTCCCCTTTTTTCACGTGGATTAAATGAACAGTGGGGGCTCTTTATAGAGCCCCCCCAATTCCCTCTAGGGGGGTTTGGACCGGATCAAACCCCCACTTGGGGGGTTTGACTGGATCAAACCCCTACTTGGGGGTTATGACCGGATCCAACTTCCCATGGGGGCTTTTGGACCATATCAATCCCTCTTTGGGGGAGTTTTGACCAGTTAATGCCCTGGGTTGTGCCCGTTGGACTGGATGGAGCCCTGGGTTATGAGATTTTTCCCTAATTAAATTTCCACAAGGGGTCCCCTACCCTAATTAAAACTTTCAAAAGGGCATGTTACCCCCGATTGAACCCCACCGGAGGGATGAAAGTTGACTGGTTATATCATGGATTGATTGTTCGATAAGTGTGCCACGATAAAATTTTGGTCGTCACATAGTGGGCGGCCCAAATACTGGCATCGATTTGTTGGTCCACTTGACATGGCGATTCTTAGAGCCTTGGGTCAATTCTTGTAATTTCGGGTCTCCTCCGAAGCGAGCCATGATGGAAGATTACTACAAGACAAATTTCAATTTGCTGTTAGTAAACAATATCAGTACAAGAAAAAAAAAGGGAAAGGAAAAATTCATCATATCAAAAGAAGTCAACGGTGGAAGCAGAAAGGCATATATGCTCAATCAAGGTCTACAAATGACATCACAACCAACACAGAAGGCCCCATTGTGTTGGGAGAATTGAATGAATGAACGTATTTGTTTTGTTGACAAGCAAAGTCAGAAGCAAATACAAAGGTACCCTATCCCAATGTGTGAGTCGAAAGGGAAGAAAATACAGATACACACGCAATACTTGCCACCTGTTGACGTCGTCGGCTCTGAAGGATGTCTCGTGAAGGGCATTTGTTGAGCCAATTTATTTTTCCCTCAACATAATTAGGGGAAAATGAAATTTAAATCTAGTAGCGGACACGAAATGACACAAGGGTCTGTGCGGTTTTAATGTTGGGTGACGCATATGTGCCTCGAGAAAATTCTTTCAGGTACCCGGAATGACCAAAGTACCTACAAAACAAATAAATTTTGCAAGGGATTAATATCTTGCAACTCAGATAGTGAGTAAAGTTGACGAGGAAGGCACAACCTTAATAAAATAGAGCCCTTCCACGCAATGTGCAGGGAGCCACAAACAAGACACAAAAGCACCAAACATGTAGGAAACGCCGTTTTCCCCTTTTTTCACGTGGATTAAATGAACAGTGGGGGCTCTTTATAGAGCCCCCCCAATTCCCTCTAGGGGGGTTTGGACCGGATCAAACCCCCACTTGGGGGGTTTGACTGGATCAAACCCCTACTTGGGGGTTATGACCGGATCCAACTTCCCATGGGGGCTTTTGGACCATATCAATCCCTCTTTGGGGGAGTTTTGACCAGTTAATGCCCTGGGTTGTGCCCGTTGGACTGGATGGAGCCCTGGGTTATGAGATTTTTCCCTAATTAAATTTCCACAAGGGGTCCCCTACCCTAATTAAAACTTTCAAAAGGGCATGTTACCCCCGATTGAACCCCACCGGAGGGATGAAAGTTGACTGGTTATATCATGGATTGATTGTTCGATAAGTGTGCCACGATAAAATTTTGGTCGTCACATAGTGGGCGGCCCAAATACTGGCATCGATTTGTTGGTCCACTTGACATGGCGATTCTTAGAGCCTTGGGTCAATTCTTGTAATTTCGGGTCTCCTCCGAAGCGAGCCATGATGGAAGATTACTACAAGACAAATTTCAATTTGCTGTTAGTAAACAATATCAGTACAAGAAAAAAAAAGGGAAAGGAAAAATTCATCATATCAAAAGAAGTCAACGGTGGAAGCAGAAAGGCATATATGCTCAATCAAGGTCTACAAATGACATCACAACCAACACAGAAGGCCCCATTGTGTTGGGAGAATTGAATGAATGAACGTATTTGTTTTGTTGACAAGCAAAGTCAGAAGCAAATACAAAGGTACCCTATCCCAATGTGTGAGTCGAAAGGGAAGAAAATACAGATACACACGCAATACTTGCCACCTGTTGACGTCGTCGGCTCTGAAGGATGTCTCGTGAAGGGCATTTGTTGAGCCAATTTATTTTTCCCTCAACATAATTAGGGGAAAATGAAATTTAAATCTAGTAGCGGACACGAAATGACACAAGGGTCTGTGCGGTTTTAATGTTGGGTGACGCATATGTGCCTCGAGAAAATTCTTTCAGGTACCCGGAATGACCAAAGTACCTACAAAACAAATAAATTTTGCAAGGGATTAATATCTTGCAACTCAGATAGTGAGTAAAGTTGACGAGGAAGGCACAACCTTAATAAAATAGAGCCCTTCCACGCAATGTGCAGGGAGCCACAAACAAGACACAAAAGCACCAAACATGTAGGAAACGCCGTTTTCCCCTTTTTTCACGTGGATTAAATGAACAGTGGGGGCTCTTTATAGAGCCCCCCCAATTCCCTCTAGGGGGGTTTGGACCGGATCAAACCCCCACTTGGGGGGTTTGACTGGATCAAACCCCTACTTGGGGGTTATGACCGGATCCAACTTCCCATGGGGGCTTTTGGACCATATCAATCCCTCTTTGGGGGAGTTTTGACCAGTTAATGCCCTGGGTTGTGCCCGTTGGACTGGATGGAGCCCTGGGTTATGAGATTTTTCCCTAATTAAATTTCCACAAGGGGTCCCCTACCCTAATTAAAACTTTCAAAAGGGCATGTTACCCCCGATTGAACCCCACCGGAGGGATGAAAGTTGACTGGTTATATCATGGATTGATTGTTCGATAAGTGTGCCACGATAAAATTTTGGTCGTCACATAGTGGGCGGCCCAAATACTGGCATCGATTTGTTGGTCCACTTGACATGGCGATTCTTAGAGCCTTGGGTCAATTCTTGTAATTTCGGGTCTCCTCCGAAGCGAGCCATGATGGAAGATTACTACAAGACAAATTTCAATTTGCTGTTAGTAAACAATATCAGTACAAGAAAAAAAAAGGGAAAGGAAAAATTCATCATATCAAAAGAAGTCAACGGTGGAAGCAGAAAGGCATATATGCTCAATCAAGGTCTACAAATGACATCACAACCAACACAGAAGGCCCCATTGTGTTGGGAGAATTGAATGAATGAACGTATTTGTTTTGTTGACAAGCAAAGTCAGAAGCAAATACAAAGGTACCCTATCCCAATGTGTGAGTCGAAAGGGAAGAAAATACAGATACACACGCAATACTTGCCACCTGTTGACGTCGTCGGCTCTGAAGGATGTCTCGTGAAGGGCATTTGTTGAGCCAATTTATTTTTCCCTCAACATAATTAGGGGAAAATGAAATTTAAATCTAGTAGCGGACACGAAATGACACAAGGGTCTGTGCGGTTTTAATGTTGGGTGACGCATATGTGCCTCGAGAAAATTCTTTCAGGTACCCGGAATGACCAAAGTACCTACAAAACAAATAAATTTTGCAAGGGATTAATATCTTGCAACTCAGATAGTGAGTAAAGTTGACGAGGAAGGCACAACCTTAATAAAATAGAGCCCTTCCACGCAATGTGCAGGGAGCCACAAACAAGACACAAAAGCACCAAACATGTAGGAAACGCCGTTTTCCCCTTTTTTCACGTGGATTAAATGAACAGTGGGGGCTCTTTATAGAGCCCCCCCAATTCCCTCTAGGGGGGTTTGGACCGGATCAAACCCCCACTTGGGGGGTTTGACTGGATCAAACCCCTACTTGGGGGTTATGACCGGATCCAACTTCCCATGGGGGCTTTTGGACCATATCAATCCCTCTTTGGGGGAGTTTTGACCAGTTAATGCCCTGGGTTGTGCCCGTTGGACTGGATGGAGCCCTGGGTTATGAGATTTTTCCCTAATTAAATTTCCACAAGGGGTCCCCTACCCTAATTAAAACTTTCAAAAGGGCATGTTACCCCCGATTGAACCCCACCGGAGGGATGAAAGTTGACTGGTTATATCATGGATTGATTGTTCGATAAGTGTGCCACGATAAAATTTTTGGCGAATACAACCTAGGTGGGTCGATAAAAAGCTTACGGCAGCGTGAAGTCATGGAAACATAATATCTTCTTCGAGGTCATGAAGGTAATATCTGGGCCGACTGGCCGGATGCCTCCTAGCCAAACGAGTTCATTCTGAGTGAGAACTATCCCATTAATGATGCGGCAGACTTTGATGGGCTCAGTCTAAAGGTCTAATCATGCCACAGGAGGATGATGACCTGCTGCAGTAACGACAACCATCACTACCACAACAACGACAGTCGTTACTACAACACCGACAACAACTAAAATGAAAGTCGCTTGCTTGTGGCAGGGGTACCAAAGAAACCCCCCTTCTCACTTGTATTGAGTACTCAAATTATGAGTTGGGTGAGCAGTGGGAAGGTTATCTACAGGGGTTGACCTCCTTTCTTTCCCTCATTGAGGGGTCTTTTGGACTGGATTCACCCCCAACTGGGGGTTTTAGATTGGATCTAACCTCCAATTGGGGGGTTTAGGCCAAACCCACCCTCAATTGGGGAGTTTGGACCAGATCTAACACCCTATGGGGGGTTTTGGACCGGATTCACCCCCCCATGGGGGGTTTTTGAACCGAATCCAACCACCACATGGGGGGGGGGGGTTGGATCGGATCTAACCCCCTACGGCGTTTGGACTAGGTCCAACCCCCACATGGGAGGTTTGGACCGGATCAAACCCCCAAATGAATGTTTTGGACCAGACCCAACCTCCCAAGTGAATGGTTTGGACCCGATCAATCTACAACCCCCCGAGGGCTCTATAAATACCCCCTAGTGGGACCCAAGGGGGCACAGACAAGAGGCAAGAGAGTGCAGGAGAGAGGGGGACTACTCGTGTTTTGTGCTGGTGCTTCTGAAGGTCCATCCTTGAGTATTTGTTCGTGTTTGTACTTTGTTGTGCTCGTGCCGTGAGAGTATGACATAAAAAATTCCCTCTCCTGGCCCATGTACATCACAAACATTTATCTGATTCATGTAATTCATGTATTTCTTTGGGGAAATGATGTTATGTCTCCTCAAACTCCTAATTTTGTAAAAAGGCCTTTATGAGCCTTGTAACTGTGTAAATGTCTGGGGTATGTCCGGGAAATGTGTATAAGCTCTGATCGTCTATGTAAAAGGGGTTTTATACGATCTAAAACTTGTCGAGAAAACTTTGTGATTGCAGATATGACTGCAATGCCATTATTTGCTCCAATGATTCATAAAATGTGTTTGTGAATATGTGAGTCCGCGGGTTTCCCAAAATTGCATGAATGCTATCAACAAAGGATGTTATGTCTTGTATCATGAACAAACGACGACAGTGTCCGAAGTTGACTCGACTTCATCTATTAAAAGAGTCTTCTGACTAACCCAAATTTTAATCGACATTTCCATGGGCACGAGTCTGGGCCCTGACAGGGGGTCAAATGGTCATCAGATCTGGTCAAATGGTCATCAGATCTTGGCTTCTTAGGGTACTTTAACCTCATTCCCCCAGACTGTCAACAAATTTCAACCACACCTCGGCGAGAGGTCAAATGGCAAACAAAAAGTAGGTTTTAACATTGAAACTATATGTTCACCCTCGATGAGTATAGAGGTCACTAAGCACCTCAATCCACATGACGACATCGGATGGGCTTGCAAAACTTTCTGAAATTCCCAAACGCTTCCAACAGTTGGCATAGTGTCGTATGGCATGACACTTGCGGTTATGCCTTCAGCATCATGACCGATGCTATGTAGGTTGACGATTTTCTTTGGTAGTTAATCAAGGGTATTCGGACTCGAACCAATGTAAATAAACATCGACTGCTATCGGTGAGAAATTGTTTAGTACTCGAACCCTAATCGTCTGATAAACTCAATCCACGAAATAAATAGCGCACATGTCATGGTTGGCTCCTGCGCACATATGTTCAGTAAACGAACGTTTCCGTTCTTTTATTTTGAACTTCAGTTTTATTTCCCATCTTTATTATTTAAATTCCATGAAGTTAAATAGCTCACTGTTCCTGTTGTTTACTTTAAGATCCATCTGGTTCTTCTAATAAGGTGGTCAGATGTTTTGGGAGCTAAGAAGCAAAGCTTGGTTTACTCCTTTTTGTGTGATTTTGGCCCATAAGTCTTTGTGACTAGTTCTCTTTCCTTGCTGGGCTCCTCTTATGACAAGATTGTCACCTAATTGATTTTGCTGGATTTGTCTTTAATTACTCACCTGGGCAGATTGATCATTTATGATGTTCTGTGGAGGAAGACTATCGATCATTCCTCCCTTTTCTTGGCAGTTCTGCATCGAATTTGATTATCTAGTCTCCTTGATTGGCAGTTGTTTCCCTTTTTTCGTTTCGCCAGTTGGATCTTTCTTTTCTTTTCTTTATGGCTACATGCATCATCATTTAGACAAAGAGTCTTCTTCTGGCTCCAAGTTAGAAGTATCTATTTCGTGAAATGTAACATGGCTAGATATCTCAACAATTAAATTCTTTCTGTCAAACACCCTATATGCCTGCCAATTAGAGGCATACCCTAAGAATATATCTTCATTTGTTTTGACACCAAACTTATAAGATCTTTCTTGTCATTAATATGAATCAGGCATGGACATCCAAACGACCTGAAGTAATCCACCTTGAGCTTCTTTCCTCTGTAGAGTTAACTCGTAGGGTGTCTTTTTCAATACTGATTTGATCATGGCTTGGTTGACGATGTAGCATGCACTGCTTATTGCCTCCGCCCAAAAACACTTGGGAAGTCTAGACTTGCTCAGCATGATTCTGACCATTTCTACCAAGGTTTTTGTTTTTCTTTCTGCTACATCGTTTTGCTGAGGAGTTCTATCAGCTGAAAAGTTGTGCTTAATCCCTTTTTTTTTTGAGCCAACACCGACCAGTCAGGGTAAGCACAGGTCAAGTGCACCCTCCCTCAGAGAGGGAGAATGTTCTCACTCCTCCTGGCATACCCTGTGGTCCTAATTATATTTATTAACAGAATGAACAGTGTACATTCTCAAGGGGAGCATACCCCAAAGGAAACAAATGGCTTATAATGTGAGCCCGAACAGGACAAGAATTGAAGTAACAGGCAATAAATCCCCTGTCGAGGTGCCCACACTCTTCGCTTTCGCTGCCTCGATGCATACCATCTATACTCTCTTAACACGGATGTTCGGAAGACGAGAAGCATCTGCCTTAATATAGCCTCTGGCCAGTATTGGCAGCTCTCTCATGGACTAAAACTCTGAATTATGCCCCGTAGTCGTAGCATGTTTTGCCAAAAAGTCAGCTAACTGATTTGTTTCTTTGTAAATATGGACTAAAGGACATTGGAAAGATGCAAAGAGGTCTTGGAGATGTTTCCACCATGGGAGAAGAGACCACGGAGGGTCTCTTTTACCTTTAAGTAGATCAGCCAATACCATGGAGTCCGTATATATAATGGACAGGGGGATGCTATGAAGACGAGCCAACCTCAGACCATCAAGCAGAGCTCTCCCCTCTGCCACCATACTTGAGCCATAACCATAATGATATGAGAAACCCAACAATAAATTGCCTCGGATGTCTCTAAAGCAGCCACCACCTCCAAATAATCCAGGATTACCCTTGCTTGAGCCATCTATATTGAGAGAAAATGCCACTGTAGGAGCCTGCCAACATACTGTAACTGCTTGAAGAGCTTTGTATTTGATGGTTAAACCCATGGCGTTAATGATCTGTCTTAGATTCCGATTGGGTTCCTGCTTAAAGGTAGTCTGCTGCAGCACTAACATGGCTTCTTCGTGTATATGCAGCGCTATTCTTGCAGGATTAGACTTAATCCCCTCAAATCTGTTTCGGCATCTTTGCTTCCAGATTTCCCATATGATAAGCATAGCCATTAGTAAGTGTATAAAGCCCTGCGGGTTGGTAGTGGCAGATTCACTGATGATCAGCTGTAATCTGCTGTTTATAGAGAGAATATTCATGAAGTGACTGTCAATTAGAGAACTAAATTTAGTCCATAAGAAAGAGGCTAATTCACTGTTAATAAAGAGGTGATCCAAACTTTCTATAGAAGAAGAAGCCTGGCAACAATTGCAGCAGGAGGCTATTTGAATTCCACTGTTCTGTATTCTTTCATCAGTGGGAACAGCATGATTGAGCAATTTCCAGTAAAACATGGAGGCTCGAGGGGGAGTGCTTAATCCCTTCCTTTTTACTTGACTCTTTGAATCCTTGGTTCTCAAACTCGATACTTCGATTGCTCCTTAGGTTCATAATTTTATCTCTTATGTCCTTTTGAACCTGCCTGCTAAACTTTACAAATTCGTTAAAAGCTTCATTTTTGTGGAACATGAAGAATGTCCAAGTGAATCTGGAATAGTCATCTACGATGACATATCCATGTACTTTTCCATTCAAGCTTGATGTTCTTATTTGTCCAAACAAGTCCATGTGCAATAGTTCCAGAAGCATAGAAGTACTTACGGTATCTTTTGCCTTGAATGAAGCTCGAGTTCCCTTGTTTGCAGGCCTTATAGTTTTCGAAGTGGAGATAGTCTAATTCTAGCAATCCTTTTACTAGGTTTAGCTTCGTTAGCTTTTGCATGATAGAGTGGTTTGTATGACCAAGTCTTCTGTGCCATAGTTCCATATCCAATTTCATTTTTGTCTTTAGGCAAATATTCGTTCCTCTGACTTCATTCAGACGTAGTTCGTAGAAATTGCCTTGTCTATTAGCACAGAAACGAACATACTTTGTATCCTTGATCATGCATTGTTTGTGTAAATGCCACTTCAAGCCTGTTGTCATAGAGTTGACTAATGTTAATCAGATTGTACATGAGCCCTACTACCAGTAGCGCTTTTTCAATGTGTATGGACTCTCTCCGATACTGCCTATTCCTAGGATCTTTTTTTTTGAACTATCCCCAAATGTGACATGTCCATGTTTGTCTTCCTTGATTCTCTTGAACAGAGCATGGTTCCCTATCATGTCTCGAACATCTGTTATCCAGGTACCATTTTAAGTTGTTGGTGCTCGAGTTGCCCTGTAAAAAGATCAAAGAAAAGATTTAGGAACCCAAATGGCTTTGATCCATTTAGGTTTCTTCATCTAAAGTTAGGGTTAACATCTGATCTAAGGGCCTTGTCATTCATTGCAGTATACATATCTTTTTTTGTTTCAATCTAAGTGTTGGTCCTTCGTCCCTGGGATTGTTTTGGTGCAGATCTGAAAGATGCAGAGGATGGCCTACGATGCTTGCAGATATGTGATGCATGTCTAGATTTACTGCAATGAATGCATGATTATGCTTGATAGATGATTTAACAAATTTAACCGACTCATGCATGCTTTTGACTTTATGAATAATGCTAGGATGATATCCCAGTCCTTGTTTGTTAGTAGATTTCTCTGAGATAGATAAAAGCAGATCCGACTCCTTTTGGGAGTTAGCAAGTTTCACAACGTCTTTCGCAAGGAGATCATTGTTGGCAATTAGTTCTGAGACTCTTGTTTCCAAGAGTTTTTTCTCAGAAATCAACTTGTGATGATTGTCCTGTAAGGCCTTGAGAACTTTGCATTTGGATCTATATTTATCAAGTATTCTAAGGAAATCCGTTAACAACTTGTCGTAGGATATTTCTTGTTCTTCATTACTACAGGAGTCATTACATGCATCAGAGCAAGAGTTGGAAATTACCTCAAGGTCCTTATGAACTGCCATGAGACCTATGCATTGTCTTTTTCCCTCTGAATTGGTGAGGTCAGTTTCTTCTTACCTGCCTTCATCGCTCCATGTTGCTACTATTCCTTTTGCTTTTGGTCTTCTTTGTGGCTTTGCCGAAGACTTGGTTGGCTTCTTGTCAGTTTTATTCTCCTTGTGGTCTTGTGAAGTTTTGGCCATGCATTCGTCTTTGAAGTGCCCAGATTTGTCGCAGTTGTCACATGTTCTTTCTGAGCATATCTCTTTTGAATGAGGAACCTTTTCTTCTGTTCCTCAAGCACCTTTGTAGACCTCATCGCTGTCCTCGCCTGATGTAGACTCTGATTGTTCTAAGTTGCTCTCGGCCTTTGCCTTTATCCCCACGATCTTCCTCTTGGAGTCCTCTCCCTCTTTCTGACTGCGAAGTTTAAGCTCATGCGTGACTAGGTTGTCAAATAGTTGAGCCGGAAAATAGGTGCTCAGACTTTGGGCTTCAATAGTAGTGACTGTCGGATTCCATTCTAGTGGCAGAGACCTCAGAATTTTTCTTACTAGCTCACTGCCGTTGAGCTGTTTACCTAGAGCCTTCAATCTGTTCACTAGTGAGGTGAACCTAGCTTCCATTTCCTTTATGGCTTCACCTTTTTCCATCTTAAACATTTCATATTTAGTGACTAAGAGCTTTATCTTGGTCTCTTTAACTTGGGACGTTCTTTTGTGTGCTACTTCCAATTTGTCCCAAATTTGTTTGGGCAAAGTAGGTGCAGACATGATCAAATTCTGTCGGGCTGAGGGCACAAAACGTCAAACTTAATGCGCAGGCGTTTAGAGATGCCATAGCTTTTTTCATTTCTGCCCCACTGATCTTTAGGAGTGGCGATTACTCTATCACCTTCCTCGATTACCATTCACAGATCATAGTCTACCCCCTTCACGTAATTCATCATCCTCATCTTTCAGTAGAGGTAGTTGGTTCCGCTGAAGAGAAGTGGCCGGCTGGTGGAGTGTCCTTGTAGAGCGAAATTGCTGGTGCTTGCTTTCGGCTACTATCAGACCCTTGCTCTTTTGGTGTTTAAACCCGTGAGAAAGGAGATCTGCTCTTTGATATCACTTATTAGTAGCCGGACACATCCTAGAGGGGGGTGAATAAGTGTATCTTGAGATATGATTGTGTATTAAAATTTTATTGAAGTTTTAATATGTACGCAATGAAAAGCAAATGTACGAGTAAGCAATCAGACCACATTGGACAAGAGATTTATACTAGTTCAGTCACCGTTCGGCTTTCCTACGTCCTGTCCCCCTCTATGTAGTCTGAGACGTGAGGCGACTGAGGTGACCAAGGGGTCGCCTCATGCCTCAAACGCCTAGGCGATGGCCTAGGCATTTGAGGCAAAATTTTATTAAATATATGTATTTAATTCAAAAAATAAACTATATGTCTAAATATCACAAAAATGGCTATATAAAGTCAATAAATTTCCTAAATTCATTCAATCCTATGATTCAAATTATTATGAGTCACTAAATTCACATAGAATTTAACAAACCAAATTACAACTATTGAGATACCAATAATGAAGAAACTAATAAATTCAGAAAACTGACGTAAAACAAATTCTGGTGAGTCAAAAGGTAATCTCTCACATTCTGAAAGAGAAGAAATTAAAAATAATAATAAATCTTACAGGTAGAGAGAGAGTGAGATAGACTACCGTCAAAAATCAAGTTATGTGTGTGTCTATGTAAGACAGAGAGAGAATGAGACCAACTGTGGTCAGAGTGAGGCGAGACAGGGCGAGGCGACCTGGGGGCGCCTCGCCTCGCCTAACTACATAAGTCTCCCTTCCAACTCACTCAAGGTGTTCCACTAATCTTTAACGGTTACACCAGCTAATTCTAATGGTCAGGTCTCGTGCTGATTTTGATCAGGTCCCAGTAACCAATCGTCACTTCACTCGTGATTTAGTTTTTCTGGTGATTTCGCATTAGCTAGCCTTCCAGGGGTTAGTCACCCAACTAATTTCGCAGGTATCAACAAACCAACCAGTCACCCACAGTGCTGGTGACATTGAGCAACAAATGCTCTTCACTCACTATCCTCCCGACAGTAATACAAATAAGAGAAATGTAAATAAGTAGAAATGATGAGGAGGGGAATGAGAATATTATTACAACACAACATCCCCTCTTGAATGGCTCCTGGAATGAAGAACTCTTATGGTAAGCTTTGGACTGGATGGAGTTCTTCTTGTTGAGAACGCATTGAAAGCAAGATGTTGAGATCACTTGAATGGGGGAAGGCACTTTGAGGCTTTGCTCGTATGAAGTATGCTCAGCTGTATCATCTGTCTCACTTTTGTCTTGCTGCAATCTTCATGTATTTATCAGATGAAGATAATGTATCCGTTAGGCACAAGTTCGTCCAACGGTCGGATCTCAAGTACTCAGCCTTTGGAGTTTTGTTGGGGCTCTTGAGTCTTGATCTTTTGACCATTGAGTCTATTTCCACTTTCTATCTTGAACTTTATTCCTTATTCTTCTGACTATAGTGAAATCTCTAAGCTGAATTACGTCTGTCAGTGCCCATTTCTTTCTACATGCTGTGAGTCTCTATCTTCCTCTAATCGTATAGCCTTTAACTTTGCTAGGCAAGTCTCTACCATGCAGTCTTTTGAATACGATGTGAGATAAAGTGAGAAATTTGAAATTTGAAGAGACATGAAATATATTTTCATAGCATGCTTGTAAAACACATAATATTGTATAATGCGTCTTAGTACTACATATATCTGTAACGAATACTGAGCATTAAATGTAGGTGTGAGATATACATCTTTCTTCTGCAAGAGTATCTCAACGGATATGAAACAATAAATGCAGATAATGGGCTGGTCAAAGGGTCAATATTATTTTTCAAATGAGACCACAACCTATATGATGTATATATATTTATATATGTAAAGGTTTATTTGAAAATGGTTTTTAAAGTACGGTGCTGTAAGCCTTGAAGTTTTCTTGTGCACTTGCTTTTTAGACACTTGAAAGCTTTTAAATATTTTCTAATCAAGTAAGGACGTGTCTCGGTTTTGTCGAGATTAATAAAGAGATGTGTAAGAAACCTTATGTCCTTTTGCTTAGATAGGCGCAATTATGCCTCTGTCTTTGATTAGAATGGTTGAGTGCTTTTAAGTATATGGATAGGTTGGCCATTTTACTATTTCTTAGGAGAGGTGCAAGATCACCTAAATCTTTGTTTAGACCGGTAACAAGCTTTTGCGGGCCATTTTGTCGTTTCCTTAGGATAGTCGCAAGACCGCCTAAGTTGGTTGAGATGCGACTATCCAAGTCATAATTTCTTTCACATATCTTCTTTATGGCACTGAAGTAGTAGGATTTACGCCTAGTTCAGTTGTACTTGCTTTTCACCGTCCTTCGCAGTCTGACGGTAGCAGGACTTCCGCCTATCTTAGTTACAAGTGTCTTTCGTCTATGTTACCTTCTACTAAAGGTAGCAGGAATTTCGCCTACTTTAGTTATGCGTGATTTTCATCTAGCAACTTACCGACTACCTCAGTTATGAAAGGTTTTCGCCTATCTCCTTTATAGAAACTACCTCAGTTATGAAAGGTTTTCGCCTATCTCCTTTATGTCTATTAAGGTAGCAATTCACCGATTACTTTAGTTATGAGAGATGGCAAGGATCTTTTTTAAATGAAGGCAAGTCTTTTTCTCTTCTTATCTGATAAGGTAATTTGTCTTGCCTTGTTCTGGTATATCTTCTATTTGTTTGATATTCTATCATTGTACTATAAGTATGGAAGGGTTTAATTGTTTTGCCTTTCTTAGAATATTTTTGTTCTTTTGTCAAGGCAAATATATATCGCTCTTGTGAGTCAACTGCTTCTCAGATCAATGCATTGCTATTTGTATTTTAATAATAGAGCAAATATTAAGGACGCATAATTATCGTGGAAAGGAGATATTCAAAGTTGCCATAATTATCGTGGAATTAGGCTTATGAGTCGTATTATGAAACTTTGGGAAAGAGTAATCGAAAAACGCCTCCGATGTATGACTACTGTATCGGAAAATCAGTTTGGTTTTATGCCGAATTATTTTCTTACTACGGCAGCTAATGGAGAAGTATAGAGAGATGAGAAAATATTTGTGTATGGCTTTTCTGGATTTAGAGAAGACGTATGATCGAGTACCGAGAGAATTGATTTGGTGGACATTAAGAAAGAAATGAATCTCTCAAGGATATGTTGATTTGATTAAGGATATGTACAACGATGCTATTACTAGTGTTCGAACTATTTTTGGAGAGATTTATGAATTTCTAGTTTCTATAGGTTTGCATCAAGGTTCTGCACTAAGTCCATATCTCTTTGCTTTAGTTATGGATGAAGTAACAAAACAATTGCACGAGGATATCTCTTGGTGTATGTTATTTGCAGATGATATTGTCTTAATTGATGAGAGTATTGGTACTTTAAATGCTAAGTTAGAGCGTTGGAGACTTGCCTTGGAATCTAAAAGTTTTAAAATTAATAGGAGCAAGTCAAAGTTTATGTATTGTAATTTTTGTAATGGGAGAGTGGTACAGGAAGACATGGTTCTAATTGATGGACATAACATTCCGAAGAGTAGTAGCTTTCGATACTTAGGGTCTATCATACAAGAGAATGGGATTTATGACGACGTTACACATAGAATTAAGGCAGGTTGGTTAAGATGGAGAAGCGTATCATAAGTCCTCTGTGATCGTCGTATGTCTGCGAAACTCAAAGGGAGGTTTTATAGAATGGCTGTGAGACCTGCTTTGTTATATGGTACCGAGTGTTGGGCAGTACGAAAGGAATACATTCACAAAATATGTGTAGTAGAGATGAAGATGTTGAGATGGATGTGTGGCAAGACTAAGAAAGACAAGATTATGAATAAGCGCATCCGTGAGGACTTAGGGATAGCTCCAATTGATAGTAAAATGAGAGAAAATGGACTCGGGTGGTTTGGACATGTGTTTCGTCGCCCTAACTCAGCGCCGGTTAGAAGATGTGACCGAATCTTAGCATAGTTGTCAAGGCGGACGCCTAAGCGCCGCTTAGGCGCCGCCTAGGCGTCTTGGCGGTCTACACTGGGTAAGGCGCCGGCCCGCCTTCTTACACGACGAAAAGGCGGCCTGAGCGGTCGCCTAGGCGGGTTGGGCGCCTAGGCGACCGCCCGGTCGCCTCACCCGCTACCTGATAACCCGCTAACCGCTAACGCTTCCCCGCTAACCCGATAACCCGCGAGACCCGCCACTAACCCCCCCGAGTCCCGACCCCTCTCCAATCTCTCTCTCAATCCCCCTCGGCTCGTCCCGCTCCTCCTCTCCCCTCCCAGCCCTAGATCCCCCGCTCAGAGCTCCGGTGCGGCCGGTGCGTCGTCGGCAGCAGCCAGCAGCACAACCTCGTCGTCGGCAGCAGCATAATCCTCCGCCGGCCTCCGGTAAGTCCCACAGCCCTCCGGCCCTCCGCGGCTCCGCCTCCGGCCCCTCTCCTCCTCACTCCGGCCCCTCCGTCCCTCCGCCTCCGGCCCCCCTCCTCACTCCTGCCCCTCCGGCCCTCCGCCTCCGGCCCCCCTCCTCCTCACTCCGGCCCCTCCGGCCCTTCGCCCCTCTGGTGGCCCCCTCCTCCTCACTCTGTCTCCCCCTCCGGCCCCCTCCTCCTCACCCGAGCCCGACTCCACCTCTCTCTCAGTCTCTCTGTCTCCCTCCTCTCTCTCAGTCTCTCTCCCTCTCTGTCTCCCTACTCTCTATCTCTCTCTCGGCTCTCCCCCCCTCCCCCTCTCTCTGTCTCCCTCCTCTCTCAGTCTCTCTCCCTCTCTGTCTCCCTACTCTCTATCTCTCTCTCTCGGCTCTCCCCCCCCGCCCCCTCTCTCTGTCTTGGCTCTCCCCCCGCCCCCTCTCTCTGTCTCCCTCCTCTCTCTCAGTCTCTCTCCCTCTGGTGGCCCCCTCCTCCTCACTCTGTCTGTCTCCCCCTCCGGCCCCCTCCTCCTCACCCGAGCCAGACTCCCCCTCTCTCTCAGTCTCTCTGTCTCCCTCCTCTCTACTCTCTATCTCTCTCTCGGCTCTCCCCCCCGCCCCCTCTCTCTGTCTCCCTCCTCTCTCAGTCTCTCTCCCTCTCTGTCTCCCTACTCTCTATCTCTCTCTCTCGGCTCTCCCCCCCCGCCCTCTCTCTCTCTCTCTCTCTCAGTCTCTTTCCCTCTCTGTTCTCTCTGGCTCCCTCCTCTCTCTCAGTCTCTCTCCCTCTCTGTTCTCTCTGTCTCCCTCCTCTGACCTCTCTCTCTCTCTCTCGGCTCTCCCCCCCGCACCCTCTCTCTGTCTCCCTCCTCTCTCTCAGTCTCTAACAGAGAACTTTCAGAGAGAACAGAGAGGGAGAGAGACTGAGAGAGAGGAGGGAGATAGACTAACAGAGAGAGGGGCTGCTGGCTCTCCCGCCCTTGCTCTCTCTCTCACACACAGAGTCAATAGTCACACAGTAATCTATAGGGTGTAGCTACTAGCTAAGTTCTATATGTTCTGATTATTATTATTTTTTTTTACAGTGGTCATCATGGAAGAGCCTGTGACGCGGCGGCGACGTGGGAATGGATCGATGGCACTCCGGGACGCGAACAGGGCAGGAACGGATAACTGCTATCTCACACAGCTCGGCCTCACGACGGACGGTCTCACATCGGGTGACACTCAAACTCAAAATGAGAGAGAGGGAAGGGAATAGCACAATATCAAAGCACTTCTTTCATTCATTCATATCATACGTAACAAGCATTGGCCTCCCTTTATATAGGAGGGAGGCTATAGCAACCACACCTTTCAAACTTTACAAATAGCACATATGTCCTTAGCCTAATAAAACAAGCTTACTTACCTAACTTTTGACTTGGGGGTTTTAACCAAATAAAATACACAAAACACACATGTTTATTTGACTTAGACTAGCCTAATAAGACGAAAAGAAAAATACATGTAGAGATACATGTATATATACACACATACTCGATATGTAATATAGCACCGTAGCCGTAGGCCGAGTCTTCAGGAAGGATCTCCGAGATCTCTGAGCCATAAGCTCGGTGTCGGGGCAGTGAGGCGTCGGCTCTGAGTAGTGGGCCCAGTAGTGGACCCGGTGTCCCCACCAACCCTCCCGGGGCGGCTGGAACTCGACTCCGTCGAGTAAGGGGGGACACTGCTGTGGTAGTGCTCCAGCAGATCTGGATCGAGGCGCTGGAGATCTTCCCGGCTGATCCAGGAATCATCAGAAGGTGGACGGTCCCGCCAGCGGACAAGGTAGCGCTGGTACACCCTGCTCCGTGTAGTGGTCACCTGCTCATCCAGTATCCTCTCAATGTGCTCGCGCGGTACTCTCGAGGCTGTGGGACGCACAGGGGTGGGCTCGCTCTCAATGGGAGGAGAAGGCTCGAAAGGGTCACTAGGAATCGCTGTGGGTTCCTTGTAGGCCACTAGATCTGTCACATTAAAAGTCGAGCTAATCCATATTCGGGAGGTAAGTCCACAACATAAGCATTGGAGCCAATCTTCCGCAGAATTGGGAAGGGTCCATCACTATGGGCTTGCAACTTTTTAATGGCTCCCGAAGGGAGTCGTTCGGGTCGAACCCGTACCATAACCATGTCACCTTCTTGGAATTCATGGTGACGTCTATGCGAATCAGCCAATTTTTTATAAGTCTCATTACTGAGGTTGATTTGCTTGCTAATTGATTCATGCAGACTCGTGACATGCTGTGCAAACTCCTCAGCTGACTTGGATATCCTAGACTCGAGGGGAAGGGGAATGAGATCCACAGGTTTCCTAGGTTGTATCCATGCACGACCTCAAATGGACTCATACCTATGGACCGATTGACCGAACTGTTGTATGCAAATTCGGCTCTGGGCAAAAGAAGGTCCCAAGTGCCGGGGTGATCCCCTACGAGACACCTCGACAGATTCCCTAAACTCCTATTGACGACCTCAGTTTGCCCATCAGTTTGGGGATGATAGGCAGTGGAAAACTTCAGTTTGGTGCCAACTAGGTGCCAACTTGTCTTCCAAAAATAGCTAGTGAACCGGACATCCCGGTCAGACACGATGGTTTGGGGAAGACCATCCAGACGCACGACTTCATCAAAGAACAAATGGGCTACTCTAGATGCATCAGTTGTTTTGGAACATGCAATGAAGTGGGCCATCTTAGAGAACCTATCAACGACAACAAAGATGGAATCATGCTTGTGAGCAGTGCGTGGTAACCCAAGGATAAAATCCATGCTCACATCAACCCATGGTTGATCAAGGACGGGGAGAGGAGTGTAGAGACCAGTGTTATGTTTGACTTGTTTGGCCATCGTGCATGTCCTACACTGGGCTACAATCTTGGCCACATCTCTCTTCAGGCCAGGCCAATAGAAGTGCTCCTCCACAGAATTGATGGTCTTGTTGCGGCCAAAGTGACCAGCAAGACCTCCAGCATGCATTTCCCAAATCAGGAAATCCCGAACAGAAGTCCTCGGGACACAGAGTTGCTGCCCTCGAAATAGAAACCCATCCTGGAGTAGATAGTCAGAAAAGACTATCGAGGGTCCAGCGGACAGAGCAGAGTAGGCAGGGCCAAAATCAGGACACTCCATAGAGTTCCTTCATGCGGTCAAATCCGGTGACCTCTACCCGAACAGTGGAAAGAAGGGAGACCCTTCGGCTCAAGGCGTCGGCCACCTTATTGTCCTTTCCAGCCTTATGTTTTAGGACAAAGGTGAAGGACTGGAGGAATTCGACCCACCGACCATGCCTTGGGTTTAAGCCCTTCTGAGAGCTAAGGAATTTCAAAGCCTCGTGGTCCGAGTTTAAGACGAACTCTTGTGGTAAGAGATAGTGTCTCCAGTGTTTGAGGGCTTGGACCACGGCATAAAACTCCTTATCATATGTGGAGTATCGAAGCTTTGCATCAGAAAGCTTCTCACTGAAATAAGCCACAGGGTGGCTCTCCTGGCTAAGCACTCCACCTATTCCTGCCCCAGATGCATCACATGAAACCTCAAAGACTTTGGAAAAGTCTGGTAGGCGGAGGACATGGGCTTTGGTCATAAGCTCTTTTATGGCAAGAAAAGCCTGGGAGGCGGCTTTGGTCCACTCAAAATTCCCCTTACAGATGCAATCCGTAATGGGTGCCATAATGGTGCTAAATCCCTGGATGAAGCGTCTGTAGAAGGTGGCTAGACCGTGGAAACTTCGAACGTCATGGATATTCTGGGGCTCTGGCCAGTCTACTATGGCTCGGACCTTGGATTGGTCCACAGACACTCCATGACTTGAAACCACAAATCCGAGAAAAGTGACCCGGTCTGTCATGAATTCATACTTAGTCAGGTTGGCAAACAGGGTTTCTTTCCTCAGGGTCTCGCAGACCTCCCTCAAATGATGAATGTGGTCCTGAGGGTTGTGGCTATAAATGAGAATGTCGTCGAAGTAGACGACAACAAAGCGACCGATGAGGGGACGGAGGGCTTCCGTCATAAGCCTCATGAATGTGCTGGGGGCATTGGATAGCCCAAAAGGCATGACAAGCCACTCATACAGACCTTTTTTTGTTTTGAAGGCTGTCTTCCACTCATCCCCAGGTCGAATCCGGACCTGGTGGTAGCCACTTTTCAAGTCAATCTTGGAAAAGATAGTGGCTCCACTCATCATGTCAAGCATGTCATCAAGACGGGGAATGGGAAACCTATACTTGACAGTGATCTTATTGATGGCGCGGCTGTCAACACACATCCGCCATGTGCCATCCTTCTTGGGTGTGAGCAAGGCAGGGACCGCACATGGGCTCTTGCTCACCCTGAGGAAACCTTTGTGGATAAGGTCCTCGACAATCCTTTGGAGCTCAGCATGCTCCTTGGGGTTCAACCTGTAGTGGGGAAGGTTGGGTAGGGTGGACCCAGGGACAAGATCAATGGCGTGTTGAACATCACGCATGGGAGGGAGTGTTGAAGGCAAGTCCTCCGGGAAGATATCTTGGAAGTCCTGCAGGATTGCCTGGACTTCAGGTGGGATGGAGACTTGGGACTCCTCAGGGGTAATGGTGACGACAACAGCCCAAACAGGGACACCCTCGGCAACCTCTCTATTCATCTCACGAACACCTATGAAGTTAAGGCGCCTAATCGGGTCATGGTCAACCTTAGGGGCCTTAGGGATGGATATGACAGGTGTAGGAGAGGAGGGAATGGGAAGCTTCCCTTTGGTGTGGGTTGGGGTATTCTCCTGAATTTTGGGGGATGCAGCGGGTGTGGAGGTAGAACTCTTTCCCGTGGCCACCTTTGGGGGTGTTGGGAGCAACTGAATCCTCTTCCCATTGTGGGAGAAGGAACACTCATTGGACCGACCGAATGTAGTAAGGTCTACATCGTAGATCCATGGCCGTCCTAGGATGATGCTCCCGACCTTCATAGCCACTACATCGCATAGGATTTGTCCTTGGTAGGACTGGAACTGGATGGGAATGACACATGTAGTGGTGACTGGGATAGATGTGTCGTCAACCCAAGCCACGTTGTATGGCCTCGGATGAGGATGGGTAGGTAGACCTAGACGGGATACAAAGTCTGAAGAGACTGCATTGATACAGCTCCCGTTGTCAAAGATCACCTTGCAGGGTTGAGTTTTGACCATGATGTAGGTTTGGAAGATGGAGGTTCGACGCCAGTCGTCCTCCTGTGGGTGTGCGAGGATGCAGCGAACTACACCTAGTCTTCCCTGGTTTGAACTTTCGGCAATGTCCCCCACTTGCATGTACTCGACATGCGTTCCATCATACCCTGCATCTAATTCCTCAAACTGGGCAACGAGATCAGGGTCAGGCTCATATCTCTCAAGGGTTTCTCCTTCCTGAGGTGGAAGCTCCATAGGCTGGGGGTCGGTGATGACCAAGGCTCGGGTGGGGCAATTGGTGGCAATATGCCCTAAGTTATGACACCTGAAGCAGCGGACTCCCGAGACAGGGGCTGGTTGGGAGGTGCTAGGGACGACTCCCTTTCCCTTGTCATCTCTCCTCTCAACTGGTGGAGTATACTCCAGCCTAGGCACAGCTGCGGGTGCAGGTAAGGGGTTCCGTGGGAAAGGAGCCGTAGGGGCAACGGCCCTAAGTGGGGTAGCAGTAGGGATGTAGGAGGTGGAGGGGCCAGCTCTCTCAGTATAGCGGACTATGGGGTTTCGGGTTTCAGGTTGGCGGTAGATGGGAACCCGAGGTGGGACCACCCTTTGAAACCTCTCAACATCTCGTGCAACCTGGTAGGCGTGCTCGAGGGTGTTAACCTCCCGTAAGAATAATTCCCGCTGAATACTCTCGTGTAGGCCAGCCCTAAACCGAGAGAGGGTGACGGAGGCATCCTCCATGACTCGACTCCGAAGGAAGAAGTCATCAAATTTGGTGATGTACTCGTCCACAAACTTTCCATCTTGGGTGAGTTTCTGCCATTGGTTAAAAGACGCTGATGGTAGGAAGGTGGCAGATACTTCTCCCTCAATTTCTCCTTCATTTCTTCCCACGTGCTAATAGGCTCCTCCCGTCTTCTGGCTAGGAGATTTTCAACGTTACACCAGTAAGTTTTGGCTTGACCGAGGAGTTTCATTTTGGCAAATCTCACCCTTGTGGCAGGGGTCATGCGGCGATGCCAATCAAAATATTGGTTCATCCCGGTCTCCCACTCAAGGTATGTAGCGGGGTTGAGGGACTCATCAAAACTTGGAGCGTCAATCTTGACGTTCCGTAGGATGATATCTTCATCGTCGTGGTCTCTCTCTCGAGGCGTACGGGCCTCTTGCTCTCTACCTTGGGGAGCCTGATTTGGGCGAGCTTGCTCCCTCTCCTCCCTAGGATTGGCTACGGGATTGCCGTGGCCATTTACTCTTCCTTCCTCTCCCTTCAGTCGATCCTCTAAGGCTCGGATCCTCTCATCTAGCTCGGCTCGAAGTTGGCCTATGGATTCTTCAAAATGGGTTAGAAGATTATGCTCGAGCTGAGCCAACATAGCACTCACGCTCTTCTGATCCATGTGGGATTGTAGAGTTGAAGGGCGCTCTAGACGGCCAGATGAATTCCTAGACCAACGTGGCATGCACGACCTCGGACCTAGATGATGCAGTCCTGGGACCGTTAATTAGCAAGCTATAGACCCAAATTTTGTTGGCTAATTGGCAAAGGGCCAATTTGAAGGGACCGGTCAGGGAGAGTTGCTTGCCCGTAGGCGAAGTAGTTGTGGAACTACCTCCTGACAATTAGGGTGCCCTAATGTGACAGTCTAGGGCCTAAGGATGGGTACATACAAGCTCTTGCTTTCCGTCCACAGCGATGCACTCAGGAGACTGGCTGCATGGATCGGACTCTCGCTCACTTCGTCGCGCGGCAAGTGATAAGGATACTAAATAAGCAAGTGATTTGGAGCACGTACCTAGCTGACTGAGAAGTCAAGCTCCGACCGGAGACGAAGGCGAGCGGGGACGTGCGTGCCCGCACGGCGTCGACGAAGCTTCACCGGTTACAAAAATTCACTCCACGCAGGGAGGTCGCAATTATTACAAAACCACGTGACTTAAAAATTTCCCACGCAGGGGAACAAATCATTCCAGACTTTACTCCGCGCAGAGAGACTTAAGGGCACTCACACTCAGTGAATTACGGACTGTGTGTCGGCTATCCGGCGACTCGGGCACTGGGCAAGTCGTCGTTGCGGACTTCGGATGCCACAATCTCTAATTTAATCAAGGGGTATAAATATAGATAAGTATATATATATATATATATATAACATTACATACATATACACAATATATATATGTTAATCAACCCTTTCTTTTTTCAACCTTTACCTACTTCTCTCCCTTTTTTTTTTCAAACCTTTTATCCACACATTTTTTTTCAACCTTTTTTTTTTCTTCAGCTTGCCCGCGTTTCTCACGGGTTTGGCAGGTGAGAGAGGCCGGCGGTCAACGCGCTAAGCACGTGGCAGGCGGCCAGGTGGGCTGCGGGTGCGGGCGCACCTGCCGGCAAGAGCGGGCCCGGGAACGCCTGTGGGCTCGGGCGGCGGTCCGGGTGGACGGGCCAAGCGCGTCTGGGCGCGCCTAGGCGCGTCTGGCGGGGCCGGCGACGGGCGGGCGCACGAGGGTGCAGGGCGGGCGCGCAAGGGTGGGGCGCGGGCCTCGGGCGCACGGGGCTCGCGGGGGGGGCGCAGGGGCGCGGGACGGGCGGACGCAGTGGCGACGGCCGCGGCGGGGCCCGGCGGGCGTCGTTCGCGGCGGCGGGGCGCGACCGTTGCGGCCCTGCCGCTTTTGAAGGCGGGCACGGGCGACGATGCCCGTGCCGCGTAGTGTAAAAAAAATTTCTTCTCTTTTTTTTTTCGTTCTTTTCTGAGAATCAGAGAGAGGGAAAGAGAGAGATTAAGGGAGAGGGATTGGCGTGAGAGAGAGGGATTGGCGTGAGAGAGAGAGAGATAGAGAGTAACAGGAAGAGGGAGAGAAAGAGATTAACAGGGGGAGAGAGATTAAGAGAGAAACAGAGAGAGTACTGAGAAGAATTGAGAAAGAAAATGAGAGAGACAGAGAGGAGTTCTAAATTTTTTTTTTCTATTCTTTTTTTTTTCTCTAACTTCTATTTCAACCGAGAGCTTCCTCTTTCTTCTTTTTTCTTTTCTTTCTTTTCTTTTCTTTTTTTTTTCACTCTAACAATTGATATAGAGAAGGAGAAACGTCGGGGACGTCGGGGTCGAGAGAGGTGCCGTGTTGGGCTCTGATACCAATTTGACGCGGCGGCGACGTGGGAATGGATCGACGGCACTCCGGGACGCGAACAGGGCAAGAACGGATAACTGCTATCTCACACAGCTCGGCCTTACGCCGGACGGTCTCACACCGGGCGACACTCAAACTCAAAATGAGAGAGAGGGAAGGGAATAGCACAATATCAAAGCACTTCTTTCATTCATTCATATCATACGTAACAAGCATTGGCCTCCCTTTATATAGGAGAGAGGTTATAGCAACCACACTTTCAAACTTTACAAATAGCACATATGTCCTTAGCCTAATAAAACAAGCTTACTTACCTAACTTTTGACTTGGGGGTTTTAACCAAATAAAATACACAAAACACTTGTTTATTTGACTTAGACTAGCCTAATAAGACGAAAAGAAAAATACATGTAGAGATACATGTATACATACACACATACTCGATACGTAATATAGCACCGTAGCCGTAGGCCGAGTCTTCAGGAAGGATCTCCGAGATCTCCGAGCCATAAGCTCGGTGTCGGGGCAGTGCGGCGTCGGCTCCGAGTAGTGGGCCCAGTAGTGGACCCGGTGTCCCCACCAGTCTGGTTCAACAGGAGGTACAGAAGTGAAGAAGAAGGCCAAATCTAATGATCCTGGGTGGAAGTATGCATATTGGCCAGATGAGCATGATAACAATAAAATAAAATGTGAGTTATGTGGTTTGATAACAAATGGAGGAATCAAAAGACAGAAGGTGCATTTAATAGGAGGGTTTAGTGATGTGAAGAAATGTCCAAAAACTACAAAGGAGATTGCTGATGAGATGCTTAGTTGGCTAAACAAAAATAAGAAAAGAAAGATGCCATGTTGTGAGAGTACAACTGTAGATGATGATTCTTCTGAGGATGAGACAGTTGAAAGATCAAAGAAGGGCTCCAATGTGTCAGTGCCACTGTCAAGTTCAAGTAAAAGGGTTGTCAAAGGTTCAATGGATGTTTTTGTAAGAATGAGTGCTGAAGATTTTGTAGATGCAAGGAGGAGTGGGAAAAGAGTGCAAAGTACGTTGGAGTCTAGAATGAAAAAAGAAGAAAAAAAGATAGTTGAGAAAGCTATAGCAACATGGTTTTATGAAGGTGGAGTGCCTTTTAATGCGGCCAAATTAAGAAGTTTTGAGATAATGTTTGAACTTGTAGGGCGATTTGGACCAGGATTTAAGCCACCTAGTTACCATAAGTTGAGAGTGCCTCTCCTCAAAGAAATGGTAGAGGAAACAAAAAGTTTACATGTTGAATATATGTAACATTGGAAGACTTATGGGTGCACTATCATGTGTGATGGGTGGACAGACAAAAGGCAAAGAAAGTTAATCAATTTCTTGATAAATTATCCTAAAGGCACTTACTTTATGGAATCATTTAATGTTTCTCATCAGAGAGAAGATGCAGGATTGTTGTATGAATTGTTGGATAGGATGGTTGAAAGAGTTGGAGAGAGGAATGTTGTTCAAATTGTGATAGATAATGCATCTTATAACATTGCAGCAGGTGGAATGTTGATGGAGAAAAGGAAACAATTATTTTGGACGCCTTGTGCTGCTCATTGTCTTGATCTCATGCTAGAAGACATTGGCAAATTGAAAGCTTATGCAGGTACCATCTCAAAAGCTAAAAAGTTGACAACATATATATACACCCACACTCGTTTGCTTAACCACATGAGGAAGGAGACAAAAGGAAGAGAGCTTGTAAGGTTTGGAGTGACAAGATTTGCCACAGCCTTTCTCTCGTTGGAAAGGTTGCATGACGATGCCGTAAAGAAAGGTTTACGAAGATTGTTCACTTCAGATGCATGGCATAACAGTGTATGGGCAAAGACAAATAAGGGAAAAAATGTTTCTTCAATTATTTTTCAAGTGAAGTTTTGGCATGCCATTGAAGAGATATTGAGAGCATCTCAACCCATTTTGCAAGTTTTGAGGTTAGTTGATGCAGATGAGAAACCTGTAATGAGATACATTTATGCTGCAATGGAACATGCAAAGAAGCAAATAATTGAGAACTTTGGTTCTAAGGAAACTAAGTATCAACCTGTGTTGAAAATTGTAGAGCGACGTTGGAAGGATCAAATGAATCGTCCTCTATATGAAGCAGGATTTTTCTTGAACCCGAAATTATATTATGAAGCCCGTACGAGAGATGGTCCGGCTGCAGTTACAAAATTCTCAAATTCTTTCTTAGCATGTGTTGAAAGGATGGAGCCAAATACTGATATACAAGACAAGATCAATGATCAGATGGTATTACATATGAATGCAAGAGGCGCTTTTGGAACTTCAATGTCAATCAGAGCTCGTGATAGGAGATTGTCAAGTGAGTAATTTGATTAAATTATTATTTTATGTATTATTTCTGATTTCATGAGGACGTGTGATTTTAATTAATTTTTCCTTGTTAAATGTTACTCTAGTTGATTGGTGGATGCAATATGGAGATACACCAGAACTCATGAACATTGCTTTGAGGATTTTAGGTTTGACTTGCAGTTCTTCTGGTTGTGAACGTAATTGGAGCATATTTGAATTTGTAAGTAGTCATTTAAAATAAATTTGTAAGAAATCTATTTGTGTTAAAGTCATTAATCTTATCTTTGTGTTTTTACAGATTCATACAAAAAAGAGGAATAGATTAGAGCACAAAAGACTTAATGATTTAGTCTTTGTTTAATACAATCGGCGCCTTCGTGAAAGATTCTTAGAAAGGAAGAAACATCCAGAGAGATATGATCCAATATGTTTAAGAGATTTAAATTGGGGAAGTGAGTGGATGACTAAAGATAGCGATGATGTAGTTCATGAAGGAGATGACCTTACTTGGGAAATGGTGGATATAGTAATGGGCACATCAGAACAAAGGGCTAGAAGAGACACTCTCAAGAGGAAGCACTTTACATTCTATGGAAGAGGGTGATGATGAACAAGATGAATTGGAGAATGAGGAAGAAGAGACAGATGATGATGATGCACCATGGGAGTCAAATGATGAAGGTGGTGATAAAGATGGAGATGAGGATCTTGAAGCTTCAAATGAGAGAGCACTTGAGAATGCAATGTTTGTTTTAAAATTTAGACATGTTATTTTTTTGCTGGATATTGTATGACTTTTATGTCTACTATTGTCTATGCTACTTCCTTAATTCCTCGCTTGTTTATCCAAATATATGCTTGTCCATGTGGTGATAATTGGTGATGTTTGTTTCTTTTGGTATAAGAATTATATTACTTGTATGCTGTTTTAAATATGATTTGCAGATGTTTGGAAGAAATTGACAAATATCAGGTTAGTATTTGATTCTTCATTCTAAAAGTCTAATTTTTGGTGTTAATTTTATCTCAAAATTCATTTTTTATATGTTATTGCAATGTCATTTCTATTAGTTTTTATTTTTATCCATACTATTGTTGTTATCTTTATTTGTAATGATCATGATTAACTTTTATATAGAAAATTATATATATATTAATGATCACATTTATTTATGAACATCTCGCCTAAGCGCCGCTTAGGCACTCGAGGATCCCAAGCTCGCCTTGGTCGCCTTGTCGCCTTAACAAATATGAATCTTAGTGGATGCTAATAAAAGAGCTCGAGGAAGGCCTAAAATGAGATGGTGCGATAATATTAGGAAGGATATTAGTTTCTTGGGTTTAAATATGAATATAGCACTTGATAGAAATTTTTGGCGGAACATGATTCATGTAGCTGACCCCAAATAATTGGGATAAGACTCTGATGATGATGATGATGATTAAGGACGCATTAATTGTCTTGTTGGGCTCTTAGTCTAAAGGATTTTTTTTTAAGAGTCTTTTGGGCACCACTTAATTTTATATTTGGGTTAGGCGGGAAGAAGTAAATTGACTTATATTGTTGCGGCCATGATACCCATCTTGCCTTTTTTTGGTGAAAGAGCCGCCTGATGATTTATAATTGGTCTTGAAATTCTTCTATTGGCTTTTGTGTGGATAGTGAACAAGTCTTTCTTGTCGTGTGCTCCTCATTCTTACACTTGGTTGGTCTTCTTGTACTGTCTAAGATTCTAGTTATTGGAGTCCCAAAATCTATTTTTAATATCCAACCCAAGTGGTGAGCATTCCACCTTGATATTGATCTAATGATGAGGCGGATGCAAAGATGATGTCTTGCATTAAGTCTTTTATTCACCTTCTGCATTCCTAAGGCAATTGTTCCACCTTACGCATTATTTTGTCTTTGTTTTTGAATGTGGAATTTATGATTATGTGTTACCTATTCCTTTTGCCTTTATATTGAAAACTTTATATTTGGGCGATTTAGTTATTATCCCATATATTAGACGAGACTTGTATTTACGTTAAACATGTAACATCAAATACTGGGATAATTAATCATTTATTTTGTCATTAATCAAAATAATGAGTCTTATGGAAAAGACATTTTTCAACTGTTCTCTTTGCCATCCTTCCATGGAAACATACCTAACGAAGTGGGCAATCTTCCAGCACCTCAAGGATGAATCTAATCAGCAACATCTTTTCCTTCCAGATGACTTTATGCATTATTGGCACCAAATGGAAATGCTTTGTTTGAACAAGCATCCTTGCATATTCTATATGGTCTCTTGCTAACCTGTATCAATGCTTCCTTAGATGCTGAAAGGAATGAGGAGAGACCTGAGGTTCTCCACTGCCCAGCAGTGTAATGGTACTCCCGATTCTAATCCACACACTCTCTTTTGCTGTCCCTATACCCTTTTCCTCTTCCCACTTCTGCCAAGACAACCTCTTACCATCTGCCATGAATCTTCTCTTCGAAGAATCATCCTAGAGATAAGCTGAAACAAATTTGCATCAGTTCTTCCCTCTCATTTGGTTGACTAACCTTCCACCCTTTATTAGCTGGCCATTTGTCCATCAACCTTGCTTTCACCTTCTCATTGTTTATATTTCCTACGTTACTCTCTCAGAATCCAGCAAGTACCTGACATTCTCTTCCAGCTCCTTGCACCATAGAAGCTCAACACAGTGCCCATTGTTCACCCAGTTTCTGTTCTTCATCTTCATGCCTCCTTAGCATGGCAATTCCCATTGTCCACCCAGTTTCTGTTCTTCATCTTTATGCCTCCTTAGCATGGCAATTGCGACAATCACTGCATATTCTATTGCAGTAACCAAATGACGAGATTTCTGGCATGCTGCTGCATTCTGGTACTCAGGAGCTTTCTGGCATTTTCCCAAGCACCGAATGCACTGATTTAGACTTAACATCCCTTTTCACTCCTCACTGGTGTTCTTTAATGGACCTTTGAGTCTGGTACCTTCCAATTCTGACAAGGCCACGTCCCCAGAAATTTTCTCAACCATAATCCCTGAACTTCCTCCCCATTCACAAGGTTCACAGGTGTCGGCCACGGAATTTTATCTTAGATAAAAAATAAACATATGGTTCTTTTTGAAAAGAAACATCCCCCATATGTGGGGAGTCATTCCGTGGGTGCGCATAATATCAGACGATTTGGATTTGGGTACTGGACCTCTCCCCACTGACCACGGTCAGTGTTGATTTATATCGACTTAACGTCCAAACACTTTTGTTTAACCGTCAAAGAAATCCCAAAGTCCTCCCCATAGGTTCTGATGTGGAGGGCAGGCTCACTCGGGTGACTCTCAATGACCACTCATTTACCAACATGTTGATAGGGTTAGGGCTTCATCAAAGGCCTCTTAAGTTCAGGCAAAACCCTAGGATTTAGGAGTATGAATGTAAATGTGCGAAAGCCGTAGGCATTTTTGAAGCGGAGGAAAATTTTCTAAACCCCGAGGGTATTTTGGTAATTTTTCCTTCCCAAGGGTATTTTGATAATTTTATCAAGCCAGGGGTATTCCTGAAATTTTTGGGCTAGAACGAGAGTAGGGTAGGATTCCTGACTTTCCAGAGCGCTGAGGCCATTTATGAAGGCTTTTAGGGGCGACTAGGCCATTTCTAGGTCACAGGGGTATTTTGGTAATTTACCACACCTTACATAGACCTAGGGTTGAGACGGAATCCAAATGTCGGACGGGCTGACAAAGTCCCCGAGCTGAAGGAGTGACAAGGGCTTCATAGAAGGCTCACATGTGTCAATCTTGCCCAAGGAGGGGTATATATGTAATTTTTGAAAGTCAGGGATTTTCTTGTAATTTTCCCCGATTGGTGTACATAAGAGATTTGTGGGATACACTAGATTCGTTTATGGCCCAATTGGGTACAAGGGTTGACAAGGATCCACACTAACGCGGGAAGTAGGGACGTAGCCCCAATTATAAGAAATTGCAGGGTAGAACAACAAACAATAGGACATTTTGTTTCTCGAGACCCGGAGAGAACATTTTTTGTAATTCCCCCGCTGTATGGACGGAACTACATAATTTAGTCATCCCGGGACGTAGAAACTTACAAACATGGCCCACTGAGGGGCATAATTATAAAAATACCCCTTAGGGGCATATACACAAGACACGGGGACTTATCCCTCACGAGTCAAAATAACGAACAAAATCCCAAGTGCTGGATGCTTCACGTGCATAGGAGATGCCCCGTAGGTTGTAGATGTGCTCAGTGGACCCTTGGGGGTCTATTTATAGAAGTGGGAGGCTACCCGGGGGTGTTGGAACCTGTACGCGTTAAATGGGATGGTGTTTGAACCCGTATGGGTTAAACGGGATGAAAATGACCTCGGGGAGGTTCATTTTTCCTTTTTTTGTTTGTTTCCGTGCGCGAGAGACGGGGGCGGCCCGGGGTGGATGACCCCGGGCAGGTCCGCGCGAGACCTGCCCGGGGTCATCCGACCCTGGGCGGGTCCCACCCGGGGTCGCGCGACCCCGGGCGGCCTTGCCTGCCTGCGCGCAGGCCCGCTCGGGGTCGGGCGACCCTGTACGGGTCCCTCCGACCTCGGACAGGTCCTCCGTCGTCCAACTTTAATAAAAAGGGGGTTCTCCTGGGCTTTTAGGGCTTGTTTGCTTGCTGCACTGTGTAGAGAGGGGAGAGGACGTACCTCCTTGTTCGTTTGTCATCTTCCTCTTGCCGTGGGCCGCAAAGGGGAGATCCGTGCTCGCCCGGACAGCGTGGTACACATGTGCGAGGCTTCATTTGCGGTGCATAGACCTTTGTTTGTATCTCCTTTCTTCTTGTAGAAGCTTCCCTTGCCCGTAGTTGCACGTTCAAAGGAGGGAGACTTCATCCCATAGGGATTTTCTCGGAACCACGTGATCCTGATAATTGTGGTGGTTTTAACCCGGTCTTAGACCATGCCGCTTGCTGCGAGGAATCTGTGATCGTAGAAATATACGGCTACAAAGCCCCAGTGTGGGGAAATATTCCACGGGGCGGCGATACGTCGAATATTGAACCCCGCGTGGAAATTTGTCATGGGACGGCGGTACACCGAATAGAGACCTTGACCAATGCGAAGGTAACATCCCAAAATTTTTTGAGATAAATTACGGGTGCAACAAAAGGATAGGACTGATGGCTCTTAACATGCCTGAATCCCTGGGATCAGAAAGCTCTTTCTCCGATCCTTCATCATGGCAGTTCTTTTCAGACCACGCTGAAGCTGCTCAACTTTATCATGAATTAGAATACCCATTGCTCTACCTGATTGGCATTCTCCTAGTTATTCCAGCTCTGCAGCATATCCCTTGCCGAGAGCCATAGTAAGAGAGGCTAGTCCCTTTCATTGTGTGCTTTTCCTTTCTAGTTCTGTGAATTGTAGGGAGGCTTTGTTTATGAGTGAATTATCACTCTTCACTATTATTGTTGTACGCCCTCAGTTTATATTTATAAAATGGGAAAATTACCTGAATACCCCTAAAAAATGCTTGAATAACCGTTATACTCCTACCTTATGGAATTTATCCATAAACTCTTAAAATCTCTTAACCCGTGTTGCCATGCCCCTGGGGTTAAGTCTTGTGATAACGATGTTAACTCACGTGAGATTACCATTTTGCCCCCAATTAGGAGGAGAGAGAGAGAGAAAGAATGGCCCGAACCTTCCGACGCCCTCCCATCCGATCACCCTCGCTCCCCCAACCGCCCACCCTATCTGGTCCCCTTCTTCCCCCCCCCTCTGTGTGTGTGTGTGTGTGTGTGTGTGGATGCAGGGGATGCCAGTGCCGGAGAGGGAGACCCCCTTTGTTCCCTCTCCCCCCTCTCCTGTCACCCCTCCACAATGGCCCAACCCCCCTGCCGGGTAATCCTGGTGGGTTCTCATCAAACTGATGATTGGACGAAGCTTTAGCTCCAGTTTCCGTGTTTATAGTGTTGATCTTGCTTGCTCTTTACCGGTCCTTATACCTGCCTTCAGTTTGCTGGAGGAAGGGGCGAAAATGTTAGAAATTGTGATGGGTTTCTTCTTGATCGCCATTGGAGCTATCTTATGAAGCTTTTGGTGATACTGATGCTGCAAAGTTGGGTTTTTGGGGTGTCTTCTTTCCTGTTGCAGACTGCCTTCTCTCTTCTGCAAATGCCAAGGACAGCCATGGGGGGTCATCTCCATCTGCTCGCCGCTTTTATCCTATGCTTGGTGCCATTGGTTTTCTGCGAGACAGACCCCAAGGACTACGCCGTCCGTGATGCATTCTGCAGAGGGCTGGACAACCCAGAGCTCCTGAACTGGCCCAGCTACAAGGAAGACCCCTGCGGCGCCCCCTGGCCTCACATCTTCTGTGACGGCAACAGGGTGAGCCAGATCCAAGTTGCAAACTTGGGGCTGAAGGGCCCTTTGCTGGAGAACTTTAACCAGCTCTCCAAGCTGTCCAACATTGGATTGCAGAGGAACTGCTTCACAGGAAAGCTACCATCTTTCTGCAGGCTGAAGAATTTGTTGTTCACTTTCCTGGGCTTCAATCTGTTTGATACAATTCCTTCCGATGTCTTTGTGAGGCTCGACAACTTGCAGGTGTTGTCTTTGTGTCACGCCCCAAACAAGGCGGAAATATCGGGACGTACAGTTAGAGGCGAGCTAGCTGAAATAAAGTTGAAATACTAAACTAGATGATTAACACAAGGCAATGGAAAAGAACAAATTTATTAAACATGGAAAATCCCAATCTATTACAACATTCATCAAACTACTAAGACACTCTCAAACATAACTTCTAATGAAATCTAGTACAACTAGTACATCAACAAACTCTTTAAATATCGAAATACTAGCACAACTCCAAGACATAACTAGAAGCAATAACAAGACGACTCCATCTATTAACTGGTACACTCAGGTGTAATCACTCCTGCCCCTCCCCATCGGTATGGGTGTCGTCACCTGTATAGCCTGGAAAGGGGGAAAACAACGGGGTGTGAGTTAACGCCCAGTAGGAGATAATAGACAGGTATAAGTGATTAATAGTTTGGTTACATTTTCAAAATGTCATGCTACAAAGGATAATGATGATATAGTAAAACAAAGTTTAAAGATCTTGCAAGGTCAAGAAATATAAATGAACAGAATGGTAATACTTAAAAGGAATAACAAAGACAAGAATTTATTACAGGAGATAACGATAAAGAGTTGGCCATATCAAGACGATTCAAGTCATGTCAAGCACGTATGTAATTTCATTTTCACGTCCAAGTAACAGCAAGTAGAGTATAGAACAGTGAACAGTGGAAAGTGAAAAGTAACAGAGAGTAGTGGGAAGTAGTAAAGAGTAGTGGACAGTCCTAGATTTAACACATGTCATAGTACTGGTGCCAAATGCCACACCTAGTCATTCACCTCCCCGGGGGTACACGTAGTGTTCGGGCGCTCCTCCCAGGACTAGACCGAGCCCTTAATTGTTTGCCAGGCATTGATTTCTTTGGATCAAAGATCCCACGAATCTAGACTTCCACAGTTTATGGCCAGAATTCCAAGGTTTAAACTATGTAGCAACAACAAGTTCAAGTAGGAAGAAGATTCATTTCAAAATTTCAAGGTAAGCACAATCATCAAGAAGATAGATAACTAAATCACAATAAGAGTTACATATATAACTATACTGGAATAGATTACCACTTAATCAATGGATTTCTAAACAGGGATATTAAACATGTGAATTAACGGTAATTCCGCCGGATCAAGTTTTCCGGAGGTAACAGGCTATTTAACGCCTTAGCGACTACTTGAAGTTGGGAAAGTAATCGTGCTGTGCTACTGTAGTACAGTAGCTATCCAGCAAATTAATCAACATATTAATCTTAATTCCAAGCCAAATTAATAAGAATTTAGTTTTACATTAAGTCAAGATACCAAAAGGAATGATTCAAGATGATAAGCTAATGAACAATATCGCATAAGTCGCGTAGGCACGAATAATAAGCATTTAACAAGAATTTAGTTACATAATTAAACATTCATTAAGTGGGTTTCTATTTAACTAATTACCATTAATGACATGAAAATGCATGCATTAGAACAAGTATTAAGTCACTCTCTGAGGGGATAAACGGTTCCTAGTGGACCTTATATCCTTTGGGGCTTAACAGGGCTGAACGGGGCTCAAAGGGGCTCTCTGGTGGATGGGCGGTTCCTGAGGGGCCGCCCATGTACTTGGGCGGTTCCTAGAGGGCCGCCCAAGTTATGTGGTCCTCTCTGGACCGTCCATCTCCCTGGCCTGCCAGTTGTGTGGTCCTCTGGGGACCTTATATCCTGCCAGGGGGATATGTGGTTACTCCGGGACCTTATATCTAGATATGTGGTTACTTTGGGACCGTTTATCCCAGGATGTGTGGTTCCTGAGGGACCGTTCATCCTGGTTATGTGGTCACTTGTAGACCATCCATCTAGGATATGTGGTCTATCGTAAGACCGTTTATCCTGCAGGGGGTTGTGTGGTCAGTTTTGGGCCGTTTATCTAGATATGTGGTTAGTTTCTGACCGTCTAACTAGTTGTGTGGTCAGTCTGGAACCGTTTAACTCCTGACTAAGCCAGGGTCGGGTGTGGGCTGGAGTTGGACGGTCTATCGTAAGACCGCCCATCCCTGGGTGTCTCCGGTCGTCCCTTCCGCGGCCGGTGAACGCCGGGAAGAAGGGGGCTTGCTAGGGTTACACAAAAACGCTAATAACTAAGGCAATTGGACTCCAATCAAGGGGCTTTTGGTATCAATGGAAAGCTAACAGAGAATACTATCTAACAGAAGTGTCAATTGCTTGTTTAGTTGCTGTAATTAGGATTTATAACTACTGGAACACCGAAACCCTAGTTCTGGACAGGCAGTGACTAAAATTCAAAATTCTCCTACTATACTTAATGAAATTTAGAGATCTATATATCAACGGAAAGCTGACAGGATAAGGATTCCAACCATATAAGATATGCCATATGAATATTTCATTTAGTCACTTAAAATCATGAGATAAGTCAAGTTAATGCTGCTGGAACGTCGACAGGACACACTCATGAAAACTCGGGAATTCTATTAGTATGATCAATAATAATTAGGGCTTCCAACGTCAAAATGAAGCTAACATGATGCAGATTTCATTGATATATAGCAATTAGGTTGGGTCCATTATCACCTACCTGAATTGAAGATTGAAGATCGAAGCTAGAATTAAACCCGATCCAGGAATACCCTCCAAAGATGTCTCTAACTCTCCCTGAATACCCAATAAAAATTGGGGCTTTTACCATCATTGGAAAGATCTCGTCGAGCTGATCGAGGTACTATATTCACAAGTCTCATTTGGTTAAGGGTACCTACCTTAATCGACGGATTAAAGGGCTGGAGATGAAGAACGACGAACTACAAACACCTTCCACCAAAATGACGAATACTCCCAGATCTGGACTCCTCGTCGGCTGACCCAGCTACCAAATGAAACTAGAGTCGAAGAGCTACGTTTCTATAGGTCATGGGGCTTCAGGAGCCTTCGGAGTTGGGAGTATTTGACGCTGCAAGTTACGTGTTAGAAACGGCGCCGGAATCCTTGACTCGACCAAAGCTATGTCGGCAGCACGTTTTAGGGCTAGGTTTACCTCAAATTGATTGAGGGTAAATGTTCCTTACATCGTGGCCTTCCATTTGCCCTTGATTTCAGATCATTTGGTTGAGTATTGAGGTCGAATTTCACGTTTTAAGTTTCGGTTAGGTAAAAGTTAGGTAAATGTCAATTTCAAGATTAATCCTCTAATTAGACAAGGTTACGTAATTAATTTGGGTCAAGTCCAGAAGACACAATTGCTATAAAAATGATCTTTTACCCAATTACTATTTTTACAGATTTTTCTAAGGTAGTCGAATTTTATAGGTTCTATTTTCTAATGAATTAAAATATTAATATTTTGAAATTCAAACATTAATTCATTTTAATTCAATTTTTAATTGATAAAAGCTCAATAAAACTTAATAAATAACCGGGGTATTACACCCTCCCCTACTTAAAGAATTTGGTCCTCCAAATTCACCGCACTATATACGGAAAGTAGGGAAAAGATAGATCACCTAGAATAGGTCGGGATACCGCTTCCGCATAGTATCTTTCGATTCCCAAGTAGCCTCTTCGGTCCCACGCCGACTCCACTGAATCTTGACCATCGATATAGAGCGATTCCGGAGTTGCTGTTGCTTCTGGTCCAGAATCTTTATCGGTCTTTCCTCGTAGGTCAGATCCTCCTTCAGCTCGAAATCCACATGCTTAATAACATGAGTGGGGTCGTACACATACTTCCGCAACATAGAAATATGGAAGACGTTGTGCACGCCAGACAACTGAGGCGGTAACGCCAATCGATAAGCCACCTCGCCCACTCTATCCAGAATCTCGAACGGACCGATATACCGCGGGCTTAGCTTGCCGCGAATGCCGAATCTACGAATCCCTCTCGTAGGAGAGACCTTCAGAAATACATGCTCACCCACTTGGAACTCTAATGCCCTTCTCCGGTTGTCAGCATAGCTTTTCTGTCTTGATTGTGCCACTTGTAACCGGTCTCAGATGATATGGATATTCTGTGACGACTCCGAAATAAGATCCGGTCCAAGCCATTGCTTCTCGCCCACCTCGTCCCAACACAACGGGGAACGACAGCTTCTTCCATACAAAGCTTCAAATGGAGCCATTTGTATACTGGACTGATAGCTATTATTGTAGGCGAATTCAATCAATGCACCAGCTGCCTCCGAAATCAATCATGCAGGCTCTCAGCATATCCTCCACTATCTGATTAGTCCTCTCCGTCTGTCCATCAGTCTGTGGATGAAAGGCCGTACTGAAATTCAGACGAGTGCCCAAGGACTCTTGCAGTCCCTTCCAGAAATGTGAGGTGAATCTAGGGTCTCTGTCTAACACAATGCTAACTGGAATGCCATGAAGTCGAACTACTTCCTTCATATACAATGCTGCCAAAACATCGACTGTCCATTTGGATTTAATAGATAAGAAGTGAGCCGACTTTGTCAATCGGTCGACAATCACCCATATCCCGTCAAATCCACCACGAGTCCTAGGTAGACCCATAATGAAATCCATGCCGATGCTTTCCCATTTCCACTGGGGTATATCAAGTGGTTTCAACTTCCCTGCCGGTCTGAGATGCTCAGTTTTGACCTGCTGACACACTAAGCATCTGCTCACAAAATCTGCCACTTCCTTTTTCATGTTCGGCCACCAGAAGGATCTTTTCAAATCCTTGAACATCTTGGTGCCTCCAGGATGAATCGTGTATCGGGATCTGTGAGCTTCTTCAAGAATCTTGTTCTTGAGTTCGGCTACATCGGATACACAAGTTCGCCCTCGGAATAACAATCGTCCATCATCAGCCATCATGAAATCCGGTCTGTTGCTCAAGTTTCCTTTGATTTCCACCAGCTCAGGGTCATTGTCTTGCAAGGATTTAATTTCTATCATCAAATCAGGCTTAAGTTGGATTTGTGCAATCATCACCCGATCATTTTCTACATTAAGATCCAGGCTAGCTAATTGTTCCAGTAGCCTCCATTCTTGTAGCATGAGACTGGCCAATTTAGCCATAGGCTTCCGACTTAATGCATCTGCCACGACATTACCTTTACCCGGATGATACTCGATAGAGAAGTCGAAGTCCTTCAAATATTCCAACCATCTTCTCTGCCTCATGTTGAGTTCCTTCTGAGAAAATAAATACTTCAGACTCTTATGATCTGAAAATACTGTGAATGTTTCACCATACAAGTAATGCCTCCAAATCTTCAGAGCGAAAACAACTGTTGCAAGTTCCAAGTCATGAACGGGGTAATTTTCTTCATGCTTCCTCAACTGCCTAGAAGAATAGGCAATCACCTTCCCATGCTGCATGAGTACACAGCCCAAGTCAATACCAGAAGCATCGGTATAGACCACGAAACCTCCGTCGCCAGAAGGTAAAGCCAATACGGGTGCAGTAGTGAGGCAATCCTTCAATGTTTGAAAGCTCCGCTGACATTCTTCGGACCATTCAAACTTATTGTCTTTGCGGGTCAATCGAGTGAGAGGTACTGCAATCTTGGAGAAGTCTTGAATAAATCTCCGATAATAGCCTGTCAGGCCTAGGAAGCTTCTCACCTCGGTCACTGTAGTAGGCTGATCCCAATTCTTTACTGCCTCCACTTTTGAAGGATCAACTGAAATACTTTCTTTGGTGATGATATGTCCTAAGAAGGACACTTCTTGCAGCCAGAAATCACATTTACTGAATTTGGCATATAGTTGATGATCTCTCAATATCTGCAATGCCATCCTCAAATGTTCGGCATGCTCTTCTTCAGTCTTGGAATAAATTAGTATGTCGTCAATGAATACCACGGTCCATTGATCAAGATAAGGTCGGAATGCATTATTCATTAACTGCATGAAAGCTGCTGGTGCATTCGTTAGACCAAAAGGCATAACGACAAACTCAAAATGACCATACCTGCTGCGGAAAGTCGTTTTATAAATATCATCTTCCTTAATCCTCAGCTGATGATATCCAGATCGAAGGTCGATCTTAGAGAAATAATGTGCTCCCGCTATCTGGTCGAATAATTCATCGATCCTCGGCAATGGGTATTTATTTTTGATAGTTAGCTGGTTCAGTTGCCGATAATCGATGCATAACCTCATCGAACCATCCTTCTTCCTGACGAATAATACAGGAGCTCCCCAAGGTGAAGTACTCGGACGAATAAAGCCTTTCTCGAGCAATTCCATTAGCTGTTGCTTTAGTTACCGTAGCTCCGCAGGGGACATACGGTAAGGAGCTCTAGAAACAGGAGAAGTGCCAGGAACGATATCAATGGAGAAGATAACTTCCCGCTCAGGCGGAAGTCCTGGTAGTTCCTCCGGAAAGACATCGGAGAATTCTCGGACAATAGGAGTGTCCTTTATCTCAACTTGCCACTCCGGTGTAGCATGGACAAAGGCTAGAAAAGCCTCGCAACCTCGCTTCATCAGCTTGTCAGCTCGAAGAGCCGAGATGAGTGGTACGGGGTTATGGCGCTTAATTCCCATAAAAGACAAACCAGAATGTCCAGTAAAAGTCACTGAGCTAGAACTGCAGTGAACACTGGCCTCATACTTGGCCAACCAATCTGCTCCAAGGATTACATCATAATCCTTCATATCCATGCAAACTAAGTTGGCTGGCAAGTTCCGTTCATAAATAATGACCTTACTAGAAGGATAGTAATATTGAATAGCCGCTCCAGAACCAATAGGAGTTGATATAGCTAATGGAGTATTCATCATAATAGGTTCCACAGATAATGACTTCGCAAATTTTTGAGAAATAAAAGAATGTGTTGCACCAGTATCAAAGAGAACAAACGCAGGCTTGTCGATTATAGTAAGAGTACCTTCGACGAGTCCGCCATCATCAGAAATCCCAGTCTCATCCGCATGTAAAGCTTGGAGCCTTCCTTGCGGCCTCTTGGTAGCTTGAGGTTTTGCCGGTGTAACCTATTCCGATGGAAGAGGGCAGTCAGGGATACGGTGCTCCCTACTCCCACATCGTAAACACGCACCTAGCTTGCGCCAGCATTCCTCCATCTTGTGACCTGGACGATCACAATACTTGCACTTGCCCTTGAATGGAACAATAGGGCCGGGTTTCATCTCTTCATTTCTCGGCATCTTACCTTTCCACGTTCCCGATCCGATCCATGAACTAGACCCACTCATGGGCCTCTTCTTGCTAGTACCAGGTCCGGGTCTAGGAGTTGGTTGTTCCTTCTTCATGCCTTTCCCACGGATCCTCTCCGTCATCTCTAGGGTATCTTCTAGAACTTGTGCCTTTCTCACCATCTCAGAATAAGTAGGGATCTCCATCGGTGCCAGTTGATTGATGTAGTGAAGCTTCAACCCGTTGAGAAATCGCTTAGCTTTCATCTTTTCTGTGGAGATAAGGTGAGTAGCATAGCGCGAAAGCCGAGAGAACTGTGCTTCATATTCGGCCACCGATAAGCTTCGCTGCTTTAGAGCCGCGAACTCCGTCGCCTTCTTCTCTTGTACACGATCAGAAGAATATTTGTCATTGAAGAATTCCTCGAACTCTTCTCATGTGACTTGTTGATCGCCTAGAGTTGCCTTGACGGAATCCCACCAAGTACGCGCGTCCCGCTCCAATTGGAAGGTAGAAAGAAGGACACGCTCTTGGTCGGTGCATTGAATGACTTCAAAAATTCTCCCCATTTCGTTGAGCCAATGCTCGGCCTCGTCGGGGTTAGTCGAACCAGCAAATCTTGGCGGGTTCATTCCTCGAAAGTTCCGGTATAAGTCACCGGTGCCATGACCCGCTGCTCCAGCTTGAGCTACCTGATGTAACGCCTGAGTCAGGCCTTAAACCGTGCGCTGCAGGTTCCTCCATTCAGCACGTTCGGCTGCCATTTCAATTACCTACAAGTAGAGTAAATCATTTAGGGTTATTAAGATAGATAATACAACAATCGAGGTATTGCTCAACCCAAGTTTCTACCCAATCTCACCAGGTCAGTTTCTAGACTTTAACAAGGTTAGAGGTCTAATGCACCTAGTCATGACCAAAACTCGGTACCTGGCGGAGATAATTGATCCGAAGATCACTCGCGCAAGTATGCGACCTTCCCGATAGGCATAGCCTAACGTTCGGACAACACCTTTTGATATACCGGGTTATTGGATGCAAAGAGAAACCTAAAACTTAGGGAACCTAGGAATGTGAAACCTAGGGCTCTGATACCAACTAAACTGTCACGCCCCAAACAAGACGGAAATATCGGGACGTACAGTTAGAGGCGAGCTAGCTGAAATAAAGTTGAAATACTAAACTAGATGATTAACACAAGGCAATGGAAAAGAACAAATTTATTAAACATGGAAAATCCCAATCTATTACAACATTCATCAAACTACTAAGACACTCTCAAACATAACTTCTAATGAAATCTAGTACAACTAGTACATCAACAAACTCTTTAAATATCGAAATACTAGCACAACTCCAAGACATAACTAGAAGCAATAACAAGACGACTCCATCTATTAACTGGTACACTCAGGTGTAATCACTCCTGCCCCTCCCCATCGGTATGGGTGTCGTCACCTGTATAGCCTGGAAAGGGGGAAAACAACGGGGTGTGAGCTAACGCCCAGTAAGAGATAATAGACAGGTATAAGTGATTAATAGTTTGGTTACATTTTCAAAATGTCATGCTACAAAGGATAATGATGATATAGTAAAACAAAGTTTAAAGATCTTGCAAGGTCAAGAAATATAAATGAACAGAATGGTAATACTTAAAAGGAATAACAAAGACAAGAATTTACTACAGGAGATAACGATAAAGAGTTGGCCATATCAAGATGATTCAAGTCATGTCAAGCACGTATGTAATTTTATTTTCACGTCCAAGTAACAGCAAGTAGAGTATAGAACAGTGAACAGTGGAAAGTGAAAAGTAACAGAGAGTAGTGGGAAGTAGTAAAGAGTAGTGGACGGTCCTAGATTTAACACATGTCATAGTACTGGTGCCAAATGCCACACCTAGTCATTCACCTCCCCGGGGGTACACGTAGTGTTCGGGCGCTCCTCCCAGGACTAGACCGAGCCCTTAATTGTTTGCCAGGCATTGATTTCGTTGGATCAAAGATCCCACGAATCTAGACTTCCACAGTTTATGGCCAGAATTCCAAGGTTTAAACTATGTAGCAACAACAAGTTCAAGTAGGAAGAAGATTCATTTCAAAATTTCAAGGTAAGCACAATCATCAAGAAGATAGATAACTAAATCACAATAAGAGTTACATATATAACTATACTGGAATAGATTACCACTTAATCAATGGATTTCTAAACAGGGATATTAAACATGTGAATTAACGGTAATTCCGCCGGATCAAGTTTTCCGGAGGTAACAGGCTATTTAACGCCTTAGCGACTACTTGAAGTTGGGAAAGTAATCGTGCTGTGCTACTGTAGTACAGCAACTATCCAGCAAATTAATCAACATATTAATCTTAATTCCAAGCCAAATTAATAAGAATTTAGTTTTACATTAAGTCAAGATACCAAAAGGAATGATTCAAGATGATAAGCTAATGAACAATATCGCGTAAGTCGCGTAGGCACGAATAATAAGCATTTAACAAGAATTTAGTTACATAATTAAACATTCATTAAATGGGTTTCTATTTAACTAATTACCATTAATGACATGAAAATGCATGCATTAGAATAAGTATTAAGTCACTCTCTGAGGGGATAAACGGTTCCTGGTGGACCTTATATCCTCTGGGGCTTAACAGGGCTGAACGGGGCTCAAAGGGGCTCTCTGGTGGATGGGCGGTTCCTGAGGGGCCGCCCATGTACTTGGGCGGTTCCTAGAGGGCCGCCCAAGTTATGTGGTCCTCTCTGGACCGTCCATCTCCCTGGCCTGCCAGTTGTGTGGTCCTCTGGGGACCTTATATCCTGCCAGGGGGATATGTGGTTACTCCGGGACCTTATATCTAGATATGTGGTTACTTTGGGACCGTTTATCCCAGGATGTGTGGTTCCTGAGGGACCGTTCATCCTGGTTATGTGGTCACTTGTAGACCATCCATCTAGGATATGTGGTCTATCGTAAGACCGTTTATCCTGCAGGGGGTTGTGTGGTCAGTTTTGGGCCGTTTATCTAGATATGTGGTTAGTTTCTGACCGTCCAACTAGTTGTGTGGCCAGTCTGGAACCGTTTAACTCCTGACTAAGCCAGGGTCGGGTGTGGGCTGGAGTTGGACGGTCTATCGTAAGACCGCCCATCCCTGGGTGTCTCCGGTCGTCCCTTCCGCGGCCGGTGAACGCCGGGAAGAAGGGGGCTTGCTAGGGTTACACAAAAACGCTAATAACTAAGGCAATTGGACTCCAATCAAGGGACTTTTGGTATCAATGGAAAGCTAACAGAGAATACTATCTAACAGAAGTGTCAATTGCATGTTTAGTTGCTGTAATTAGGATTTATAACTACTGGAACACCGAAACCCTAGTTCTGGACAGGCAGTGACTAAAACTCAAAATTCTCCTACTATACTTAATGAAATTTAGAGATCTATATATCAACGGAAAGCTGACAGGATAAGGATTCCAACCATATAAGATATGCCATATGAATATTTCATTTAGTCACTTAAAATCATGAGATAAGTCAAGTTAATGTTGCTGGAACGTCGACAGGACACACTCATGAAAACTCGGGAATTCTATTAGTATGATCAATAATAATTAGGGCTTCCAACGTCAAAATGAAGCAATTAGGTTGGGTCCATTATCACCTACCTGAATTGAAGATTGAAGATCGAAGCTAGAATTAAACCCGATCCAGGAATACCCTCCAAAGATGCCTCTAACTCTCCCTGAATACCCAATACAAATTGGGGCTTTTACCATCATTGGAAAGATCTCGTCGAGCTGATCGAGATACTATATTCACAAGTCTCATTTGGTTAAGGGTACCTACCTTAATCGACGGATTAAAGGGCTGGAGATGAAGAACAACGAACTACAAACACCTTCCACCAAAATGACGAATACTCCCAGATCTGGACTCCTCGTCGGCTGACTCAGCTACCAAATGAAACTAGAGTCGAAGAGCTACGTTTCTATAGGTCATGAGGCTTCTGGAGCCTTCGGAGTTGGGAGTATTTGACGTTGCAAGTTACGTGTTAGAAACGGCGCCGGAATCATTGACTCGACCAAAGCTATGTCGGCAGCACGTTTTAGGGCTAGGTTTACCTCAAATTGATTGAGGGTAAATGTTCCTTACATCGTGGCCTTCCATTTGCCCTTGATTTCAGATCATTTGGTTGAGTATTGAGGTCGAATTTCACGTTTTAAGTTTCGGTTAGGTAAAAGTTAGGTAAATGTCAATTTCAAGATTAATCCTCTAATTAGACAAGGTTACGTAATTAATTTGGGTCAAGTCCAGAAGACACAATTGTTATAAAAATGATCTTTTATCCAATTACTATTTTTACAGATTTTTCTAAGGTAGTCGAATTTTATAGGTTCTATTTTCTAATGAATTAAAATATTAATATTTCGAAATTCAAACATTAATTCATTTTAATTCAATTTTTAATTGATAAAAGCTCAATAAAACTTAATAAATAACCGGGGTATTACACTTTGGATGAGAACCCATTAAACCAGAGCTCGGGGTGGATGCTGCCAAAGGATCTCGTGGGCTCTCGTGGCTCCAGCACCGGCCATCGCGCCCCCATCTGATGCTCTCTCTGTCAACTCTGCTGGCGATGAAGGGAGAGGGGGAGACGGGCCCGGTGATGGAAGGAGGGGGGGAGTGTTGAGGCAATGGAGGGGGAACGCTAGCTTTGCTTGCTGGAGTGCCTGCTTCGCCGCTGGTGGGGATGATGAACAGAGAGGGAGAGAGATAACGAGAGAGCCACACACAGAGAGAGAGAGAGAGAGAGAGAGAGAGAGAGAGAGAGAGAGAGAGAGAGTTAACTAGGGTAGGTTAGTCATTTGACCCCTGTTAACTCACTTAGGGTTAACCACCGTGAGCCATCGTTGAAGGTAGGGGCACAACGAGGAGTTGTTTGAGGTTTTCGGGATTTACTGGTAAATTCCATAAAGGTGGGGGTATAACGGGCATTTTTAGGGGTAACAGGTAATTTTCATTATAAAATTGGCAATCCACTAGCTTCAAAAAATCACTTGCCATAGCACATTATGCATTTGTAGTTTCCTTTCATGAATTCATCTGAATGTCGTGCCTCTTTGCTGTATATGATTACTGACTTGTACGATTCCAAGTGTGTTTCAGCTTCTTATTTTTTTCTGACCTAGTTGGCATTTGATTCCAAGTGTCATTGTTTTGTGTCACTACCTTAATTCTCAGGTTTAGCTTGGGCTATCTGTGAGCACATAGTGGAGGTGATCAAAGCTCCAACTTTATTTGCAACTCATTTTCATGAACTTACTGAATTAGTTCATGGAGATGCTGATTCTGACCCTCAAACTAAACCAATCTGTGGAGTGGCGAATTACCATGTAGGAGCTCATATTGATCCATCAAACCGCAAATTGACCATGCTTTATAAGGTGTGTTTAGATTTCTTGGACTCTTTCTTTTCATTCTTTTTCCTTATATATTACATTTTTTTTAAATTTCTGGTACTTGCTGCAACATAACAATCGAATATGCAGAGATGCTTACTTCTCTTACCCAGGTGAGCAGCTGTTTCATATTATTAACTAGCAACAAGTCTATATCCTTTTCTGACAATGAATGTGTAGAGCATATCCTGCCTTTTTGGATATCATTGAAGTCATTTTATGCATGCCAAGAATAGGAGAAACTATGGCTGGTGCTGTGAGAAAACCTCCGCAGCCAAATACCTGTGGAGCTGCTACTTTCCCCCACATTATTTCACCTCCATTCTGGTTTGAATTCAAACCACTTCTTGAGTCAAGCTTTGCGGCCATCCGTGACATGAGATGCAAGTGTTGATTTTATATTAATGATTTAAGGGTTTTTCTTCCGCATGAATACTCACTTATTTCTATAACCCTCAAATCTCTATATTTGATTTCATACTCCTAAGATCCCCGTATAATGTAATGTATACATCTAGCACTTGTTAACTTAACCAAGCCATAGTTAAGAAAGGGAAAAGAAATGTATAATCAAGTAGTAGGTGGGTATAGATAGGTAGATAGGCAGAGAAACGTGGTTAATCACCACCACCATCTCCTCCCCCACTGCAGTAGCTGTGGCTCCCTTCGCTGCTGCTGCTGAAGGGATACTGACTGGCATCATGAATGTTATTGGAATCTACGAATCTATTCTTTGAAATAAAAAAAGTTTCCTTAATTTTTGAACCTCGAATTGTATCCCCCCACGAATGAAATTAAAAAAATCTCCTCTAGTACCAATGGCTGATGGCCTACTTAAGGGAATTTATTTATCATGACCATCTCTGAATAATTTGTGGGCATGTGAGACTTGTGACTCATCATCATCCTCTTACTGCATATTTATTGTTACTTTACATGAAAAGTAACCATATTTAATTTGGAGAATGGTAAGTATAGCTTTAAAGTGACTTAATATTCCTTGTTGGATACACTTATCAAACTCTGTTAGAGTGTTCATATCTTCAGTTCTCGACATGGTATTCCAGTGATATATTATTTTATTTCCTTTTTTCTTGGTGTGTGGTTCAGGTTGAACCAGGGGCCTGTGATCAAAGCTTTGGGATTCATGTGGCAGAATTTGCAAACTTTCCGCAAAGTGTTGTTGCTCTAGCTAGAGCAAAAGCTGAAGAACTGGAGAATTTTTCCACTAATAGCATTTCAACGATTGAAAATGAAGAGGTCAGTGTAGTTATAAATGGGCACTACCCCATAAACATTTAATTTATGCTTGTTTTATATATTCTTTTGGGTGCTAACCATTATGCCAAAAATGTACATCTCTTCTAGAACAGTTCTTATCCAGTATAAAAATTCTACAAACCCAGAGGGACCCCCCATCTGGGTGTTCCAAATCCGGAGGGAGCCCCTCCAGGTTTCCTTTCTCTCTCTCAATGTGCAAACCCGGAGGGATCACCTCCTTTCTCTCTCAACCTCTCTCCTCCCTTTTCCTCTTATGCACCTCCTCCTTTCAAACCCGGGCGGGATAAAATGTCCCCCCCACCCCCACCAAAAAAAAAAAAAAAACACGTTCATCTCCCTCCACGTTTTTAACCTCCAACTCCTATGAATAGGAGGGGTTGGCCATTGGATGAGGGGAGAGAGCTTGCATCTCTCACTACTTGGAGCACTTGGAGCCGAGTGCAAGGAGCAAGGAAGACTTGAAGATTTGAAGGCTTGAAGAACTTGAAGACTTGAAGATTTTTGTTGTTTCCAAAATCCCACAAAGGGTATGCTGCATACATAACACTAACCTTGGGGATATGCCCTTATGGTTATAAAAATTTGCTGAAATGATGGAAAATCATGTAAATTTCAGAAATAACCAAAGTCCATGGAGAAACCTTGAAAATTAAGGGAAAATCATATTATGTTCAGAAAATGCAGAAATACCCTGCAACTTTGCAAAATTACAGAAATGTTCAAGAAGATTGCAAACATTTTTGATCAGACAGAAAATTATAGAAAAATCCTGATCATTTAGAAAATTGGGGAAAAACCCAGAAGTTTTAGGAAGTTGCAGAAAAAAATCAGAAAACTTCAAATATGCCCCTGCTGGTGGCAAATTGCAGAAAACCCTAGAAAAATCATAAAATTGCAGAAACATCCCCTGCTTGTGGGAAAACTACATAAACATCCCCGCTCGTGGGAAAATTTTGAATGTACTCATACATGTGGAAAAGTTATAAATATACCCCCGCCATGTCTGGAAATGTCCTTTATGGATATTAAGTCAACTGAATGGTCCGATCGTGATCTGGATAAATCCGATGGTTTGATCATGATCAGAAGTCAGTTTGATGGTTCGATCATGGTTGTAAAGGCGATCCACTGATCCAATCGGAATTAAATTTAAATCTAACGATAAGATCTCGATCCGGAACAAATCCAATGGTTGGATCTGGACTAAACTTAAATCTAATGGTTAGATCTTAACTTGGAGTAAATCCAAGGGTCTGATCTTTACCGAAATTAAAATTGATGGTTCGATAGCGATCATATTGGCAATCTTACTTCTGATCGTGATACAATTCAAACCTAATGGCCTGTTTGTGACCCGAAAAAAAATCCGATGGTTCGATATCAACTGGGAACAAATCCAATGGCTCAATCGTGACTGGATACAAAATCTGATAGTCTGATTGCAAGTAAAAGTAAATAGGATGCCTAATCTTGACTTGATATAAAATCCAATGGTCTGATCATAACCGAATGTAGATTCAATGGTGGATTTATGACCAAATGTAAATTAAATGACCTGATCATATATTCAGGGTTTCATGTACTATGTATAATGAGTCTAAGAAATGAAATATGTAATTTTCTCTTGCAATTGTATGCCCCTAATGAGTGATCTTCACAATTGTAACCATTCGATAAGGCCCTCAATATCACAACGGATATTGTAGAGATTAGGGGTCTCTTTGACAATTAATAAAATGTGTTCACACTGCCGATGAAAATAAATGCCAACCACGGTCGGTGGGGAGAAGTCCAGTACACGAACCTCACTCGTTTGATAAGCATAAAGTGCGGAAATAATCATGCACACGCTAATTAAATAGCTAAACAAATGTGCATTTTTGTTCAACAAATGAACACCTAATTCTTTTGTTATTTTTCTGCATGAAACATAGATATCACCATTCACTAGGCATCTATATTGAATTACTTAACTTTATAGGTGCATTTGAAATATCTACCTACTATTAAGTATTAACTGAACAACCCAAACATTTTATGTCATGCTTATTAAAGAATATTTGTTTTTGTCATCACCAAACAATAGTTGCAAGGTCTTGCTTACATACATATATATAAAGAAGTGGGCTTTACTATTAAGTATTAACTGAACAACCCAAACATTTTATGTCATGCTTATTAAAGAATATTTGTTTGTGTCATCACCAAACAATAGTTGCAAGGTCTTGCTTACATACATATATATAAAGAAGTGGGCTTTACTATTAAGTATTAACTGAACAACCCAAACATTTTATGTCATGCTTATTAAAGAATATTTGTTTGTGTCATCACCAAACAATAGTTGCAAGGTCTTGCTTACATACATATATATAAAGAAGTGGGCTTTTCCCTGCAAGCAAAATGCAAGCCTTCTGCAACTGTCATAAGTGTCAATAATTTTTGGAAAAGCATGAAAGTCACTGCGTGTTATCCCTGTTAAGCATCATATAAAAGACCTTTCCGGGGACAAAGCAAAAGTGAGGATCACATGATGCCACAGCAAGTTCAAGGAATCGGTATGTGTCCCCACCACATTTTCTCCTTTGGACTGGTTTTCAATATGACTGAAATTGACTGCTTGAGTTTCAGTGGGACTGGAAATGATAAACAAATTTGCTCACGTTACATTACAGAATTACTGTATCAAATTTTATATCTTTAAAATGTTGGAAAAGCATAAAAATATCAAAATCTGGTAGCATGTGTAGATCAAGTAGGAATTTCTGGATTTTCTTCAAATGCAGATGTAGTAAGGTCCATTGGAAGAATGGAGATCAAATCCATACAAATTCGCACCTGTTCTAACTTTTAACTGGTGCGAATTAAGTTGAAAAAGAAATGGCATGAGATGACCTGATATGGAGTGATTCAAGTCTGGTCGAGACTTGGCAGATGGATGTTGGTTTATTCAGCAAATCAGCTTCTTAAAAGCTGGTACAAGTTGTCTTCATCTCAAGATAGTGAACTCAGCGTTGGAGTATGTCGACATACCGCTATGAAATGATTACATACAGAATGCCGAAGGAGTCAACCCTACATGTGATGCTCACATGACATGTCTTTGAAGGTGGCAAATGTGTCACATTGCAATGAATTAAAATAAACAATTATAAAGGAAAATATACTCCCTTGCATGGTACACACCCCTCCCACTTGCTCATTTCACCTGAAATGAGACGATTCTAGGAGGAAGGAACACAGAAGAGAGTGAAAGGACGATGACAGATTGTCAAATGTCATGGACTTGCAGTTTATCATATCCGAGGATATGACGGTGGGCTGAACTATATCAACCCAATATCCTCTACTTCTGGAATGAGAAATTGACCAATAAACCCAAGGTGTCTAGTGGATGCTCAATTGTATATTATTTTTAATCTTCACAGTGATGGTTGAATTAGCGAATAATGTATCAATAAATGTATTTTTAATCATTCTTTTAGTTTTTTGACCCATTCTTAAATGAATCCTGTTTTTGACTTGAAGGTTGGTTCTAAACGTAAGAGGCCATGGAACACTAATGACATGGCTAGAGGTGCAATACGGGCTCGTCAATTCTTGCAAGAGTTCAGCCGTCTGCCGTTAGAACAGATGGATTTGAAGCAGGCCTTACAGGAGATTAATAAGTTGAGATGTGATCTGGAGAAAGATGCAGCTGATAATCCATGGCTTCAGCAATTTTTTGATTCTGGAAATACCTAGTACGGCACCAGCTGGTTAAATCATGCCAAAAAAATACCCCCCGTGGATGATGGTATATGTGTTGTCGGCTGCCCTGATCACCTGGCCGGTGGTGATGTCGCATCTTTGTCTTGTGTGGAGTGAGACTACGACGGAACATTTATGTACTCATTATCAACATAATCACAGGGCACAGATTTAAATAGTTATCTCTGCAACTCCATTCGGCCAACTGCGTTTCTATGCCAATTTTTGTAGCTCCACCAGCTCATCCCGTAAACACAGCAGAGCAGTTGTGAAGGGGGGGGGGGGGGGGGGGGGTTGTTACGGCTAATAGAAGACAACAGGGGCTATGACAGCCGCTTTATGGCTTCCTCCCCACGTACCGTGGAGCAAGGTGGATCTACTACAAGCTCACGGAATGATTTTCTGCGTGCTTTGAATCAGCATTTGATTTGACAAATACTTGGGGGTGGGGGTGTACTTTTAATGTATATATGTGTCTACGTAAATAAAAACATATGAGAATTATTAACGCACTTCTCTCTCACCACATTGTCTTATTTCATGTGTTGTAGGCCCTAGGTGTTGCCCCTACCGTCGTCGTCACCCGAGCCTCCGCGTAATTCATGTTTGTGTGAAAAAGAGGATGCGGACCAAATAACTTATCAGGCCCAAATAGGTCAACCTTCCTAATTAATGGATTAACTTGTATCCCGTAGGTAGGCGTGGCTGGTGTTCAGCATACGATACCAGATAAACTGGACAGAATTCCGGCTTTATTCAGAGGGACATAAATGATGCAATCAGGCCCTTCACTCCCTCCCTCTCAAGAAGACAACAAGTGATGATGATCTAATAATTACTTCGAGGCCTGTTCAGATTTGAGTACTGGCCCTTGTCATGGGAGAGCTCAAAACCGGGGATATCGTTTGAAGATTTGCATTATTGCAAGCCATCGTCCAGTCTAGTCTAATATTCCTATCTATTTTTCACATCGCTTACTGGCTCGCCGCCTGATCAAGACAGAATTAGACATCAACAAATTTCATCGACACTGTTGACATATATAAAATGTAACACCAAGAAATAGAAAAAAAATACTTAGCTACAACAAATCACCTCAAACGGGTCTTTGCGATAACGAGGGTCGTGAAATGTGTTTTGAGGTGTTTCATTTAAGGGTTTATGACAGCAGATGCCAGAATTTCAATCTATCGTCATGTCATATTATTTCAACTAATGGGACGTCTACAAATCTGACCAAGTCTGCCGTTTTGGAGTATGGTTGACATGGGAAAATTCGAATATGGAAAGATCCGGTCGTGATTGGCAGGCGGGTTCACTGTCCCCGCTGATGGCCCGTCCCCAGAGTACGTATGCCCCTCCCTCGTATTACCATTTTTCTCTACAGGAAAGACTTCTGGGCAGAAGATTGTAGTAAGTAGAATTTGCTTGTCGCTCGAGTGGGGCGTCAAGATTTGCAAAATGGACGGAATAAGAATCCAATTAGAAGAGTGACGCGTCAGCCGCGTTGTATATATGACTGCAGGATATTAATATATTTGTTAGACTAATATTTTGTGCAACGTATTCGACATATAAAATCATGTCAAAATATGACGGTTGATTTTATTGGTTTAAAAAAAATTGAAAACTCTGCATAGAAAAAGACGTCTGCATGTAAGACATATTTTTTGAACGTTAAATATGAAACGTGTTTAACGAAAAAATATAAAAATACAATATTTTACAAAAGAAAGTCCCACTTTACGTGCTTATGGTCGCTCCATTGGACCGCCTTGAATTCGCTTGGGATTTGTTCAATTGCCGGACCCGTCGGGTCGCTCGAATGCCTTCAATTCAAGGGTCCACCGGTTGGATCGAGATGGACACAGCCAAATTTAAGGACAGGACGGAATCTTTTCCTTCTTTTAAGATGCCTTCAAATGGTGCTACAACCGTAGGGATTCAGTCACGTGAAAAAGGAATGGGCGCTCTTGAAAGCTAAAAATGCTCATAAACTAATCCGACTCTCTCATCGGCAACGGATTAAGTTAAAAAGCTAAAAATGCTCGAAGCCTCCAACCAAAGGGGTTGGAAACTTGGAATACCGTGTCTTTCTTTCTTTTCTTTTGAGATTTTGATCGTATACACCGTCTTCATTATTTTCAATATATTTTTTTTCTTTTTGTTCAGGTCTGCAAGCAAAATAAGAGAGTCTCACTTCCTATCAAGATTTGTCGACCCGATTGTACCGGTCACACTGATCACGGTTCGGTACGGGATGGTACGATCAATACAGACGGCATACCGGTAAGGGCCGAAGGGGGCTATTTTTTATTTTATTAATTTTTTAAATTAAAAAAAAAATTTTAAAAAATAAAATTATAATATTAGTTCATTTAAATTGTAAAATAATATATTCACCTAAAAAATAATAAAATGTGGAATTCCTTTGTTTGTGATCATAAATTCATATTCATATTAAGTTACCTATAATTAATTTTACTTACTCTTCCAACTATTATTAATATATAAACATGATTACTTACACATTAGAAATTTTATTATGTAACAATAAGAATATATAATTTTATACACATAACTAAATAATTACATATATGGAATTATTAATATGTTATTTATTGAAATAATCTATTACACCACTCAATTGAACATCTTATTTGAAGAGACAAAAGAAAAATAAGTTAAACGTTTAAAGTGAACATATACATAATAAACTTTACTCGTAATATCATTCAACTCCACTCATAAAGTATAAAATATTGAAACTCATTCGTGTGACTCATCTGTGAATCCCGAATCCCAATCAGAATTAGATACATGAGACTCATGACCCATATAATCTAACTCTATCCTAGTGAGTGGAGATATATGCGGGTGAGTCTGAAAATATATAACTATCTATACAAATAATGGGTCATATGCAGCGGCAGAGGGTATAGACACGCTATTTTTAACATCACGTTGAGTAAATCTCATATCACACCATAATACTCCAAAGTGGCTCTCATTATTGGATTATTTTAGTGATCTTTCTTAATTTCTTAATTTTTTTGAAATTTTTTGAAAAAAAATTTTGTGCCTTGAACAAGTTAACAAAAAAAAGGCATCATTCATCCTAGACGCATGTTTGAGGGGCGTCCCTTCGAACAGACGCGACCTCAGCATAGGCTAAATGTTTAAAAAAATGGCACGTGAGTCAAAGCGACAACGAAATTAACCAATGCATTTATTGAGGGGCGTCCGTGTTAGGGGACGCTTTCATTTCGTCAAAGTTTGGCACTGAAACCCATATTTCAATGCATGTGCCAGTGTGCAGCACTGTGATCGTTGGTGACAGGAAAGAGAAGCGTCTGGTTCAGAGGACACTATTCATTTTGTCAAAGTTAGGCACCGAATGGCCCCTATTTTCAACACGTGCGGCGTTGTTTGGCGCCGTGTCTAGCATTAAGAGTAAAGTGGGTGAGTCCCTCACTCTAGACGCCTTTAAAAGGGGCGTCCAATTTAAGTGATGCGTTTACATTAAAGCATCCTTTTTAAAGGACGTCTCAATTGTAAATACACATCTGGTCAGCGGGACACGTGTTTAAATAGGTATCCCATTCTGAGGATGCGTTTTGACCCAGCTGCCTATAAATAGGGCACCCTCTCCCACAAAAAAATAGGCTTTGAAATCCTTTTGAGAGGAGGGGGAAACGCTGGAGAATTCACTCTGAGCCCTGTGAGACTTTCTTTGGATCAAAGGGAGGTTCTACCGAATTTTTGAGTGCCCGATCGCCTCTCCTCACGCTGCCGGAGCCCCTCGAAGCCCACCACCGGTGCCACAATAAGCTTTTACTCCCCTTTATTTTTCTTTAGTTTCGCTTTCGTAATTGCATGCGTCTTATGTCATTTCCTTTTGTATTCCATTTCTCTTCTTAATAGAACTCCACATTTATGCATTTCTGCACGAAATCTCATTTCATTATAGCATTTTTCGCACCCTTTGCATCCAAGAAGAGTTTAAAACAATACCAACAAGGTGTGTATTTGTTCATGATTTCATCGCTTTCATCACAAGGGATTGATACTGCATTACTTTTATTCTAATCAATATTTGGTGTTTGTTCCATTTTTTGTAAGGGAAAATAAAAAAGAAAACTCTCTTCATCGGTCGGTTGAAGAAGAGAAATAAGGAACCCTTCACAAATCTCTCGAATCCATGGTATACGCACGATCAATTTTCTTTCTATTTTTGGGATCTTCGACCCCTGGTGATCACACATCATACAACACACACGCACTCACGCGCGATTTTCAAATTTTTTTGTTAAAACCCGTGGAGCTCAACTCTCGCAGTCCTCTCTCTTTTCACTCATCTGTGACCTCGTTCACATCTTTTGGCGATTACGATGGGACATCTTTTTTATTTTCTTTTGATTACCCCTTTAGTTTTGACACTCACATGTGCCCCTCATTTTGGCACCCATGCACGCCCCTCCTTATTGCGCCTTTGCGTGCTCAGTTGTGCTCTCAATAGCACCTTATTTTCATCCCTCACGCACCACGTGCACTCCCCTATTGTCCCTTATGATTTCTCCAAAAGTTGGCATGTTTCGGAAAGAGAATCGAGTTTTTAAGGAAGCACTTCATTTTTTAGTTGATTGTCATATCTGGATATGTTTGATTTGTGAAAGCTCATTCCTATTCTTCCTTTGGTTGGTTATGTGAAAAGTGTGTTGAGTCTCTCCAGATGATTTTGATGATAACAAAACCCCGGTATTACAATCTAAGTAATAACTTTGTTAAACTACTTTCAAAGCCTTCCTTAATCATGCAAATGCCTAAATCTACCATGTTTCAAGAAATGCCCTGGATAAGTTCAAGTAATTCATAGTGATTGGAACAAGATATGGTCATACGATAATTTACTCACGGATTATGATTCATTGGCTAACTCCATTAAAATTGTAGATTTTCCAGACAGCGATCGACCGCCGGTTAGGGGCCGGTCGACCGATTTTTCCAACGTTGAAAGCCTCATTTCCTGTAAAATTCCGGTCGACCGCCCCCCTCTTACCGGTCGACCGCCAGCTTCGAGGTAGCAATTGTTGACTTGTGTTCTTCAACGTGGGAAGACCTTTTGATTGGGTTTGTTTAATCCCAAAGTCACCAGACTTGCCATGATTTGTGGATCAGATTCCGAGCTTGCCCCTTGACCATCCATGATTTATAAAAACATCATATTGGGGTTAAAAACCCTAATCACTTGACGGAGATCAAAAGAGGCTATCAAGGGGAGAAAGAGTGCTGCCACTGTAGCTCTGTGAATAGTGCTTCGGGGAAGAACTTCTTCATCCATTTCCAAGTTTTTGAAGATCATCTACAGGCCATTCAAGTGAAGATTTAGCTGAGGAGGAAGCTTCATCCAAGATCATCGTCATCCATTAAGGGGGAGCTTAAATCTGAGTTTTTCATTTTGTGTTTCTCCTTTGTTCTTCATCAAGCTTCAAGTGTGTGATCTTGTATTTTTAAACACTTGTGTGTGTGGATCTACGCAGATCCGTGTGTGTGTGTGTGTGTGTGTGTGTGTGTGTGTGTGTGTGTGTGTGTGTGTGTGTTTCTTCTAGTTTTCACAAATCCTAGTGATTCGGTGCTTGTACACCTTCGTGGAAGTTCTCTCTCTCTCTGTGTGTGTGTGTGTTTCTTCTAGTTTTCACAAATCCTAGTGATTCGGTGCTTGTACACCTTCGTGGAAGTTCCGAACTCCTCACGTGTGTGTGTGTGTGTGTGTGTGTGTTTTGATTTTGTAATCCCTTACAAGATAGTGTGGGAATCCTCACAGATCGTGAGGGGTGGACGTAGGTTGCTGTTATTGCATCTGAACCACCTAAAAATCATTGTCTGTTGTGTGGTTTGTTCCTTTTCTTCTACCCCCATTCTGTGCAACACACGCGTAGATTATTTTGGTTGCATTGTTTGAGTTAGATCTAGTGTAATTTATCATTTTCATATTAGATTTTGGGTATATTAAAAGGTGGGTTCGGATCGGAAAAGCAAACCTTGTCAGGAAGATAACATCTTGCGTGAGTAGAATCTCCGGATTTTAACCTCTGCCATCGTACCTAAGATCGGTTGAGTGCGATAGATTCTATTAGATCTCACAATTTTCATATAGATCTGGAATTCATTACGGCTATTATTCACACTTGTTTGAATTGGATAAAAGTTTGTTAAAAGATTTTATACACCCAATTCACCCCCCTCTTGGGTGTCATTGATCGCGGGATTTCAATTGGTATCAGAGCTAAGGCCTTAACTTTCACATATCTAACGATCTAGAGAAAGATCCATATCAATAGCCAACAAGGGGATGATGCCTGAGGGTCATTCCATTAACCGTCCTCCATTCTTTGATGGGTCGAACTACTCCTATGGGAAAAACAAAATGCATGTTTTTCTAAGGGCTCAGGAGTATGAGGTCTGGAGGGTTGTGGACAAGGGTCCTTATAAACTCTCAGATGATGAAGAAAAATGGACACCCGAGGAAATTAAGAAATACACTGTAAATTTTAATGCTATGAATATCATGCAATGTGCTATACATCCTAATGAGTTTTCTCGTGTATCCATGTACAGTTCAGCGAAGGATATGTGGGACAAGTTACGTCTCATATATGAGGGAACCTCAGAGGTCAAGGAGACCAAGGCCAATTTACTTGTCAGAGATTATGAGCTGTTCAAAATGAAGCCTGAAGAAACTATTTCAGAATGTTCGCAATATTAAATGAGATCACAAATGGTCTCAAAAGCCTTGGGAAGGAGTACACAAACTCCGATCTTGTAAGGAAGGTTCTGAGATCACTTCCATCAGCATGGCACACAAAGCCACAGTAATTGAGGATTCAAAGAATCTGTCCACACTTTCTTTGGACGAGCTCATAGGGTCACTCATGACCTATGAGATAAATATGAAGAGAACAGCCGAGGAAGATACGAAGAAGAAGAAAGTGATTGGATTGAAAGCTCACCAATCTGATGATGACTTTCAAGAAGAAGAATCCAGCGAGGGAAGCAATGAAAAAGAAGACTTGGCCATGATAACTCGCCAAGTAAAGAGATTTTTGAGAAAGAAGAGGAATTTCCAAGGTAACTTCAGAAAGGGGCAAAGGAAGCCCATTCAAACCAAGGGCGAGCCGAGTAAGCCCAATAATGTCATTTGTTACGAATGCAAGAAGCCCAGGCACATGAGAGGAGAGTGCCCAGATCTGAAGAGGAAATTAAAGAAGGACAAGCTCAAGAAGTCTCAAGCCATGGTCGCCACATGGAGTGATGAAGAGGACGAACCATCCGACGAAGAGATCTAAGAGCTAGTGGAGAGTTTATACCTCATGGCACACAAAGATGATGCAACAGAGGTAAATTCTGATCCTGATTTTATTTCCAATGAACAATGGGAGTCAGAATATGAAAAGCTGTATACAAAATATAGAAAAATCAGATTTAAAAATAAAACTCTCAAAAAGAAAATTGATGATTTATCATATGAGGATATTTTTATTAAATTTGAGAAATTGGAACAAGAATGGTTTGAATTAACATAAGAAAAAGAAACCTTGCTTCAAACGAATTCAGATCTTGAAAAAGCCCAAGAGGAGCTACCATGTAAAATGTCTAAAATTGAAAAAGTATGTGAAAAGCTGAAGGATGAAAAAGAAACTCTGACATCCTCCATTTCAGAAATTGAAAATAAAAATGTGAGTTTGAATAAAGAGGTGAGTGAATTGCAGTTCACTCTCTCTAGGTTTGTCAAAGACAAACAAAACTTAGACAATTTGTTGGGAGTCAAGGTTAACTTCTAAAAGGAAGGATTGGGATATATTCCCAAAAATAAGAAATCATTTAAGCATAAGATCACTACATCCTATGTGTTGAGTATATTCAAGTAATTTTGATGATAACAAAACTCAGGACGTACGTTCTATCACGTGCTTTCTATTAACAATCAAGTTCGACTTTCATACGCATTCAAAGCCTAAGTTCATCATGCACTATGTTCAAATACTTAATCCCTTCCAAATGCATAAATCCATTTTGATTTCTAAACCGCCCAGGCTAAGCTTAAACCCACTCACCTTGATTGGAACAAGGTAGCCATAAACTGATTCATTCATCTATTATATTGCATTGGCTAACTTCTTTATTTTTTGCAGGAATTCCAGCCAGCGGTCGACCGCCAGCCAGGGTCGGTCGACCGGTTTTCCCAGCAACGAACGGGCCATTTCCTGTAAAATTTCGGTCGACCGCCCCATGATACCGGTCGACCGCCAGTCTCGATGCAGCCCTTTTTGACTTTATTTTCTACAACATGGGAAGCCCTCTTCATTAGGTTTGTTTAATCCAAAAGTCACCAGATTCATCATGATTTATGGATCTAGTCTGTGGCATGTCTCTTGACCACCCAAGATCTATAAATAATCTCATTGGGGTCAAAAACCTAGGGGATTAGAAGAAAAAATAAGGGAGGCCATCAAAGGAGAAGGAGGGGTGCACTATAGCTCCGTGAACAGTGTTTCGTGCAAGAAGTTCTTCATCCAAGTGCAAACTTCTCAAGCTGATTTGCAGGCCATTCAAGTAAAGATCGAGTTGGGAGCTAGCTTCATCCAATACCATCTTCATCCACTAAGGGGGAGCTTGAATCTGTGTCTTCATTTTCTATCTTCTCATTCCAATCTTGCTGGGCTTTAATTATGTGTTCTTGTAATATTGAAACGCCTGTGTGTGTGTGTGTGGATCTATGCAGATTCGTGTGTGTGTGTGAGTGATCTCTTTGTTCTTCACTTTTCTTTGTGATTCGGTGCTTGTGCACCTTTGTGAGAGTTCTGAACTCACACGAGTGTGTGTGTGTGCTTTGATCTTGTAACTTTCTACAAGATAGTGTGTGAATCCTCACAATCGGTGAGGGGTGGACGTAGGTTGCAGTTGTTGCATCCGAACCACCTAAAAATCGTGGTCTTCTGTATGGTTTGCTCCTTATCTTCTACCTCCAATTTGGTCTAGTTCTTTTGCATATTACATCATCATCTAGTTTCTTTGTTTAGATCTAGCTTTATTAACATCTTTACGGGAGATCTCTGGTATATCAAAAGGTAGTTTCTGATCGACAAGGTTTGTCTTGTCGAGCGAAAAATACTTTGTGTGAGAGAATCTTCGAATTCCCGGACTCCGCCTGGTACCAAAGAACTGCTGTAGGGGTTGATTTAGCCAGATTCTTTTTGTAATCTATCAGATCTCTACTTATTTGTTGCTTGCTCTCAATACGTGTTTTAAATTGGGTAAAAGTTTTTTTTTTAATTTGTAATCACCCAATTCACCCCCCCTCTTGGGTGTCATTGATCGCGGGACTTCAATTGGTATCAGAGCCAAGGCTCTTTTTCTTTCAGATCTAACGATCTAGAGTAAGATCCAGATCAATGGCAAACAAGGGTTTGATGCCTGAGGGTCACTCCATTCATCGTCCTTTATACTTCGATGGCTCAAATTACTCATATTGGTGTGGACGCACTTCTCGACACGATGATTTTATTCGTTTGTTCATTTATTTAGGATGTGATTTATTCGTCTATTAAGTGCGTGGGCGTGCCAGTCACGAAGTGACAATTTATTTGGGCTCCGAAGAGCCCATGGTGCGCTCGATCTGACTTCGGTCAGACGATTGTGTGGTTCGTGTCGGGACCAAAACCCGCCGCGCCATAAAGGTCACTGCATCATTTACATCCCCCATACGAGGGAACACCCTTGATTAATCGCCGGGATTCAGGGCCTTATGGCCAGGAGATTAATTGAATGAAAGGTCTGTTACGAGGTATTGAAATCCTCGCGCGAGGGCGAGAAGAAAACCATTCGCAGTCATGTCGGTCGTGTACTGACCATTTAATGTTCGGACGAATGTCCGGCTCGAGGAAAAGCGTGATCGTCGCGGGAAAACCGGAGTATATGTATGCCAGGATATGGCAAATTTATTGTTCGGAAGAGCGGAAAACGTTCAGCTGAGCCTCGGTTGGAGCGGTCAAAAACCAGTAAATCTGTTGGCCCGGTGCAAGAGCAAGCTGCGACCATACTGCGGTGGGCCCCCCGCGGTCGAAACAAGACTTGCATGAGCATCATTAATATTTCCGGTGCCAAGGGGCAACGAGGGAATATCCCTTGAATCGGCTGAAAAGTCCTGTGTCTAGGGAAGCGGACGTTCGAAACGTGTCGGTCATTCGGGAGACCGTTTAATATTCAGACGGGTGTCCAGCTTGAGAATATCATAATCGTCACAGGAGGACCTGGAACATATGTATGCCGTGATATGGCAAATACATTATTCCGAGACACTAAAAACATTCGGTTAAATCTCGGTTAGTGTAGCAGGAAACTAGCGAATTTATTGGCCCGGTGCGAGATCGAGTCGGAACCATACCGGGGGCGCCTCCCGTAGTCCAAACGGGGCTTGTGTGGGCATCATTAATGTTCCACGGTGCCGGAGGGCAACAGGTAAGAGTCCCGGGACTAGATTCCAAAACCAAAACATGATCGAAGGAAGCGAGCTATAGGCCGAGGGTGTGGGTCAAACAATGACCATAATCGGGACGGACCCGAGGTCCAAGCACAGCCCACAAAGGCCTTATTGATATTCCCATGTATAGGGTCCAGGGATGATAGGAGCCATCTCGTTCTATTCAGATTTCTGTCGGTCACTTGCGGACCATTTGATATTCGGACAAGGGTCCATATTGAAGGTGCGACGTAGATAGGAACAACCCCGTACGAATGTATGCCGAGTTTACGGCAATTTCAATGAAAGGGCGGGAACGAATCCCGATAGGGTGAATCCGATTTGACGAGCTATCGGCCTGGAGCAATACTGGGTCACGACCACGTCGGGGTAGGAGTCATCGGCCATGGTTGTTGCTCACGGGTCTTTTCATGTTCAGACACATGTCCGTAATAGAAACGCGGCGAAAACCGAGGTGAACCCGTTCAAATGTCTGCCGAACGTGCGGCAATTTTAGTAGTGGCTCGGAAGGGATCCGGCCTGAGAAACGAGTCCGGTTTAATCAGAATGTCAGCCCGAGGCGAGGTCGGGCCATGGCCATTTCAAGATAATTCCCAAGACTCAGGCCCAACTTGGAAGGGCGGCATTGTTGTTCCTTCAGCATCGGGTCATGGGAGAGACGGGGCTGCAACGTAGATTTTACCATTTTCTTTATCTGGGCATTAAATTATGTGCATATATATATTATTGTTTATTTCCCTTTTATGTATTTATTCTGGATGATTTCTCCATTTTGTTGATTATTATTACTATTATATTTTCCCTTTCCATTTTTACTATTATTATTATTATTTCACATTTTTTTGTTCATTTCTCATATATATATATATATTCAGGTTATTTTATTTATCATACTTTTTATTAATTTATTATCATTATTATCATTATCATGACATATTTATATATGTTTATATATATTTATTTTGGAAGGAAAAGTGGGCCATTGGGGGCAAAAAGGGGTGTACCGACGAAGGCAGGGAGAGCGTGCCGGAGAGGGGCTGGGAGAGTGTGCCGGTGAAGGGGCAGGCTGGCGTGTGTGCCGGCGAAGGCACGAACGGGCGTGCCGGCGAGGGGGTGCGGATGGGCATGCCGGCGAAGGACGTGCAGGCGTACCGCTGAGCGTAGGGAGAGAGCGTGCCGGTAAGGGGGTCACAGGAGCATGCCGGCGAAGAGGCCAGAATGGGTGTGTCGGGGAAAGAAAGGGGAGGCGTGCCGGCGAAGGGCCGGGCCGAGTATGCCGGACAAAGGGTGAAAGAGGTGCCATTGAGTGTGGGGAGAGCGTGCCGACGAAGGGGTCGCGAGAGCGTGCCGGCGAAGGTGGCTGGAGGGGCGTGCCGGCGAAGGGTTGGAAGGGGCGTGCCGGCGAAGGGCTGTGGACGTGTGTGCCGGCGGAGAGCCATTAGGCTGGGGCGTGTCGGCGAAGGACGCGAGCAGGTGTACCGGCGAAGGGCGGTGGAAGGCGTACTGGTGAAGAAGGGCGGAAGGGAGCGTGCCGGGGAAGGGCACGAGCGGGCGTACCGGCGAAGGGTGGCTAGAGGGTGTACCGGCGAAAGGGCATGGGGAGCCCACTCCTCCTCCATTCTTATGTCTTTTCTCTCTTGATTTTACTAAGTTTGCATGGGTTTCTTCTCTCTTTCTCTTGATTAACTTTCATTCTTTCTCTCCTGAGGACGGATGTTCAAGTTACTTAGTTGTTGTTCGATTCGGCTCTCTTTGAGTTGATTACGGTTCCCTTGCCTCAGTTAAAGCGTTTTACCGTTGTTCTCTTTTTTATTTGTTTGTTGCTTTCTTTGAGTCCTTTTTAACGTGTGTTCGTTCCATTTTTTGGTTGCTTCCTTTTATCTTTTTAATATTTTATCATTTCTAATAAAAATTCGGCAGCATCTCCCCTTGACCCGAGCGTAAGGGAGATACAGGGAACGTGCCCACAAGGAGTGGCGGAACCCGACAACTAGAGGTGGGCGCCCGAGAGCGGCAACATCTTAATAAAGCTTCGGAAAACTCGGAAGGAACGGCGAGTGAAAGACTGTTCTAGGACTGGCTAGGGGGTGCACCGGGTAAGAAGGAGGGACAGGTGGCTAGTGTGCCGCCAGGAAGCCTCGAGGGCGTGCCGGGCTAGGAGGAGCCCGGGTGTGCCGCGGAGGGGCTATGTCGGTGAATGGGTGGCCAAGGCGTACCGGAAAGGCGCCCAGGGGTTGTGTCGGCGAACGGGGGCCAAGGCGTGCCGGGCAAAGTAACTGGGTGGTGTGCCGGCGAAGGGCCGATGGGGTGTGCCGGCGAAGGCCTGATCAGGCGCGCCGGTGAAGGGTTCAAAGAGGGCATGCCGCTGAAGGCTAGGGTGTGCCGCTGAAGGCATGATTGGGCGTGCCATTAGAGGCACAATCAGGGCGTGCCATTGAAGGCACGAATGGGTTTGCCGTTGGAGGCACAATCAGGGCATGCCAATGAAGGCACGACTGGGTGTGCCGTTGGAGGCACAATTGGGTGTACCGTTGAAGATACGAGTGGGGCGAACGAAAGCGAAAATGCTTGGCAAGAAGTAATCCCTAAAGAAGGGAAAAAAAGAAAGGGGCGTGAAACACCGAAGGATGCAAACACGGAAGAGATACCTTAGAAAGATGTCCAAAAGAATTTGCAGGCCTTCCACTTTTATTCTCACAAGAGGAGTGCCTCGGGGGGCTAATACATCACAACGGTGATAAAAAAAAGGAAATGAAGGAAAAGAAAGAAGAAAAAGAAATACAGTGGGGAGGGGAACGGAGCATGGACTCCTCCTCTCCCACAGCTCACTCTCTTCTCTCTCCTCTCTTTTCTTCTTCTTCTTTTTCTCTTCGCACGGACGCCGGGAACCGGAGTAGCAATGGGGAGGGGGAGGGCAGCAGGCCCTCTCCCCCTTTTCTTCTTTTCTTCTTTCCCTTCCTCTTCTTCTTCTTCTCTTTGCGTAGACGGCGATGGACGGAGCAGCTGGAGGGGGGAGGTAGAGCCTCCCCTCCCCTTCTTCTTCTCTTCCTCTCTTCCCTCTTCGCACAGACGGCGGCGGTGGGTGGAGCGGCGAAGCCTCTCCCCTCTCTTCCTCTCTTCTTCTCTTCTTCTCTTCTTCTTCTCTTCTTCTTTTTGCCATCTGCCTGTGTGTGTGTTGTTTTTTGTCCCCCCCCCCCTCTGTATCGAAGGAGAGGGGTCTTTATACCTCACACGGCGGGAGCGTCCGAACACGGCAGTCGGAGGCAGGAAATCAGAGGCATTGATTGGGGATTTGACCCGTCGTCCTTGGTGGCAAGGGGGATAGGCAACGTGACCCAATCCCCGGTCGACACCTCGGACAGCCCACTGTGCGCCAAGGATCTATAGGGCGTGGGCATCACGTCGTCCTGCCGGAGCGTGCCGTTGAAGAGCCTGAATGGCATGCCACTGGCAGGCACAACAAGCATGCCGCTGAGAGGGCCAAAAGGCGTGTCGCTGGAAGACACGACAAGCGTGCTGCTGTAGGGGCGTTAGGGGCATGCCGCTGAAGGGGCACGAAGGCGTGCCGTTGAACGGGAATGAAGGGCGTGCCGCTGAAGGGGTACGAAGGGCGTGCCGCTGAAGGGCGTGCGAGAGTGTGCCGCTGAAGGGCCATCAGGGGCGTACCGCTGGGCGCCTTGGGGCGTGCCGTCGAAGGCACGGAGAGTGCGCCGTTGAAGAGCAGCCTGCAAGTGTGCCGCTGAAGAGGGTCCCTAGGGAGTGTGCCGCTGAGGGGGCACAGGGAGTGTGCCGCTGAAGGGCTGCAGGGAGTGTGCCACTGAAGGGGCATCAGGGGCGTGCCGCTGAGGCGCGGGCTGGGTGTGCCGTTGAAGCGCCAAAAGGGTGTGCCGCTGAAGAGGCTAGCCCGGGCGGGGTGTGCCACTGGAGGAGGGCACGGGTGTGCCGTTGGGCAACCCTGGGGGTGTGCCGCTGAGAGTCCTTGGGGGCGTGCCGCTGAAGGCTTCAGGGCGTACCACTGAAGGGGCCTGAGAGCGTGCCGCTGAAGGCCTGAATGGGCAGTCCTGAGCTAGTTGAGAGCGCGAATTGTGGCCCATTTGATTTTCTTCGAGGCCCATGGATTGCGGGGCTCTTGGTGGTTGATTTCTCTTCACTGTCGTGACTCCGGAGACGGCTTCACGGCAATGTGCGTGTGTTCAGAGAGTCCGGATGGCCCATCTTCCCGTAGTTTTTTTTCTATTTGGAGTCGTTGTTGATGCTAGACTAGTTGGGGCGTATGGGAGTGTAATTTTACGTGTCCACAAATGCCCCCCACCCACGGGTAACACAGGCGAAGGATGGGTCGGGCGGTGCTCATGGGTGTACTTGTCTCTTTTTCTCTTCGTCGGTGCCAACGGGATGTCAGGGGCTGACGTGGTATGCTTGTCTCTTCTTCTCTTCGTCAATGTCGACGGGGTGTCGCGGACTGACATGACATGTTGGTCTCTTTGTCTCTTCATCAGTGCCGGCGGGGTGCCGGGAACTGAAGCAGTATGTTGGTCTCTTCTTCTCTTCGTTAGTGCCGCCGGGGTGTCGGGTACTGATATGACATGTTGGTCTCTTTGTCTCTTCATCAGTGCCGACGGGGTGTCGGGAACTGAAGCAACATATTGGTCTCTTTATCTCTTCATCAGTGCCAACGGGGTGTCGGGAACTGAAGCAGCATGTTGGTCTCTTCATCAGTGCCGACGGGGTGTCAGGAACTGAAGCAGCGTGTTGGTCTCTTTGTCTCTTCATCAGTGCCGACGGGGTGTCGGGAACTGAAATAGTATGTTGGTCTCTTTGTCTCTCTCTCTTTTCTCTTCTTCTCTTCTTTTTCTTCTCTTCTCTTTTTTGTCATCTTTTTTTTCTCTTCTCTCTTTTTGTTGTTTTTTTCTTCTCTTCTTCTTCCCTTCTTTTTCTCTCTCTTTTTTTTTTTGAAGAACTCCGGGTGGCTGCTGGCGTGGATGCCAATGATATAAGAGCTGTCGGCACAGCGGCCGATAATTGAAAGCTGTTGACATGGGAGCCAATAATTGAAAAGCTGTCGACCCGAAGGCCGATGATTAAAAGCTGTCGACTCAGGGGCCGATAATCGAAAGCTGTTGGCATGGGAGCCAATAATTGAAAAGCTATCGACCCGAAGGCCGATGATTAAAAGTTGTCGGCTCAGGGGACGATAATTGAAAGCTGTTGGCATGGGAGCCAATAATTGAAAAGTTGTCGACCCGAAGGCCGATGATTAAAAGGCTGTCGGCTCAGGGGCCGATAATTGAAAATTGTTGGCATGGGAGCCAATAATTGAAAAGCTGTCGACCCGAAGGCCGATGATTAAAAAGCTGTCAGCTCAGGGGCCGATAATTGAAAGCTGTTGGCATGAGAGCCAATAATTGAAAAGCTGTCGACCTGAAGGCCGATGATCAAAAAGCTGTCGGCTCAGGGGCCGATGATTGAAAAGCTGTCGGCTCAGGGGCCGATGATTGAAAAGCTGTCGGCTCAGGGGCCGATAATTGAAAAGCTGTCGGCTTAGGGGCCGATAATTGAAAGCTGTCGACTCAGGAGCCGATAAGGGAAGTCAAAACAGCCAAGGCTGGGAGCGGGCTTAAAGAGCCGAAGTTGGGGATTAACGAGCCGCGAGGGCAAGAGGTAGGCCATGGGGGCTAAGATTGGGCTCTACAAGCCGGTGCTAGGAAAGTAGGCTTTTATGGCCGAAATTGAGTTTATTGCATACGTACATTCTTGTTATTTTATTGTTAATATTTTTTTATTATTTTTATGTTATTTCTTTTTGTCATCATTTTTTTTCTCTTCTTTTTTTTAAAGCATGCAAGCATTCATTAGCAGGCATAACATAAATATAAGTAAGGCAGCTCCCTCTATAGGGGATAGGATAGGGACGTCGCCCGTAATTCGTAGATGCGGTGCGGGCCGCGAGGCACAATTGAGGGATGGTGCACCCGTCAAGAGGATATCGCATGTCTTGCATGCATAGCCTAAATTCACGCATTTCACCCGAGGCAATTCTCTGTGGCGTGGCAGTGCAAATGTGTGAACAAAGAGCCCTAACCATAGGGATATGCAGGTTTTCCTGGTGACACTCGAGGATCACTCTAGTGCCTACACATATGTTTCAGGCTCTCGATTTTGGTAGCTTCGCACAACCCCTCGTCTGTTTATTTTGGTAGTGGATTTCACCGTTCGGCGCGAGTCTCCTCATGTGTCTCAATGGGGATTCCCGGCTACTAGGATTCATCCTTATTGTAATTCTATTACGGATTCCACCGTTTGACGCGAGTCTCCTCATGTGTCTCAATGGGGATTCCCGGCTGATAGGTTTCATCCTTATTATAATTCGCTTCACCATTTCGCGCGAGTCTCCTCATATGTCTCAATGGGGATTCTCGGCTACTCAGATTCACATCTCTCTCTCTTTTTTTCTCTTCTCTTTTTTTTTTACAGTGGGGGTAGGCAGCTTTTTCCTCACGATTACCTTTCACGCGAGTGCAGGAATTCAAGTCTCTGTAGAGTGCTAAGAAGAAATTCGGGCAATCCCTATAGTCGAAGGCTATTGAACACATTAAGTGCTAAGTGTGGGAGCGTTGCCTCAGGTTTATTTTGTGAGTTGGGCTTAGCGATTTGGCCATGACTCTTCCCCTTGACGTGTGCACTCGCCATAATCGGGTTCCCTTCGAGCGTATGCCATGACGCCCGTGCATCCGGAATTGGGGTGATATTATTTAGCAAGGAAACACGGTCCTAGAAAATTTCAAGGAGGTGTATTATTCTATATTAAGCAACCATGTAAGCAGGGCAATCATGCATTCTCTTTTTTTGTTTTCATTATCTTTTTTATGTTTGTTTTATTTTTTTTGTTTTGTTATTTTTTTTTGGTGTTGTTTTTTTTATTTTTTATTTTTTAATTTTTGCATAAGAAAATATTGTTGTTACGTATAAGTGTAGTGGTAGTAAAGGTATTAGGGAAGCAGACCGTAAAAGGGCCGAAAGGATATTAGGGAAGCGGGCTATAGAACCCAAGGGACATTACGGGAGTGAGCCATAAGGGCTAAAAGATGCTGGGGAGCGGGCTGCGGGAGCCAGAATCGGGAGGCACGGTGGGACGGATGGATTAATCCTGACAGTGGGCCCCAGCCGAAATGGCCCTACAGAGGGGCGTTGGGTAGCGGGATGTGAGAGTCGAAGAGACGGGTCTCTTTTGTTCTCTGGCCGGGGAAGGGTCCGGACCAAAGTGAAAGGTTTATTCTATTATCCTCTGGCTGAGGAAGGATCCGAACCAAAGTGAGAGGTCTATTTTTTTAACTGGGAAGCTGTCGGCTGAGGTGCCAATGATGAGGTAGCTGTCGGCTAGGAGCCGATGATGAGGTAGCTGTCGACCCGAAGGCCGATGAAGGGGTAGCTGTCGGCTAGGAGCCGATGATGAGGTAGCTATCGACCCGAAGGCTGATGAAGGTGTAGCTGTCAGCTAGGAGCCGATGATGAGGTAGCTGTCGACCCGAAGGCCGATGAAGGGGTAGCTGTCGACCCAAAGGCCGATGGCTGAATATCTGTCGGCTTGAAGCCCCGATGGCTGAAAGTTGGTCGGTTTAGCGCCCCGTCGGCGGAAGGTCTAGTCGGTTTAACGTCCCGTCGGTGGAAGGTTTAGTCAGTTTAACGCCCCATCGGCGGAAGGTTTAGTCGGTTTAACGCCCCGTCGGTGGAAGGTTTAGTCAGTTTAACGCCCCACCGGCAGAAGGTTTAGTCGGTTTAACGCCCCGTCGGCGGGAGGTTTAGTCGATTTAACGCCCTGTCGGCGGAAGGTTTAGTCGGTTTAACGCCCCGTCGACGGAATATCTGTCGGCTTGAAGCCCCGATGGCTGAATATTTGTCGGCTTGAAGCCCCGATGGCTGAATATCTATCGGCTTGAAGCCCCGATGGCTGAATATCTATCGACTTGAAGCCGCGATGACTGAATATCTATCAGCTTGAAGCCCCGATGGCTGAATATCTGTCGGATTGAAGCCCTGATGGCTGAATATCTATCGGCTTGAAGCCCCGATGGCTGAATAACTGTCGGATTGAAGCCCCGATGGCTGAATATCTGTCGGCTTGAAGCCCCGATGGCTGAATATCTATCGAGCTTGATGGCTGAATATCTATCGGCTTGAAGCCCCGATGGCTGAATATCTGTCATCTTGAAGCCCAGATGGTTGAATATGTTTTGGTTTAACGCCCCGTCAGCGGAATATCTATCGGCTTGAAGCCCCGATGGCTGAATATTTTTCGATTTAACGCCCCGATGGCTGTTCTTTCTCTTCTTCTCTTCTTCTTTTATGGACATGCAGGTGTAAAGACCGTGTCTGCCTCGTGACTCTCTTTTTTTTCTTCACTTCTTCTTTTGTAGAGAGGCAGGTGCAGAGACCATGTTCGCCTCGTGATTGTTCTTTCTCTTCTTCTCTTCTTCTTTTATGGAGAGGCAGGTGCAAGGACCATGTTCGCCCCGTGGTTGTTCTTTCTCTTCTTCTCTTCTTCTTTTATGGAGAGGCGGGTGCAGAGACCGTGTTCGCCCCGTGATTGTTCTTTCTCTTCTTCTCTTCTTCTTTTATTGAGAGGCGGGTGCAAAGACCGCGTCTGCCTCATGACTCTCTTTTTTTTTCTTCTCTTCTTCTTTTGTAGAGAGGCAGGTGCAGAGACCATGTTCGCCTCGTGACTCTTTCTCTCTTTTTTTTCTTCTTTTGTAGAGAGGCAGGTGCAGAGACCGTGTTCGCCTCATGTGCATTCTTTCTTTCCTTCTCTTCTTTTGTGTGATGAGGCGGGCTCGATGACCACGTCTGCCTTATGTGTCTTCTTTTGGTTCTGCTCTTCTTCTTTTATGTGAAGAGGCGGGTTCAGGGACCACGTCTACCTCATGTGTCTCTTCTTCCTTTTCTTATCTTCTTTTACGTGATGAGGTGGGCTCGAAGACCACGTCTGCCTCATGTGTCTTCTTTTCCTTTTCTTCTCTTCTTTTGTGTGATGAGGCGGGCTCGAAGACCACGTCTGCCTCGTGCGTGTCTTTTTCTTTATTCTGCTCTTCTTTTCTCATTAATGCTTCCACGCTGGAGTGTATTTCTCTTAATGTGCCCCAGGTTAAGGTCTAGCTTCATTTGGTATGCATCCCCCCTGAGGGGGTGTGTTTTGCCTCTTCACTTCTGTGCCCCCAGGCAGGGTGTATTTTTTTGGCTTCTATGTCCCCAGACCAGGGTGTGTTTTTTTTAATGCCCCCGAGGCGGGGTGTAGCTCTCTTCAATTTCCCCCATGGTGGGGTATACTCTTCACGGCTTCTATGCCCCCAGGTGGGGTATGTTTCTTCTTCAAATACCCCTAAGCCAGAGTGAACTTCTCTTCATATGCCCCTGAGCCGGGGCGTGTTCTTTATAGCTTCTAGGCCCTCGAGGTGAGGTATGTTTCTTCTTCATATGCCCCTGGTACGGGGTGTAGCTCTCTTTAAATGCCCCCCCAAGCTGGGGTATACTCTTCACGGCTTCTATGCCCCCCAGGCGGGGTATGTTTCTTCTTCATATGCCCCTGGTACGGGGCGTGTCTTTTGTTTCTTATACCCCCCATGGCGGGAGCGAATTCTGCTCTCTTTCTACCCCTGAAGGCAGAGGAGTGCTTCTCTTCATATGTCCCCGGCACGAGGGTGTATCTCTTGCTTCTTATGCCCCCTTGAGGCCGGGGTGTATCTCTTTACGGCTTCTGTGCCCCCGAAGCAGGGTATGTTATTTCTTCAAATGCCGCTTGGGCGGAGTATATCTTTCTTCTTATGCTCCCAGATCGGGATGTATGTCTCTTCGTTTCTATGCCTCGGGTCGGGGTAGATGCTTCTGCTTCGTATACGCCAAGGATGGAGTGTATTTTTTTGTGCCCCCAGGCTGGGGTAGGTGCTTCTGCTTCTTATGCGCCAAGGGCGGAGTACGTCTCTTTCTGTGCCCCCAGGCTGGGGTACATTCTTCATGTTTCTTATACCTTTTCGCAGGGTGTATTCTCTTGCTTCTTATGTCCTTGGATCGGGGCGTATGTTTCTTCTTATGACGCCCCTAGGTCGGGGTATATTCTTTCTTCATGTGCTCCCAGGTCGGGGTATATTCTTTCTTCATGTGCTCCCAGGTCGGGATGTATGTCTCTTTACTTTTTTACGCCCCCGGATCGGGGTAAATGCTTCTGCTTCTTATGCGCCAAGGGCGGAATGTACCTCTTTGTGCCCCCTGAGCGGGGTGGATGCTCTGCATGTGTCCCCGGGTCGGGGTGTAGCTTTGTCTCCCATGGAGGGGCTGTGTTGTTTCTTCAAAAGCCCCCAGACCAGGGTGTATTCTTCTCTTTCTTATACTCCCGAGGCGGGAGGGGTTCTCTTCATGTGCCCCCGTGGCGGGATGTGCTTCTTTCTTCAAGTGTCCCCAGGCTGGGGTGAATTCTTTTCTTCTTCCCAGACACACCGGGGGGAATGTTTGCTTCTTGTGCTCCCAAGGTGGAGTGTATTGCTGCTTTTGATGCCCCCAAGGTGGGGCGTATTGCTGCTTCTGATGCCCCAGAGTGAGGTATCCTTTTTTTTTCATATGCCCCCGGCACGGGGTGTATTCCGCTTCTAGTGCCCCCAGAGTAGAGTGTATTGCCGCTTTTGATGCGGGGTGTAGTTCTTGCTTTTTATGCACCCGAGGCGGGGTGAATTCTTCTTCTTTGTTTATGTGCCCCCATATCGGGGTGTGAAGAGGCGAAATCTCGCGCTGTTCCTGAGCGGGCTGATAATCACCAGATTGTGATCTGCAAGATAGGGAAACGGATCAGAGGGCCTAGGGGTAGTCCCTGGGGCAAACCCTCCGATGCTTAAGTCAATAGAGCTATGGCGGGAGCAGTAATGGGGAGGGGCTAGTTTATGCGCGAGATCCCTCTCCACCAAAGGGGTGAAGCGGTTCGTGCTCAGGAGTTTTAGGCGTATGATTGCCTTTGTGGCTTACCTTTCACCGGAGGGTGTCCCTGGTTTAAATAGTGCGCCGTCCCCAGGAGTCCTGCAAGCCGAGGGGTTTCAAGTAGAGGTTACGTCCTCATCGTGGGCTTTTATTGCCTTATCGTGGGAGCGTTATCCTCGCGGGGAAGAAGAAGTCCCATGCTTCCCGGATTCTTGCCTGTTGCGGACTCTTAACGGCTGCAAAGATAAGTATTCGTCGGTCGCTCCGAGCTTTGGAGAGGCCGGCCCTATCCGGGCGGTAGGCTTAGCTCGGTAAAAGATGGGTAGGATAGGCCGGCTTATGCCTTCTCCCAGGCGGAGGAATGGCTCGGGCGCGGACCTTCCAGTGACCTGACCGATGCTCGGGCCCTCCGAGCCTTGAGGCCGCCTAGGAGGGTTGTTTCCTCGAGTGCTGTAAATTGGGCTTTCTCCCCTAAGTGGGCCTTGTGGGCTGTCACTTGGGTGAGCTTGGCCTCATTGGGCCCTGCCGGGCCTAGTTGGGCTGCTCCATTGGGCTTGCAGAAATCCCCCTCTGCACTTGTCCCCCTCCTACTCCCGAGCCAAATGAGGCTCGGTTGAGTAGTGTTTGAGGGCGTCGGAGCGGCGTGGCTCAGGTGGGTGGAGATCTGACGGTGTTAAGTAGCCATGTGCCGTGGTCACCTGGGCCCGTAGTAATAATGATCCTGACGGATTTGAAATGAAGGGCCCCCCTTTTTCTCGGAGGTCGGAATGGCGCGCCGCCTTCTGTGAGGGTTTATAGGCATTGGGCGCTGTTTGTCATTCCAGACTCTCTAGGGTTTTGTCCTTCCTTCACTTCTTTTCTTTTTGGGGCTCCTTGATGCGCCGTGAGATCACAGCGGAGGAGCGAAGCCTTGCGGCGGCGTTCGAGGAGTTGGAGAGGACAACCGCAGAGGCGGTCCGGCAGCTGCCTTCTCCCCCAGAGTCTTCGAGGTCTTGTGAGGGCTCTTCTTTCAGTTCCTCCTCGAAACTCATGGCGGACCAGCACTCGGGAGATGAGTTGGAGGTGAGGGCGCCAGTCCCTAACTGCAGCGAGCTGGGGGAAGCCGAGGTAAAGAAGCTGGAGCACCGGTTTCAGTTGCCTTATAAGTACAGTTTCGTCGCTGCTGCTCCATACGAGACGAGTCTGGATGACCGCACGGGCCATATCTGCTCCTTTCTTCTGGCTTGGAAGAGCGGGTTTCGCCTCCCCTTCGAGCCTTTCGTTCTTAAGCTCCTTAATTTTTTCAAGTTGGCGCCTATTCAGTTGGTGGCCAACTCGTATCTCCTTCTTTCTACTTTTTGAATCCTCTGCCGTCAGTGCGGGGTTCACCCTTCCTTGGATCTTTTCATTATTTCTTTGAGTTGAAGGTGCACCCGTCGGCGGGGAAAGGCTTCTATTACATCCAGGCGAGGAGGAATAGGAGCTGCATTTTGCTAGCGGCGAAGGATTCATCCCATAAAGGGTGGAAGACCCAATTTTTCTAGGTGAAGATGGAATCGGTGGAGGACACCTGGAGGTGTGAGGTGATGCCCAACTTCCACCCGAACATCCCTCCCCGCCAGGAGGAGTTTCCTTCAGATGTGGAGGAGCACGCCGCTCGCCTGCTGAAGAATCACCGGTCCACCGAGGACCTGGTGACGCCGGAGAATGTCGAGCGATGTCTTCTTATGCAGCTGAAGCCGTCAGGTATCACCACTCAAATTTCTCTTCGGGGGTGAGGGTCATCTTTCTTTTCCTGACCATGCTTTCTTCTCTGCCGTAGACACTAGGCGGGAGCCTCTGGAGGAGGCTGCTGAGGTCATCGATCTCGGAGATGACTCGGCGGCTGATGAGCCTGACGCTCCTGTAGGTCGCTCCCAAGCCCGGGACAAGGGCAAAGGGGCGGCTTCCGAGGGAACTTCCCATACGGGCGGTGCAAAGCGCAAGGATCCCCTGGAGGGAAGGTTGCGGGAAGCTGCGAAGGCCAAGAAGCGGGCCAAGAAGGCCGGTCTTCTCACCACTGCCGGGGGCGACTCTAGCTCGGCGGCGCTCCCCTCTCAGGGGCAAGATGGGGCCGACCCTGCCGGGCCGGCTCCCCCATCCACTGGGCGAGAGGGGGCCGAGGAGACCAGGGGCCCCTCCGAGGGTGGTGATGGCGGGTCGGCTCTCCCCTCGGTGGGGACAGAGGGGGCCGGAGTCGAAGCAGCCGATGCCGAGGCCGGGGGACTGGTCGAGGTCGGCGATATCTCGGGCGGCGAAGCGCGGGCTGAGACAGTTGAGGTTGGGGGTTCGCCTATGAGGGCGTCGCAACCCCAAGCGTCGGTGGTGTCCGGAGCGACCGGGCTTGCTGCGCCGATAGAGGTTGGGGGTTCGCCTACGGAGGCGTCGCAACCCCAACCGACTGTGGTGCGCGGGGCAGTGGACCCCGCAACCCGAGCTGAGTCTTCCGGCGCAGCGCTAGGCGTGGAGCGGATTCCTATGCCGGAGGCCTTGGAGAGGCTCGGAATCTCGAGCAATCTGTATCGGCTCTGCTGTGAGGTGTCCGCGAGGATGAAAAGAGGAGATAGGCCCCATTCTCCTTCCGGGGTCCTCGACGTCATCATGGAGGGTGGCTTGATCATGGCCCAGATGGGGGCCACCATGGCGGAGACCTACGCCCGGACGGAGTTAGAGCGGTCGAATCTCGCCTGGACTCTCGGAGGGTGCGAGAGGAAGCTAGCCCGACTCACTGAGGCGCACGAGGGGCTTCAACGGGAGTTCTCCGTGATCAGGGACTTGGCGCGGTCGAGCCGACTGGAAGCCGGAGCGCTGACCGAGCAGCTGGCCAAGGCTCGGGAGTCGCTCGAGAGAAAGGACAAACTCCTTGAGGAGGAGCACCTTCGCCATCTCGAGTTGGATGGACATTGGGAGGCGGAGCGTGCCAAGCTGCTGGATCGGGCAGAAGCAGCCGAGCGCCTCCGTTCGGAGGCCCAGGCGGACCGAGCTGAGGTAGAGAAGCGATCGATCGGGACCGAGGAGCGGGTGGCCAAGGCCGAACGGAAGTCGATCGAGCTCGAGGAGCGAGCGACCGAGGCGGAGCGAAAGTCGGCCGAACTTGCTGAAACGATGGGGCAGGTCGGGGCGGAGGCGATCGAGCAGTACAGGGGCTCAGAGGCCTATCGAGCCGACCTTCAGGAAGCCGCCCTTCCCTACTATGAGATAGCACTTCGTCGAGGCGTCCGCAAGGGGTTCAAGCAGGGTTATCGTCGGGTAGTGGACTACGCCGACGTGCAAGACTCTGGGGTTGATTTCCCCTCGGGCCAGCAATATGACTCGGATGAGTCGACTTCTAGCTCCTCTGCGTCGAGCGGGGAAGATCCAGAGGGTTCTCCTCTGGTGGGGTCACCAACTCTGGATGCCTCGGGAGGGCTCGCGACCGGGGCAGTTCTCGCACAGGCGAGGTCAGTGCCTGGGTCTGTCGTCACCGAGGGTGCCGGGGGCGACTCACTCACTCCCGCCGTTCCCGAGCTTCAAAGTGGGCCCGAGGCCTGGTGTATTTTGCCTTGTTTTGCTTTTTTCTCTGTTTGTCTCTTGTCCTTTTCTGAAAAAAAGGAAAGAGTTTCTTTTTATAAGGCAATAAATGACTTACTTGCCTTTTGTGGTGAGGACACGCGCCGCCTTTCTCGACGGAGCACGCGGAGCACGCCGGCATCTCTTTGGCTCGGCGACTACGGCATGGTTTAGAGGACCTTCTTTTACATGATGGCCATACCAGGCCTTGGTTTAGTCCCTGCGTGGACATGTTTATTCTTTATTGTGGACCTTTGTAGGTCAATTGGGGCCAATTAGACCTTTATTGGGTGTGCTAGGCTCATTGGTTGGGCAATAGGACTAGTGGGCCACTTCTTGGTCCATCCTTTTGGCCCATTAGGGTTTTGGGCGCCCCTCTCATCTCCTCCAAGAGGAGGAGGTGGCAGCCGCCCCACTCCTACTTTCTAGGAGTGGAGTGTGCGGCCCTCTCCTAGATTTTAGGAAGAGGGATGCGCACCCCCCTTTCCCTTCCCCATCCGGCCACCCCATCCCTCCTTTGGCCGCCCCCCTTCCCCAATTACCTCCTAGAATCTAGGAGTGGTGCGTCCCCCCCCTTTCCCCCCCTAGCCAATGTGCGCACCCCCCCTTGCCCCCATGCCACATTGCGCACCCCCCCCTTTCCCTTGTGGCTAGGGTTTCAACCCTAGCATTCCCCCTCCCCATATAAAAGCTTTGTATTTTCTTTGGAGGAATAATTAATGAATGAATATAGATGAAATATTTTGATTGAGCAGCCATTGGCGCAGCCACCCCTTGGAGAGGGCGACCCTCTCTTCCTCCTCTGCTCCTGCGACGGGAGCAACCCCGGGGTGCGACTCCCCATCCCCTCGGTGCGACGCCGAGGTTCTTCCTCCCTTCTACTTCGTCTCCGGTTCGAGTTCGCATGTTCCAGATTCGGCCCCGAGTTGCAGCGGCGTCCCCATCCGGTGCGGATCGAATCCAAGCCCCTCCTTTTTTTGGTGGATACTTCTACGAGTCGTCAGCGCGTGGGCTTTGGTTTCGCCTCGATCCAAGGTCGGCACCACCCGTGGCGAGTTTTCTCGTGAGCTAGCGCAGGAGCCTCCCTCTCTGCGCGCCCAGATCCACCCTCCTTCTTGCGAAAATCCCACAGGACGGACGACTCCGAGTTTGGAGCTGATTTCTTCAGGGTTTGTACCTCTCGTCGTCCTCTTTCCAACGCCGCCAACCTCGTCTCGTTCGACGTCCGAGCTGTTCGTGGCGTTCGTTCCCGTGAGGTCGCGCGGGTCTGCCCAGTCCACCCGGTGCCAGGACAACCGGCGATTTCCAAAGTTCACAGCGTCCAACCACGACCAGATCTGATCGAGCTCTTTGGTCCGGACCTGCTGCTCTGCGTCCCCGACGTCCTCCCACAAGCGGGGCCTCGTTCGCCTACCGGAGCAGCGAGTTACCATTTTCCCCGCTCGACAGCGCAGTTCTGGGAGCAGATTCCTTGTCCCCACTTGCAGGTGCGGCCACGGCTTCCACGGACGGAATCTGAGCACGCCTTTTGGCCGAGGCTTCCTCCTGCGACCTAACTACGCGCCCTCGCTGACGGCGCCCCAATCGGACTCCGGATCCATTCGTGGGAACGTTTACCACCGAGTCGCGCGTTGCTGCGATTCTGCCGATCGTCATCCGGACCCTCCTCGTGGCCAACCCTTCACCGAGTGCTGCCCGTCAGCCCGTGTATCGGCCGCCCCGAATGGAATTGTTGTAGCCTGTTATCTCCCTGCGAGGAGTGGGCACCATTGCTGGCTTGTACCTATTCTTTCATTGTGTGTATCGGGGTTGTCGGTCTCGGCCGGGGTTCCTTCCCCACGCCTAGGCGTGGAGGTACGTGCGACGCTCCACCCCCTTGGCATTTTGCTTTACTAGTATGTGATCTTGTATGCCGCGTGAGAGTGTAGGGATCCTAGCTAGCATTCAACACCGCGAGATCGTGAGTGAGAGTATCCCATTCCGTGGCCCTAGTCGAGCACCGAGCTCGGACTAGACTCCTATAGTTGCGCGTCGGCTCCTTTGCCGCTTTGATCCACTCGCTTCCCTCATAGGGACGACCGTGGACTTGGGTTTCTTGTTGAGAGACGCCTCTCTTCGGAGGAATAGTACGGAGGTCGATCACTCGGCTTGCCTTGTCACGTGTGAGTGCTGGCCGCACTTGGTCTTCATCATAGGTTTAGTCCATTTGTCAGTTCCGTCCCGCGTCAAATTTGGTATCAGAGCATGGTCGTCCAGTTTGTCCCTACAGACTGAGGTCCTAGGCCATGTCGAGTCATTAGATTTGCTGGAGTTCATTTGAGTCCATAGGTCTACTACTTGCATTGGAGTCCATTGTTGCGTTAGGAGTTTCTGTCTAGGTTCGTGTCTAGTACCCTTTCATCCTTGTCCCTTAGAGTCTTGCATGCCCACCCGGCGTGGTACATCCTACCATCGCCCTATCCAGATGGCTGACCCTAGGAATCCCGTCCCAGATGACCTATCCCTGCGGGAGATGATCGAGACCCTGAGTCTCAACTTTAGGGACCACGCCGATCGGATGGAGGGCCGGATGAAGGCCATGGAGGATCGGCTGGGAGATGTGGAGGGTCGGGTTGAGGCCTCTAACCGGACCATCCAAGGTCTGGTTGATCGCCCCCAGGGTAGAGCCCCACCGGTGGATGTTCCCGAGCAGGCCCATGGCCAACGTGACCCTGCTCCTCGACCCGACCAGCCTAGGGGAGGCAATAGGAGACCCCACGTGCATGAGGTAGATGATTTTGGGTCCGATAATGAGAGTGAGGGCTATGGCCGTGATCGCCAAGGCCATCGGTATTATAGGGATGAGGAAGATGAGCGTCTCCTTAGATCCGTGCGGGTGGACCCTCCTACCTTTGATGGGTCATTGGACCCCGATGTTTTTAGTGATTGGGCTGCTAGTATGGATCGTTATTTTGAGTGGGTCGACATGGCAGAACATCGGAAAGTCCGATATGCCAAGATGAAGTTGATTGGAAGGGCCCAAACCTACTGGGCCAATGTGGAGAGCCTAGTGAGACGTCAGGGCACACCCCCGATTGAGACGTGGGTAGATATGAAGAGAAGCTCCGGCAGAAGTACGTCCCTCGTTCCTACCGCCACCAGTTAGTTGATCGGTGGCAGACCCTTAGTCAGGGGAACCGGCCTGTGGCAGAATACATCGCCGAATTTGATGATTGTCTCCTGCGATGTGGAGTCTCGGAGGAAGCCATCATGACTATAGCCCGCTTCCGTCGAGGTCTGCGACGGAACCTCCAGATTGAGTTGCTCCGCCGCCACGTGGCTACCTTAGATGAGGCGTACCAGGTCGCTCGTGATATGGAGCTGTTTGAGTTTGAGTTTGTGCCCGATCAGCGCCCCGCTCCCACATACCCTCGTGGGACGGACTCTCGCACTAGCACAGGACAGTATGCGAGGGGACCCGTGGCCCGACCACAGGACCCCACTCGTCCGGATTTTGCTCCTAGGCCCCGGCCTCCACCTCCCCAGAGGGACTATCCACCTCGCCCCCAGGCCCCAGCTCCCGCACCCCCTCGGCCCCAGCAGCCCACTATTCCTACCCGACCTCAGCTTCCACCACCCCCGGCCCGTCGTGATGACAAGGGAAAGGGGCCGATGATTGGTGGAGCACCGCAGGGCTCTAGGCCTCGTGGAGATTGTTATCGATGCGGGGGGGTCGGTCATTATGCTGCTCTGTGCCCTTCTCGGCAGCAGACCGTGGCCTTTGGAGATACCTCAGCAGGTGAGGCCGCACCCGAGGTCGAGCCTGTCAGTTATGAGGCAGACCCAGAGCTCGCCGAGGAGTTCTTTGATGAGTTGTTAGAGGGAGAGTCGTCAGGTGTCCAGGGCACGCAGTGCCAGGATGGTGTTCAGCTAGGTGTTGTCAGGTGCGTCTTGACCCAGCCTTTGGTGAGTGATGACTGGCGTCGCACCACCATTTTTCACACCTTTTGCAGGCTGGGTGGGAAGGTCTGTAAGGTGATTATTGATAGTGGGAGTTGCATTAATGCCATTTCCACGGGTACAGTGAAACGCTTGGGGTTAACCCCCGTGGACCATCCCTCCCCTTATCGTGTGTCATGGGTAGACACCACCTCTATTCCAGTCAGGCAGCGATGTCTGGTGCCTTTGCAGTTCCACGCCTACCAGGAGGAGATTTGGTGTGACGTGTTGCCTATGGAGGTAGGCAGCATTATCTTAGGGAGACCCTGGCTTTTCGATAGAGATGCTACCCTCCATGGCCGGTCGAACACATGCACCTTCGATCACAAAGGCCAGAGGATCACCCTTCATCCATCCCAGCCGACACGCCCTCCCGTTCGGGGTCCCACTGGGCCTAGTACCCCCAGCACTGATACTTCTGGGCCCAGTACCCCATCTTTGGCTCCGACCACGACACCCCCTCCTGTTGCTCCCACCCCGATTGATCCTCCGACTAGGAGGCTGATGCTTATTAGTCCCCGGGAGATGGAGCGCGAATTCATTAGAGGGGACCCCATCTACGCTGTCGTTGTTCGGGAGAGGGTTAGTGAGGCGGAGGGTGAGCTCCCTTCTGATGTTGCTGTTATCCTTCAGGAGTTTTCTGATGTTTTCCCTGCTGAGTTGCCTGAGGGTCTTCCCCCCATGCGGGATATACAGCACGCTATTGATTTGATCCCGGGGTCATCTCTACCCAACTTACCCCATTTTAGGATGAGCCCCGCTGATCATGCTGAGCTCCTGCGTCAGATTGAGGAGTTACTGGCTAGGGGATACATTCGTGAGAGCATGAGCCCTTGTGCCGTCCCTGCATTACTTGCCCCAAAGAAAGACGGTACTTGGAGGATGTGTGTAGACAGCCGTGCAATCAATAAGATCACGGTGAAGTACAGATTTCCCATTCCCCGCTTGGATGATATGTTGGATATGATGGCGGGAGCCACTGTGTTTTCCAAGATAGATTTAAAGAGTGGCTATCACCAGGTGAGAGTCAGGCCTGGTGATGAATGGAAGACGGCCTTTAAGACCAAGGATGGTCTTTATGAGTGGCTGGTCATGCCCTTTGGGCTGACCAATGCTCCCAGCACCTTTATGCGGCTGATGACCCAGGTTCTACGGCCATTGATTGGGGTCTTCGTGGTTGTCTATTTCGATGATATTCTCATTTATAGCCGCACCCGGGAGGACCACCTAGAACACCTTAGGCAGGTCTGTCTTATTCTGAGGAGAGAGAGCCTTTATGCTAACCCGAAGAAGTGTGCTTTCATGACTACACAGGTCACTTTCTTGGGGTTCATTGTATCTAGTGATGGAGTCTCCGCCGACCCGGAGAAGGTCAGGGCTATAGTGGAGTGGCCCGAACCTCGCACCCTGCACGATGTCCGTAGTTTTCACGGGCTGGCGACCTTCTATCGCCGATTCATTCGAGGTTTCAGTTCCATCACCGCCCCCATCACTGATTGCATTCGAAAAGGGGCGTTTGAGTGGACCAGGGCCGCTTCGGCTGCATTTGCGCTCCTCAAGGAGCGCATGACCCAGGCACCTATCCTTCGTCTACCGGATTTCACGAAGGTGTTTGAGGTCTCTTGCGATGCCTCTGGGGTTGGTATTGGAGGAGTTCTGAGTCAGGAGGCTCACCCCGTTGCCTTTTTTAGCGAGAAGTTGTGCGATGCCCGACTGCGTTATTCTACATACGACAAGGAGTTCTACGCAGTTGTGCAGGCTCTGCGGCATTGGAGACACTATCTTCTACACCAGGAGTTCGTCCTATTTTCTGATCATGAGGCACTCCGATATCTCCATGCCCAGAAGAAACTCAACTCTCGTCATAGTCGTTGGGTAGAGTTCCTCCAGGAGTATACTTTTGTGCTGAGGCACAAGGCCGGTGTGGAGAACCGGGTAGCTGATGCTTTGAGCCGCCGTGCTCACCTTTTGACCACCATGAGTGTAGAGGTGGTGGGGATGGATAGGATGAGGGAGTTGTACGCTGATTGTCCGGACTTCGGTCCGATCTACACCACCCTCCAGGCAGGCCCGTCCCGAGAGTATTCAGATTACATGCTGCATGACGATTATCTTTTCCATGGGAGTCGCTTATGTGTTCCGCGGACCTCGGTTCGCGATTTTCTTGCTTGGGAGATGCATGCTGGCGGTCTAGCCGGCCACTTCGGCCGGAATAAGACCGTCGAGGCAGTTGAGCATCGCTTCTATTGGCCTAGCCTGAAGCGTGATGTTGCCCGGATCGTGGCCCAGTGCCGCATTTGCGCTATGGCCAAGCAGAGGAAGCAGAATACTGGCCTGTATACTCCCCTCCCCGTGCCGGACAGTCCATGGCAGGACATCAGCATGGACTTTGTGTTAGGTCTGCCCCGTACCTCGCGTCGTCATGATTCCATTTTCGTGGTGGTAGACAGGTTCTCTAAGATGGCTTTGTTTATTCCCTGTTCCAAGACATCTGACGCCTCTAGAGTTGCCCGTCTGTTCTTCACTCATTGTGTCTCCCGATTTGGGCTTCCACGTACCATAGTGTCTGATAGGGATGTGCGTTTCACGAGCTACTTTTGGAAAACCCTTTGGCTTATGATGGGCACCCAGCTGAAGTTCTCCACCGCCTACCACCCCCAGACCGATGGTCAAACAGAGGTAGTCAATAGGAGTTTGGGGGATCTTCTTAGGTGCCTAGTGCGTGATCGTGTCGGGGACTGGGACTTGGTTCTGCCTTTAGCAGAGTTTGCTTATAATGACTCGGTCAATAGGTCTACAGGTCTGAGCCCTTTTGAGATTGTTACTGGTCGTAGACCTAGGAAACCGATAGATTTGGTCCCCTTACCCATCCAGGCCCGTGTCTCTGAGTCAGCTGAGTCCTTTGCAGAGCATATTAGGCAGTTGCATGAGCATATACGTCGTCATATAGAGGCCAGCAACGCACGTTATAAGGAATTAGCTGACGCGCATCGACGCACCCGTGAGTTCCAAGTGGGAGAGTACGTCATGATCAGGGTTAGACCTGAACGGTTCCCTTCGGGGGCCGTGAAGAAACTCCAGGACCGCGGTGCCGGACCCTTTCGAGTCTTGAAGCGAATTGGGTCGAATGCGTATGAGATTGAGCTGCCAGACGACTATGGGATCTGTTCGACGTTCAATGTTTCAGATCTGGTGGCATATCGGGATCCCGCGGTGATTCCCAGTGAGCTTTTTGGGCCTACCCCTCCTGTTGAGAGCATTACACCTTCTGAGCGTCCACCTCCTCCAGCCCCATTACAGACACGCGAGCATATAGATTGCATACTGGATGAGCAGGTGACCACGACCAGGAGCGGAGCCTACCAGCGCTTCCTAGTGCGCTGGAGAGGGCGCCCTGCGACAGACGACACCTGGATCACACGTGGAGAGCTGGAGCTGATCGACCCGGACCTGCTGGAGCGTTACTTGAGCGACCGTGACCCTTACTCGACGGGGTCGAGTTCTTCCCACCCGGGGAGAATTGGTGAGGACACGCGCCGCCTTTCTCGACGGAGCACGCGGAGCACGCCGGCATCTCTTTGGCTCGGCGACTACGGCATGGTTTAGAGGACCTTCTTTTACATGATGGCCATACCAGGCCTTGGTTTAGTCCCTGCGTGGACATGTTTATTCTTTATTGTGGACCTTTGTAGGCCAATTGGGGCCAATTAGACCTTTATTGGGTGTGCTAGGCTCATTGGTTGGGCAATAGGACTAGTGGGCCACTTCTTGGTCCAACCTTTTGGCCCATTAGGGTTTTGGGCGCCCCTCTCATCTCCTCCAAGAGGAGGAGGTGGCAGCCGCCCCACTCCTACTTTCTAGGAGTGGAGTGTGCGGCCCTCTCCTAGATTTTAGGAAGAGGGATGCGCACCCCCCTTTCCCTTCCCCATCCGGCCACCCCATCCCTCCTTTGGCCGCCCCCCTTCCCCAATTCCCTCCTAGAATCTAGGAGTGGTGCGTCCCCCCCCTTTCCCCCCCTAGCCAATGTGCGCACCCCCCCTTTCCCCCATGCCACATTGCGCACCCCCCCCTTTCCCTTGTGGCTAGGGTTTCAACCCTAGCCTTCCCCCTCCCCATATAAAAGCTTTGTATTTTCTTTGGAGGAATAATTAATGAATGAATGAAATATTTTGATTGAGCAGCCATTGGCGCAGCCACCCCTTGGAGAGGGCGACCCTCTCTTCCTCCTCTGCTCCTGCGACGGGAGCAACCCCGGGGTGCGACTCCCCATCCCCTCGGTGCGACGCCGAGGTTCTTCCTCCCTTCTACTTCGTCTCCGGTTCGAGTTCGCATGTTCCAGATTCGGCCCCGAGTTGCAGCGGCGTCCCCATCCGGTGCGGATCGAATCCAAGCCCCTCCTTTTTTTGGTGGATACTTCTACGAGTCGTCAGCGCGTGGGCTTTGGTTTCGCCTCGATCCGAGGTCGGCACCACCCGTGGCGAGTTTTCTCGTGAGCTAGCGCAGGAGCCTCCCTCTCTGCGCGCCCAGATCCACCCTCCTTCTTGCGAAAATCCCACAGGACGGACAACTCCGAGTTTGGAGCTGATTTCTTCAGGGTTTGTACCTCTCGTCGTCCTCTTTCCAACGCCGCCAACCTCGTCTCGTTCCGACGTCCGAGCTGTTCGTGGCGTTCGTTCCCGTGAGGTCGCGCGGGTCTGCCCAGTCCACCCGGTGCCAGGACAACCGGCGATTTCCAAAGTTCACAGCGTCCAACCACGACCAGATCTGATCGAGCTCTTTGGTCCGGACCTGCTGCTCTGCGTCCCCGACGTCCTCCCACAAGCGGGGCCTCGTTCGCCTACCGGAGCAGCGAGTTACCATTTTCCCCGCTCGACAGCGCAGTTCTGGGAGCAGATTCCTTGTCCCCACTTGCAGGTGCGGCCACGGCTTCCACGGACGGAATCTGAGCACGCCTTTTGGCCGAGGCTTCCTCCTGCGACCTAACTACGCGCCCTCGCTGACGGCGCCCCAATCGGACTCCGGATCCATTCGTGGGAACGTTTACCACCGAGTCGCGCGTTGCTGCGATTCTGCCGATCGTCATCCGGACCCTCCTCGTGGCCAACCCTTCACCGAGTGCTGCCCGTCAGCCCGTGTATCGGCCGCCCCGAATGGAATTGTTGTAGCCTGTTATCTCCCTGCGAGGAGTGGGCACCATTGCTGGCTTGTACCTATTCTTTCATTGTGTGTATCGGGGTTGTCGGTCTCGGCCGGGGTTCCTTCCCCACGCCTAGGCGTGGAGGTACGTGCGACGCTCCCCCCCTTGGCATTTTGCTTTACTAGTATGTGATCTTGTATGCCGCGTGAGAGTGTAGGGATCCTAGCTAGCATTCAACACCGCGAGGTCGTGAGTGAGAGTATCCCCTTCCGTGGCCCTAGTCGAGCACCGAGCTCGGACTAGACTCCTATAGTTGCGCGTCGGCTCCTTTGCCGCTTTGATCCACTCGCTTCCCTCATAGGGACGACCGTGGACTTGGGTTTCTTGTTGAGAGACGCCTCTCTTCGGAGGAATAGTACGGAGGTCGATCACTCGGCTTGCCTTGTCACGTGTGAGTGCTGGCCGCACTTGGTCTTCATCATAGGTTTAGTCCATTTGTCAGTTCCGTCCCGCGTCATTTTGCGTTCCTTGCCGTGATTTGGTTAGCGTATCTGAAGTAGTTGGAAAGTGCCGATACATCCTGCATGGTTTTCGCATGTTGATTGGGCAGGCTCCTGACGGGGCGTCTTTTCATTTTCTGATGCTTTGAATGCCAGGCTGCTTCGTGTATCCCGCCAAGGCGAAAAACGGGGAGTCGGAGGTGACCGTTCAGGGGAGAATTCCTTTGGCGTGTTTTCGAGGGGGGAGTCATTTAAGGCAAGTAGCCTCCCTTGGCCTATAAGAAGGACCGAAGGGCGCCCCTTCCTCTTCACCGCTTGGGACTTTCTCTAACAGTCTTTCCTCATCCCTTCCTCGCGTTGCGCGGTGCCATTGCATTCAGGGCATGGAGGATCCTTCGGAAGATGACGCTACCGATGATGGGGAGCGGGGAGTTCTTGCTACTTCGGACGGTTCGAGACGGGTCTGACGGTCGCCGCGCGGATCTGGGGAGGACTTCGACGTGCGGGGGCACGCCATTCCTCCTCCATCAGTTCTGGCGAGGCTACCGGGTGGGCGCCGGGATGGAGGACGGATGGGGGCATCTGTGATGCCTTCCCCTGCCTCCCCTTCCAGCTCTGTTGGATTTCTTTGCAGCCTCTTTTTCCCTCTTCTGCTCTTCATTTCTTTCACTCTTCGGAGGCTGCTTGCTCTCTGTTCCCTTCCAAGGGGTTGGTAGGTTAGAAGAGAGGAGGCCTTCACAGGCATTCTTTCTCCCTGGCTTCTACCAACTTGGAAGGTAGCCTTCCTCAACGTGAAAGGTAGTCTTCATCGACGCAATCCCTCTGTCACCTTTGTCATAGACCACCCGGGCTAACTGGATCGACCTCCTTTTATCCGAGCCAGTTTCTACGTGAGGCAGAGTCAGTGGCTGGACGCGAGGGGATCAAGACCGAGTCGGCCGAGCGATGGCCTCTTGCAGTGGTGTTAGATGGATTTTTTGCTTTTTGTCGTGCAGTGTAATGGCTTTTGCCTATCTGATGTACCAATAATTATTTGAATGAATAAAAGAGAATTTTATTTCATCCAACTTGTTTGCGCAATTTCAAAAGTAGAATCTGTGTAGTGTGGTTGCGTTCCATGTCCAAGGGATGGGTTCCCCTTCCATTGTAGCTAGCCTGTATGCACCTTTCCCGAGAGTCTCGACCACTCGGTAGGGGCCTTCCCAGTTAGGGGATAGCTTGCCCACCGCCTCTAATGGTCGAGAGGCTTCGACTTTTCTGAGGACGAAGTCTCCCGGTTGGAAGTGCCTATTTCTTTGGCGTTGTAGTATCGAGTGAGGCAGTGCTGGTACTCTGTGGCTCGGATGCTGGCGATCTCTAGGAGTTCATCTGCTAGGTCGAGGTTCTCGAGTAGCTTTTGCTCGTTTGCCTCGGGCGAGTAGCGGATGACTCGGAGAGACGGGTTGGCAACCTCTAACGGAATGACGGCCTCAATGCCATACACCGGTTGCCGTTCTGGGAGTCGTTCGGTGTGACCAAAGTACGCTGGGCAGTTCCTCGAGCCAGCTACCCTTGGCCTTGCTGAGTCTGGTCTTTATGCCTTTTAAGATAGTCTTATTGGCATTTTCGACCAGCCCGTTGGCCTGAGGGTGGGCGACCGAAGTGAAGTGGTTGTGAATGTTTAGGTCGGCGCATCTGTCTCGGAAATAACTAGAATCGAATTGCCGACCGTTGTTGCTCACTATCACCCGGGGGATGCCTAAGCGACAAATGATCGACTTCCATACGAAACTCCAGAAGACTGTCTCAGTGATCCTCGCCGTGGCTTCGGCCTCGATCCATTTGGTGAAGTAGTCGATGGCGACGATGATGAACTTCTTCTGGGACTGAGCCGTAGGGAACGGCCCGAGAATGTCGATCCCCCACCGAGAGAAGGGGTAGGGCTCGGTAAGGGTGATGCGCACCGTAGCCGACTGATGGACCAAGTGGTCGAATCGCTGGCATCGGTCGCACTGCTGTACGTGAGCCGTGCAGTCGCGCTGCAAGGTTGGCCACCAGTACCCCTGCCGTAGCAGGATCCTGGCTAGAGACCTTCCTCCGGAATGCGCTCCGCACAGGCCTTCATGAATCTCTCGGATGGCTCGGTCGGCCTCGTCGAGGCCGAGACACTTCAAGAGGGGACCAGAGAAGGACCTCCGGTAAAGAGTGTCGTCGAGGATGATGAAGCGCCGGGCTTGGTACTTCATTCGGCGTGCCTCCCGAGGGTCGGAGGGCTCTCGGGAGTCCTGGAGCCAGGATAGGTAGGGGGAGCGCCAGTCGCTTGGAAGGGCCGAGTCAACGGCCAGGAGCTCCGAGTCAATGCTCGGATGCTCTAGCTCCTCAAGGAGGACTGATCGGGTACCTTCAGGGTCGAGAGAGGAGGCTAATCGAGAGAGGGTGTCCGCTCGGGAGTTTTCCTCCCGAGCTATTCAGACTACCTCAAATCCCTTGAACTGTTGGGCCAGGTCTCTGACCAGCTAGAGGTATTTGATCATTGGGGCCTCTCGAGCTTCGTATTCGTCGTTGACTTGGCTAGCGACCAGTTGGGAGTCAGTGTGGATTTTGACTCGCTCAGCCCCCAACCGTCGAGCCATGCGAGCTCCCGAGATAAGGGCCTCGTACTCGGAAGCGTTGTTGGACGCCTGAAAGCTGAATTTCAAGGCGTACTGTAGCTCTACTCCTTCGGGGGACCTCAGGAGGATCCCTGCGCCGCTATCGACTGAGTTGGAAGATCCGTCAACGAACAGTTCCCAGGTTGGCCCGGGCGTGGACGGAGATCTCTCCTCAGTCGGGATGGTACTTTCGGCGATGAAGTCGGCGAGCGCTTGGCCTTTCATAGTTGAGCGCGGGCGATACGAGATATCGTAGGCCCCAAGCATGATTGCCCATTTGACGAGTCACCCCGAGGCTTCGGGGTGGGCCATGATCTTCTTTAATGGTTCGCCGGTCAGCACGGTGATGGGGTGCCCCTGGAAGTAGGGTCGGAGGCGCTTGACGGAGGTAACCAACGCTAGCACGAGTTTCTCGATTGCGGGGTACCTCCTCTCAGCCTCGTTGAGCACCTTGCTGGTGTAGTAGACCGGCCTCTCAATTCCTGAGTCATTTCTGACTAGGACTGAGCTAACAGTTGACGGCGTTGCCGAGAGATAGAGCAGCAGGACCTCGCCCGGCACGAGCTTGGAGAGCACCGGGGGCGAGGCTAAGAACTCCTTGAGCTCGGCGAACGCTTGTTGGCATTCCTCATCTCATGCGAATGTGGCAGATGCCAACTTGGGTCCCCTCAACAGTTTGAAGAAGGGTAAGCATCGTTCGGCCGCACGGGACAGGAATCGACTGAGAGCGGCGACACACCCAGTCAGGCGCTGGACGTCCTTGACGCAGGTGGGCGGGCGCATGTCCAGAATGGCCTGGACCTTGTCGGGGTTGGCTTCGATCTCGCGCTGAGTGACCAAGAAACTCAGGAATTTCTCAGATCTCACTCCGAAGGCGCACTTGGCAGGATTGAGCTTCATGTTGTACTTCAGGAGGGTGTCGAAAGTTTCAGCGAGGTCGGCGAAGTGGTCTTGGGCTTTGGGGGTCTTGACGAGCATGTCGTCAATGTAAACCTCGATGTTCCGACCTAGTTGCTCCTCGAACATGTGATTGACCAGCCTTTGGTATGTAGCTTCAGCGTTCTTCAACCCGAAAGGCATCTGGGTGTAGCAGTATACGCCGTAGTCGGTGATGAAGGCGGTCTTCTCCACGTCTTCTGGATTCATTCTGATCTGATGATAACCCGAATAGGCATCTAGGAAACTGAGTATCTCGTTGCCCGAGGTAGAGTCAACTAATTGGTCGATGCTCGGCAACGGATAGCAGTCCTTGGGGGTGGCCTTATTCAGGTCGATGAAGTCCACGCACATCCGCCACTTGCCTGAAGCTTTTGGCACTAGGACGACATTAGCTAGCCATGTCGGGTACAGGACCGGTCTAAAAAGGCCAGTCTCTTGTCCCTTGGTGACCTGCACCTTGATGATCGCCTGCTTCTCTGGTGCATGCTTCCTTCTGCATTGCTGTACGGGTCTCATGGCGGAGTCGAGGTTGAGCTTGTGCATCACGGTTTCCTCTAGTATCCCGGGGAGTTGATCATCGGACCAAGCAAAGACTCGAATGTACTCAGAAATGAATTTCTTATATTGCTGCTGTTCCTTGGGAGGTAGGTCGGCTCCGATCCTTACTCCTAGGGTCGGGTTATCGTTTAGGAAAATCGTCAGTAATTCGCCACCAGGCTCGGCGGTTGTGGTTTTATCCTCGACTCCCCGGGGACCCTTATCTTTCCCGTCCGGCCTTGTGGCTTTCACCGAGATATTGTAGCACCTTCTGGCCGTGGCCTGATTACCTTGGACTTCCCCCAACCCATTTTTGGTGGGGAACTTCATTTTTTGGTGATAGGTAGATGGTGCGGCCTTTATTCGGCTAAGGATTCCCCGGCCGAAGATGGCGTTGTACGCTATCATACCCTTGATCACTATGAAGTCCACCATGACCGTAACGGTCCTGGGTGGGGTGCCGAGGGTAACCGGCAGGCTTAGGGCTCCCTCGGGGTAGGTGGCTAGGCCATTAAACCCGCAGAGGGGGGTTCGGACCGGGCAAAGTTTGGATGGATCTTCCCCCATCTTAAGGAAACAGTCGTAAGATAATACATCAGGGGCACTCCCATTGTCAACTAGAATCCTGTCTACGTTACAATGGTTGATTGTGGCCAAGATTAAGAGGGCGTCGTCATGCGGGGTGTTCAGCCCTTCTAGGTCTCGGTCTGAGAAGACGATGACCTGGGGCTCGCTCGGCGGGGCCTTGGGGGGCTCTATGGCTCGGCTCGCCCGCTCGGCATGACGCTTCCTTCGTCGGCTGCTGTCGCCTCCTGATGCCATCCCTCCGGAGATGACGTTGATGTGGACCCCTCGGGGGGCGTTGTCAATCTCCTCTATGGCGCCTCGATCTTCTTTGCGCTCGGCCGTGAACCGAGCCAGGTGCCCCTGACGGATGAGGCGCTCGATCTCGTCCTGGAGCTGGTGGCAGTCACCGGTGTGGTGCCCGTGATCACTGTGGAACAAGCAATGCCTGTCGCGATTACGGTTCTTCGACCTCATCGGCTCGGGCTGGCGGAGGAGTCCCGAGTCTTTGATGTCTTCATAGATCTCGTAGATCGGTGCGGCTAACGGGGTGTACCGCTCATACTTCCGCTTACGCTCTCCATCACGGTCTCGCTTCTTTCCCGAGCTAGGAGTTGGCTCGAAAGTCCACTTCTTGTCCCCCTCCCAACCCGAGCCAGTTGCGTCTCGGAAAGCGCTGAGTACTTCTTCGCACTCGGCGTGGCGCAGTGCCAGAGTCACTAGCTCGGCAAGGGTCGAGGGAGGGTGGAGGACAAGCTCGCGGTGGAGATTCTCGTCCCTGGTGCCCCCAGTCAGTGCGGTTGTGGCTGAGGCTACGTCCAGGCGGGGGATTCTCAGGGCTTCCGATTTAAATCGGTGAATATAAGCCCGGAGTCTTTCCCCTTGCGCCTGCTTAAGGGCCAGGAGCCCCGCTACTGACCTTGGGGGGGCACTTCCGGTGAAACTCTCTTTGAAGACTCGCCCAAATTGCTTGAAATCTCGGATGGACCCGGGGGCGAGGGCCCGGAACCATGCTTGAGCGCCTTGGACCAGAGTGGTCACAAAGGCTCGGCACTTGATGGCGTCGGACACTCCGTGCAGAGTCATCAGAGCGTCGAATCTGTCGTAATGATCGGTCGGGTCACCCTGGCCGTCGTAAAGCTTGAAGGTCGGAATGGAGGTTCTGGGAGATACCTCTGCCTTCAGAATGTACTCGGAGAATGGGGATTTCTCCTCGTCCTCTATGAAAGAGGTCTTCTGCAGGGCGCGGAGGGCGCGCTCCTGCTCCGTAAAACATCTCTCGAAATCCCGCAGCCGGAGGGATAGCTCCGGTTGCTGTCGTGCCGTGGGGCTGGGGGGAGCGTCTTGGCGATCCCCGGGGACGTCGGCTTCCGGGTTCGGGCGGCGTTGTTGACACCCATTTTATGCCGACAGGCTGAGTCATTTCTCTTACTCCCATCAGTTGATGCCCTAAGTTGTTCATCATTTGTTGGGCCATTTTTTGTGGCATGTCCTGGGCCCATTTTATGGGTAGCCTCCCTCCTTGGTAAAGGTCATATCAATCCAGGGCTTATTGGATCTTGGCTTTAATTAATTGAACTATTTTTGTGAAAGTCAAGTATCCAGATCATGAACGGTTCAAACTCAGCCGTTCATGACTGGGGCGGTTGATCCCCGACCGTTCATACATTTTGGCTGATTTCCGAAGGTGTTCTTAATATTCACCGGTAGGCTTTTGAGCGGCCCTATTATGCCCGTTCAAACTGATGGACGGGCGAATGACAACCGCACATATCTCAGAGTCCTATGCGTGCTAACCTCCTCAGGCAATTATCCTAATATTTGAATTATCACCGACAAGATTAAAACGGCTCGATTTGGACCGTTCTATGTTGGAGCGGTCGCCAAGGCGCCGTTCGTCTTTCGGGGTCCGACGTCGGCCGTTTCGGTCTGTTCGAGCGATAATTGGGCTAATTATCTGATTTAATTCAATTTCCACCGATAGGTTAAACGGTCTGAACATAACCGTTCAAGTCATGAGCGGTCTATCGTTAGACCGTTCATCCATTCGATGGAGGTTTTTAAAACAGATTTCTATCCTTTTATGCACGGTTTTATCCCCGATTTGTTTTAATGATTTCTCCGTGGATAAGTAACCATTTTTGATGCCGTTTCGACTGGATAAGAGATTATGATAATATCTATAATTTATCTTTTATAATCTCGACCTAAAAATACCTAAAAACCTTGATTTCGAGGCTGGCTTTCTAGGCTCTATAAATAGACCCTAGTGGCCGGACGTCGAAAAGGGGGGGAGATTTTGGTCGACGGCGAAGCCCTGCAGCATTTTTGAGTGACCTAGCACCAAGGAGGGAGGCTCTCTACGTCCGCACGAGCCTCCGGTCAAGGGAGTAGCCCAGTTCTCGTAGTTCTTTCGTTCCGTAGCTTTTGCCGCTTTCCTTCATTGCATGCATCGTTTCTCCCCCGCGTACCCTCTCCTTCTCATTATCATGCACACAACCACCCAGTTTTTTGTCGCCCTAGGGGTTTAAAACCCCCCAGGTATCCCCCTTTTCATTTGTTTATGCTTAATTCTTCTCGTTTGAACGCATACTACGTTATTTAGGTCTAATCTGGGTGTTTCTTCTGTGTCTTCACATTGTTTCGCAGGTCAGCACTTAATCAGCACGAGGCCCATCCCCTCTGGACGGCCGGAGAGGGTGGAGGTCGAACCCTTTTCAACTTGCTGCGTGAAGGTACTGAGCGGCTATCCTCTGGCCGTTCAACGGTACGCGCGGTGCATCAACGACCGTTCTTCCGTGGAGCGCGGTCCCCCTAGTGCCGTCCATCCCACTGCAGTAGTTCCTCCCGCATCCTTCGCAGCGTCCTAGGGCGGTCTATCGTAAGACCGCTCAACATCGGGCGGTTCTAAGGGAGCCGTTCATTCCTCAGCGCTGCACTAAGGCGAGTGTCTCCCCACTTTCCAAGGTACGGCGTGTCTATCGCGTACGGCATCTTGGTGGCGATCACGGTACTCTCTGTTGTTCCCTGCCTTCTCTTCCTTTCTCACTTTCGTGGTTTGCCCGTCTCACGTCGTCCCACGCTCTTGATGCACTTTGACCCTTAGTGAGGGGAGAGAGAAGGAAAATATATATCTACACCCCTTTTGTGGCGATCACGGTGGGACCCCTAATGCCCATCGTGCTTTTGAGTTGCTGACCCTTCCTAGTTGTGTTCCAAGGTCTTCTTCTTGGAGTGATTTACAGGTTGGATGCGGTTCCTGTCCTCTAGCGTATACACGGTCCGTCCAGAGCCGCCTACCAACTGTAGACACGCCATTCCTGATGTCTCCCAAGAAAGTCTCATATTACTATACAACGCCCCGCAACGGCTTACGCATTTTGAATCGCTCGAGTGCTTCCTTTTCTTGAGTCTTCTTCCGCCCTTTTCGGCATCCGGAATCGTCTCGTCACGGCATTCGGACGGCATCAACACCAGTCAGACGCATCAGGAGGTTCCGGAACCAAGAAGGGTGTCTGCTGGGCGGCCACCAACGCTTGTCCGAGGACCCGGGTGGGTCTTAATGGGGGCGTCCAGGCCCCTGGACGCCCCCATTCTTTTAATTTAATTTATTTTATTTTTTAAAACCCAAAAATAAATAAAAAAATAATATATTAATGGAGGCGTCCAGGCCCCTGGACGCCTCCATAAAAACAAGTATAAAATATATATATATATGCCAGTTGGCATAAAAAGACAAAACAAAATAAAAAAAATTGATATATTAATGGAGGCATCCAGGCCCCTGGACGCCTCCATAAAAACAAAAACAAAAAAATATATAATGCCAGCTCTGGCATAAAAAGACAAAATAAAAACAAAAACAATATATTAATGGAGGCGTCCAGGCCCCTGGACGCCTCCATCAACTCCCTCACGGGCGTCGCCCACCGAACGACGGTTCGTCGTGTATGAAAAAAGCGAAATTATGGAGACGTCCAGCCCGCTGGACACTCCCATTTCAAAATCACGAGGCGCCGCTCACAAAACCACGCGTTGTGTCAAACCGCGTGCGGCCGTCGGTGGTGTTCGGTGGACCTGTTAGGGGCGTCCGGGGCCCTGGACGCCTCCACAAAAATATTACGAAAAAATTAATAAAAATAGAATAAAATATTAGTTCGGCCCTGATGGAGGTGTCTAGGGTCCTGGACGCCTCCACCCTCCGGAGCCCTATAAATAGAGGCCCACCCCCTCAGTTCTGGGAGAGCTTCGAAGAGATCCGATAGGCTGCCGGAGCCCAGAGGCTACCGGAGTCATTTTCTAACCCGTGAGGTCTTTTGTAGGTGGAGGTTCTGTCGGCTTCTCGGGTGCCCACGCTCGAGAGAGGAAGGTCGTCTTCATCCACCGCGCTTCCATGCCATCCCTACGCTGCCGGAGCTCCGCCAGATTTCACCATCGGCACATCCAATAAGCCAATACTTTCCTTTTCTTCTTAGTTCTTTTGCATTCATCATCTCGCATCATCTATCCCCCTTCATAAGGGCGTCTCTTCTTATATACTTCTTGCATCCATCATCTCATTTTCCTCCTACTCGAGTCCGAGAGGGGTTTAAAAGACAACACCAACCAGGTGTGTGTCTTGCCATCATTTCGTTATTTTTATCGCAAGGATTTGAATACTACACCTTCATCTTTCTAATCCACTCGTTACTTGTTTGTCGTTATTTTGCAAGGGTACACAAAGAAAGCCCTCTCCGTCGGCCGGTCGAAGGGGGAGGAAGAAGCAACCCGCCATCTCTCGCTCTTGAGGTAGGCGCGATCACTTTCTTCATTTTGGGGTCTTTCGGCCCCTGGCGATCACATCTTGTTCTCGAGGCCGCGACGAGTCATTTCCCCAATGGCCGTTTAAATTTCCGTTCTTATATTCTCTTTATATTCTGTTATATTCTGCTCATATGCTCGAGGCCGCGACGAGTCACTTCTCCAATGGCCGTTTAAATTCCCGTTCTTATATGTTATATTCTTATCTATTCATGTTCTCGAGGCCGCGGCGAGTCACTTCCCCAATGGCCGTTTAAATTCTCTTTATATCCTGTCATATTCTTATCTATTCATATTCTCGAGGCCGCGATGAGTCACTTCCCCAATGGCCGTTTAAATTCCCGCTCTTTATATTCTCTTTATATTCTGCTATCTTCTTATCTGCTCATATTCTCGAGACCGTGGCGAGTCACTTCCCCAATGGCCGTTTCAATTCCTGCTATTTAATTTCTGTACCATTCCCGTCCCCCGAGGTCACGGCGAGTCACTTTCCGCTATGGCCGTTTAACCCCCATATCTTGCTATATCACATTTGTCACGCTCGCCCCGCCGAAGCAATCTCCCGTGGTGGCCCCTTCTCTTTTCTCTTATTTCTGTGTTGCAGCAAACAAAAAGAGGAGCCCGCGCGCTCCGCGTCCTCTTCACACCCCGAACCGCGTGACGTCGCTCACAGATTGGCGATCACGGTGAGACGTCTACTGCTTCCTTTCGGCTACCCTTGCAAGTTCGGCACCATCCGTGCCTCTCCACCTTGGCGCCCACACGCGCCCCCGTTGTGCCCACGGCAGCACTGTCAGTTTTGATTGGTTGTTTGTTTATTACATGTCTGTTATTTCTGTTGTTTTCCCACTCCATATCTCTGTCAGCATTTCATTGCATGCATTCATCCCTCTTTTCTATCCTTTTTTCATTTTTTTGAGGATCACCCTTTCCCGGTGAAGGAAGGACTCTCCGTTTGAGAATTCCTCTCAACGGACTAGAATCTCCTCCACTGGGACCTCCGTAAGTCCCCGACATCGAAGAATCTCCTCTTCGTTCACTGGGCTGGTTGTACCATTGAAGTTCCCCGAAGTTAGTCATTTCATTCGTGGTGAGACGAGAGACCCTAGCTGACACGGCGGTGAAACAAAAATAAACTAGGGTCCCCATTTTGTGTGAACTTCGGATCTCGCTAAAAACACAAAAAAATCATCAAAATCAAAACACAAAAAAAAGACGTAAAGGCATCAACTTGTTCGATAATCTCTGCTACCTGCTTGCTAGTGTATGTTTTTGTGTTCTGGGAAAACTGTAAGCATGGCTCACGAGTCTTTTGAGGAGAACCACCCTAGTCGTGGTTTGTCAGCCGACCCGCGAGTCTATGCTATGGACTCGGGTCCTTTTCATGAACACTCGCATGAGGTGCAGGTTATTACCGGGGACACATCCCCACCGCAGGATATCTCTTCCTTACTGGGCGTCCTCGCCAACACGGAGCTTACCTCTGAACAGCTCCGGGCCTTCCAGGCCATTCTAAAAGGGAAATCTGTTTCCCCCACACCCCAGAAATCAACTCCGGCCATCGCACCTCTCCAAGAGTCCGTGCAGGCCATTCCATCTCCTTCGTTGGCACAAGCCATCCAGTCTCCCTCGCTTCAAGGACAAGCGAGCCAACAACCACCCTCTTTCCAGTTCCCGTCACAATCTCAAACTCCCGTTGTTCCCCACACACCGCTTCAGCCAGGGCCAACTGTCGGCGGTCCGACAGCTCCCTCTCATTCCGGGTTCCCCCCTCAAGTCTCCGGGAGACAGTTTCTCCCCCAGTGGCAAGTGCCACCTTCACCTCCAGAGGAGCTCGCCCAATCGCTCCTCAATAGGTTCAATCGTATGGACGAGCAGTTTCAAAATCTGAGAAGGATGGTGGACGTGAAAGCCACCCCGGAGGTTGCTTTGCCAATCCTTCCCGTCATTCATCTTCCTCCCTCCGAAATGCCCACGTACCGCAGATACAATGGTACCGGCAACCCCTTCATTCACCTCAAGGATTTCATGTATGAATCCTCCTATTGGCAAAACGATCAGAGGTCCCTGGCATACCTCTTTCGGAGATCATTGGATGGTCCCGCGCTTGAGTGGTTCTATTCCTTGGAGCCCCGCGAGGCCGAGAATTTTGAAATAGTCCAGAGAAGGTTCTTGCAGAAATATAGGGATAGGGTCGGTCCCTCACTCTCCATTACCGACCTAGTGGCCGAAAAGATGAAGCCCGATGAGGATTTTATCCGCTATGCTGATAGATGGAGGTCTCTGGCGGAAAGAATAAGGGACACCCTCTCCGAGCCCGAACAAGTAAAGATGATTGTGTCTAATGCAACCCCACAGTTCAGACACGTCCTGGCCATGAATAAACTTACTACAATGGAGGAACTCTATGAAAGGGCCCGATACATCCAAACCCAGTTAAAAGACTCCCCCATTATGAACATGTTTGAGTCGTCGAAGCCCAAAGTGGTCAGAAAGACAGGCGCTGGTGTCCCGGGCAGAGCCACAGAAGGGGTCGTGACAAATGAGCAAGTGGGTGCGGTCAACAATGCCAACTATGCGGTCAACCCAAGGCCTCCACAAATGCCCCGACTTCCCCTCCAACCAGGTCCTTTCCCTCTTCGTCCTCCACCCCAAAATAATCCACCCCAGGATAATATGCCTCCATTACGTCAACCCCAACAACAACAACCACAACCTCAGCAACAACAACCACCACTTCAGTACAACCAAGTTCCACCCCCGGGGAACTATGGTCCCCAATAGCAACAAAGGAGGCCGCTCGGTCCCAAGAGAGCCTACTATCCACCATTGCCAGAAACCTTAGCAGATATTTTTAATGCCCTCATGGCATCAAACCAACTCGCCCTACCCAGAGAAAGGCCCGTGTGGCCCCCAAATGTTGATACCTCCAAATACTGCATCTACCACAGACAGCCAGGACACACAGTAGATTACTACTTCCATTTCAAAGATTACATCCATGATATGAATGATGAACATCAAATAGATTGGGATGAGATGAGACGATACGTTGCCGCTCTCAAGGCTAGGAGACCTCCTCATAGGCCACAGCAGCAGTTACAACAGCAGCAGCAACAGCAACCACAACAACAACAACAGCCTCAGCAGGCCCCACAACAACTGCCCGACATGGGCATAATCCAGAATCCATTACCGGAGCACCAACAGCCCGATCATCAGGTTAACCCCATCTCCTCCTTCCCGGAAGTCGGGAGAGAGCAGGTGTGGTACCAGGAAAGTATCTCTATTCTTTCTTCCTCCAACCCCATCGTCATGCAACCCCCTCGCCTTGCCCGGGTAGCACCTCTCTCTCATCAACCCGCGTCAGTATCGCCTTCACCATTTCCACTACCATTACGCCCTCTCATCCGTACCCCGATCTCCTATCAACCGACACTCTCCACTACGCCTTCTGATGGGGGACGGGGACCGACACGGACTGAGACTCACTAAGATTCTAACTGAGGCTAGCAGTAGCACGCTCAAGGGTCGCCAAGTGGCTGACCACCGTGATATCCCACAGAAGGAAGGACGTCTCTCAACAGAAACTCCGACCTCGGCCGCCCCACGGAGGGAAGCGCACGTGTCTAGGCGTAAGATCGACCACCAAAGACAAAGGGAATCGAGTCCTAGCTCGAAGCTCGGCTGGTGCTAACGGACGGGTGCTCTCACTCACGGTCCGCGGTGATGGCAAAAGTAGCTAGGCGCCTACTCTCTCTCACGCGGCATATTCAATCACATACTAAAAGAGCAAGCAAAGGTGGAGGAGTCGGAGCGCGTACCTCCACGCCTAGGCGTGGGGAAGGAACCCCGGCCGTGGACCAACAACCCGATACACCAGAGCAATAAGTTACAACCCCCAATAATGGCCCACTCCTCGCAGGGAGGTAAGAGGCTACAAACAATACGTTCGGGTTGCCGGACACGGGTTGACGGGCCGCACTCGATGACGGGCGCGATGCTGCAGAATCGGTGTCGCGCGCGCCTGGACGGAGACGGGTCCCACGGGTTGATGCGATGTCCGTTCGAGGCACCGTCAGAGAGGACGCGTTGCTGATGGCTGGAGGAACGCTCAGACCAGAGGGGACGCGCTGGATGCGCCGGTGGTGGCCGTGGGCGCTGCCGAAAACCAGGTCTGGTTCTGTGGTCGCAGAACCGCGCACGCCGTCGGTAAAATCCGGAACTCGGTCGTCTGGTGCCCGAACAGGTCCGGGCCGGTTGGAGGTGAGAGCTGACTGGCAGAGGTAACCCTCGGCCAAACGGCGTCGGCAGATGATGCCGACACGAGTCGCAGGAGCCGCTGGAAGTTGGGGTTGGTTCGCTGGGCGGACTGTGCAGGCACGCCGGCGCAACCCCACGAGATCGACTGCCACGGATGGTGACGACGACGAAACGCGACGCCGTCGGTGGCGTTGGAAAGTAGACCTGGAGATCTACGAACCCTGAAGAAATCAGGAAAAAAGGCGCAGTGTGGAGGTCTGGGGAAAATTCGCAAGTAGGGCCTCCCCGCTGGGCGAGCAGAGAAGGTGATGCTGGTGCAGGTCGGCGGATAAAATCGGTACGGGCGGTGCCGATCTCCGATTGACGCGAAACTGGCGCTGACGCGAAGACGATCCGCAGAGGTACCCCCAGAAATTAGGTCACGGCAAAACTCGTCCAAGAGAGGGCGCGAGCTCTGCTACAAGTCGGGGCCGAAATCTGGAATTTGCGTGCACGAACCGTCGAGGAAGAAGACGAGGATAAGAAGGAACCCCGGAGTCCACCGAGGGCTGAGGCTTCACACCTCGCCGTTCTCCCGTCGCAGGAGAAGAGAAAGAGAGAGAGAGGGGCGCAAATGCCTTGCACAATAATCCATTTTTTGTATTCAAATTATGTCTAAACCGTGATCAGTACAAGGAGAAGATTACTTATAGGGGAAGGGGAATTAGGGTTTTCACCCAAGCCAAAGGGAAGGGGGGGGCGCAAAAGGGAGGGGGTAGGGGCGGCCATCCCTCCTCCAAACAGGGGGGGTGCGATCCATCCTCCTCCAATCAAGGAGGAATCCAAGGGGGGGGGGGGGCGCCCAAAGGGGAAAGAGGGGAGAGGAGGAAAGGGGAAAGGAGGGGGGGCCCAAAAAGGAAAGAGGAGGGGCAAGAGGGGAAAGGAGGCGCAGCCACCCTAGGTGGGGGGTTGCGCCCTCCTCTCCAAACCCTAACCCTAACCCACTAACCAAGGACCAAGGCTAGGCCCAATAAGGGAGGAAGAAGCCCATTATCCCTACATAGCCTGATAACAATAGGAAAGAAACTAGATAACGTGTCCACGCAGGGACCAAACCTAGGCCCAACATGGCCTAAAGCATAATAAAAGATAGCTAGAAGGTGCCGCCGTCGCCGAGCCACAAGGAGGTAGCAGTGTGTCGGGTGCTCCATCGGGGATAGCGTCGCGTGTCCTCACCAATTCTCCCCGGGTGGGAAGAACTCGACCCCGTCGAGTAAGGGTCACGGTCGCTGAGGTACCGCTCCAGCAGGTCCGGATCGATCCGCTCCAGCTCTCCACGTGTAATCCAGGTGTTGTCCGACTCGGGGCGCCCTCTCCAACGCACTAAGAAGCGTTGGTAGGCTCCGCTCCTGGTAGTAGTCACCTGCTCATCCAGTATGCAATCTATATGCTCGCGTGTATGTAATGGGGCTGGAGGAGGTGGACTCTCAGTAGGTGTGTCACTCACAACAGGAGGGTCAGGCCCAAATAACTCACTGGGTATCACCGCGGGATCCCGGTAAGCTACCAGATCAGAGACATTGAACGTGGAACTGATCCCGTAGTCGTCTGGTAGCTCGATCACATACGCGTTCGACCCAATACGCCTCAACACTCTGAATGGTCCTGCACCGCGGTCTTGGAGCTTCTTTACGGCTCCCGAAGGAAACCGTTCCGGTCTAACCCGGACCATGACGTACTCTCCCTCGCGGAACTCACGTGTGCGTCTGTGCGCATCAGCTAGATCCTTATAACGTGCGTTGCTGGCCTCGAGGTGGTGATGATGCAGACTCCGAACTAGCTGTGTTGACTCATACCTATGTGAATGCAGTGGTGGTCCTGGACATCCAAACATGGATCTAACATGCCTATGACGTCTACCTGACTTGACAACATGGGGAGGGCCTGGACAACCAAAGTAGAACCTAGCAGGCACATGTGTCCTATGACATATGGTAGACTCAGAAGGATGAATAATCCCAAGCTTACTCATGACATCTCCCCTATATGACGATGGACATGGTGAAACATGGGGAAGAGACATGTGTCCCTGGCCTCCTAAGCTCGGGCATCTGGATGCCTGCACGGTGAGGTGTTGACTAGAAGGCCTAGGTGGTGTATGATAGTGGACCTCCTCGACAAGGTGGGGAAAATAATATGGGTCGAGAGGCTCACTAGGGAGGGGATCGAAAGGGTCAAAGAAATGATGACCCCTCCCGACAGGTCCCTTCACTATACTTGCCCATGTGCGACATTCGCCCAGGTGCAGATAATCACCTTCAGGCACTCTCATGTATGGGGCAAGAGGCTCATAAGGAAGGCAAGGAAGGCTAGGTTCCTCCCTCGGGACCGTGAAACCATAAGCGGGGACAAAATCAACCTCCACGGGTATGGGAAATAATAAAAGGACCTCGGATGTGATATGTCCTATGGTGTAGACCGAGGTAATAGACCCCAAAGCAGGGAGTGTAAAGCTATGACTATAGGGTTGGTCAGACCCTAAGGTCAACATATAAGTCAACTCCCATTGATAATCTAAACTCCTAAGGAAGTCCTTCACATTTTCAAGAAAGCAGAAGGACCGAAAAGTGGTGTGAAAGGAGTTAAGGGGTATTATTGGGAGGGCTGGTCCCATGGGTGTATAGCGAGGAATGGAGACATCTAGAAGTGGACCCTCCCTTAGCCAGCTAGCTAAAGACTCACCAATGACCAGTTCACCCTCGGAAGGTAAGAATGTCTCTATATGAGGGTCTAAGGGTGAAGCCTCTCTCTCGGGAGGGGAAACGGAGTCCTCTATGATGTGGAGGGGATCACTCCCTAACTCCTCAACCTCAGTTAGGTACTCCTCAATCAACTCCTGTTCAGCCTCGTAACTCACTGGAACAAACCCAGGTGATGACATGGAGGTGGTCGGCGTAACGCCGTCATGGAAGACAAACTCACCGGGAAGGTGAGATGGGTGTAAGGTGCAGGTCCTCCTATCCAGGTCGATGGTCGCACTTCTTTCCTCCAACCAAGTTCGCCCTAAAATGATGCATGGACCAGCAAGTGTGCTGATCTTGCACCAAGCGCCATCGAAATATTTAACGGGGCCAAACCACCGTTGAAACTCGATAAAAGCTAAACCATCACGGAGAACAATCTCCCCAGTCTTAGAGAGAGACTCAACAATATCCTGTGAGACACAATTATATGAAACCTTACTGATGAAGTCGATCTCCGTATGCAACCCATTAGGTAGGATGGCCACGGACATGACAGGGCGCTGAAACGACTCGGTCATCGGTATAGGGATCGGGTCTCCCGACGACTGAGTGGTAGGGCCGACACCCACGGGTCGTGCCATAAGAGCGTCGAATCGGGCCAACAGGGATGACCAATCTGACACGTGGGCACGAGGAACCACCATGGGGCTGGCGGGGAGCTGGACATGCAAGACTCAACGAGACAAGGATAAAAACTCTAACTAGACACAAGCCTAAAATGACAATGCAATGGTTGGTTACCTAGATGAACTAAGAGACTCAATGCACCCTAGACAACCTAAAGACTCAAAAGACCTAAGACCCCAATTTGTTAGAACAAACTGGTTCCCTAAGCTCTGATACCAAAATTTGATGGGGGACGGGGACCGACACGGACTGAGACTCACTAAGATTCTAACTGAGGCTAGCAGTAGCACGCTCAAGGGTCGCCAAGTGGCTGACCACCGTGATATCCCACAGAAGGAAGGACGTCTCTCAACAGAAACTCCGACCTCGGCCGCCCCACGGAGGGAAGCGCACGTGTCTAGGCGTAAGATCGACCACCAAAGACAAAGGGAATCGAGTCCTAGCTCGAAGCTCGGCTAGTGCTAACGGACGGGTGCTCTCACTCACGGTCCGCGGTGATGGCAAAAGTAGCTAGGCGCCTACTCTCTCTCACGCGGCATATTCAATCACATACTAAAAGAGCAAGCAAAGGTGGAGGAGTCGGAGCGCGTACCTCCACGCCTAGGCGTGGGGAAGGAACCCCGGCCGTGGACCAACAACCCGATACACCAGAGCAATAAATTACAACCCCCAATAATGGCCCACTCCTCGCAGGGAGGTAAGAGGCTACAAACAATACGTTCGGGTTGCCGGACACGGGTTGACGGGCCGCACTCGATGACGGGCGCGATGCTGCAGAATCGGTGTCGCGCGCGCCTGGACGGAGACGGGTCCCACGGGTTGATGCGATGTCCGTTCGAGGCACCGTCAGAGAGGACGCGTTGCTGATGGCTGGAGGAACGCTCAGACCAGAGGGGACGCGCTGGATGCGCCGGTGGTGGCCGTGGGCGCTGCCGAAAACCAGGTCTGGTTCTGTGGTCGCAGAACCGCGCACGCCGTCGGTAAAATCCGGAACTCGGTCGTCTGGTGCCCGAACAGGTCCGGGCCGGTTGGAGGTGAGAGCTGACTGGCAGAGGTAACCCTCGGCCAAACGGCGTCGGCAGATGATGCCGACACGAGTCGCAGGAGCCGCTGGAAGTTGGGGTTGGTTCGCTGGGCGGACTGTGCAGGCACGCCGGCGCAACCCCACGAGATCGACTGCCACGGATGGTGACGACGACGAAACGCGACGCCGTCGGTGGCGTTGGAAAGTAGACCTGGAGATCTACGAACCCTGAAGAAATCAGGAAAAAAGGCGCAGTGTGGAGGTCTGGGGAAAATTCGCAAGTAGGGCCTCCCCGCTGGGCGAGCAGAGAAGGTGATGCTGGTGCAGGTCGGCGGATAAAATCGGTACGGGCGGTGCCGATCTCCGATTGACGCGAAACTGGCGCTGACGCGAAGACGATCCGCAGAGGTACCCCCAGAAATTAGGTCACGGCAAAACTCGTCCAAGAGGAGGGCGCGAGCTCTGCTACAAGTCGGGGCCGAAATCTGGAATTTGCGTGCACGAACCGTCGAGGAAGAAGACGAGGATAAGAAGGAACCCCGGAGTCCACCGAGGGCTGAGGCTTCACACCTCGCCGTTCTCCCGTCGCAGGAGAAGAGAAAGAGAGAGAGAGGGGCGCAAATGCCTTGCACAATAATCCATTTTTGTATTCAAATTATGTCTAAACCGTGATCAGTACAAGGAGAAGATTACTTATAGGGGAAGGGGAATTAGGGTTTTCACCCAAGCCAAAGGGAAGGGGGGGGCGCAAAAGGGAGGGGGTAGGGGCGGCCATCCCTCCTCCAAACAGGGGGGGTGCGATCCATCCTCCTCCAATCAAGGAGGAATCCAAGGGGGGGGGGGGCGCCCAAAGGGGAAAGAGGGGAGAGGAGGAAAGGGGAAAGGAGGGGGGGCCCAAAAAGGAAAGAGGAGGGGCAAGAGGGGAAAGGAGGCGCAGCCACCCTAGGTGGGGGGTTGCGCCCTCCTCTCCAAACCCTAACCCTAACCCACTAACCAAGGACCAAGGCTAGGCCCAATAAGGGAGGAAGAAGCCCATTATCCCTACATAGCCTGATAACAATAGGAAAGAAACTAGATAACGTGTCCACGCAGGGACCAAACCTAGGCCCAACATGGCCTAAAGCATAATAAAAGATAGCTAGAAGGTGCCGCCGTCGCCGAGCCACAAGGAGGTAGCAGTGTGTCGGGTGCTCCATCGGGGATAGCGTCGCGTGTCCTCACCACCTTCACACCCTCTCATCTTCTCTCACTCCCCCACTTTACCATCCACCTCTACCACATTTACCCCTACGCCTTCTAAACCCCTTATCATCCGTCAACCATACATAACCCCGTCTTTCTCCACCATATCACCACTAATGCCTTCAAAACCACTCATTACTCATCGCCCACCTCAAAATCATTGCCCACTTCAAGCCCTACCCACTTCTACTTCGTCTCCACCTCCACCTTCTAGACCCCTTATCCTTCATAATCCGCGCGATATCCCCTCTACTTTCACCATGCCTCCACCTAACAAACCCCTCATCAGAATCCCTGCTCCCGTCATCACCCCTGCTTCATCGACCATTCCTCCACCACTACCCCTCAAACCTCTGTTAAAACCCACTGCTACCCCCACAGAGGTACAAAAGCCGCAGGCAATGGTGCTCCGGAGTGGAAGGATTTTTCACAGGGTTTTCCCCCACAACAGTCAGAATCTTGAGCAATCTCAGTCAGAGAAGGATGATGGAGAACAACCAGAAAGAGCTATCCCTGGAACATAGTATGATCTATTAAAACATTTGGACAAGACGCCTGCTCGGATCTCCATCCTGGAGCTTCTTCAAAGATCCACATCCCACCAGGCAGCCTTAATGGAGTACCTTCAAAGAGTCATGGTTAATGAAGACCTCCCCGTGGAGAAGATTTCGACCGTCCTGACCCCAACAGACACACAACCGGCCATCATGTTCCACAACTACGAGCTCGCTCCCAAGGAAGCTCGGAAATATGCATTGTGCATTTCAATAAAAATCAATGGGGTATCCATAAACCCGTGTCTTGTGGACACGGGTGCGTCCATAAATGTGATCTCCATGAGCACTCTTCAGTTGTGTGGGATCGACGAGGAACAAATAAGACCTTCCTCGATCACGGTCACGGCCTATGACAATAGCAAAAGGCCGCCGCAGGGGATGATTATTCTGAAGGCAGAACTAGGCCCCATGTCAATTCCCACGGAATTCCATGTCCTCGACATGGACCCCACATTCAAGGCTATACTGGGTCGCCCTTACATCGAAGCCATGGACGCTGTGCCTTCCACCAACCATCAGTGCATGAAGTTTCCTTACAATGGGAGAATTATTAAAGTGGTCAGTACACCTGTCCTTTACACAGTGGATGCTATCAACACCTCTCTGCTCTCTGTTTGGCCGTCTCATCGGCCCATATTGTCATTGCTGGATGTGCACGATCTATCTCACGTTCCACTAGCACCAAAGGAGCCGGTTAGGACAACCGCAACATCATGTCTCCCTTTTCACTCCAAAGGTTGGGAGATTATGAGGAACATCGGCTATCAACAGGGTAAAGGTCTGGGCGCATAATTACAGGGTATGCTCAAACTGCCAAAGGAAATTAGGCCGAACCGTAGGTTTGGCCTAGGCTTCAAAAGACCGTTCAGGGCGGATTGGAAGCCCCTCACATGGACTCTATCAAACCACTTCAACAGAGGGCCCATTGTTCAGATGGGAGATTACCCACGAGAAGTATATGGGGGATCACATGCTGTATATTTGACTGAAAAATATCCGAGGATCACCAAAAGAGGCAAGATCAAAGATCCAGAATGCGAGTGGAACAAATGGTTCGACATACGGGACATTTCCGTTGCACTGGAAAGGATGTTCTCGTCTTCGCAGCCTGAAGGACCACCATTGATCTCCGGAATACCAGAGAATATCACCATTCTTGTCAAGGTTCCAAACTATCCTCGTCCTCGCCAGAAGGACCCTGTCATCGACGGATCTTCATCCGTCCTCAACATTGCCGTCAACGGCTCATTAGCCGCCATCTTCTCCATCCACTCGTCTCAGCCTTTGCTGATATCTTCTTCCTGGGCCAGACAATTGTCTGATGATCTTCCCAGATCCCCTTCTCTGTTTACATACCTACGTGGGCTTTTCAACCCGCGCCAGGTCTTCAACCATGATCTGCTCTATGAGCCTCACAATCCTCTAGACATAACCACTTTTCTCTCTCCTCCAATCTCTTTTCACTGCTTTGTCATTAAAAATGAAAACGAAAAAAAAATATCAATTTTCAAACTCCCCAACAACACATCTTCGTTGAGGAAACCTCCTACATCTCCCACGGGTGCGTACCGCCTTGCGGACCACCCGTCCAAGGTCCGATGAGCGACCTGTTCTACCCCTCCTCTGAGGGGTCTTCTCTTGTACATTCTACACCATCCTCTTCGTCTTCCTCTTCTTCTGTAAATATTGTCAGTCAATCTAGGAATGATAGGCCAAGGGTAGTACCTAGGAAGAAATCCAAGGGTAGGCAGATCCCTCGTCGATTCCTTCTGGATTTAGCCGCCAGGTGTCAAGCCCTCCTTGCCATCCCCCAGTTGCTAGAAAATCCCATCCGGCTACCAGAAATAGAATGTGAGGGCGACTGTGCATTTGATGAAGGGTATGGAGTCTACGAGATCACGAATGAAGAATGCCCCACTGAAGATGAGGGTGAAGAATATGAGGATGCGGCGGGCGCATACGCAAGTGGAATGAGGAGATTCGACGAGCCGTCAACCGCCGTAGAAGAATCCACCAAAGAAGTCAACTTGGGAACTGAGGAAGACCCTAGGATCATCCTCATAAGTGACAACCTACCACCCTCTGAAAAAGAGGCATTAATTGAGGTTCTCAAGGAATATAAGGACACGTTCGTATGGAGCTACGAGGATATGCCGGGCCTGGATTCAACCTTGGTCGAATACCGTTTAACCCTAAAACCAGGGTCCGTCTCGGTAAAATAAAGGTTAAGGCGTTTCCACCCTCAAATGGCTTTGAAAATGAAAGAAGAGGTCGATAAGCTCCACAAAGCCAGGTTCATTAGAGTCGTTCTTTATCCTCAATGGGTGGCGAACATTGTCCCGGTCATGAAGAAAGATGGGAAAGTCAGGATTTGTATCGACTTCCGGGACCTTAACCGCGCGTGTCCAAAGGATGATTTTCCCTTACCTCACATTGATGTGTTGATTGATAACACGACAGGCTACGAAACCCTCTCATTCATGGATGGATTTTCAGGATACAATCAAATTCGTTTGGCAGAAGAGGATCAGGAAAAGACGTCATTCACTACCCCTTGGGGAACATATTGTTACGTGGTCATGCCGTTCGGATTAAAGAATGCTGGAGCTACTTACCAAAGAGCGATGATGGCCATATTTCATGACATGATGCACATATATCTGGAAGTGTATGTGGATGACTTATTGGTAAAATCAAGGACCAGGATGGAACATCCAGAAGTTTTGGCTAAGGTCTTGCAGAGGTCAAGGGAGTTCCAACTGAAAATGAACCCGAAGAAGTGTGTGTTTGGTGTGTCGTCAGGTAAATTGCTGGTGTAACACCCGTAAATTTTAATTAGAATAATAATATAATAATAATAATTTTCTACAAAAAAAAATTCTTTTTATTTACCAATAATATTTAATTAATAAATATCACATGTCAAGTTATATTATTTTCATAAATTATTGAATTATAATTATTAATTTCAAATAAATAAAATAAATAAATAAATAAAAATAAAAATAATAGTTCTCTCACTTTTGGAAGAAAGGGAGCTATAAAATATATATATATATAAGTTATTTTGGAATAATAAAAATTATAAATAATATATTTTCCATAATTATAAATTATAAATGAAACCTAGAGTACTAAGGTATCATACAGAAGAAGTATTAACTTACCAAGGAAAATCATCTAGCATATTGGTTCACAACTTGCCTTTCACCTTGGTGACCAGTGTTCAAAACCCACGACCAACATTTTTACTTTATTGTAAAAAAAAAAAACAAAAAAAATGCCCAACCTTAGGGCGTTAATTCAATGAGAAACGTCCAAACATTATGTCGTCAAATGACCATTTGAGATGCGACTTGGAGTAAGGCGTGAATTCTATAAAGGACTTAAAAGATGACTTAAGCTAAGGCTTTATTTAAAACGTGGCTTAACCTAAGGCTTTAATTTTATAAAACGTGACTTAACCTAAGGCTTTAATTTACAAAAACACGCCTTCTACTAAGGCGTTAATTATTTTGATTTCTATAAAGTACTTAAAAGATGACTTAAGCTAAGGCTTTATTTAAAACGTGGCTTAACCTAAGGCTTTAATTTGATAAAACGTGACTTAACCTAAGACTTTAATTTACAAAAACACGCCTTCTACTAAGGCGTTAATTATTTTGATTTCTATAAAGGACTTAAAAGATGACTTAAGCTAAGACTTTATTTAAAACGTGACTTAACCTAAGGCTTTAATTTGATAAAAAGTGACTTAACCTAAGGCTTTAATTTACAAAAACACGCCTTCTACTAAGGCGTTAATTATTTTGATTTCTATAAAGGACTTAAAAGATGACTTAAGCTAAGGCTTTATTTAAAATGTGACTTAACCTAAGGCTTTAATTTTCAAAAACACGCCTTCTACTAAGGTGTTAATTATTTTGATCCCCCAACCGACAGCCCCTCTGGCATGCGTTGGCAGGGCACCAGATCCGTTTTTTTTGGGATCTTGCCCCCCTATCCTGTCGAACTAATCAGCATGGGGTTGTTTTATATCCCCTTCCTAGCTACTAGAGTCCTACGGTGACTCTAGTATTTGCAGAGGGCTGCTGCTGGTCTTGCTGCTGCTGCTGCCCGGTGTGCTGTTGCTTGCAGAGGGGGAATCCTTCTGCTACCCACTTCTTCTTCCTTTAAGGTAGGTGGTCTCATCTTTTAACTAAACCCTATAGGCTAATTAACAAATCTAGTTAAGTTAGGGAATTAAATGCCATATCCATGTGTTTACCGTTTTCATTTATAACCCTTGGGGTTTACACTATGATGATCTGTTATCTATTTAAGTATAGGGCAAATACATGCAGTTTAATTTAAGTAATTAATATGTTAAAAAGGTAATCATGCTAGTAATCATTATATTGTGAGTCAAATTAGAGAACATGTTAGTTTAATTAAGAAAAATTGTTAGTTAATTGAAGAGCATGTTAGTTAATTAAGAGACTATTAGAAGGGCATGTTAATTAATTAAAGGGCTTATTAGTTAAATTGAAGATTTGATGGTTAACTTACATGACATTAGTATCATATTAAAGGATCAGATTGTTTAAGTAGAAGATCTTGCTAGATTACATGTTTAATTAGACCCTATGTTAGTTAAATTACACACTTTCAGTAAAGATGTTAGTTAATTAGTGTCATTAAACTCTTAATTAGCTAGAGCCATCCGTTATAATTAAACTGGAAATCAGTCGGAATCAGGTATAGATGTTAATTAGTGAAAAATCCCAAATTATGAACCCTTAGATAACTCTCAGACGGAAGGAAATTAGCCTCAGGTAAGAGGCGCCCTTGACAAGGGCGCCAATTACCAGAACTCTGTAAGAAGCACCCCAGTCAAGGGCGCTAATTGCATGAGAAATGACTGCATGTGCAGTCGTCAATTCTTTCAACCAAAATGAAAATTTTATGAGTCTAGTAAGAAATGCCCTCTTCTAGGGCGTTAATTTAAACAAAAATTATATAAATAATGGAGCCTGTAAGAGGCGCCCTGGCCTAGGGCGCCAATTACAGAGAGCCTGTAAGAGGCGCCCTTGTCCAGGGCGCCAATTACTTAAATGGGGGCCTAACCCCCAGTCGTTAATTCGTATGCCTATATATATATATATTAAGAGCCTTATAAGAAACGCCCTGTCCAAGGGCGTTAATTTAAAAAAAATATATATATATTGGCAGGCCTGTAAGAGGCGCCCCTGACCAGGGCGCCACTTACAGAGGCCCCTGAAAGAGGCGCCCTGGTCTAGGGCGCCAATTCCACAAAGGCTGCTTAATGCCCGTTGGTCTGTTTAAAGTCAATCCAGGGCACTAAATGAATAATTAAAATTTCTGTGAACCCATTTTAAATTTCAGTATCATTAATAAACATATATAAATGAAATTGTCAATTTATATATATAATTGGTCTCACAAGGTCAAGAAATGTTAAGGTATATGCAAGATGAATACGTACATTAAGTAATCTTACAAGCTAATAAAAATAGATGAAAAAGGTTAACAAATATAGATGATATGAATGATGACAATCAAAATAAGCTAAAGAATTTAGCCAAATTGATATATATAAAGGAATTAAAGGATTAGTAAATCCTAGGGTACCAATCGGGTATACGGTTTTCCCGTGTTTTCCTACGTATAAATACTCCTTGAATTCCAGTCAAATTCCACCTTACAATTTCCTACTGGTCAAGCCTTGAAACTCTATATTGGCTATAAAATGAAAGTGGATGTCAAAAACATGACTAAAAATGCTGGCAAAAGGGCCCGGTCTGGTCCTGGGAGGAGCACCCGAAACCCATGGGAAAAGATCTCTTGCTTGTCGGTGTCTTGCATTGCACCGGGATACATGTTAGATTGAGACATTCCACCCCTCACGTGTTCTACTTGACTTGCTTGACTTGCGTGGCCCGAATGGGCATTACATGACTTGAATGATTACTTGAATGAATTGATAAATATAGCCAACTCTTGTTATACATGATCTGGATTACATTGCTTACTATTGCTTAAATTCTTGATATGATCAGTTATCCCTTGTTTAATATTCTTACTGCTTATTGAAACTTAAATTCAGCTCTTATCGTCTTTTATAATTCCTTGATTATCTCTTGTCAGCATGCATAGGTTAATTGCATTATTTCAATTGTAATTCATTTAAAGCCTGTTAGAATTTGAGACGTAAACCCTACTGAGCGACTCGCTCATCTAGTTGTTCTTCTAACCTTTCAGGTGAATTGGAGACCGGTCAGGACACCGATGGGGAAGAGACCGAGTGATGAGTGTAGTGATTATGTTATGTAATTTAGTGTGTTAAATAAATTTCAGGATGTATCAGTTGTAATTTCCAAGTTTAAATAAATGACTGTGTTGTAATTCAGTTGATTATTGTAATAATCATTAGTTCAAACTCATTTCGCCGTTAATAAATTAGATTTTGCGCACTCTATTGTAATTAGAAATTCATTTATAATCTAGCTTGCTTTGGTTATATATAAAGAACTGTCGCGCCGCGGGTAAGCTTCCGCACTCGGGACGTGACAGCTCTTTCTTGGTATCAGAGCCTAGGATTTAAAATTTTCCTAGGTAAAACACGTATTTAGCCCAACTAGAATTGCTTATCTAGGTAAACCCTAGAAAATTTTAATAGAATAGAAAACTTTTAGGAAATGTATATATGTTCTAGGGAACGACTAAGGAAAAAAAAAATTTAGTTAGACCCTACCTGGTGAGATGGGTAGAAACACGGGTTAAGATTAATGCAATAAAAATCCCCTTAACCTTAAAGCCCTATGTCATTTATCTTAAAATTCTTAAAATTCTTTTGTAGGAAAATGGCCGCTGAAAGAGCACAATGGCGCGACATGCAGCGCACTGTGCAAGGACTTACGGAGGTGCTACAGCAAGTGGCGCAAGGCGGTGCTCGCAATGCTCATCGTGGAGCCGGTGACCTTCACCGGGATTTTCGCAACATGAATCCACCCAGGTTTGCGGGCTCAGTGGACCCTGATGATGCCGAGCATTGGCTAAAGGAGACCGAGAGGATCTTTCGGGTGATGCAATGCACCGATGAAGAAAAGGTCTTATTGGCTACGTTTCAGTTGGAACGGGATGCACGAAGCTGGTGGGAGTCCGTGGAAGCCACACTGCCCGACGGTTATGTCACATGGACGAAATTTGTGGAGCACTTCAACAATAAATATTTCTCGGATCGGGTGCAGGAGAAGAAGGCCGCAGAGTTTGCCGCACTCAAGCAGTGGACCCGGAAGGTGGCCGAGTATGAGGCCCAATTCTCAAGGCTTTCCCGTTACGCACCTCACTTGGTGAGTACGGAGAAAATGAAGGCGAGGAGATTCCTTAATGGGCTACGGCCCCAATATATTACTCAGCTTGCACCGATGGACATCCAAGTCTATTCGGAAATGGTTCGTCGTGCCCAATTACTGGAGGACGCTACTGAATTTTCTGAAAAGATTCAGGGCAAGAACAAGAAAGAATATGTTACAAGTCCGGGAAACGGCAAACCACTCTTCAACAAGAAGCGGACTTTTAATGGAGGCGAGTCTTCCAAGGAGAAGAGGTTCCAGAAGAATCACAAACCATTCCTCGCTATCGACAACAAGCCTTCCTCTGGTGCTGCAGTTACAAAGGAAATTTGTAAATATTGTGAAAAAGCTGGTCACAAGACCGAGGATTGTTGGAGGAAATTGGGAGCGTGTCTCCGATGTGGTAGCCGGGAGCACCGAATTCCCGACTGTCCGTTGATGAAGGAACAAGCCGACAAGGACGAGAAGCGTCCAATTAAAAGGCAAGGCCGTCTACAAGCTCTTCAAGGAACCGAATCTGTGGAAGGAGGAATCGTGGAAGGTACCTTGACTATCTGCTCTAAATCTGCTAGAGTTTTATTTGATACTGGGGCAACTCATTCATTTGTTTCCAAGAAATTTACTGCTTCATTCTCTAATGAACCGGAACGGTTAGATTTAATTATATCTACGCCCCTTGGGAACAAATCGGATATCATGCATCACTACCCGAGTTGTGAGGTCGTGGTTCAAGACAATAATTTACCGGCCGACCTGATATGCCTTGACATGGAATGTTATGATGTCATATTAGGAGCCGACTGGTTATCGACCTACCAAGCAACGGTAGATTGTCGGCATGGCAAAATAGCTTTCAAAGATTATCCCGAGTTAGTTTTTAACAAATCTCGGGATAAAACCTTGCTTATCTCAGCTCTTCGAGCTAGTAAACTGGTAAAGAAAGGATGCATGGCTTTTCTGGCTTTTGTAACTACCACAGAAGTCCAGAAGGAGAAGATTGAAGACATCAGAGTAATTCGGGATTTCCCCGATGTATTTCCAGATGAATTACCTGGTTTACCCCCAGAGAGGGAAGTGTCATTCACAATAGACATTGTTCCGGGGGCCGGCCCTGTTTCTAAAGCACCCTACAGGATGTCTCCTGCGGAACTGAAGGAGCTAAAGGAGCAATTGATGGACTTACTACAGAAAGGGTTTATTAGGCCGAGTACTTCCCCGTGGGGAGCGCCCGTGCTTTTTGTTAAAAAGAAAGATGGCACATTGAGATTATGCATTGATTATCGGCAGTTAAACAACCTTACTATCAAAAACAAGTATCCACTGCCGAGAATTGATGAGCTGTTCGACCAGTTATCAGGAGCAAAATATTTCTCCAAAATAGATCTTCGGTCGGGTTATCACCAACTGAGGATCAAGGAAGAGGATATTTACAAGACTGCATTTCGGAGCAGGTATGGGCATTACGAATTTACTGTTATGCCTTTTGGTCTAACCAATGCGCCTGCAGCCTTTATGCAGCTAATGAACAGCATTTATCGGCCTTATTTGGACCAATTTATTGTGGTCTTTATTGATGATATACTGATCTACTCGAAGACTGAAGAAGATCATGAGGAACATCTTAAGAAGGCATTACAAGTATTGCGGGACAATAAATTATATGCTAAATTCAGCAAATGCCAGTTCTGGCTGGAGGAAGTGTCCTTCTTAGGACATGTTATCTCTAAAGACGGAATTTCTGTTGATCCTGCAAAGGTCGAAGCCGTGCAAAACTGGGGACGACCGACGAATGCGACGGAGATTCGTAGCTTCTTGGGCTTAGCTGGTTATTACCGGCGTTTCATCAAGGACTTCTCCAAGATTGCTGTTCCTCTCACCAGATTGACCCGCAAGGAAGTGCCTTATGAGTGGAGTGAAGACTGTGAAAGAAGCTTCGTAACTTTGAAAGAGTTACTGACCACTGCACCGGTCTTGTCACTTCCGATTGAAGGGGAGAAGTACGAGGTATATACCGATGCATCTGGTATCGGCCTCGGATGTGTACTGATGCAGAATGGGAGAGTTATTGCATACTCGTCCCGGCAATTGAAGAAGCATGAAGGAAATTACCCTGTGCATGATTTAGAGTTAGCCGCGGTAGTATTGGCTTTGAAGATATGGAGGCACTATCTCTATGGAGAACAATTTACGGTCTACTCCGATCATAAAAGCCTCAAATACTTATTCTCTCAGCAGGAGCTGAACATGCGGCAACGACGTTGGCTCGAGTACCTTAAGGATTTCGACTTCACTATACAATATCATCCTGGTAAGGGTAATTCCGTAGCAGATGCCCTTAGTCGAAAGCCGAGAGTTCTAATAGCCAACTGTATGGTTCAGGAATGGAAATTGCTGGAAAATTTTTCTGAACTCGACATCAACATAAGCAAGAATGACGGGTGTATTACTCTATCCCACTTACATGTACACCCGGATTTGCTAACTGGAATCAAAAGGTTACAAGAAGAAGACCCACTGTTGGTAGAAATCAAAGAAAAACTGGACGAGAAGACCGACTTTAAGTTGGCACCTGATGGCAGAATCTTATTCCATGAAAGGACATGTGTGCCCGACAGTCCTGAACTGAAGAAGGAGATTCTAGAAGAAGCCCATCGATCGAGATACACGATACACCCGGGAACCACTAAAATGTACCAAGATGTAAAAAGGACCTTTTGGTGGCCCAACATGAAAAGGGAAATAGCGGACTTCGTGTCTCGCTGTTTAACTTGCCAGCAGGTGAAAGCCGAACACCAGAAGCCAGCAGGGAGACTGCATCCACTGGATATTCCCAAGTGGAAATGGGAGGATATCGGCATGGATTTCATCATGGGTTTGCCTAAGTCGAGAAGCGGATATGATGGAATATGGGTAATCATCGATCGCCTTACTAAATCGGCTCATTTCTTGCCTATCAAGAGTCGATGGTCGATTGATATTCTTGCCGCTTTGTATATTAAGGAAGTTACCAGATTACATGGGATTCCGGTGTCCATGATATCTGACCGAGACCCTCGCTTCACTTCTCATTTCTGGAAGGGTCTACAACGCTCTCTGGGAACGAAGCTTAACTTCAGTACTGCCTTTCATCCCCAGACGGATGGTCAGACAGAAAGGACCAATCAGGTTGTTGAAGACATGTTGCGAGCATGCACTATAGATTTCGGCGGAAGTTGGCCTGATCACTTACCATTAGCCGAATTTGCTTACAACAATAGCTACCAAGCCAGTATCCAAATGGCACCTTTTGAGGCACTCTATGGCAGAAGCTGTAGATCTCCAGTATGCTGGGAGGAGGTCGGTGAAAGACAACTCCTAGGTCCTGAAATGGTAAGAGATTCAACTGAGAAGATTACTCTTATCAGAGAAAGACTTAAGGTAGCTCAGTGCAGGCAAAAGTCTTATGCTGACAGCAGAAGGAGAGACCTGGAATTTCAAATTGGTGATCATGTATTCCTCAAGGTATCTCCCAGTCGAGGCATCAGGAGATTTGGTGTCAAAGGAAAACTTACACCAAGATTCATCGGTCCATTTGAGGTGTTAGAAAGAGTGGGCGAGGTGGCCTATCGTATTGCTCTACCTCCTCAACTCTCGGAAATACACAACGTATTTCATGTTTCTATGCTGAAGAAATACGTGCATGATCCTTCTCACATCATCAACCACGCCAGTTTGGTGATTCAAAAGGATCTCACATATGAGCAAAGACCGATGCGTATCCTCGATCGAGAAGTCCGAGTTCTAAGGAGCAAGACGATCCCTATGCTAAAAATTCAATGGAATCGATGCTCCGAGCAGGAAGCAACTTGGGAGACCGAGGAGTCTATAAAGAAAAGATATCCAGAGCTATTTTAAATTGTAAGTACTCTATACGCTCTGCTTTTCTTTTGCATAATAGAACCACCCTCATGCAGTTGAATTTGGGGACCAAATTCTTTTAAGTAGGGGAGGGTGTAACACCCGTAAATTTTAATTAGAATAATAATATAATAATAATAATTTTCTACAAAAAAAATTCTTTTTATTTACCAATAATATTTAACTAATAAATATCACATGTCAAGTTATATTATTTTCACAAATTATTGAATTATAATTATTAATTTCAAATAAATAAAATAAATAAATAAATAAAAATAAAAATAATAGTTCTCTCACTTTTGGAAGAAAGGGAGCTATAAAATATATATATATATAAAAGTTATTTTGGAATAATAAAAATTATAAATAATATATTTTTCATAATTATAAATTATAAATGAAACCTAGAGTACTAAGGTATCATACAGAAGAAGTATTAACTTACCAAGGAAAATCATCTAGCATATTGGTTCACAACTTGCCTTTCACCTTGGTGACCAGGGTTCAAAACCCACGACCAACATTTTTACTTTATTGTAAAAAAAAAAAACAAAAAAAATGCCCAACCTTAGGGCGTTAATTCAATGAGAAACGTCCAAACATTATGTCGTCAAATGACCATTTGAGATGCGACTTGGAGTAAGGCGTGAATTCTATAAAGGACTTAAAAGATGACTTAAGCTAAGGCTTTATTTAAAACGTGGCTTAACCTAAGGCTTTAATTTTATAAAACGTGACTTAACCTAAGGCTTTAATTTACAAAAACACGCCTTCTACTAAGGCGTTAATTATTTTGATTTCTATAAAGGACTTAAAAGATGACTTAAGCTAAGGCTTTATTTAAAACGTGGCTTAACCTAAGGCTTTAATTTGATAAAACGTGACTTAACCTAAGGCTTTAATTTACAAAACACGCCTTCTACTAAGGCGTTAATTATTTTGATTTCTATAAAGGACTTAAAAGATGACTTAAGCTAAGGCTTTATTTAAAACGTGACTTAACCTAAGGCTTTAATTTGATAAAAAGTGACTTGACCTAAGGCTTTAATTTGAAAAAACACGCCTTCTACTAAGGCGTTAATTATTTTGATTTCTATAAAGGACTTAAAAGATGACTTAAGCTAAGGCTTTATTTAAAACGTGACTTAACCTAAGGCTTTAATTTTCAAAAACACGCCTTCTACTAAGGCGTTAATTATTTTGATCCCCCAACCGACAGCCCCTCTGGCATGCGTTGGCAGGGCACCAGATCCGTTTTTTTGGGATCTTGCCCCCCTATCCTGTCGAACTAATCAGCATGGGGTTGTTTTATATCCCCTTCCTAGCTACTAGAGTCCTACGGTGACTCTAGTATTTGCAGAGGGCTGCTGCTGGTCTTGCTGCTGCTGCTGCCCGGTGTGCTGTTGCTTGCAGAGGGGGAATCCTTCTGCTACCCACTTCTTCTTCCTTTAAGGTAGGTGGTCTCATCTTTTAACTAAACCCTATAGGCTAATTAACAAATCTAGTTAAGTTAGGGAATTAAATGCCATATCCATGTGTTTACCGTTTTCATTTATAACCCTTGGGGTTTACACTATGATGATCTGTTATCTATTTAAGTATAGGGCAAATACATGCAGTTTAATTTAAGTAATTAATATGTTAAAAAGGTAATCATGCTAGTAATCATTATATTGTGAGTCAAATTAGAGAACCTGTTAGTTTAATTAAGAAAAACTGTTAGTTAATTGAAGAGCATGTTAGTTAATTAAGAGACTATTAGAAGGGCATGTTAATTAATTAAAGGGCTTATTAGTTAAATTGAAGATTTGATGGTTAACTTACATGACATTAGTATCATATTAAAGGATCAGATTGTTTAAGTAGAAGATCTTGCTAGATTACATGTTTAATTAGACCCTATGTTAGTTAAATTACACACTTTCAGTAAAGATGTTAGTTAATTAGTGTCATTAAACTCTTAATTAGCTAGAGCCATCCGTTATAATTAAACTGGAAATCAGTCGGAATCAGGTATAGATGTTAATTAGTGAAAAATCCCAAATTATGAACCCTTAGATAACTCTCAGACGGAAGGAAATTAGCCTCAGGTAAGAGGCGCCCTTGACAAGGGCGCCAATTACCAGAACTCTGTAAGAAGCGCCCCAGTCAAGGGCGCTAATTGCATGAGAAATGACTGCATGTGCAGTCGTCAATTCTTTCAACCAAAATGAAAATTTTATGAGTCTAGTAAGAAATGCCCTCTTCTAGGGCGTTAATTTAAACAAAAATTATATAAATAATGGAGCCTGTAAGAGGCGCCCTGGCCTAGGGCGCCAATTACAGAGAGCCTGTAAGAGGCGCCCTTGTCCAGGGCGCCAATTACTTAAATGGGGGCCTAACCCCCAGTCGTTAATTCGTATGCCTATATATATATATATTAAGAGCCTTATAAGAAACGCCCTGTCCAAGGGCGTTAATTTAAAAAAAAATATATATATATATTGGCAGGCCTGTAAGAGGCGCCCCTGACCAGGGCGCCACTTACAGAGGCCCCTGAAAGAGGCGCCCTGGTCTAGGGCGCCAATTCCACAAAGGCTGCTTAATGCCCGTTGGTCTGTTTAAAGTCAATCCAGGGCACTAAATGAATAATTAAAATTTCTGTGAACCCATTTTAAATTTCAGTATCATTAATAAACATATATAAATGAAATTGTCAATTTATATATATAATTGGTCTCACAAGGTCAAGAAATGTTAAGGTATATGCAAGATGAATACGTACATTAAGTAATCTTACAAGCTAATAAAAATAGATGAAAAAGGTTAACAAATATAGATGATATGAATGATGACAATCAAAATAAGCTAAAGAATTTAGCCAAATTGATATATATAAAGGAATTAAAGGATTAGTAAATCCTAGGGTACCAATCGGGTATACGGTTTTCCCGTGTTTTCCTACGTATAAATACTCCTTGAATTCCAGTCAAATTCCACCTTACAATTTCCTACTGGTCAAGCCTTGAAACTCTATATTGGCTATAAAATGAAAGTGGATGTCAAAAACATGACTAAAAATGCTGGCAAAAGGGCCCGGTCTGGTCCTGGGAGGAGCACCCGAAACCCATGGGAAAAGATCTCTTGCTTGTCGGTGTCTTGCATTGCACCGGGATACATGTTAGATTGAGACATTCCACCCCTCACGTGTTCTACTTGACTTGCTTGACTTGCGTGGCCCGAATGGGCATTACATGACTTGAATGATTACTTGAATGAATTGATAAATATAGCCAACTCTTGTTATACATGATCTGGATTACATTGCTTACTATTGCTTAAATTCTTGATATGATCAGTTATCCCTTGTTTAATATTCTTACTGCTTATTGAAACTTAAATTCAGCTCTTATCGTCTTTTATAATTCCTTGATTATCTCTTGTCAGCATGCATAGGTTAATTGCATTATTTCAATTGTAATTCATTTAAAGCCTGTTAGAATTTGAGACGTAAACCCTACTGAGCGACTCGCTCATCTAGTTGTTCTTCTAACCTTTCAGGTGAATTGGAGACCGGTCAGGACACCGATGGGGAAGAGACCGAGTGATGAGTGTAGTGATTATGTTATGTAATTTAGTGTGTTAAATAAATTTCAGGATGTATCAGTTGTAATTTCCAAGTTTAAATAAATGACTGTGTTGTAATTCAGTTGATTATTGTAATAATCATTAGTTCAAACTCATTTCGCCGTTAATAAATTAGATTTTGCGCACTCTATTGTAATTAGAAATTCATTTATAATCTAGCTTGCTTTGGTTATATATAAAGAGCTGTCGCGCCGCGGGTAAGCTTCCGCACTCGGGACGTGACAGCTGGGGTTCATTGTGAGCAAAAGAGAGATCGAGATAGATCCCGACAAAGCTAAGGCTATCAGGGATATGCCGCCTCCCAAGAATTTGAGGGAAGTCCGAGGTTTAATCGGGAGGTTGCAGTTTATTCGTCAGTTTGTGTCTCAACATTCACAAAGGTGTAGACCTCTCTACGAGTTGACCAAGCCAGGAGTAGAATTCCACTGGAATTCTAAATGTCAGAAAGCTTTTGAAGGGTTGAAGGAATATCTGGCTAGTCCACCCGTTCTCATTCCACCCAAACCAGAAAAACCTCTGATCCTTTACGTCTCAGTCTTGGATGACTCCGTGGGAGCCGTCCTCGCACAAGCTGATGAAGAAGGCAAGGAACGGGCAACCTATTACTTGTCCAAACTTCTCAATCCCTGTGAGCAGAAGTACACCGTCATGGAGAAAACCTGTGCTGCCCTCGTTTGGGTAGTGCAGAAATTGAAGCACTACTTCTTGGCTCATGAGGTCCACTTGATTGCTCGAATGAATCCTATCAAATTCCTTCTGGAGAAAGCCATCCTTACGGATAGGCTAGCACGCTGGCAAAGTTTTCTCTCTCAGTTCGACATCACCTACATCCAGCAAAAGGTGATTAAAGGCTATGCCATAGCCGAGCATCTCGCTCATCATCCTCTTCCCAAATTCGATCCCGTCCAATCAGAGTTTCCAGATGAGGAACTAATGTCCGTCAACCAATCAGATGAACCAACGTAGATGCTATATTTTGATGGAGCTCTGAATTCTCAAGGGAGAGGAATCGACGTCACCCTCCTGTCACCTGAAGGCCTCACATTCCCATTGGCATACCAACTCAAATTTCCAGTCACCAACAATATAGCCGAATATGAAGCTCTTCTAGCTGGCCTAGAACTCGCTCATTCTTTTCGTATCACTGAGTTGCGAGTCGTAGGTGATAGTCAACTCATCCTTCGTCAGGTGCTCACTAAATATCGCACTCGCGATCCCAAACTCAAGCCATACCAAGAACTCACTGCTGCCTTTGTCAAACTGTTCGCCAAACTGATCTTTGTTCATGTCCCTCGTCATCAGAATATTCTCACCGATGCCCTCGCCTCGTTGGCATCATCCATAAGGTTCCCTCTAGGAAGATGGTTTAAGTCCATTTCCATCTACAAACTTCACGCCCCTGCAATCGATGATGCTTCCTACGTAAATATCAAAGACAGGATACCAAGTAAGATCCTGCAGGAAGATATCCTTGAGAAGAGGGAGATCATGTTGGCAGAGGTTGAAGAAGAACTGGCTGATGAAGAGAAACCATGGTTCTATGAAATTGTCAAATACTGCCAAGATCAGTCTTATCCTGAAGGGGCCACCACAGAGGACAAGAAAGCCATAAGAAGGGCGGCTCAGAAATATACTTTGGTTGGAGGTCTACTCTATAGGAGGAGCCTTACTGGTATTCTGTTAAGATGTCTTGGTGACGATGAGGTTTGGAAATGTGTAGAGGAGACGCACTCGGGCGTGTGCGGTGGCCACGTGAATAGTCAGATGCTCGCCAAGAAGATCATTCGCCAAGGCTTTTATTGGCCCACTATGGAAGAAGATTGTGCTGTCTATGTCCGTAGGTGTGTCAAGTGTCAACTCGCGCCGATAAAATCCATTCACCATCTTCCTCACTTCATCCAATATCTTCCCCGTGGCCTTTCTCCATGTGGGCATTCGACATCATTGGTCTCCTAGGTGATCCCAATTCCCTCACCAAGCAGAAATCTTTCATCCTTACTGCGACGGAATACTTCACCAAATTGGTCGAAGCTGAAGCTTACGCGAAAATCAAGGCGTCAACAGTCTGCAAATTTGTCATAAAGAACATCCTCGCCAGATTCGGCGTCCCAAGCACGATCGTCACCGACAATGGGCCACAATTCATTTCTCAGGACCTACAGGACCTCTGCAAAAGGTACGCAATTGCATTGCATCATTCATCGCCTTATTACCCACAAGGTAACGGCCAAGCGGAGGCCACCAATAAAATATTGCTCAAAATCATCAAAAAAACCTGCGAGTCTAGTAAGTTTTCAGACTGGCCAGAAAAGCTTATCGAAGCTCTATGGGCCTATCGCACTTCAATCCGTACCCCCACGGGCAGACTCCATTTGCCCTTACTTATGGTATGAAGCAGTAGTCCCGTACGAGACTCTGATCCCTTCTCTCAGGGTACAATTGGACGAGGAATTTCCCCTCGACGATCGTCGTAATTCACTCCTCGCCCAGTTGGAACTCTTGGATGAGAAACGGCTGGCCGCTGCCGAACACGCGCGTGTGTATCAAAATAGACTCGCTCGCTTTTACCAAAAGAAAGTCGTTGAGAGAAAATTCAAAGTCGGTGAGATGGTCGTAAAAAGAATTTTTGTCAAACCTGGAGGTCTGCGTTCTAAGCTCCAACCCAATTGGGAAGGACCATTTGTAATTCAAGCCGTGTACCCTGGCAACGCCTACAAGTTAGTCAACGCCGAAGGGACCGAGTTATCCCACCCTTGGAATGGGCTTTATCTTAAGAAATACTACCCTTAGCACAAACAAAAAATGATGAAAAGATAAAAACATCAAAAATAAAGAAATACCGAAAACCACTAAAAATATGGAAAATTCAAAATGCCGATGCCTGGCAGTCACCATATAGTGAAGTCCATGTATTTAACCTTCATGTTAGGATAGGGCCCATCAAGGCTTGGTAGGCACCGGGTCTTGGTTTGCCAGAACCGTGGAGATCCCTGTCCGGCCACGTCGGCCTATGCTCGCTCGAAGGAAGCCAACATGTGCTCACTTATGTATTTTATTCAAAAAAGTCGGTAGCATCACCTATGGTGGAGCGTCACCCAGAAGATCTCCGGAAGCTGTAATCTTTATTCTTTTCTCTTCGACCAAATGAGACAGTCGGCGCCCTTAAAACGCTGAGCATGAGAAACCAAAACTCAAACCCCAAAGGTAAGAGAGGATCCATTTCCTCGAGCATCGATCAGAGCACGAGAAGAGGGCAGTGTCCCCGCAGGCATACAAAAAGGGAGCCCACAAACGTCAAACGACTATATCTCCTTCACAAAAAGAAATACAAAATCAAAATCAAGAGAAAAGCCTGGTCGTGGCCGTGCCTATTGCGATAAACGAAACCCCTCAAAGTAAAAGTCTGAATCCACAAAAGGGGCCGTGGAATGTAAATGCTCGAGATTTGGTCCGAAGTTGTCCGAAAGGAAAGAGTTAATGGGCCCTTATTCGCTCGCCGGGTTAACGGTTTTGCTGATCCTCTCAGGAGGTTTATCCCCCACGCTCTTCCTTCTTCCTCTAAAGATGAAGGTTCGATGGAGTTTCTGAAAGGTGAAAACTCCCCAGGGTCTGCGACCTTATTTTAATATACACATTTGGTTACCTACTTTGAAAAGCAAAAGCTATCACTGCGAATGAGTCTGTTTCTGGCTGGTCAAGACCCCTATTTACCACCTTGATGTCTTCTTGTTTAACCTCGGGCTTAGGCCAATGCAAGCGCGTCACCTATGGGTGCGACGGCGTCTGATTCCGGGTCAGCGTCGCGCGGTTGGTCGTTAGGGTTCCAGGGTGGTCCATCATATACCATCTAGAGTTGTGAGGAAACAGACTCGGGTCGGGCAAATCATTTACCTCGAACACCTTTTGGGTGAATCCCTGTGGTCGGAAGCGACTGGGAGCCTAAGCATGGCATGACGGTATTGTCATCAGGGTAAGTCTTAGCCGGCGGGATCATCATTCGAGGGGTCTAGAGGCCCAAATCAACCCAGATGTGCACTTAGGATACCTGGGAGGTTAGTAAGAAACCCCTGTCTCACGTAGGTTAGGTGCCATTTGGGTGCTTGCCAGGCGTTAGCAACAAAAAAAATTGAAATGATAAAAACAACAAAAAAAAATGGAAAAGAGAAAATGTACATATTTGCAAACAAAAAATCTTTTTTATGATAAAACAAAAAAAATGTCAAATACAAAAAAAAATGCCAAATCAATTTTGCATGATTGCATTTACGTGCAGCATCTCGCTTTTAATACCGCTTGCATTCGTGTGCTTGCCTGTCGCATTTATCATCACCGCATCTTTTCCTTGCCTTCGTTAAATAAAGGCTTGGCCCCTTGACCAGTCATCAAGGACAGTCACAGTGACCATTTGCTTATTGAGCAAGGGGCCAAGTCAGAACAGAAATTCTGATTTGTTTGTTTCAGTGATGTGTGCAGGGATCCAGGCAACAGAAGCAAAGGTGAAAACCAAACAAACCGAACCTTGTATTTTATTCCAAAAACCAAAAAAATTACATCAAGTTCCGCCCTCTCTCTCCGCATTACTCGTCCCACTACTCTCTGGGCAAAATGCTCTCAAAGGTGCTACCCAACTACGAAAAGCGGTACTCCTACCGCTCTGTACTCCTCTTCCTATTCCCACATCCCGGCGTTGATCTACGGAAGCAGCAGAGAAGCTACCAACACGAAAGCCACGCTCCCGTGCTCTTCGGTAGCGCTCCTCACCATCTCTCAGCCACTGTTCAGCAAGACCAAGGCTGATTCGGAGTTCGAATAGTTGGGCCTCCATGGCCCTTCGTTCCTCCCTTTTAGTCAATCTGTTGGCTCTTTCTCTCTCTGCGTCTCTTTCTTTCTCTGCACGTTCTCTCTCGCGGTCTTCCCTCTCCAACTGGAGAGTGATCCTCAGTTCCACAGCATCCCTAGAGGAGTCGTCATCAGGATGACGCCGCAGTTCCCTCTCCAGTTCTGCTATCCTAGCCTCCTTCTGCGCAGCTTGGCCAAGCGCTTCTTCCGTCTCCTTTTCCTGCCGAGTGTACCATCTCAGATACACGATAAGGCGTAAACAAAGAGAACTCAACACTGAAACTTTTACCTGTATACAGAGCATCCCTTCTGCCTCCGCAGCACGCTGCGTGACATGAGCAAGTTGCTCATGAAGCAAGTCAAGTTCTGAGGTGGGAATCCATAAGCTGGAAGAGGCACCACCTACTCCCATGCTGGGGAAGCCGCGCCAATCTGGGCATGCTACGACCGCGTGAATTAGCAGCCAACATCTGGAATCTGGGGTTTTAATTAGGAACGTACTGTATACCTACCAAGGCGCTCGTAGCTCCACGGGCATTACCCAACTGTTGTTCCATCTCTGCCAAGCGAGTTCGTAAATTCGCTATCATGGCATCCTGGACATCCTGCAGCCTTACGAGTCAGCATTTTCACCAAAACCAGGAAAAGGAGAAAAGAAGAAAAGAGAAAAAGGGGAAACCTACCTCCACAAGTCCCCGGGGTTGGAACCGCTCTGCGTACTTTGTCCTATATAGACACAAGTAGTCCTCGCTATCCCACGCCTGTGATTCTACAATCGTGCCACCCCGTTGCCAGTCCTCATACTGTTCGGGGAATCGCACACGCCAGTCAATGCAGGTCGCCGGTCCCCGCGTCTTTCTCCCGACACGAGGTGGCACAGCTGAATCCACCCATTCTTGAGCCAGTCCTAAAGTCCTCATAACTAATCGTAGCCGAAGCGGGTCGATTTCATTTAGGCAGTGCATCCACAGTTCCCGTCCGAACCGGGCACGACTTGCTAGAACCCACGGCTGGTCGGCATCGACCATGTCTGAGTAGGGTCTCTAGTTTACCATCGCTGCAGGGAACTCCTGTAGCTCCCGCCTTAGCACCATCAGTTGGTAGGTTAGGGGTGCCGCACTCATAATGGGTTCCCACCGCCTGGCTAGCGGCACCATCGCGGGTCGCCAATGTAGAGCTCTCCCCATCGGGAGGTAATAATAGCTCCACAGCTGCTCGGCGCAGGTCATCAGAACCTTGCAAAAACACAAAAAAATACAAAACAAGCAAAACCAAAAAAATACCTGGATGAATGGTGTGAAACCACTCACAGTCATCTCACTATCCGTTTCTTGGAATAGGCCTGCAAACAAGTGTGCCAGCATGGCGGCTCCCCAGACATAATACCCTACTCTTTCAAGGTCTGACAGCGGCTCCAGGAAGCGACATTGGATACCGTCCCCTTTCGAGCTCAGTACCAATCTCCCCAAAAGGAAGAGGATAAATCTCCTCAAATCTATGTTGCATCTTTCCCAGTCGCCGAAATCTGTGCAGTACACGGCACGGCATCCTATTTCCATCCTTTCCATGAACTCTTCTGAGGATTCATCGTCCCGCCGACGAGTGTCGGTGAGCCCTAATGCATCCATGAGGGACGTCCTAGCTACCGACATGTTTTTCTGACCATCTAGGTCTAAACACAGTAACTTCTGGGCACCTTCTCGGTAGTCCGCGTAAGTGACTCCGGTCACTGCCTCGCCATCCACCTTGAGACTCGTAATTCAGACCACATCTTCCAGGCTGGGCACCATGTGCCCTCAGGACATCAGGAATGCCCGACTCACTGGGTCCCATCTCTCACACAAGGCTTGGATCAGGACCAGGTCGAGCTGGATCGGCTCGATCCGAAGAAAGGTGCCAAAACCCATCACGTCTAGCCTGGCCTTCTGAAAATCTGGGAGACCTCGGTATGCTGCCACTACCAACTCCCATGAGATCTGTGGTTTCATCACACACTACGCATGCAGGGAATGGAGAAGAGGTTTGGTAAGAAAGAAAGGAAGAAAAAAGAATGAAAAAAAAGGGGGGGCAAGAAAACTTGGCTTACGAGTTGTGATTGGGGCCTTTCGCTGAAGTGCCCTTCGAGGTCCGAAAGCCTCCGAGAACTACTACCACTGGATCTGCTTCTCTTCGAGGAGTGGAAAGATTCGCCCTCCATCCAACTCTCAGAATTTTGAACTCCTCCTCTCCCGTGAGAACTTGTGCTCCTCGAGTTAGCTCACGATATACCAGGGAGGATAAAAGGGACATGAATTTATAGAAATGGAAGGAGTGCAGGCCAAGATTGCCTCCATCACCTGTTAATGATAGCCCTCGCAATAAGGCACCTGCCATGCGGTCTCGTGTGTCACTTCACCACTCACACAGGGTGATTGATTGGACGAAGATATGACAACTAGCCCCCTATGTTGTCTAGGGATACCCTATCATGTTTTGGAGGACGTCCGCAAAATTTGACGCAACATCCGGGAGAAGGAACTAGGGCCGTCATTATTGACTTCGACGATAGAATCCCGTGGAAAATGGTCACAACAAGACGCGATTCTCTGCTTGGGGTGGAGTCTCGGCAGACCCATCACATGGGAACAGTGCAAAGGAGAAGAAGTGTAGGGAAGAAGGAATGCACAAGAGAACAAACAAGCAGCAGAAAATCAAATCACTCCATTCATAATTCTACATGAGCTGTCAAAAACATCATAAACATAAGGAGGAGGCGAGTCCACCAGCTCGCCGATCCTCACCATCACTCATCTCTCTGGGCGCTCCCCTCCTCTCCCCTGAGGTGCGGGTCCCTCAGAAGCCTCCGGGATCCTCGTGCAGCAGCACCTGCCTCGCCTCTTGGCGCCTGCTCCGCAGCAGTGACTCGCTGCTCCTCCCCTGGCGTGGCAAAGAAGCCACTAGCGGCAAAGCGACCAGACTGGCGCAGTCGCTCCCCGAACTCTCGCGCTCTCTCGTAGCGCGTCTCCATCCCTCCTAGCCTCTGCACGATGGCCTGAAGGCCCAGCTGGAGCTCCATCACTTGGGCCTCCAAGGCCCTCCTCTCGGTCTGATCCCGCTGTCGCTCGGACCTTCTCTCGGCTTTCTCTCTCTCTGCCTCTCTCCTCATCATCTGCAGAAGAACCCTTAACTCCAGGATGTCTGGAGAAGGTCTCTCCTCACCACGATGCCGCAGCTCCGTTACAGTCGCCACCCAGGCATCATGCTCCTCTTCCGCCCGGGTCGCCCGAGCCACCGCACCGGCAAGTTGCTCCCGGAGGGAGGCAATCTCGAGAAAAGGGGCCGAGGAGCTGGAAGATGCACCACCAATCATCCCCGCCGTCGCTGTCTGCTGGGCACGCTGGAACAAAATAAACAACGATCGTCAGTGAAACTCCAAATCTGAAGATAAAAGTGCGGCACGTAACTTACCAGGAGCGACAGCTCATGTTGAGCGACGGCCAGCTGCCGCCTAGCCTCTGACAGTTGGGCGCGCGAGCCGCCGACCCCACGCGTGTCCCCAGCTTGGGGAAGCCCCGCATAACTCTCTCTCTGCCACCGCAGGAAGTCGGCGCTGTCCTGCACCAATACACTCCCTTGCTGTCCAGGGAGACGTACGTGCCAGTCCTCGAGCCTCGCCTTGCCGCGACTCTCCCTCCTGACGCGGCTCGGCTCGTCCGCACTCGCCCACTCATCGGCCAGGCCCAGGGTCCTCGCCATGTCCTGCACCAAGAAAAGGGTCCCACATCAGTCAAAAAGAACGCGTCCCCTGTCTAGGACGCATCCATCATTTAAGTGCAACACTCGCCGAACCCTTCCCCCCCCTCGCACGGCTTGCTTCAAAACTTAAAATGGATCAAAAAGGGGGAAAACCAAGCACCTACCAGACCGTGTTCACCTCCCTCCGCGACATCGGGCCCCTCGGGTCCCTCGGGGGCCCGAAGCGGCCCTTCCTCCTCCATAGACGTCGTTCCGTGCTCTGGCACGTCCCTCCTTGGGCGAGGGGTCCCGCGTCCCTCACCACCTTCGCCGTGGTCCAGACCGCCGAACTCCATCGATCGAGGGGAAGAAGACAAAGACGGGCGAGCAAGTTTCGGAGGAAGGCGGGCTCGTTTGCGGGTAAGGCACGGAGAAGGAAGGCCACCCGTCGCTTTAAATTTGAATTTGAGGACTAAGACGCGTCCTCGCGCTTGGACGCACCCAAAAGAAAGCGAAAAAAAAAGGGGGAACAAAAAAAAACCTCCATGCAAAGTAGTTCCCTCCTGTCCAGGGCAAAGTCCCGTGAAGCGTGAACAACGTGGTGTGAAAGAAAGTGCAGGAAGGAAAATGGCACATGACAAAAGGAACCACACGAAATCCATTTCATACAAATAGTCAAAAGTACATCATACAGTGAGGACGGTGGGGTGTACAAACAACTCTCTAACTCTCACCACCACCCTCCTGGACATCTCTCTCCTCCCTCCTCTGACGGGGATCCCTAGGGGGCCTCTGCGACCTCTGCGAACCCTGAGAAGCCGTGCTCGCCTCTCCAGGTGGCACCATGCCAGCCTCCAAGGTGCGGTGACGCTGCTCGGCCGAAGAAACTAGAAAGCTACCCACAGAAAAGGAGTCGGACTGACGAAGTCGAGCCCCGCGGTCCTTCGCCCTCCGATATCGCTCCTCACTCTCCCGAAGTCTCCCCTCCGCCGTGCCAAGACTCAGCCGGAGCTCCGACACCTGGGCCACCAGAGCTCTCCTCTCGTCCCAATCTCGATATCGCTCTGCCATCCTGTACTCCCTTTCTTTCTCTATGATCTCCCTATCCCTCTCCCTCTCTCTCTCTAGGGTCTCCCTATCCCTCTCCCTCTCTCTCTTCACGGTCTCCCTATCCCTCTCCCTCTCCTCTCTCTCCCTCATCGCCTCTCTCCTCGACAGCTCGAGGGCGATCCGCAGATCCACCACGTCGCGAGGAAGCTCCTCAGCCTCCCATCGCCGCTCCTCCTCTAGCTCCGCAATCCGGGCGTCACGCTCTGCCACCCAGGCATCGCGCTCCTGCTCAGCACGAACAGCACGGGCCAGGGCCTCCCGAATCTCGGCCACCTGTCAAAGCACGCATGCACCGTAAGAGAGCAGTGATAGAAGGAAAGCAGCTAGAAGAGGGTCAGGGCCAAGCAAGCACTCACTCGAGCCTCGCGGTCACGCTCGGCCTCCTCAGCCTGAGCCACCGCATACGCCAGCTGCTCCTGGAGGGCAGAAACCTCCGGAGGAGGGCCCCGCGAACTAGAACCTGCTCCACCAGCCGTCCCGGCTGCCGCTGTCTGGTGGGCCCGCTGAAACACGGGGCAAACGTCAGTCAAAGGCTAAGCATCAAAAATCTAGGTCACAAAAAAATGCATTGCATAGACTCACCAGGATCTCCAACTCCTGTCGGATGGCCACTAACTGCCGCCTGGCGTCTGCCAGCTGGGCCCGCAGGTCGGCAATCATGTTGTCACGAGCATCCTGCATTGCACATAAGTTACTGCCACATGCATATACATATAGAAGGGTGAAGCAGTTTCATTTCACTTACCCCTGCCATACCACCCAAGGAGAGGCGGTCCCCGTACGTAGCTCGATATCGTCTCATGTAATCTGTGCTGTCCTGTACATGGGATACCACTGGGACCCCGCCCTGCTGCCAGTCCTGGTACTGTGCTGGGAAGCGCGTACGCCAGTCCACAATCTTCGCCTTCCCCTTGGTCTTCCGCCCGATGCGGGCCGGCTCTTCTACATCAACCCACTCCTGGGCTAGCCCCAACGTCCTCATAACCAGCCTCAGCCGAAGCGGCTCGATCTCGTTCAGGCAATGGACCCACACGTCCCGCCTGAAACGAGGAAGACCCGCTACAACCCAAGGCTGGCCAGCGTCGCCCATGCCCAGGTAGGGTCTCCACACCACCTACATCATCATACATACATCATATTAGTTGCCATTCAGTCACATAAGAAAACACAAAAAAACCATACGCATCATACCATGGCCTCGGGATACTCGCTCAGCTCCCGACGAAGTGACGCCAGCTGGTAGCCGTGGGGTGCTGCAACCACGACCGGCCTCCAACGCCGCGCCAGAGGCACGGCCCTCCTGTTCCCATGCCTAGCCCTCCCCATCGGGAAATAGTAATAGCTCCACACCTGCATCCATCACACATCATTAGTACAATAATTACATATTTAACTGTGGGAATGCATAAATAAAATGTTTACCTGAAGAAAAGGTGCGAAGCCACTGACTATCGTCTCCTTCTCCGAAGTCTGGGAGAGATCAGCAATCAAATGGGCAAGTAGAGCCGCTCCCCACGCGTAGTGCCCCACTCTGTCAAGGTCCGCTAGAATCCCGAGGAAGCGGCAGTGGATGCCATCCCCCTTTGTCCCCAGCAGAAGGCGGCCCAGGAAGAAGAAAAGAAACCTCCGAAGGTCTAGATCCACCAGCTCCCACTCGCTCGGGTCCTGGGTGAAAGCTGCACGGGCATCTCCCTCCAATCGTGCCAGAAACTCGGCTCCAGTCTCGCTAACCCGCTGGCGCGGGTCGACGAATCCGAGCGCCTCCATAATCTCCACTCGGCCGACTACCCTGTTGTCTCTATCAGTCACGCGCGTCTCTAACCACAGCAGGTCCATGGCACTCTCTCGGTAGTCGGGGTAGGTGACCCCGCTCACCGCCTCTCCGTCAACCCGTAGCCCGGTGATCCGAGCCACGTCCTCGAGTGTCGGCACCATGTGCCCCCAGGGCATCAGAAACGCCCGGCTCGGCGCGTGCCACCGCTCCCTCAATGCATGGATAAGAGGAAGGTCGAGCCGGAAGGGCTCGATCCTAAGGAAAGCTCCAAAGCCCATGGCGTCCACACGCGCCCTCTGGAAGTCCGGCAGCCCACGGTATGCTGCCACCACAAGGGACCAGCTGATCCGTCCTTTCATCACACCATGCACACCACAAAACCAATAAAAAATACATCAGCATCATGAATAATATTAAGCAATAACACTATATATTCTACTTATTTATTTTATGTTATCTTATCTTTAAAACATTTTAGGATTTTTATGGAGGCGTCCAGTACACTGGACGCCTTCTCTCTATTTTCCTTATTTTCTTTATAGAAAAACCCAAAACAAAAAAATATATTAATAATATATATATTTATGGAGGCGTCCCAGGTCCTGGACGCCTCCTTATTTTTAATCCTATTTTATTATTTACGTAAATAAACAAAAAGAAAAAGAAAATGTGGAGGCGTCCAGGGCCCTGGACGCCTCCTTTCCCTCACTCCCCGGCCTTCTCTCACAGCCTCTCGCCCGTCCGTTGAACCACAGAGTGAGAGTTCCGAAGGGCTTACCGGGTCGTGATCGTCCTCTCCCACGTCGCCAGCGCCCGCAGCGGCCTCCGCGGCCAGAAGAGACACCTCCATCCCCTCCTCCGCAGCAATCTCCTCTTCTGCGGCCTCCTCGGCATCATCCCTCAGCCTCCTCGGACGACGAGCCCGTCGTTTCCGCTTCTCTGGACCCTGGCTCGATCCTCCTCGCTCCATTGGGACTAAGAATGGGTCGTCTGGGGTGACTGGGTCGTCAGAATGAACAGTACAAATGAGCAGGGGGTGAGGCCCCCCCCATATATATAGAATCCACTTTAATTGGGGCGTCCAGGCGCCTGGACGCCCCCACCTTTTTTATTTTTATTTTTTCAAAATTTAAAAATTTAGGGGCGTCCAGGCGCCTGGACGCCCCCAAAACAAAAAAACCAAAAAAATAATTAATAAAAATTTGGGGCATCCAGGACCCTAGACGCCCCCAAAACAAAAAAACCAAAAAAATAATTAATAAAAATTTGGGGCGTCCAGGACCCTGGACGCCCCCAAAACAAAAAATCAAAAAAAATAAAAAATAAAAAAATTAGGGGCGTCCAGGACCCTGGACGCCCCCAAAACAAAAAAACTTAAAAAATCAAAAATAAAAAATTAGGGGCGTCCAGGCCCCTGGACGCCCCCATAATAAAAATTTCAAAAAAAAACAAAATATATAATAAAAGTAAAAAAGATAAGAGTATGTATATAATCCAAACAAAAGAAAAAAACACAAAGAAAAAGGAAAACCACAAAAAAGATAATAATAATTAACGGAACTGGTCTAAAACTGCCAAATGCCAGATTTTAATCCATCAGAAAAGTAGAATGAACTACATCAGGGGCTTAGGTGCCTTAGGCCTTAACTTCCCCAGTTCGGTTACATAAGCCCTCCACAGCTCACATTCTTCACCCACGTGCGCTAAGGCCTTTCCCGCGACATTTGTCTTCCAGGGTGCTTTGACGGCCTTCGCTTCCTTCGCATCCGCTTCAGTACCTAACTCTCTCTTCTTCAAAGGAACGATGCCAGTCGATAGTGGGAACGAATGGTGTGGAATGCCGACCTGGAGGCAGCATCGATGCGCGTTATAGAGGACAAACTCGGTCGCGCCGATCAATTGAAGATCAACTTCGGGGGAAGGCCTCATAAGGAGATCAAGCGAAAGCAAACATGCCGGTGCGCAAGTAAAGAAGCCTTGTGTCACGGTGCGGAAGTGAGACCGCCAGTCTTCACATTTCTTCAGCCACAGAACACGGTTCACTATAGTACCACCGAACCCTAACACGTCGGCTATGTGATGAAGAGGGCTTTGTTGGAAGAGCTTCGAAGCGGTTGGCATTCCCTCACGGTGATCAAACTTGAAATGCAAATCCATCCAGCAACTCAGGACAAGTGCGCAACCAAAAGGAGGCTTACCCATGCTCGAGGCAGTAAGGCCACTATACAGGTAGGCGAGGACAGCGGGTCCCACCCTCTTTCCACGCCAGATCCCGCGATAGCACTCAGTTGGTCTTCCTCCACCATGTTGTCGGTATAAGGAAACAAGAGAGCACCCGCCAGACAAATGGTGAACCCCTTCATGATTCCCTCCAAATAGTCATCGTCTGGTGACCCTCTCAGGGCGTCCATGACCCACTCTGCAAGCTTTTGGAGATCGATCCCCTTTTGAGTACGGACCTTTCTGGTTGCGTCGGGCGGCATGAAGCTTCCAAGGACACTTTCGGAAGTCCCCCGTGTCAGCATCCGCATAGCCTTCACCTTCCCGTCACTCTTGAATTTCTTCAATCCGAGCAGAAGTTCCACCTCCTTGAGGAGGATGGTCACCTCGAAGGTCGGGAAGACAAAAATATGGGTCTGGGGATGCCAGATCTCCACTAGTGCGGCCATAGCTGCCCAGTCCATACGAATCTTCTCATAGTGTTTGGCATGAATAAGGAGCCCCTGCAGATGCCACTTCGAGAGTATGGCCCTCGTGCCGATGGAGATGTTGGAAGTTAGCTTTGAAAGCCATGGCAGTTTGGAAAACTTCCTCGGGCCTGGGAAGAGTGGATATGGCTGGAAGAGAAAAGAAAGAAGAAGAAATGAAGGAAGTAAGAAGAAGGCTCACGTGGAAAAAATTTGAAAAGAATCAGCTTACCATATGCGACATGATCATCCCACTCAAATGACCCTCGAGGTCGGAGAGTCGCCTGATCTCGCTGCTAGGCCTGCTCCTCTTCATAACGCGGGAAGACTCTCCTTCCATCCTGAAAATCTCTAGATTCTCCTCTCTTTCCTCTCCTGAGCTTCCAAAACCCACCTTGGTGCATTTGAATGAACTAGCCTAAGGGGAGTTCTTATAGGAAGGGAAGATCGCTACAGGACGGAACATGTCACATCAGTGGTCATTGTCAAGATTTTGTCTGGATCTCCTTTGTACTGTGGTGCGATTCTGCTGTGATTCTGCTACTTTCTGATGTTGCTAACCTTTGCTAGTCTGTGCAGGTTTTACTAACGGACGTCTTTATCCTGTCTCCTGTCCCACCTTTCAATGGTTGGTCCCACCATGTCATGCATCATAGTATACGATACCTACGCTACTAGAACATGTCAAGGACCTTACGACCCGAACAAATCTGGGATTTGAGTTCCCCTTCAACAAAAACAGTGATGATCCCGGAAGAATTTGGGTTGTACGGATAGGCCGTTAACTTGTGGTAGCATGGGGACGACGGTTCCATTCAGTGAGTTGGTGCGCGGATAAACGGGCCCCAGCCCAGTGTCGGCTCACCGGATCGGTATTCTGACCCGTTCTTAATAAGTTGACAATATTATCCTTGGCTATTTTCTATTTTAGTTTGTTTTAAATTTTTATTTTAACCCAGCATGCATTCATATATGATTTTGATTTATTGCGGAAGATCATTCAAGTGATTCTATTGCGAAGGCTGTTGTGCTTCAATTCCTACAAATATGAGATATTCCACTCCGAATGAAATACTGAGTTTTCTTGAAACGGCCCTACGTTGCTCTTCCAAAAGGAGACCCTTGTTTGGACAGACCCTCAGATATTCCTTTTTACCTTGTTTGACCCACCTTGGCTGCAGCACTTCACATTGGCTGGTAACCGCTCCCAAAGGTGAAACCTGCAGGTTTATCACCCAGGTACTTCCACACCGAGAAGTTGGTCTCCTTTATTTTTCGTGCCTGAGTGCACATTTCACCCTCCTTTATTTGATCTCCGTCCAAGCAACCGTCAAGACTTGAAAGACCTCCTTCAAGGTTGCCTCATTGAAACTTCAGGAAAAATTTCAAACAGTACGTCAGAAGCGTGTCTCATCACACCTTGGCATCAACTTATCACTCCGCTCCCACTTCATTTCACTCCACTTCGATACCATTCCACTACGTGTCGCTCCCTTGCAAAGCAGACGCCAAGGCGGGGCAGCTGTAGACACGCCATTACTGACGTCCCCCGAGAAAGTCTCATATTACTATACAACGCCCCGCAACGGCTTACGCATTTTGAATCGCTCGAGTGCTTCCTTTTCTTGAGTCTTCTTCCGCCCTTTTTGGCATCAGGAATCGTCTCGTCACGGCATTCGGACGGCATCAACACCAGTCAGACGCATCAGGAGGTTCCGGAACCAAGAAGGGTGTCTGCCGGGCGGCCACCAACGCTTGTCCGAGGACCCGGGTGGGTCTTAATGGGGGCGTCCAGGCCCCTGGACGCCCCCATTCTTTTAATTTAATTTATTTTATTTTTCAAAACCCAAAAATAAATAAAAAAATAATATATTAATGGAGGCCTCCAGGCCCCTGGACGCCTCCATAAAAACAAATATAAAAAATATATATATATGCCAGTTGGCATAAAAAGACAAAACAAAATAAAAAAAAATTGATATATTAATGGAGGCGTCCAGGCCCCTGGACGCCTCCATAAAAACAAAAACAAAAAAATATATAATGTCAGCTCTGGCATAAAAAGACAAAACAAAAATAAAAATAATATATTAATGGAGGCGTCCAGGCCCCTGGACGCCTCCATCAACTCCCTCACGGGCGCCGCCCACCGAACGACGGTTCGTCGTGTATGAAAAAAGTGAAATTATGGAGACGTCCAGCCCGCTGGACGCGCTCATTTCAAAATCACGAGGCGCCGCTCACAAAACCACGCGTTGTGTCAAACCGCGTGCGGCCGTCGGTGGTGTTCGGTGGACCTGTTAGGGGCGTCCGGGGCCCTGGACGCCTCCACAAAAATATTACGAAAAAATTAATAAAAATAGAATAAAATATTAGTTCGGCCCTGATGGAGGTGTCCAAGGTCCTGGACGCCTCCACCCTCCGGAGCCCTATAAATAGAGGCCCACCCCTCAGTTCTGGGAGAGCTTCGAAGAGATCCGATAGGCTACCGGAGCCCAGAGGCTACCGGAGTCATTTTCTAACCCGTGGGGTCTTTTGTAGGTGGAGGTTCTGCCGGCTTCTCGGGTGCCCACGCTCGCGAGAGGAAGGTCGTCTTCATCCACCGCGCTTCCACGCCATCCCTACGCTGCCGGAGCTCCGCCGGATTTCACCATCGGCACATCCAATAAGCCAATCCTTTCCTTTTCTTCTTAGTTCTTTTGCATTCATCATCTCGCATCATCTATCCCCCTTCATAAGGGCGCCTCTTCTTATATACTTCTTACATCCATCATCTCATTTTCCTCCTACTCGAGTCCGAGAGGGGTTTAAAAGACAACACCAACCAGGTGTGTGTCTTGCCATCATTTCGTTATTTTTATCGCAAGGATTTGAATACTACACCTTCATCTTTCTAATCCACTCGTTACTTGTTTGTCGTTGTTTTGCAAGGGTACCCAAAGAAAGCCCTCTCCGTCGGCCGGCCGAAGGGGGAGGAAGAAGCAACCCGCCATCTCCCGCTCTTGAGGTAGGCGCGATCACTTTCTTCATTTTGGGGTCTTTCGGCCCCTGGCGATCACATCTTGTTCTCGAGGCCGCGGCGAGTCATTTCCCCAATGGCCGTTTAAATTTCCGTTCTTATATTCTCTTTATATTCTGTTATATTCTGCTCATATGCTCGAGGCCGCGGCGAGTCACTTCCCCAATGGCCATTTAAATTCCCGTTCTTATATGTTATATTCTTATCTATTCATGTTCTCGAGGCCGCGGCGAGTCACTTCCCCAATGGCCGTTTAAATTCTCTTTATATCATGTCATATTCTTATCTATTCATATTCTCGAGGCCGCGGCGAGTCACTTCCCCAATGGCCGTTTAAATTCCCGCTCTTTATATTCTCTTTATATTCTGCTATCTTCTTATCTGCTCATATTCTCGAGGCCGCGACGAGTCACTTCCCCAATGGCCGTTTCAATTCCTGCTATTTAATTTCTGCACCATTCCCGTCCCCCGAGGTTGCTGTCCAGGGAGACGTACGTGCCATTCCTCGAGCCTCGCCTTGCCGCGACTCTCCCTCCTGACGCGGCTCAGCTCGTCCGCACTCGCCCACTCATCGGCCAGGCCCAGGGTCCTCGCCATGTCCTGCACCAAGAAAAGGGTCCCACATCAGTCAAAAAGAATGCGTCCCCTGTCTAGGACGCATCCATCATTTAAGTGCAACACTCGCCGAACCCTTTCCCCCCTCGCACGGCTTGCTTCAAAACTCAAAATGGATCAAAAAGGGGGAAAACCAAGCACCTACCAGACCGTGTTCACCTCCCTCCGTGACATCGGGCCCCTCGGGTCCCTCGGGGGCCCGAAGCGGCCCTTCCTCCTCCATAGACGCCGTTCCATGCTCTGGCGCGTCCCTCCTTGGGCGAGGGGTCCCGCGTCCCTCTCCACCTTCGTCATGGTCCAGACCGCCGAACTCCATCGATCGAGGGGAAGAAGACAAAGACGGGCGAGCAAGTTTCGGCGGAAGGCGGGCTCGTCTGCGGGTAAGGCACGGAGAAGGAAGGCCACCCGTCACTTTAAATTTGAATTTGAGGATTAAGACGCGTCCTCGCGCTTGGACGCGCCCAAAAGAAAGCGAAAAAAAAAGGGGGAACAAAAAAAAAAACCTCCATGCAAAGTAGTTCCCTCCTGTCCAGGGCAAAGTCCCGTGAAGCGTGAACAACGTGGTGTGAAAGAAAGTGCAGGAAGGAAAATGGCACACGACAAAAGGAACCACACGAAATCCATTTCATACAAACAGTCAAAAGTACATCATACAGTGAGGACGGTGGGGTGTACAAACAACTCTCTAACTCTCACCACCACCCTCCTGGTCATCTCTCTCCTCCCTCCTCTGACGGGGATCCCTAGGGGGCCTCTGCGACCTCTGCGAACCCTGAGAAGCCGTGCTCGCCTCTCCAGGTGGCACCATGCCAGCCTCCAAGGTGCGGCGACGCTGCTCGGCCGAAGAAACTAGAAAGCTGCCCACAGAAAAGGAGCCGGACTGACGAAGTCGAGCCCCGCGCTCCTTCGCCCTCTGATACCGCTCCTCACTCTCCCGAAGTCTCCCCTCCGCCGTGCCAAGACTCAGCCGGAGCTCTGACACCTGGGCCACCAGAGCTCTCCTCTCGTCCCAATCTCGATATCGCTCTGCCATCCTGTACTCCCTTTCTTTCTCTATGATCTCCCTATCCCTCTCCCTCTCTCTCTCTAAGGTCTCCCTATCCCTCTCCCTCTCTCTCTCCACGGTCTCCCTATCCCTCTCCCTCTCCTCTCTCTCCCTCATCGCCTCTCTCCTCGACAGCTCGAGGGCGATCCACAGATCCACCACGTCGCGAGGAAGCTCCTCAGCCTCCCATCGCCGCTCCTCCTCTAGCTCCGCAATCCGGGCGTCACGCTCTGCCACCCAGGCATCGCGCTCCTGCTCAGCACGAACAGCACGGGCCAGGGCCTCCCGAATCTCGGCCACCTGTCAAAGCACGCATGCACCGTAAGAGAGCAGTGATAGAAGGAAAGCAGCTAGAAGAGGGTCAGGGCCAAGCAAGCACTCACTCGAGCCTCGCGGTCACGCTCGGCCTCCTCAGCCTGAGCCACCGAATACGCCAGCTGCTCCTGGAGGGCAGAAACCTCCGGAGGAGGGCCCCGTGAACTGGAACCTGCTCCACCAGCCGTCCCGGCTGCCGCTGTCTGGTGGGCCCGCTGAAACACGGGGCAAACGTCAGTCAAAGGCTAAGCATCAAAAATCTAGGTCACAAAAAAATGCATTGCATAGACTCACCAGGATCTCCAACTCCTGTCGGATGGCCACTAACTGCCGCCTGGCGTCTGCCAGCTGGGCCCGCAGGTCGGCAATCATGTTGTCACGAGCATCCTGCATTGCACATAAGTTACTGCCACATGCATATACATATAGAAGGGTGAAGCAGTTTCATTTCACTTACCCCTGCCATACCACCCAAGGAGAGGCGGTCCCCGTACGTAGCTCGATATCGTCTCATGTAATCTGTGCTGTCCTGTACATGGGATACCACTGGGACCCCGCCCTGCTGCCAGTCCTGGTACTGTGCTGGGAAGCGCGTACGCCAGTCCACAATCTTCGCCTTCCCCTTGGTCTTCCGCCCGATGCGGGTCGGCTCTTCTACATCAACCCACTCCTGGGCTAGCCCCAACGTCCTCATAACCAGCCTCAGCCGAAGCGGCTCGATCTCGTTCAGGTAATGGACCCACACGTCCCGCCTGAAACGAGGAAGACCCGCTACAACCCAAGGCTGGCCAGCGTCGCCCATGCCCAGGTAGGGTCTCCACACCACCTACATCATCATACATACATCATATTAGTTGCCATTCAGTCACATAAGAAAACACAAAAAAACCATACGCATCATACCATGGCCTCGGGATACTCGCTCAGCTCCCGACGAAGTGACGCCAGCTGGTAGCCGTGGGGTGCTGCAACCACGACCGGCCTCCAACGCCGCGCCAGAGGCACGGCCCTCCTGTTCCCATGCCTAGCCCTCCCCATCGGGAAATAGTAATAGCTCCACACCTGCATCCATCACACATCATTAGTACAATAATTGCATATTTAACTGTGGGAATGCATAAATAAAATGTTTACCTGAAGAAAAGGTGCGAAGCCACTGACTGTCGTCTCCTTCTCCGAAGTCTGGGAGAGATCAGCAATCAAATGGGCAAGCAGAGCCGCTCCCCACGCGTAGTGCCCCACTCTGTCAAGGTCCGCCAGAATCCCGAGGAAGCGGCAGTGGATGCCATCCCCCTTTGTCCCCAGCAGAAGGCGGCCCAGGAAGAAGAAAAGAAACCTCCGAAGGTCTAGATCCACCAGCTCCCGCTCGCTCGGGTCCTGGGTGAAAGCTGCACGGGCATCTCCCTCCAATCGTGCCAGAAACTCCGCTCCAGTCTCGCTAACCCGCTGGCGCGAGTCGACGAATCCGAGTGCCTCCATAATCTCCACTCGGCCGACTACCCTACTGTCTCTATCAGTCACGCTCGTCTCTAACCACAGCAGGTCCAGGGCACTCTCTCGGTAGTCGGGGTAGGTGACCCCGCTCACCGCCTCTCCGTCAACCCGTAGCCCGGTGATCCGAGCCACGTCCTCGAGTGTCGGCACCATGTGCCCCCAGGGCATCAGAAATGCCCGGCTCGGCGCGTGCCACCGCTCCCTCAATGCCTGGATAAGAGGAAGGTCGAGCCGGAAGGGCTCGATCCTAAGGAAAGCTCCAAAGCCCATGGCGTCCACACGCGCCCTCTGGAAGTCCGGCAGCCCACGGTATGCTGCCACCACTAGGGACCAGCTGATCCGTCCTTTCATCACACCCTGCACACCACAAAATCAATAAAAAATACATCAGCATCATGAATAATATTAAGCAATAACACTATATATTCTACTTATTTATTTTATGTTATCTTATCTTTAAAACATTTTAGGATTTTCATGGAGGCGTCCAGTACACTGGACGCCTTCTCTCTATTTTCCTTATTTTCTTTATAGAAAAACCCAAAACAAAAAAACATATTAATAATATATATATTTATGAAGGCGTCCCAGGTCCTGGACGCCTCCTTATTTTTAATCCTATTTTATTATTTACATAAATAATAAAATAAACAAAAAGAAAAAGAAAATGTGGAGGCGTCCAGGGCCCTGGACGCCTCCTTTCCCTCACTCCCCGGCCTTCTCTCACAGCCTCTCGCCCGTCCGTTGAACCACAGAGTGAGAGTTCCGAAGGGCTTACCGGGTCGTGATCGTCCTCTCCCACGTCGCCAGCGCCAGCAGCGGCCTCCGCGGCCAGAAGAGGCACCTCCATCCCCTCCTCCGCAGCAATCTCCTCTGCTGCGGCCTCCTCGACATCATCCCTCAGCCTCCTCGGACGACGAGCCCGTCGTTTCCGCTTCTCTGGACCCTGGCTCGATCCTCCTCGCTCCATTGGGACTAAGAATGGGTCGTCTAGGGTGACTGGGTCGTCAGAATGAACAGTACAAATGAGCAGGGGGTGAGGCCCCCCCCCATATATATAGAATCCACTTTAATTGGGGCGTCCAGGCGCCTGGACGCCCCCACCTTTTTTATTTTTTTTTTCAAAATTCAAAAATTTAGGGGCGTCCAGGCGCCTGGACGCCCCCAAAACAAAAAAACCAAAAAAATAATTAATAAAAATTTGGGGCGTCCAGGACCCTGGACGCCCCCAAAACAAAAAATCAAAAAAAATAAAAAATAAAAAAAATAGGGGCGTCCAGGACCCTGGACGCCCCCAAAACAAAAAAACTTAAAAAATCAAAAATAAAAATTTAGCGGCGTCCAGGCCCCTGGACGCCCCCATAATAAAAATTTCAAAAAAATAAATAAAATATATAATAAAAGTAAAAAAGATAAGAGTATGTATATAATCCAAACAAAAGAAAAAAACACAAAGAAAAAGAAAAACCACAAAAAAGATAATAATAATTAACGGAACTGGTCCAAAACTGCCAAATGCCAGATTTTATTCCATCAGAAAAGCAGAATGAACTACATCAGGGGCTTAGGCGCCTTAGGCCTTAACTTCCCCAGTTCGGTTACATAAGCCCTCCACAGCTCACATTCTTCACCCACGTGCGCTAAGGCCTTTCCCGCGACATTTGTCTTCCAGGGTGCTTTGACGGCCTTCGCTTCCTTCGCATCCGCTTCAGTACCCAACTCTCTCTTCTTCAAAGGAACGATGCCAGTCGATAGTGGGAACGAATGGCGTGGAATGCCGACCTGGAGGCAGCATCGATGCGCGTTATAGAGGACAAACTCGGTCGCGCCGATCAATTGAAGATCAACTTCGGGGGAAGGCCTCATAAGGAGATCAAGCGAAAGTAAACATGCCGGTGCGCAAGTAAAGGAGCCTTGTGTCACGGTGCGGAAGTGAGACCGCCAGTCTTCACGTTTCTTCAGCCACGGAACGCGGTTCACTACAGTACCACCGAACCCTAACACGTCGGCTATGTGATGAAGAGGGCTTTGTTGGAAGAGCTTCGAAGCGGTTGGCATTCCCTCACGGTGATCAAACTTGAAATGCAAATCCATCCAGCAACTCAGGACAAGTGCGCAACCAAAAGGAGGCTTACCCATGCTCGAGGCAGTAAGGCCACTATACAGGTAGGCGAGGACAGCGGGTCCCACCCTCTTTCCACGCCAGATCTCGCAGATAGCACTCAGTTGGTCTTCCTCCACCATGTTGTCGGTATAAGGAAACAAGAGAGCACCCGCCAGACAAATGGTGAACCCCTTCATGATTCCCTCCAAATAGTCATCGTCTGGTGACCCTCTCAGGGCGTCCATGACCCACTCCGCAAGCTTTTGGAGATCGATCCCCTTTTGAGTACGGACCTTTCTGGCTGCGTCGGGCGGCATGAAGCTTCCAAGGACGCTTTCGGAAGTCCCCCGTGTCAGCATCCGCATAGCCTTCACCTTCCCGTCACTCTTGAATTTCTTCAATCCGAGCAGAAGTTCCACCTCCTCGAGGAGGATGGTCACCTCGAAGGTCGGGAAGATAAAAGTATGGGTCTGGGGATGCCAGATCTCCACTAGTGCGCCCATAGCCGCCCAGTCCATACGAATCTTCTCATAGTGTTTGGCATGAATAAGGAGCCCCTGCAGATGCCACTTCGAGAGTATGGCCCTCATGCCGATGGAGATGTTGGAAGTTAGCTTTGAAAGCCATGGCAGTTTGGAAAACTTCCTCGGGCCTGGGAAGAGTGGATATGGCTGGAAGAGAAAAGAAAGAAGAAGAAATGAAGGAAGTAAGAAGAAGGCTCACGTGGAAAAAATTTGAAAAGAATCAGCTTACCATATGCGACATGATCGTCCCACTCAAATGACCCTCGAGGTCGGAGAGTCGCCTGATCTCGCTGCTAGGCCTGCTCCTCTTCATAACGCGGGAAGACTCTCCTTCCATCCTGAAAATCTCTAGATTCTCCTCTCTTTCCTCTCCTGAGCTTCCAAAACCCACCTTGGTGCATTTGAATGAACTAGCCTAAGGGGAGTTCTTATAGGAAGGGAAGATCGCTACAGGACGGAACATGTCACATCAGTGGTCATTGTCAAGATTTTGTCTGGATCTCCTTTGTACTGTGGTGCGATTCTACTGTGATTCTGCTACTTTCTGATGTTGCTAACCTTTGCTAGTCTGTACAGGTTTTACTAACGGACGTCTTTATCCTGTCTCCTGTCCCACCTTTCAATGGTTGGTCCCACCATGTCATGCATCATAGTATACGATACCTACGCTACTAGAACATGTCAAGGACCTTGCGACCCGAACAAATCTGGGATTTGAGTTCCCCTTCAACAAAAACAGTGATGATCCCGGAAGAATTTGGGTTGTACGGATAGGCCGTTAACTTGTGGTAGCATGGGGATGACGGTTCCATTCAGTGAGTTGGTGCGCGGATAAACGGGCCCCAGCCCAGTGTCGGCTCACCGGATCGGTATCCTGACCCGTTCTTAACAAGTTGACAATATTATCCTTGGCTATTTTCTATTTTAGTTTGTTTTAAATTTTTATTTTAACCCAGCATGCATTCATATAGGATTTTGATTTATTGCGGAAGATCATTCAAGTGATTCGATTGCGAAGGCCGTTGTGCTTCAATTCCTACAAATATGAGATATTCCACTCCGAATGAAATACTGAGTTTCCTTGAAACGGCCCTACGTTGCTCTTCCAAAAGGAGACCCTTATTTGGACAGACCCTCAGATATTCCTTTTTACCTTGTTTGACCCACCTTGGCTGCAGCACTTCCACATTGGCTGGTAACCGCTCCCAAAGGTGAAACCTGCAGGTTTATCACCCAGGTACTTCCACACCGAGAAGTTGGTCTCCTTTATTTTTCGTGCCTGAGTGCACATTTCACCCTCCTTTATTTGATCTCCGTCCAAGCAACCGTCAAGACTTGAAAGACCTCCTTCAAGGTCGCCTCATTGAAACTTCAAGAAAAATTTCAAACAGTACGTCAGAAGCGTGTCTCATCACACCTTGGCATCAACTTATCACTCCGCTCCCACTTCATTTCACTCCACTTCGATACCATTCCACTACGTGTCGCTCCCTTGCAAAGCAGACGCCAAGGCGGGGCAGCTGTAGACACGCCATTCCTGACGTCTCCCGAGAAAGTCTCATATTACTATACAACGCCCCGCAACGGCTTACGCATTTTGAATCGCTCGAGTGCTTCCTTTTCTTGAGTCTTCATCCGCCCTTTTCGGCATCCGGAATCGTCTCGTCACAGCATTCGGACGGCATCAACACCAGTCAGACGCATCAGGAGGTTCCGGAACCAAGAAGGGTGTCTGCCGGGCGGCCACCAACGCTTGTCCGAGGACCCGGGTGGGTCTTAATGGGGGAGTCCAGGCCCCTGGACGCCCCCATTCTTTTAATTTATTTTATTTTATTTTTCAAAACCCAAAAATAAATAAAAAAATAATATATTAATGGAGGCGTCCAGGCCCCTGGACGCCACCATAAAAACAAATATAAAATATATATATATATGCCAGTTGGCATAAAAAGACAAAACAAAATAAAAAAAAATTGATATATTAATGGAGGCGTCCAGGCCCCAAAACAAAAACAAAAAAATATATAATGCCAGCTCTGGCATAAAAAGACAAAACAAAAATAAAAATAATATATTAATGGGGGCGTCCAGGCCCCTGGACGCCTCCATCAACTCTCTCACGGGCGCCGCCCACCGAACGACGGTTCGTCGTGTATGAAAAAAGAGAAATTATGGAGACGTCCAGCCCGCTGGACGCACCCATTTCAAAATCACGAGGCGCCGCTCACAAAACCACGCGTTGTGTCAAACCGCGTGCGGCCGTCGGTGGTGTTCGGTGGACCTGTTAGGGGCGTCCGGGGCCCTGGACGCCTCCACAAAAATATTATGAAAAAATTAATAAAAATAGAATAAAATATTAGTTCGGCCCTGATGGAGGTGTCCAGGGTCCTGGACGCCTCCACCCTCCGGAGCCCTATAAATAGAGGCCCACCCCCTCAGTTCTGGGAGAGCTTCGAAGAGATCCGATAGGCTGCCGGAGCCCAGAGGCTACCGGAGTCATTTTCTAACCCGTGGGGTCTTTTTTAGGTGGAGGTTCTGCCGGCTTCTCGGGTGCCCACGCTCGTGAGAGGAAGGTCATCTTCATCCACCGCACTTCCACGCCATCCCTACGCTGCCGGAGCTCCGCCGGATTTCACCATCGGCACATCCAATAAGTCAATCCTTTCCTTTTCTTCTTAGTTCTTTTGCATTCATCATCTCGCATCATCTATCCCCCTTCATAAGGGCGCCTCTTCTTATATACTTCTTGCATCCATCATCTCATTTTCCTCCTACTCGAGTCCGAGAGGGGTTTAAAAGACAACACCAACCAGGTGTGTGTCATGCCATCATTTCGTTATTTTTATCGCAAGGATTTGAATACTACACCTTCATCTTTCTAATCCACTCATTACTTGTTTATCGTTGTTTTGCAAGGGTACCCAAAGAAAGCCCTCTCCGTCGGCCGGCCGAAGGGGGAGGAAGAAGCAACCCGCCATCTCCCGCTCTTGAGGTAGGCGCGATCACTTTCTTCATTTTGGGGTCTTTCGGCCCCTGGCGATCACATCTTGTTCTCGAGGCCGCGGCGAGTCATTTCCCCAACGGCCGTTTAAATTTTCGTTCTTATATTCTCTTTATATTCTGTTACATTCTGCTCATATGCTCGAGGCCGCGGCGAGTCACTTCCCCAATGGCCGTTTAAATTCCCGTTCTTATATGTTATATTCTTATCTATTCATGTTCTCGAGGCCGCGACGAGTCACTTCCCCAATGGCCGTTTAAATTCTCTTTATATCCTGTCATATTCTTATCTATTCATATTCTCGAGGCCGCGGCGAGTCACTTCCCCAATGGCCGTTTAAATTCCCGCTCTTTATATTTTCTTTATATTCTGCTATCTTCTTATCTGCTCATATTCTCGAGGCCGCGGCGAGTCACTTCTCCAATGGCCGTTTCAATTCCTGCTATTTAATTTCTGCACCATTCCCGTCCCCCGAGGTCGTGGCGAGTCACTTCCCGCTATGGCCGTTTAACCCCCATATCTTGCTATATCACATTTGTCACGCTCGCCCCGCCGGAGCAATCTCCCGTGGTGGCCCCTTCTCTTTTCTCTTATTTCTGTGTTGCAGCAAACAAAAAGAGGAGCCCGCGCGCTCCGCGTCCTCTTCGCACCCCGAACCGCATGACGTCTCTCACACCAACACGCACGGTCGATACACCACCGTTCACCCTCTGCCATGAGAGCCAGCTACCCCGACCTTCCCTATCACAGACGGTGCCCTGGACGCCGTCCATCTGTTTGAGCGGCTTTCACACAGCCGTCCCGCTCCCAGTCACAGGTACGCTGTACTTTTCTGGGTGGCAAATACGCGGCTGTAACGCGGTAGTTCAAGTGCGTGAGCGGTTGACTATCGGCCGTCTGTCTGGTATTTCCCTTGCTTTCTTCCCGTCAACTACGGCTGGATATTGACCGTCTGTGTACTTAGAGCGGTCAGAGGAGGACCGCACATCTCCTGTCACAGTGCATTTATTTCATCTTGCTTAGTTTTTCGCCTGATATATATATTGCTCCTGGTGCTGTTCATTAGCCCCCCCTGCTCTCTTATTATCATTGCATCACCATGCTTTTTTATTACTCATGTGTATACTTGCTCATTGATTGACAGCTGCTAGGCTAGTTTGTGCGTGCACTCTGGTGCGCATAGGAGCATTGACATCTTCCCATATTAGTTGCATTCCTACCGAGGTAAGGTTTCCTCTCGTCTCCATATTCCTTGGAGCCGACTAGGGACCTTGCTGAGGACCTCCGTAAGCCCCCGTGAGCCGTGGATTCCCACACGGACGTCGGGCAGGTTGTACCGTATCCACCCCAGTCTAGGGTTGCATCCGCGAGTGAGAAGTCCCGATAGGGTCACACAGTTCCTCGTTTCTCATCCCAATCAGGCACCTAGTGGTCGAGAGAATTGATATCTTCATTAATCCACTAAGGTTCAAACCCAAAGATATAAGGAACTGACGAGCAACATGTTAAGAACTTGAGTGCATCACTGAGTGATTCTGCTCTCATCTCGCTCTATTGTATGCTTATTACTTGCTTGGTAGATCTGATCGATTAGTGTTGCTTGTTCTAGTAGTAAGTGTCTTGGTGTATGTGGGGTTGCCTTCTGCCCCCACGATCACCTCCTTGGGTTGACCCTTATTTCCATTCCTACTCCAACCCCTTGTTCGATTCTTCTTCTTCCATGTCATCGTACGACTTCTCTCAGGCACACGAGGACTCCCTTCCTCGTGGTCTCCTTGAGGACCCACCTAGGGTCACCCACTTGCAGGGGGGAGAGGGGACGGCCCCTTCACTCCCGACCACTCTTGGCGAGGGTCCCCGACCCTCTTTTTCAAACCCGCCCAATCAGAATTCAGCCAGTATGATCCTCGATATGATGGCCCAGTTGGACCCCACCCAACTCCATCTCATTAGACAAGCTTTGCAAGGGGGCGATGCCCCGGCCTCAGTTCCGGCTCATGCCACGGCCAGTGTCGCCACTTCATCTCCTGTGGTCGGGACCACCTCTGTGGCTCCCATTGACCTTACTCCTGTCCGCCCTCAGACCCTTCGCTATCCCAATATAGAAATGGGCCAGGCTTCCACATCGGTCCATCAACAACTTGATAAAGGAAAATCCCCGATCCCCTCTGTTCCTTATCTCGAGCCGTACCCTACAATTTCTCCATCGCCTCAGGCCCTCATAGCCCCGGCGGACTTCGCTAGGTCACAGTCAGGGGCGGCCCAGTTGGCTCATACGGATATGGGCCCTTCCTCAGCCCATTATCCCTCTTATGGGCCGCCTCCTTCGTCAGTTTATCCTTTGGCCGCCTATCCAGGTACTGCTCCTCTTGCTCCTTCCCCTCCTTCCCGGGAATGGGAAATTCTTGACAATTGGGCTGCTATGCAGCAACAAATTGATCTCCTCCACAAGCGGGTCGGCCCGCAATCTCTTGCCGATGTCCCTATCCCTAACTTCAGGGACCTACGTTTTCCTTCCCAGTCGGAGCTCCCCGTGTACCGCAAATACGATGGGAATGGCAACCCGTTCATCCATGTCTGGGAGTTCTTATACGAGTCTGCGCAGTTCCAGCAAGACGATCGTTTGATGGCCTATTTGTTCCGTCGGTCTCTGGAAGGGATTGCTCTGGAATGGTTCTACACCTTGCCAATGGAGGAGGCCGAGAACTTCAAGATGGTCAAGGAGAGGTTTATACAGAGGTTTCAGGATCGGGTCGGACCCGAGTACTCTTTCACGGACCTAGTGGCGGAGAAGATGAAGCCGGAGGAAGACTTCGCCACCTATGCGGACCGCTGGAGGCAGATGGCCTCACGGGTGCCCGGGCAGATTCCGGAAGAGGAAAAAGTGAAGTTGTTAATTTCCAATGCTACGCCAACTTTCAGAAACATTCTGGCAATGAATGACATTTCAAACATGCACCAGCTATACAGCAGAGCTAGATTCATTCAAACCCAATCTAAGGACTCCCCCATCCATTCTTTATTCGAGGCCCAGAAATCCAAAGCCACCAAGAAAACCCAAGGCCCCGTCACGGAGGGGGTACAAATTAACGAGCAAGTCCAGGCCGTTCAGTTCCCCCAACAAGCCGCTCCACCCCGCTTCCCACCGCCTCAGCGTAACCCCCAGTTCGCCGCTCCGCAAGTTCCCCAGCCTACCTTCCAAGTCCCGCAATACCCTCAACAGGCACCTCCGCCACCTCAACAGCCTCAGCGGCCCCCGCAGTACAATAGTGTTCCTCCACCCCCCACCTATGGCTCTGCTCGATCGGCTCCAAAAAGGGCTCATTACCCCCCTCTCCCGGAGACCTTGCTAGATATTTTCTCTGCTCTAATGTATACTGGTGACCTCCAGTTGCCTCCTGAACGCCCGAACTGGAATCCGGCTGCCGACCAATCCCGATATTGTATATTCCATCGGCAACCCGGGCACACGATAGAGCGATGTTACCAATTCAGAGACCTGGTGTATGATTTGCATGAGGGCCAGAGGATTGATTGGGCCCAGATGCGCCAGCTAATTGAGGATATCAAGCAGAGGCAGAGACAGGCCAGGCCGCAGCAGGCAGCGCCCCAGCAGCAGCAGCAGCAACAACCCCAGCAGCAACCGCAACCTCAACCGCAGCAGCAAGACCTTGGGATCCATCAAAATCCCATGCCAGTACATCAACCCGCTCCTCCGCAACAACAGCAACCGCCGGCACCGGCCCCAGCACAAGTGAATGTGGTCCAGCGCCCAGCCCCCAACGCTGGGTGGACGTTTGATGATGAGACCCCCGCCCATCTCTTGGCCTTACACCACCACTACTCTCCCACAGCTGCCATCCCCTCCATCCTTAGGCCCGCCGCTCCGGCCGCTACACCGCCCGTCACTTCCTCCGCGTCGCCTCTTAGGCCCGCTACATTCCCCTCTACTCCGTCCGTCCTTTCACCACCACCCGCCATACCTCCCATCATTTTCCCTAAGCTTAACACTTCACCCGTTTCCCCTCCACCAGGGCCCATTAAACCCACTCCAGTCATCCTCACCCCCATCTCCACGCCATTCACCTACCCCACCAGGCCAAGCGGGGGTCCAGTCCAGGCCGTGCCAGCATCGCAATGCACCCTTCGGAGCGGGCATCCTTTCCAAAGAATTTTTCCTTCCCCAGGTGCATCTGCACCAAACCCTCTAGTTTCCTCCGCTATAGTTGAACCAGAAGAGATAGACCCTGTGCCGGGCACAAGATATGACTTACTACAGCACTTAGACCGGCTGCCGGCTAAAATCTCAGTGTTCGAACTAATCAAGAGGTCGCCACTCCACCAAGACGCCCTGAAGATCTTCCTACAGAAAGTTATGGTGAGCGAAGATGTGGCAGTGGATAGCCTGCCCTCGGTCTTGGCCACGATCACAAAGGGGCCCTCTATTGCATTTGTTGAGTCAGAGCTAGCCCCTCCTGAGGCACGGCAGATGCCGTTATGTATCACCATCTCTCTAAACAAAACGGCCGTGGAATCCGCCCTTGTGGACACAGGGGCGTCGATAAATGTCTGCCCATTGAGTACCCTTCGTGCTTGTAATATATCAGAGGACATGCTCAAGCTGACACCAACCACGATAGCCGCATATGATAACTCCAGACGTGCTTGTCACGGGGTGGTAACTATGCAGGCCGAGCTAGGGCCTTTAGTGATGGATGTAGAATTTTATGTGTTGGACATAGACCCAATGTTCAAAGCCATTCTGGGTCGTCCATGGTTGAATAGTCTGAACGCCGTCCCCTCGACAGCCCACCAGTGTCTGAAGTTCCCATTCCAAGGGCGAGTGGTCAAGGTGAAAAGTGTTTCCACAGTTCAAAACGTTGACGCCATAGCGGCCAAGATCCTGCCCACACTGTGGCCAAGTAACAGACCTGTTCTATCTGTCATGGACTTAAACTATTCGTGGGCATATGCGTCACGCAAGCCCACCGCTGCACCAATCAATGTGAAGGTTAAGCCCAAAGTGAGGGACTCCAAAGGGTGGCACCTAATTCTAAAATTGGGCTATCAGCCAGGCCGAGGACTCGGCGCACAACTGCAGGGCAGAACCAACCCCGTTCCCAAGGGAAGGAAGATGGGCCGCCGGGGCCTCAGCTACCATGAATCCTCCATGTCGATGCTTGGGGACTCTGGGCCGTTGACCTGGGATTACCGCCAACATTTTGTGAAGGGTCCGTTGCAGCCCGGCACCTTGAAGACCTCGCCATCCAGCCTTGAAGAAAAGATAGACGAAGCTTGTGCTGTTACCGATCCGCCACCACCACCGCAAGGGCTAGTCGGTGACTTGGAAGACTTTTCTAATTGCTTTACAAGGATGTTTTATGAAAAAGAGGGTGACCCAAAGAAGAAGGAGACGCAGCTGGTAAAGCGCCCTCCGATGCCATTGGCCCGCCAGGGGCCACAGAAGACGGGGAGCTCCGTCACTACTTATTCTATGTCCCCGTCCCGTCTCGCTTCCTGGTTTCAACGGTTGGATTCTGTTCCCCGTTCCCCTCCACTCCTGGTCGACCCGTACTTTGTGGAGAGACCCGAAATTCTATTCGTTCCATGTGCTTGCGGGCGCTGCCCGCCCATTGATCTATCAACCCTATTCACTCCTCCTCCAGGAGCTCAGCTCCATGAAATGTGGTTTAAGTCTTCTGATCCTTTATTTGACTGCATCTTCCCAGAATTGTTCCCCATGCAGCTTCCTCCTCCTCCGTCTTCTTCCTCCTGCTGTGTGATCACCTCCGGCCTCCAAAAAAAAATGCCAATTTCAAAACGGAGGTCTCCATGGAAGATTACGCTATGTTCTACCCAGATTCCCAGGGGCGCGAGACCCCTGTTTCTTTTCCGGTAGATTTCTTATCCCCTAGATTAGATGTACAGTGTACAGAGTCTTCTAGGATGGTCGAGTCAGTCAGGGTAGAGTCTAGTTCGTGTTTTGTCAGCTCATCCACATCTGTGGCACCCACCGTAACGCGCCCTCCTAAAACCATCCCTAGTAGGTTTCTACAAGATTTGGCTGGGAGATGTCATGCTCTGTTGAAGTGTTCAGAATTTGTGGAGACCGCGATTGTCCTGGAAGATGATGAGGGAATTGATGAGGTATGGAGTAAGGATGGACTAGGAGTATATGAAATTGTGAATGAGAAAGACCCAGCTGATGATGAGGAAGATGAAAGGGATGACACTATCGACCTATATGCCCAAGGCTTGAAGAAGTTCGACGAGCCTTCCGTAGCAGTGGATGAATCCACTAAGGAAATTAACCTCGAAACAGAAGAGGACCCCAGGCCCATACTTATTTCCGCCAATCTCCCTCCTCAAGTCGAAGAGGAACTTGTCAAAGTCTTGAGGGAGTACAGCAATTCTTTCGCCTGGTCCTACGAGGACATGCCGGGTCTTGACCCCGCCTTGGTTGAACACAGGCTGATTCTCAAACCCAGGGCGACGCCCGTCAAATAGAAAGCAAGGAGATTCCACCCACAAATGGCCCTGAAGATCAAGGAAGAAGTCGATAAATTGCATAAGGCCCGGTTCATTAGAGTGGTGCTGTACCCACAATGGGTGGCGAACATAGTCCCGGTGATGAAGAAAGATGGTAAAATTCGAATCTGTATTGACTTCCGGGACCTAAACAAAGCATGTCCGAAAGATGATTTTCCGCTCCCTCATATCGACATCTTGGTCGATAATACAGCTGGGTACGAAGCCCTGTCCTTCATGGATGGCTACTCGGGGTATAACCAAATCCTTCTGGCTCCATAGGATCAAGAAAAGACCTCGTTCACCACACCTTGGGGCACATACTGCTACGTCGTCATGCCATTTGGGTTGAAAAATGCAGGTGCCACCTACCAGAGAGCGATGATGGCTATCTTCCACGATATGATGCACGTTTATTTAGAAGCTTATGTGGATGACATTTTAGTCAAATCGAGGTCACAAGAAGAGCACCCCGCCATTCTAGCCAAGGTGTTGCAAAGGGCTAGGGAATACAAGTTAAAGATGAATCCAAAGAAATGTGTGTTCGGAGTGGCATCAGAGAAATTGCTCGGGTTTATAGTTAGTAAAAGGGGGATTCAGATTGATCCAAACAAGGCAAAGGCCGTCATGGAAATACCGCCGTCGAAGAACATCACTGAGCTTCGAGGCTTGATCGGGCATTTGCAATTTATCAGGAGATTCATATCTCAGCATTCGCAACGATGCCGCCCGTTTTATGAGTTACTAAAGGCAGGCGCGAAATTCGAATGGAATGAACAATGTCAAAAGGCCTATGAGGAACTCAAGGTTTACCTCTCTAATCCCCCGGTTCTGCAACCACCCGTCCCCGGGAAACCCCTGATCCTGTACATTTCTGTAATTGAGGACTCCCTAGGAGCTATGTTGGCACAGGCAGACGATGAAGGAAGGGAAAGGGCGGCGTACTATCTCTCAAGGTTATTTAATCCCGCTGAATCCAAGTACACTGCTATGGAGAAGACCTGTGCAGCACTAGTGTGGGTAGCGCAGAAGCTTAAACACTATTTTCTTGCCCACGAGGTTAGGCTCATCTCTAGAATGGACCCCATTCGTTATCTGTTGGAAAAACCGGTCCTTTCTAATCGGCTAGCTCGCTGGCAAATCTTTCTTTCCCAGTTCGACATCACCTTCATCGTGCAGAAAGCAATCAAGGGATATGCTATTGCCGAGCACCTGGCTCATTCTCCTATCCCTCGCACTGATTCCATTCAGGACGAATTCCCCGATGAACACCTGGCGGTGATCACTCCTCTTCCTTTCTGGTCCCTTCATTTCGATGGTGCCCTTAATTCCCAGGGCAGCGGAGTCGGCGCCGTTCTCCTTACTCCAGAAGGGGTAACCATCCCCGTGGCATACCAACTCTCATTACCCGCCACCAACAATATAGCCGAGTATGAGGCTCTCCTTACCGGTCTTAAGCATGCCTACATCTTGGGCGCGCGGTACCTTAACATAATAGGGGACTCTCAGCTGGTGCTGCGTCAAGTTTTGTCGACTTACCGCACCCGCGATCCTAAGCTCAAACCCTACCAAGATCTGGTCACGCTCTTGGCCAGGCAATTCAGGAAACTCATCTATATTCACACTCCTCGCTCTCAGAATATCTTGGCCGACGCCCTTGCGTCGCTCACCTCTTCTCTATCACTTCCCCTAAGTCGCGCCACTGAGACCATTGTGGTCCAAAGGCTAGATGTTCCTTCTCTTCAGGATCCCTGGTTCAACAATCTTAGGATGTCCGTAGAGAAGAAAATAGAAAGGGAGGAAACAAAAGAGGTTTCATTGACTGAGCTCGAGGAGATCATTGAAGAGGAAGAACTACCATGGTTTTATAAGATCGAGCAATACTGCAAGGATGGTACATTTCCGGAAGCGGCCAACGCTGAGCAGCGAAGAGCCATTAGAAGAGTCGCCACCAGATACACGATCATCGCCGGTGAATTGTATAGGCGGGCTCTGAGTGGAGTTCTAATGAGGTGCCTAGATGATGAAGAAGCTTGGAAAGTCGTGGAAGCAGCCCACTCCAGCGAGTGTGGAGGGCATGTAAACGGACAGGCCTTGGCAAAAAAGATTCTTAGGCAGGGCTATTACTGGCCAACTTTAGAAGAAGATTGCTCCACCTATGTCCGTAGGTGTCTTCAGTGCCAAATCCATGCCGACAAAATCCACGCTCCGGCCTCTTCTCTTCATCCTATTACGGCCCCCTGGCCATTTTCTATGTGGGCATTTGACATCATCGGACCCCTCGGTGATCCGAATTCTGCTGTTAAACAGAAACCCTTCATTCTGACGGCTACGGAGTACTTTACCAAGTGGGCCGAAGCTGAAGCTTATGCAGAAATCAAAGCCACCACAGTATGCCGCTTCATCATGAAGAACATTATCTCGCGGTTCGGAGTGCCAAGCAGCATCGTCACCGACAACGGGCCTCAATTCATCTCACAAGAACTCCAGGACCTCTGTAAGAAATTCAATATAGTTTTGCATCATTCATCACCATACTACCCCCAAGGTAATGGCCAGGCTGAGGCCACGAATAAGACCCTTCTTAAAATTATCAAGAAAACATGCGAATCACATAAATTTGCTGATTGGGCCGACAAATTGATAGAAGCTCTCTGGGCCTACCGCACATCCGTCCGCCCTCCCACAGGGCAGACTCCCTTTGCCCTCACCTATGGAATGGAAGCGGTACTCCCGTATGAAATTCTGATCCCTTCCCTAAGGGTGCAGCTGGATAAGGAACTTAATCTTGACGAACGTCGAGAGGCGTTGCTAGTCCAACTGGAACTCTTAGACGAGAAGATGTTGAATGCGGCCAATCATGTTTCAGTATATCAAAAGTGTGTCTCGCGATATTTTCAAAAGAAGGTCATTGAAAGGAAATTTCAAGTGGGTAATATGGTTTTGAAACGCAAATTCATCAGGTCAGCAGGTCCTAGGTCTAAGCTGCAACCCAACTGGGAAGGACCCTTCGTAATCAAAGAAGCTTATCCAGGTAACGCGTATCGTCTGGTTAACGCGGAGGGTGAAGAATTGCCGAACCCGTGGAACGGGCTGTATTTAAAACGTTTTTATCCTTAAAAATCAAAAAAACCAGTGAACGGCTCGATGGCAGGGCATGCCCCACCAAATTGTGAAAGGAGGACCTAGGTCCAGCATCTCACACACTACACGACCCCGTGATTCGGCATTCTCTCATGCTACCCGACACCGTTTCTCCTTTGGCCATGCTCGGGGAAGGTGGAGATCCTTGTATTTCCTCTCTCTCGGTTGAAGATAGGGGCAAGTGGTGAATAAGGGGGCGAGAACCGACCCAGATCCCCCATTAAAAGAGGTCTCAAATAGGGGCAATCCGTTAAGACCTCACTCTGCAAAAAGAAGGAAAAGGAAAGCAAGAAGAAAAAAAAGAAAGAAAAGGGGCGAAATCAAAAGATAAGGCCGAAAGCACATAAGGCTCGAAGCCCTCAAAACCCCCGAAAGGATACAACTAGGCATGGCAAGAGTGGCAGTATAGTTTCCCCGCGGGACGTTATGAGCCCGGTCGCACGCGTGCCTAGAGCGGATGAAGGTTCGATGACGGATACAAAGCCCCGGCGCAACAGACCGGATTCTTTGAAAAAAAGGGGTCCTGGGAAAGAACTCAAGACCTAAAAACCTCTACACCTATCATCAGCTTCCCTACTCAATCTTTTTTTTACTTTCCCAAGGAATGAATCCCACCCCGGGTATGGCCTCAACAGAGGCACCGTCGAGCAAAATTGACGCCGATCACGGGCAGTCCCCCCTTCCTGCACGCGCTGAGCCTTGGAATTCCATAGCAAGACGAGAAGGTCCCTGCTATTGAGACCCGAGCTGGTTTCAAAACCCAAAAAAATCAAATATTTCAAAACCAAAAAAAAATCAAATATTTCAAAACCCAAAAAAATCAAATATTTCAAAACCCAAAAATCAAATATTTCAAAACAAAAAAAATCAAATATTTCAGAACCCAAAAAAATCAAATATTTCAAAACCCAAAAAATCAAATATTTCAAAACCCAAAAAAAAATTCAAATATTTCAAAACCCAAAAAGATCGAATATTTTCAAAATCCAACAAAAAAATCAAATATTCCAAAAAGAAAAGAAAAAACGCACATTCATATGCATTTCTCGCATTTTGGTATTTGCCTATTTAATAAGGCTCAACCCCCTTGACTGAAAATCAAGAAAGGGTCATCTCCTAACTTGCCGTAGGCAAGGGGCTGAGCCTAAAATAGATTTAATCTGTTTCATGTTTGCATGTGCGCAGGGGCAGGTTGGAAGGGCAGTTGGCTCGAGACCACATGAATATTCAATCCTCGCGTTGACCTATGCAATCACATCACACCATAATCGAATTACAAAGCTCAAATTCAATCTCATCAAATCTTATTCATGTCATATATCAAGCTGTCCGGATATAAAATCATATCCCATATCATCATGAAAACAAAAGAAAATCACTCAGTCCGCCGCTGGGCATCCCCGCGGAGACGTATCTCTCTCAACTCCCTAAGATAGGCCTGTCGAGTCTCTGGAGCCTCCTCGACCTCTGCCGGTAGGGTGCGCACCCTACTCACCTCCCACATAATCAGCGCACTCCTGACCACCTGCTCGTCCTCCTCTGTCCCGATCCTCCGTGCCTGTAGCATGGGAAGATGGGGTAGCGTAGGTAGCACCGTCCGGGGTAGTCCAATCTACAGGTAGCATCTGTGTGGGCTGTACATCGCTAAGGTAGTGTCGCTCACAAGCCTTAAGTCCAAGCCAGCTCTCCTCGGTAGCCTGATGGTGGTATCATGGAGGAAGTCCGGGCGCATCACAAACCTGTCCAGGGGCAGCCTGTTGATGTACGGGCGCCACTCATCCCTGGTCTTCAGCTCAGCAATCCTGCACTCAACCTGTGGAGAAAACCTGAAGGCGCCTCCTATGAAGTAAAGGGGGTGGCCCCCAAAGATCCTGCTGACTGAAGTGATATCCTCCCTCAGGGTAAACTTCATCCTAACTCCCATCCAGCACTCCAATAGGATCATCGAACCAAAGAGAGGACCTCCTAAGGCTGCTGAAGTAAGACCCTCGTACAAATAAGCTAAGACAGCCTGAGAGATGGAAAACCCCTGCCAAAGGCCGCTGATGATGCTAAGTAAAGGGATCTCTAGGACATGGTCGGCTGAAGGGAAAAGGATGGCCCCGCATAGGCAGATGGACGCAGCTTTGGCTATGGCTTCAACCCACCCGCACTTATTCCGGCAATGCTCCACTACCCACTGGCTCAGAGGAAGAAGGTGGATGTGGCGAGGGCCTACAAAGGTACGAACATCCCCACTATCAGGTATGAACCCCCCTAGGATGAGTTTTGGATCTATAGGGGCAACGGTATGGCATATCAAGTCTTCCTCCCCCACCTTGGACCTAGGGAGCCCGAAGTATGTCTCTACCTCCTCTAGTAGGATAGTGGCCTCAAAAGATGGGAAGAAGAAAGTATGAGTCTGAGGGTGCCAAATCTCCATCAGAGCAGAGATGCTATGCCAGTCTAAAGAAAGTTTAGGGTAATTCTGACCTATAACTAAGAGGGAGTGTAGGTGCCAGGATTTGAGAAGGTGGGTCACCCCGAGGGGCAATGCACGGACCATGGGATCCACCCACTTTAGACTAGAGAAGCGTCTCGGGCCGGGAAGAAGCTGAAAAGAAGGAGAAGGCAAAGGGTGTAAAGAGGCATAAGAGGAAATTGAGAGATGAAAATATGAACATATTCTGATCAAACTTACCTCTCTCATAGGGGTGGCGCTGAGATGTCGAGGAATCGAGCTTAGCCGTTGAATCGTTTCTCGCTCTTTCTAGCCGGGCGCGGTCCTTCAAACGACGCACCCTCCGTAGGACTTCCATCAAAGGCCCTCTTCATGTTGAGGTGACGAGAATCAAAGGTTTTAGGCTTTGGGAAAGGGAGGATAGGTGAGTTGAGGGTTCAGGCCTCCCTACTACTTATGGGGTTCATTAGGGAGCCTAAACCTCTTAGGATTAGGCCCAGATAAGTCTAGGACGGGTTTAGATAGGGTTGTGATAAGTACGAAGCGCCTTGTCCTCAGGCTGGGGACTCTCCAGGGAGTCCCCTTTCGAGCAAATAGGATGCTGGATTGGACGGTCTTACGATAGACCGTCCATGCCATATACGGCCCATTATCAACCGTTCTTCTCTCTAAGGAAGCCCGAGCCCGTTGACTTGTGCGGCCCAAAATCCGCCGTTCAAATTTTCTTACGGTTTACATTGAATCATCCCAACTCAATTTAAGCGGTCCTTGGAGAACCGCTCTTGTCTACGAATGGCTAGGGGAGAACCGCCCATATACTCTACCTCCAATCAACATACTCTCTCTCATCTCGCTCAAGTCGGCGTGTGCGTCTCTCATCTCGCTCAAGTCGACGTGTGCGTCTCTCACCTCACTCAAGTCGGCGTGTGCGTCTCTCACCTCACTCAAGTCGGCGTGTGCGTCACTCACCTCACCCAAGTCGGCGTGTGCGTCACTCATCTCACTCAAGTCGGCGGGTGCGTCACTCATCTCACTCAAGTCGACGTGTGCGTCGCTCATCTCTCTCAAGCTAAGCGCGCTCCTCAAAATCATTCGCCCACTCATACATACATACATACATCCACAAAATAGACGAAAAACAAAGGATAGGCACATCACTATCATGTCGCACCCATGTACAAAAGACGGGCCCAGTACAACAAGTCAAGCAGCTCCCTCTCCTTGGCCCCCGTCGCTGTCCCCCTCACCCTCATGCCTCTTTGGGGGAGGCATCGCTGAGGTCGCCTCGTCGCGCTGACGTCGCCGGCGCCGCTCATCCTCCTCGTTCCTCCGCTGACCGGAGGAACCCGTGAAAAAACTCCTCATGGAACAGTGCGTACCATGGCTGACACTCGGGGTCCCGCTGCGGGAGCGACGGCTAATGTCCTTATACGCTCGCAGCTACCTGCGCAACTCAGCCGCCTCAGTCCGGCACCGCTCCGCCTCGGCCGCGCCAGCCCGTAGTCGCTCTAGCTTGGCCTGGAGGAGCGTGGTCTCCACTGTGTCCACCGGTCGGCTCCGCGCAGCCTCCTCTCGCACCCGGGCTACCTCCTCCCGAGCCGCCACCCGGCTCCGCTCCAGCTCCGCCTAGAGGCGAGTCAACTCGGACGTCTGCATTCACACATCATTGTCAGTTGATCACATTTCATACATTTCATAGGCACAAATAAGCAAAGGGGAAGTCTAGAGTTGCGTACTCTCTCCACAAGGGCCACCTCGGCCGCCTTGGCCCGCTCTACCATCCGAGTGAAGTCTGCATCCCGCTCGGCTCGGTCTGCTGGAGTCTGGACGGAGGAGGAAGAAGGAGCGTCTGGTCCCGCCCTCTGAACACCCTCGGCGCGTTGCATCCAAATACTCCGGGTCAGTCATAGGCATAATCATAATCATATAGAACTGCATAATTAAAAAAGGAAGTCTCAGGTCTAGAAAACTCGCCAGTAGGGCCAGGGCCTGCCGAGCCTCGTCTCTCTCCCGGATGGTGGAGTGCAGGAGCCCCTGCAACTCTGCCACTCGTCCTGCAGGGTCGACCTACATTTTAAAAAGTCCTTGTTAGTGCATCATTCATAAGCATAATAGACAAAGTTTAAGTTTAGAAGTCGTACCGGTCGGTGGGCGCCTCGGAACACCTGGTCCCGGTAGTGCCGTGCGTACGTGGTGTAGTACGCGCTGTCGCTCTCTGCCCGGGCGGTCACCACTCGCCCTCGCGCGGCCCAGTCGGCAACCTGCTCGGCATTCCTCGCTGTCCAATCGTACACCTCGCGGAGTCCCCGGGTCATCCTCGTCACTCGTTCCCCCACCTTCTCAGGCGCAGGGAACTCAACGGCCGGCTGGTGGACCCCGATGGTCCTCATCACCAACCTGAAGTGTAGTGGCTCCACCACATTCATGCAGTGAAGCCACACGTCCCGGCCAGAGAAGGCCAAGGCCTCGGTCACCCACGGCTGGCCCTCCGGGCTCTCTCTGTGTAAGGAGTCCACCGTACCTGCAAGGAATAGGAAACTGCATCAGCATCATTATAATCATGGAAGAATAGCATGTAATTAAAGAGTCTGAGCCTAGAAGCGTACCGAGGTGTACGGTAGAGTGTCCAGGTCATCCTGCAGCTCCCGGATCTGCCTCCTCAAGGCCATCATTTCTTGGGGTGCTGTCCACCTCCGCGCGATCGGCAGGAGCCCAGGGCGGGTCTCCTCGCCTCGACGTAGGCGCACGTAGGCCCACACCTGTACCACAAGTCATGTCAGCATTCAGTAAGCATATAGAGTTGCATAATTAAGACTAGAGAAGAGAGTCACACCTGGAGTAAAGGGGAGAAGCCCCCAAGCATCGTCCGACGCGCCGTCGAACTGAGAGTGTCAAAGAGGAAGGCGAGGACCGCCGCTCCCCAAGCATAGTCACCTACGTGCTCGAGCTCCTGGAGGAGAGGGAGGAAGCGGCAGCTCATCACGTCCACCCGAGTGGAGAATAGAAGCCGCCCGAACATCAGCATCAGGAACCATCTCAGCACTCTGTCCGCCTCAGGTCCCGGCCCCGCGGCAACCCTCGGTCTCGCCAACCCCACGAGCTGCTCCAAATGCTCCTCTGGTCGCTCGCCCACTGCAACGCCGGCTCGTCGAAGACCCAGGCTGTCCTGGAGAGCAGCCCAGGGAAGGAGGGTCGACTGCCTCTCGGGGCGCCGCAGCTGTAAGCCGAGCAGCTCCCGAGCCATCCCCCGGTAGTCAGGAAAAGTAGTCCCGCTGACCGGTGACCCATGCACGCGTAGGCCAGTAAGCCTGGCCACGTCCTCCAATGTAGGGACCATGTGCCCCCACGGGAATAAGAACGCCCGACTCACTGGATCCCAGTGGTTGTGCAGGGCATAGAGCAGAGCGGCGTCAAAGCGACACACCTCGATGCTCAGGAAGGGGGCGAACCCCATGGCAGTCAACCGCTCCCTCTGGAAGTCCGGCAGTGCCAGATACACTACCCGAACCTGCAGCCAGGAGGTACGGGTCCTACGCTTCCCCTGCATTCATCCATCCCATTTGCGTTAGTCATTTAGTTTCATATTTCGTTTCATTTAAATAAAATGCTCGAAGCCCAATTCTTGATTTGAAGAACGGTTACCCACGAACCGCTCTACATCTGGGCGGCCTCTCTCAAACCGTTCTGCTTCTCAGGTTCCCCGTTTGAACGGGCTATCCCTAGCCGTTCTCATCTTGGACGGATTACCCTGAACCGTCTGTTTGCCCGTCTTCCTAAGGTGTAACGGCCCACCTTTGACCGTATGGATTAATGACGGTCCTGTGAGGACCGTATTGTTTTGCCTTGGTTGCATGTATGGACAGGCCTATATGGTCTGTCTACCTTCTGAACGGTGTCAACTTCACCGTATTGGGGCTTTGGTGGTCCATTGGCTGCGTGAGTTTGAACGGCACCCCATGCACCGTGTTTTTTTGGGGCGGTCCTATGGGGACCGCATTGTTTTGCCGTGCGGTTTCTGTTAAACCGTTTCACCATCGCCGTCCCCGACGACGGTAAACGCCCCCAGCCGGCTGGGAGACCTCCATGGTCCCTCAACCGACTCCCCCTAAGCCCCTCTAAGCCCCTAAACTAACATGCAGGGAACGAAATTAAAAGAAATGGGAGGAAAGGTGGGGAGGCCTACCTCGGGATCACGGGGCTTCTTGGCCGCCCCCGTGGGCGGTGGTCCTCCGGCGACCTACTCCTCGCCGGCAGGGGCCTCTTCGTCGGCGGTGACAATGGCAAGCTCTTCCATCGTCACCCCGGGCATTTCTCCCTCCTCCGGCGGTGGTGGCGGTTGCTCCGCCGGCGGTGAGCCCTCACCGGCGGCCGACGGCCTGGCCACCTGGTGCTTCGTCCGGGTCATCAGGTGGGCTGGGGGGGATTGAGAGAGGGAGGGAGGTTGAGAAGAGAGAGTGAGAGAGGGTGAATGAGGGCGTTTTGCCCCTTGTCCCTTCCACCGTCGGTTACGGTGGAGGGAGACGAGGGGGTTTCTTCTTTTCGAGGCTGCAGAGAAGAACGGTCTATCGTTAGACCGTTCATATGGTGAACGGTCCATATCTAACCGTATGTATCTCTTGACCGTTAATTTTAAGTCGGTTGGAATTCTATGCCCGAGCGATTCCCATAGAGCCGTTCTTATCATAAACGGTGCTGTAACAGCCGTTCGTCACTGGCAACCGGCCCTGTAATACTTGTTCGAAGGTCAGGCAAGAACGGCTAACATAGAGCCGTTTGGAACATTGCACGGTTGAGATACGGCCGTATATCTGGTTGGTGTATTTAAATCATGAATATTGAATATTTTCTTTGGACATGCATCTCTTAACCATCTTATGCAGCATCATTTCAGCTTGTTTCGCCGTTTCGCCTGCACAGGTAAGTCAAGTATGGCCTTCTATCCCTAAACCCTTATTGCATTAGTTATATGGTATTATGTTATATCATTTCGAGAGCCGGCAGGCTTCGTGTGTGTCCCAGGATCTGACGTTCCCCTCCAACAAAAACAATGATGATCCAGGCTCATATACCTTACCTTCGGATAGGCCGTAAAGTTGGGATGTCACGAGGAGGACGGTTCTATCAGCGCGCTGTGGTCGCGGACAGTATCTTGACTCTGATGTTCCCAGCTTAGCAATACTACTCTCAAATATCTTATATTTTAATCTTTCTTGGCATTTGTTTTGATGATTTCCGTTTGTTTTAGCCCAGCATGCATCATACGCATCCTTTTGAGCTTTCATGCCCCATGGTTTGCTTAAGAAATGTCCCGTCGGTAATGATCAGCTATGTGTTTAAGGTGCTCAAGTAAGATGAACTAATTCCATTCTGAATTCGAAGGTTTTCTTTGGACGATTCGTTCGGTCCGGTTGATTAAAAGGTCCCTGTCTGGAGCTTTAGTTTTCTCTTTTGTGGCCCCCTCATTGGACCGCGGGATTGTGTCCCCCATGAGGTTGGTTTTGTCGGTTGATTTCGTTTGGTTTAGTCCCTCCAGATTGGCGTCGCCTTTTGGTCAATTACTCCTAACGCTCGGTTCAAGGTTTTCCGAAAAATTCTCATTGCCTGTTGGTAGAGATGGTGTCGTTTTACCTTAACGCCCGCTTTTCCGGTCCACTCCACTGCACTTCCGCTTCATCTCCATGTTCCATGTCACCTCCGCTCGCTCCCCTGCAAAGAGGGCATTAAGGAGGGGCATCTGTTGACACCCGTTTTATGCCGACAGGCTGAGTCGTTTCTCTTACTCCCATCAGTTGATGCCCTAAGTTGTTCATCATTTGTTGGGCCATTTTTTGTGGCATGTCCTGGGCCCATTTTATGGGTAGCCTCCCTCCTTGGTAAAGGTCATATCAATCCAGGGCTTATTGGATCTTGGCTTTAATTAATTGAACTATTTTTATGAAAGTCAAGTATCCAGATCATGAACGGTTCAAACTCATCCGTTCATGACTGGGGCGGTTGATCCCCGATCGTTCATACATTTTGGCTGATTTCCGAAGGTGTTCTTAATATTCACCGGCAGGCTTTTGAGCGGCCCTATTATGCCCGTTCAAACTGATGGACGGGCGAATGACAACCTCACATATCTCAGAGTCCTATGCGTGCTAACCTCCTCAGGCAATTATCCTAATATTTGAATTATCACCGACAAGATTAAAACGGCTCGTTTTGGACCGTTCTACGTTGGAGCGGTCGCCAAGGCGCCGTTCGTCTTTCGGGGTCCGACGCCGGCCGTTTCGGTCTGTTCGAGCGATAATTGGGCTAATTATCTGATTTAATTCAATTTCCACCGATAGGTTAAACGGTCTGAACATAACCGTTCAAGTCATGAGCGGTCTATCGTTAGACCGTTCATCCATTCGATGGAGGTTTTTAAAACAGATTTCTATCCTTTTATGCACGGTTTTATCCCCGATTTGTTTTAATGATTTCTCCGTGGATAAGTAACCATTTTTGATGCCGTTTCGACTGGATAAGAGATTATGATAATATCTATAATTTATCTTTTATAATCTCGACCTAAAAATACCTAAAAACCCTAATTTCGAGGCTGGCTTTCTAGGCTCTATAAATAGACCCTAGTGGCCGGACGTCGAAAAGGGGGGGGGGGTTTGGTCGACGGCGAAGCCCTGCCGCATTTTTGAGTGACCTAGCACCAAGGAGGGAGGCTCTCTACGTCCGCACGAGCCTCCGGTCAAGGGAGTAGCCTAGTCCTCGTAGTTCTTTTGTTCCGTAGCTTTTGCCGCTTTCCTTCATTGCACGCATCGTTTCTCTCCCGCGTATCCTCTCCTTCTCATTATCATGCACACAACCACCCAATTTTTTGTTGCCCTAGGGGTTTAAAACCCCCCAGGTATCCCCCTTTTCATTTGTTTATGCTTAATTCTTCTCGTTTGAACGCATACTACGTTATTTAGGTCTAATCTGGGTGTTTCTTCTGTGTCTTCACATTGTTTCGCAGGTCAGCACTTAATCAGCACGAGGCCCATCCCCTCTGGCCGGCCGGAGAGGGTGGAGGTCAAACCCTTTTCAACTTGCTGCGTGAAGGTACTGAGCAGCTATCCTCTGGCCGTTCAACGGTACGTGCGGTGCATCAACGACCGTTCTTCCGTGGAGTGCGGTCCCCCTAGTGCCGTCCATCCCACTGCAGCAGTTCCTCCCGCGTCCTTCGCAGCGTCCTAGGGCGGTCTATCGTAAGACCGCTCAACATCGGGCAGTTCTAAGGGAGCCGTTCATTCCTCAACGCTGCACTAAGGCAAGTGTCTCCCCACTTTCCAAGGTACGGCGTGTCTATCGCGTACGTCATCTTGGTGGCGATCACGGTACTCTCTGTTGTTCCCTACCTTCTCTTCCTTTCTCACTTTCGTGGTTTGCCCATCTCACGTCGTCCCACGCTCTTGATGCACTTTGACCCTTAGTGAGGGGAGAGAGAAGGAAAATATATATCTACAGTCGTGCCCCCAGTTTTCCCCTTCTTGGCATGGAGGAAGCCTCTTGCTCCAGAGGTGGAGCCTGCGAGGGTCCTCCAATCCGGTTGCGGATGAGTTGCTGGCCGCGGAGGGTGAAGCGACCCCCGGCGGTGTGCTGGGACGTGTTCCCACGGGGAGGGCTTCCTGACGGAGTGCGGGACCTTCCATCCCTAGCCGCCTGGGCCCTCATGAGTTCCACAAGGACATCCAGTTTCACGTTGAGGGCTTGGAAGGCTTCGGCGCCATCGTTGGGGGAGGGCCCTACCGCCGCAGGAGGGGGGGTGGGTCATCGGCGGGGATGCTGGCATTGGAGGGAGGGTTCTGTGAGGCCGGAGAGGGGCCGTCCCCTGCCGCTACCATGGCCTTACCCCTTTCACCGACAGACCTCCTCCCTGAGCTCCTTCGCACCATACTGGCTCTTCATGCGTTTCCCACGGACGGCGCCAGATAAAGAGGTGAAATCTCACGCTGTTCCTGAGGGGCTAATAATCACCAGATTGTGATCTGTAAGATAGGGAAACGGATCAGAGGGCCCAGGGGTAGTACCTGGGGCAAACCCTCCGATGCTTAAGTCAGTAGAGATATGGCGGGAGCAGTAATGGGGAGGGGCTAGTTTATGTGCAAGATCCCTCTCCACCAAAGGGGTGAAGTGGTTCGTGCTCAGGAGTTTTCGGCGTATGATTGCCTTTGTGGCTTAGCTTTCACCGGAGGGTGTCCCTGGTTTAAATAGTGCGCCATCCCCAGGAGTCCTGCAAGCCGAAGGGTTTCAGGTAGAGGTTACGTCCTCATCGTGGGCTTTTATTGCCTTATCGTGGGAGCGTTATCCTCGCGGGGAAGACTAAGGCCCCTGTCTTCCCGGATTCTTACCTGTTGCGGACTCTTAACGGCTGCAAAGATAAGTATTCGTTGGTCGCTCCGAGCTTTGGAGAGGCCGGCCCTATCCGGGCGGTAGGCTTAGCTCGGTAAAAGATGGGTCGAATAGGCCGGCTTATGCCTTCTTCTCCCAGGCGGAGGAATGGCTCGGGCGCGGACCT